>OZ007515.1:2793404-3013771 GCA_963931865.1 Axinella damicornis | reverse complement strand
GTCCTGCTCCCAATGCAGAACGACCCAGTGGTGGCTCTCCTAACACTGCGGGAGGCCCAGCACCCCGGTATCTCCCTCGAGGAACTGTTCAAGAAGGCAGAGATGGAGGGCAGTGCAGAGGTGTGGTGGGGTTATTTGCCAGTGTTGTGGAAAGGCCAAAAATTTACTGGTGTTGCTGTGGGATATGCTACGACAGTTTAGAAATTATCCGGTAGCCAGTTAACAATTGCTGCAGATGTTCAGTAGCCAAGCAACCATTGTGAATGTGCTCTGACTATTGTACTCAGTACCGTGTGTGTGACACACTCACACACCAGTCCACAGCCAGGTTGCTCCATGCCGTGCTGTCTGCTCTGGTCAAGCCAACCTTCTACAAACTGAATGTTCATGCTGCCATGACGCCTGCTGACATCTGGAACCATTTTGATCCGGTGTTCGCACAGGCCAAGGTTCTCCGAGAGGCTTTCGAGAGCAGGGTGGCTGAAGCTCCCACTCTGAGGTTGCCCTTTGTCACGGTAGGTGGTCAAGTCACTAAGCACTAATCACATGTGGCTACAATATTATACTTGGTGTGTACGTGTTCCGAGGTCTGTTATTCGTCCCTGACTAGTGGCTGGAAATATGTGTAGGAATTTAGTCCGTATAGTCTGAACTGGTCAGCCATTAAATGTTCTACATTATGGTCAGGGTTTATTATCACAAAGGGGGGGGGGGGGGGGGGCAAAACAGAACGTAGAGAAAGTTAGGGGGGGGGAGGGTGATTGAATAGTGTGTGACAGTGCGCCATTTAGGGTTTGAATTCTCAAGGGGGGGGGGGGGGGGGGGGGGGGGGGGGGGGAATTTCAAGGGGGACGAATGCCCCCCCCCCGGGACGAATGCCCCCCCCCCCCCCCCCCCCCCCAAAAAAAAAAAGTTATGGTGATCTGTACTGGACCTGGTCTACACCAATCTGTTCTCAGCTGAGGGTTATGTGGTGTTCAAATGTTGCAGGTCTTTCTGGACGAGGTGAACACCTCCTCGTGTGTGGGACTCTTCAAGGAGATCATTATCGACAGAACATTCGATGGGGAAGTGAGTGACCTACTGGATTCCCGGCGTTTTGTGTGTGCATGTCTGTTGGGAATTGGAGGGAGACAAACCTCTAAAACCTACTGGCTCCACAAGCCAACCCACATGGGGACCTCAGCTCTGTACACGCCGTGCTTTTACCTGAGGCCCTAACTCCTGAGCTTTCTAATGCCACTGTAAAGTCCGGCCAAATATAGTAGAATAATAGGCAGAGCAAGAAACACTACCCACTTGTGAGCGCAGTGCATTAACTTGACATGAAATATTCCCTCCCTCCCACCAGCCCATCCCCGACAATGTGTTCATTGTTGCTGCCTGCAACCCTCATCGAGGAAACAGCCTGGCCTCCCACAGCGACAAGGGAATGTGGGTGCGAGGATCATACTATGTTCGGAGGCTCCACCCGACGCTTCGCTTCCTGATGTGGGACTATGGGTCTCTTGACGAACACCAGGAGAGAGACTACATCAACGCTAAGATGAGGATGATGAATAGGAAGATGCCCAATGCAGAGGTGAGAGTGGGTGCAGTGTGAGGGTGTGAGGGTGTGTGGCTGTGAGAGTGTGTGGTGTGGGGAGATGCCCAGTGCAGAGGTGAGAGTGGGTGCAGTGTGAGGGTGTGTGACTGTGGGAGTGTGTGGTGTGAGCAGCCACTAAACCGCGACTCCGCTGAAACACCTCCCGTCAGCTGGGAGAGAATCCTCTCGTCTATATTCCCCACACAAACAGACAAAACACCTACTGAAAGGGAGATGCCCAATTCAGCTCTATGTGAGAGTGGGTGCAGTGTGAGGGTGTGTGGTTGTGACAGTGTGTGGCTGTGAGAGTGTGGTGTGGGGAGATGCCCAATGCAGAGGTGAGAGTGGGTGCAGTGTGAGGGTGTGTGGTTGTGACGGTGTGTGACTGTGAGAGTGTGTGGTGGGTTGCTTATGGATCTAATGGGAGAATGTTTGCAGTTTTCACTAGCTTATCATCCTCCCCCAATATATCCTTGCACTCCCCTTTCCCCCTCACCCCTTACCCCTCTTCCCTCCCCCCTGACCCCCTGACCCCTCACACCTCATCCTTCCCTCCCCCTTCTCCCCTCACCCCTCACACCTCATCCTTCCCTCCCCCTCACCCCTCACACCACATCCTTCCCTCCCCCTTCCCCCCAATTGCTTGCAGGTTGCAAGCCTGACAGACCTGATAGTGACCAGTCAGAGACTGATGCGAAGCTATGCCTTTGAGCAACTCATATCAAGAGGGTTGTACAAGCCCCAGGCACAAATCTCTTCCCGAAGCTGTGTCAGCCAACGGGACATCCAGCGTGTGTTCACCTTTTTCCAGTGGCTGACGGCCTCTTACAAGAAGTACCAGCCGCATGGAGACCGGGGGGACTATAGCAGGCGGGCAGTGCTTGTGGCCCTCGGCATCGTCTACTACATGAGGCTGAACGGAAAGTGCCGCAAGAACTATGAGCAGTTCCTGGACAAAGAGGGACGGCTGCCGAATGAGGTCTCCTTCTCTCAGGTACGGTTTGTGAGATTGATTTACATACAATGAGTGAACAGAATGATTTGTCTTTATTTTCATTTTTGTTTTATATACCAATTGTTTCTTACTACCGGTAGTCAAACTAGCAAGTGTGTATGTACGCGGTACATGGTCGGTCATCCATCCCTCCTTCCCTGCAGGCATTTGAGGAAGAGTTGAACTGGTACATCGACCAGGTGGAACTCCCCACAGGCATCGCCAGGACTCAGGCCCTCAAGGAGAACCTCTTTGCGTCCATTGTGTGCACAGTCACGCACACCCCTCTGATTATCGTGGGGGCCCCTGGGTCCTCCAAGACGCTCTCCTTCAATCTGTGCATTGCCAACCTGAAAGGACAGGAGTCCAAGATGAGACTCTTCCGTGACACATCTGTCTTCTCCTCCCTCGACCCACACTTCTATCAGTGTTCCCGCCGGACCACATCCAATGAGATACAAACCGTCTTCTCCCGTGCCATCAACCGCCAGCGCAGCCACACCAAGTTTAAGTTGCCAATCTACTGTGTGGTGTTGATGGATGAGGCTGGTCTCCCCGAGGAGAGCCACGAGTCCCTCAAGGTGCTGCACTACCACCTCGACCGGCAGGAGGTCTCCTTTGTTGCCATCACTAATCACGTCCTGGATGCAGCCAAGACTAACCGAGCAGTGAGCCTGTTCCGCCCAGAGGCCTCGGATGAGGACTTGGAAACACTGGCAAAGGGCTGTCTCTGCTCTACTCCTGAAAACCCTCCTCCAGAGCTCCGAAAAGATCTGGATACAATAGTGAAGTTCTGCCTACCCTACTCTCAGCTCATGAAAAGGCCAGAGGTCAGTCAGTTCTTTGGCCTGCGGGACTTCATCCACTTTGTGAACTACCTGAGGCGGCGGCGGACCCAGCTGCTCACCCCACAGCTGGTGATGGAGGCACTGGAAAGAAACTTCAATGGGTCTGATGATTTTGAGAAAATTTGCAGACATTTCCTGGATAGGGTGAGCAGACTAGTATGATAATTGCATGTATTTGAGAGGTCTTTTCAAGTATTCATGTGCATCCCCACCCCACCCCCACCCCCACCCCACCCCACCCCCACCCCCACCCCACCCCACCCCACCCATCAGATGTCGTCTAGCATGGAACAAGTGCAAACCCGTGGCATTCTTGATGTTATGAAGGACAGTTTGGAGGACCGGCCCCAGCAACACGGCCGGGATATGACCGAGGCGGAGGTACGCTACAAACTGATCATTGACCCCAGTGAGGACGACTCCCTCGTGCGGCTACTGTTCTCCTTTGGAGTGCTCCAGAGGGAGAAGACACGCATGTTTGTGTGCAGCGACTTCCCAGGGGACAGCCAGCTGCAGAAGGTATGCAAAGCACTAGCCTCGTTCCCAGGCCGCGTGCACGGCCTGGGAACGGGGCTAGCAAAGCATCAGACAATATTACCCCAGGCAGCAGAGATATAGCCAACAGATAAACTCAGGGACCCAACCTGGAGTTGAACCTAAGGCTTCAGTCAGATGCTGTTGCCACAAACACTCTGAGACCCCTGGCCGGAGGAGTAGACTACAACAAACACCTTAGTCAAATCCACTTCTCTGTCGTGCTTTATTTGGATGTATACCCTGTCAATATGGGTTGTGGCAGGAGCGCATGAGCCACCGAAGGCGGCGAAGGAGCGTCGAACTCAGCATGCACGCCCTAGCCGAAGTAGTTGTCCTTCGCACTTCCCAAAATTTTTCCTTATACGGCAAGAGGCCGTTACGTAGAAGTGTGAAAACAAATGTCGTTTGTGCGGTACCACAAAGGTCTTCCATACAGGGTATGACCGTAAGGCGTGAGGGATTACAACATGTCTATGCTAGTTCGCCGCTCCTTCGCCACCTTCGGCAGCTCATGCACTCCTGGTTGTGGCCCAGCATCTAGTAATTACCATTTAAGTGTAGCCCAAGACCCTTCAGAAACCAAGCATACAGCTGATGTAACTCAAATAATGTAATATCTCTACAATTTTGTGGAGAATTACTTTGAATGTGTGTGATATTCATCACCTCCCTCAGATCAACACGATTGCTGCAATCCGTCACTCTGCAATCGAGGGTCACACTGTCGTGATGAGCCAGACGGATGACATTCATGAGAGCTTCTATGACCTCTTCAACCAGCGTTTCCGCAGGATCGATGACCCCCAGGAGGGAGCCCGTTACTACACCAACATTGCGATTGGGGCTCACCTCAAGCCCTCCCGCGTGCATCCCAACTTCCAGTGCATAGTTGTTGTGAAGAAGTCGGAGGTGCAGGACACACCCGCTCCCTTCCTCAATCGTTTTGAGAAGTACTGCATCACTCACAGCAGTCTGCTGAAGATGGCCCTTGACAGCATCCCACCCTGCATCAAGATTATCGTGGAGACAGCTATGGAGAAGGTGGTTATAAAGTCGATCTATATAAGTGCATGTGTATGTGAGCCTGCAGTTATACTACTGTGTCAATACTCAAGGTCACGATAGAGTTTACATTAGCAGTACCGACTGAGTGTAGTGATCATACGTTCTGCCATGCCCTACCCATGCCAGGTGAAAGAGTTCATAGACTGTATCTCGGGCCCCAGCAGTCTCTATGGCCTGCGACAGGAGACCCTGGACTCTCTGGTGCTGATGTTGCTTCCCCCACTGACCCACAAATATGACTCCCTTGGGGAGCCGAGCGTGATGGACAGCGGCCTCGACCTGAAGGTGCTGCTCATGCAGGAGCTGCTTCAGAACCTCCGCCACTGCGCTGGCTTCTGTATCCCCCCGGTGAGTAGCGCCATGCTGTCACCCCCCCCAGGGAATAGCACCATCTGTAGTCTAAGAGTTGTCCTTGTGTCCTAGATAGCCTTGCCGGCAGGCTTGTGTGGATAACAGGTGTCTCCTCTCTTGCAGTACTCCCTTCATGAGCTGCACCTGGATACACACCAGCTCTTCTTCCTGGTGCTCAGCGACCCCGAGTTTGAGGGCCTCCTTCCCAACCTCTCCCACGCCGACGCTGTACAGGCTGTGGCAGAAGCTATGAAAGTACTGCACAATGCACCTGCACCAGCACAGGTACGTATGTATACAGGGCATGTGGAATTGTGGATGGCAATATTACTGCCAGAAATTACTACTCCCTGTCGGAATTGGTACATATGTGATTTCATGAAGTGATTCTCACAGTATTACCACACACACACATACACACACACACACACGCACACACACACACGCATGCACACACACACACACACACACACACACACACACACACACACACACACACACACACACACACACACACACACACACACTCACTGTTGTTACTACCTCCCAACACAGGAAGGAGCACCTCCACTGGGCCTGACGCCGGAGGGGTGCCTGGTGGTCGCTCTGTTGCAGCAGTGGCTGGTGAGGCACCTGTGCAAGCAGCTGATGCAGCTCATGACCAGCGAGGCCTTCACACTGTACCGCAACAAACTCCCCTCATCCTACCTCGAGAACTACCTCTCCTTCCATGCCCACTTCAGCCTCCAAGACGTCATACTGAAGTACCACCTTGCCCTGGAACACAGCGAGTTGTGAGTCTCTGTGTGGCATAGTAGTAGCTAGCCCCAAACCCAAACCTGTATCTCCCCCTCAGGAACTCCAGACCCAAACCAACCCCAGTGCGGATTACTTCCAGTATCATGTGATACTGGAATTGATCCGCCCTGGGGCTGGTTATTTGGGTCTGGGGATGAGACTATCAGCTACTGGATATAATTATGTGCATGTAGCTATGCAGTAAAACGTTGAGATGACGTATCTTCCCCTCAGGAACCACACCATGTCACCCACGAAGCTGCTGTGCTTCACACGCTCCTCCCCCCTCATCCACCAGCTCCCAGCCCAGTACCCAAGCTCGGTGTTCGAGGCACAGGCAACTGGGGACGTCCACCAGACCCTCTGTAACCTGGTGTTCCCAGAGCCTTCCCGGCTGGTGGTGTGTAAGCTCTCTAGCCTCCTGTCTCAGAGCAGTGTGCAGGAGATGCTCAGGGGATTTGTGCGCTCTGACACTGCCCAGGTTAGCTTCCTTTGGATATGCTGAATTGTTATGTTGTATACTCGTCTATGCATGTGTGAGTATGTGCCCATCTATCTATGAATCTATTTATCTGTCTACCTGTCTATCTGTCTGTGTATCTGTCTATCCATGTCTATCTATCTGTCAACCTGTCTGTCTATCTACCTATCTATCTATCTATCTATCTATCTATCTGTCTGTCTATCCATGTATCTGTCTGTCTGTCTGTCTGTCTACCTATCTATCTATCGGCTGTCTGTCTGTCTGTCTGTCTGTCTGTCTGTCTGTCTGTCTATCTATCT
Source organism: Axinella damicornis (assembly GCA_963931865.1). Classification (NCBI taxonomy): domain Eukaryota; kingdom Metazoa; phylum Porifera; class Demospongiae; order Axinellida; family Axinellidae; genus Axinella; species Axinella damicornis. Next base: position 3,006,810 of record OZ007515.1, on the reverse strand, counting down.
ATATATCTATCTATCTATCTATCTATCTATCTATCTGTCTATCTATCTGTATGTATCTGCCTCTACAGGTGTGCCTGCTAGTGGCCAACATGCAGGACACCTCTTGTCAGGTGGTGAATCACCTCAGGATCATGATTGAAGAAGCCGAGCAGCTATCCTCACGGCAGGCAAAGCTCTTTGTTGTGCTGCTCCACTTTCCCCCAGCCAAATTCTTCGACCCCTGCTATCCCTCCCTGTTTCTGAAGGGCTGGGATCACTGCTACCTGGACACGGTGGCCCACAGTGCGGTACGAGGAGTCGTGGATATCCGGGACTGGTTCTGGCAGTGCTGTTTCCCGCAGCAGGCCCCACAACCCCCCGAGAGAGACTCCCTTGTGCTGGCCCTGAAGGATATCCTCCCAGAGGCCATCCCGGTTCTCTCCTCCCGTGTGTTCTTTGGCTCTAGCCAGGAAGCATCCTTCAACCAACCCATGAGTGGCTCCCAGCGAAGCGAGGCCCTCAGGGAGCTCCTCTTCAAGAAGGGCGTGGGGAGAGTGCTGTGTGAGAGGTTCCGCTCCTACTGGAAGCCGGCAGTAATGGCTGAGTATCTGGAGAGGGCAGCCAATTTCACCAAGAATTGTGAGTCTACTCTGAACATCACTGACTTCATCCAGACCAAGTTCAAGAGTCTCTTCTTCGACTTCCTGGTCTACCTGCTCTCTCGGATCAATGAGGAGTTCAACATCGACATCCTCTTCGACTCTGACTGCACCCCAGCTGTCCAGGAACTGTTCTTGGACATCCTCCGAGTGTTCCCTTTGCCAAAGCTCTCACAGATACAGGCGTTCAGCACCAACCTACCGGCCCCCACGCCCGACCACCCGCCGAGGTTCCCGTTCTTTAAGGTGGTGTGTGAGGCAGTGGAGAGAATCGTAGAACAGAGCCATGAGGATACAAACAAGAAGCTGGACCTGCTTCAAGAAGAGGAGGTGGAGTCCTCAGATAGTACCCCATACTACTCCCAAGACAGCACTGCAATCCTCAGTGTGCTACAGGAGGCTGTTGGGGAGAGGATCACCAGGATAATGGGGGTGAGTTTTGGGATAGATGGGTATGTAGATAGATAGATAGATAGATAGATAGATAGATAGATAGATAGATGCTTTAAGAATAGAATCACCAGGTAAGGGGGTGTTTTGGATAGATTGGTGTGTAGGTTGATAGATAGATAGATAGATAACTAGATAGATAGTTAGATAACTAGATAGATAGATAGATAGATAACTAGATAGATAGATAGATGGATAGATAGATGAATGGATAGATAGATAGATAGATAGATAGATAGATAGATAGATAGGTACTTTAAGAATAGTGTGTGTGTGATTCCTCCCACCACCATCCCAACTTAGTCTACACCAAAAGAGAGCCTAGTGCTGGCGGTGGAGGCAATGGGGCGGCACTTTGACCTCTGGCAGCGCTACTTTGATGACTTCCTCCTGCACAAGCTGCGACTGGGGGGCTTGAGGGGTGAGGCAATCTCCCAGCGGATCCTCCATGTGTTCTTCGGACAGCTGCACGAGCAGGGTGTGATGATACGTATGGTCTCTCTGCACTGCTATATTCGTATCTACCAGCTGAACCTCGCCAAGATGGCCACCATCCTTCGACCACTCAACCAGATACAGCAGGTGAGTGTATGTACGTATCAATACATTAAGATTTGAACGTGTGTGTGTCTGTGCGTGACGGAAGTGGGATGTTTGTGGGGCGGGACTAGACTAGTGACACACGACCTTCGTACTTCCGAATGTACTGAACCTCGAACTCTGCGAAGAATGTTCGAGAACGTTGGCTGGGCATGGCTGGAACAGCTGGTGCTACAAGCGGATGCAATCGGGGAGCAGCAGTTGTTGAAGTGGACGCAATCACGGATCTTGAGCAGCAGTTGAAGCAGATGCAATCGGGGAGCAGCAGCCGAAGCAGACGCTTTCGGGGAGCAGCAGCTGTAGCGGACACAATCAGGGAGCAGCAGCTCTGCACAGAGAGCTGTCCGGTGCTGGATTACTCACGTAGGCGAACGAGGGGGAAGTAGCTGAGTGAGCGAAGCTACTTGTATGTATTATGAGTAAGTACGTATGTACATGTATGACTTTACCATGTAGAAGTATATCACACTATTACATAATATGCTGTTATACATGTTTCCTCTCCCCTCCCAGATTGCCAGGGCAGCGCCACACCTCCTTTCCCCGGGTGCGAGTAGACCTAGCCAGGAGTTTGTCACTGCTGTCCGCCTCACCCCACACCCTCTGGGGACCCCTGAGCACCTCTGCTCATTTGTGGTGAATACGCTCTTCAATGCTATTGTGGGCTCAGTCTACGGCGAAGATTGTCAGAGTTCAGCAGCAACAGTCCTTGAGAAAACAGCTGTTTGGTTCAGGGCATATCGGTAAGTGTGTTCACGAATTGTACACACACAGTTTCAAACTCTTTAGTTCTGGGCGTAGTGCAGTATATATCAACTTTCAGAGGAGGGGTGCAAAAAAGGAAACACTGTCAGCATGTACGTTCTTCATTCGTGGCACGATATAGTCACCTATCCATTGAATAATTATACCACTCTGATGAAAGAAAAAAGGCGGGAGGGATATCCTTGTACACCTGTAATAGATTAATTCTTCTATGCTGAGCAAATGCATGACAGAGGAGTGGACACACACGCATGCACGCACGCACACACACTCACACTCGTATGTACACACACACACACACACACACACACACACACAGTGATGTGATGTCTCTGCCGATGCTTAAGCAGCACGTGTACGTAGCACTGGAGCCTCAGCAGAGTGGAGAGGGCGGAGGAGGAAAGGGGATGGAGGCAGTGGAGGCTCGGCTGAATGTGATGCAGGTGGTGTTCCTTTCCATCCAGCTGAGTCCCTCCCTGGACAGGGATATCCTTCTGAAGGGACAGCAGATCTTCCAGTCACTCTTCAACAGGCACTTTACAGACAAACTTGAGGTATCCACACAGAACGTTGGAGAACTCCAGTTGTGCATATTTGAAGTGCTGCTTGGATAATAGCTGACAAAATGAAATGGCTCATTTGTATTCCTTTTTGGTCATAGGGACATATTCCCCCTCCCTCCCCTCTCACCCCCTCCTCCCTCACCCCCTCCCCCCTCTACTCTGCCCCCTGCCCCGTTCCCTCCTTCCCCCCCCCCCCCCCCCCCTCCCTCCTCTCCCCTCCCCCTCCCTCCTCTCCCCTCCCCCCTCCCTCCTCTCCCCTCCCCCCTCCCTCCTCCCTCTGTCCTTCCAGCGGAAAGATCAGTTCCCCCATCTGGCAGAGGTGACTTCAGTAGCAGTGGAGATCATCTCAGAAACCAGCTTCTCCCCGAGCCTCCACCGTGACAACCAGTCCGTCCGACTCCTCATGGAGGGTCTCTTTGCCCACTTCTTCTCCTCCCGCCGGCGTAGCTATCACAATGAAGACGTGCACTGGTTCCTAGAGCTGGCCAATGAGCAGGAACAGTGGGGAGCCAACCCCCTTGAGCATTCCGTCGTTGTGGGCAATCTCTCCGATGACCTCTTGGAAAGTGCGCAACACCAGCTGCACGAACATCACCCGCCACTCACCAGGACAGAGGTGAGACATGTCCACAGCCTTATCATTGAGTATGCTCTCCTATTCTGTATTCACTTCACAAGGCTGTCCTTCTCCCTGTGTCTGACACGCCCTGGTGTCTCCTCCCTCCCAACCGCAGGTTCCTAAGGGAGCCATTAGCATGTGTGTGTTCAAACTCTACTTGGGCCGTATCTTAGGGTCATGTGACCAGCATGTGGATGAGGTTGCTACCCTCTCGGGGCCACTGCTGCTCTACCACCACCAACCTCGGAGCCAGATCGGCAGCGTGCTGATGGCCACCCCGGACCTGGGCTCCCCTGCACCGTACATCCCCACCTACTACCAGGAGTGCCCCCCCATCCGTCCCAGAGCTAACTCTGAGGTCAGTGGGCGACATGTCAGCAAATAGTCTCGGTCCCAGACCCAAACCAACCCCAGCGTGGATTGCTTCCCGCGGGGTTGGTTTGGGTCTGGGACCGAGACTACAAACTGACTAAAGCCAATAATCCTGGACAGAGGATTACACAATCAGGCTACAAACAGAAGCTAGCTGATTCTTATCTTGATGGAGATTCCCTGTGGATGGGGTTACAGCCCTGGGTAACTGTTGCCAAAGGTGCATGAAATGAGTAACAAACTTGTTACTTAGCATTGAATTCCTCTTGGAATTAGCTCAGGAAGCTGCTGTCCATTGTCTTCATGATTGCTGTGTGCCTACAGCTTCCTCTCTAGCCATTCACCACCACAGCCTCAGACAAACTGAGCCAATGGTAACCTAGCAATGCGTGTGTGGATGCCTTGTACTGTGCCTACATCAGATCCAGTTGCTCAGTCTAATTCCCATATTGGTCACAATTTAGACCCGAGGCTCCGGGTTTCTGTGGCCCACAACGAGCCATTGTGCAAACCTCATTCCCAGGCCTCCAAGCCCAGCTTTTACTGCAAGCGACAAAAGCTGGGTGTGGAGGCCTGGGAACGAGGCTAGCCACTGTGGGCTCCCAAGTGTATTCAAGTGTCTTTCTCCTCGGTCTTAGAACCAGCGGATGCAACAGCCACTTGCTCACCTCTACTTCCTGACACTGTTGGAGCACCTGCAGGCGGAGGGACACAAGCTCTCTGCCCTGGTGCGCACCGCCAACACCATCACCAACCTGTGTTCCTCCCCCACTGTGGGGGAAGGGGAGAGCGTCATATTGTGGGTGGAGCTTCAGGCTGTTGTGCAGGTAGTCCTGCAGCAGCTGGCCACGCATCTTGACCCCTCTGAGTCACACCGCATGGGGGAGGTCCAGCCCCTGGTAGAGGACATCAACAGGTACACTATAGAGCTTGCCGTGACCTCCTGGAATAGTGGTTGCCGTGACCACCTGGAATAGTAGTTGATACATGTATGTACTGCTGTATGGCATTCCTGCAGGCTTCTGGACGATTCGGAGACAGGAGGGGGAGATTCACTGGGCCATGGGATGGTACTGGCTTTGCACATGATGAAACTGCTGAAGAGCTCTCGAAAGTTTTCAGAACTGCTGACCACTAAATATGATTCCATCTGCCGTGGGCTGAACTGTCTGCAGCCCTTCCACGAGCAGCTTGCTGTAAGTTTGAATGTACTGTTCACCAATTGCAACCCACTCATGTGGCCAGAGCAACCGCTTCTGTCTGTGCACTGTCAGATATCAAGTGTACTCCGGACATCCCATTGCCCACAAAGACATCCATTCTGGAAAAAGCGTGATTATCATTTGAAAGCTCTTTTCATGTTGATCACAGTGGCACAACCTTCATGCTGATTACAGTGGCACAGCCTTCATATCTCACTGACAATACATACAATGTGTCTTTCATTAGACATTGGAGTAACAATGTTTGAGCTATGTATGTACTATGCTAGGTATCTTGGGCTATGAAAGATCACCATCAGTATGAACAAAATGTTCAAATGATTTTGAAAATCCCCGTAAATCCATCGATCATAATGCCTACTTGCTGCTTCCCCGTCCCCCCTCCTTCAGGATCCCTCGGACTCCAACAAACCACACCTTCTTCCCTTTATGCTGCCGGGTGGTGAGGGGACAGTGCTGGGGATACTCTACAACCGTGTAAAGAGAGTGATGGTGGGCATCCATCGGGGCACAGAGGAGGTGGAGAGCCTTGTACACATTGCTGAAGAGTGGTGAGTGGAGGATGGGGGGAAGGGGAGGGGGGAGGGTGAAGACGGAGAGGGGGAGGGGGTGGGAGAGGAGGGGACAGTGCTGAGAATGCTCTACAACTGTGTGAAGAGAGTGATGGTGGGCATCCATCGGGGCACTGAAGAGGTAGAGGGCAAGCCTCGTTCCCAGGCATCCACAGCCAGCTTTTGTCGCTTGCAGTACGAAAAGCAAGTGACAAAAGCTGGGTGTGGAGGCCTGGGAACAAGGCTATTAGAGAGCCTTGTGCACATCACTGGAGAGTGGTGAGTGAGGTGGGGGAGGCTTGTGTGCTGCACATCTGTATCCGCAGCTTATGAACAAGGCTTACTTGTATAAAAATATGGAATGTACGCATGTCTGAGTAAATGGGTTTACTGCACGTGGTGATGACAGTGTGTATCCTCACTACCACTTCCTCCAGTTTACACTCAGTGCGGATCACAGGGGGAACTCTCCCTCCCACGGGTGGTGTTGCCGCAGGAGATGCAGTGGACAAGAGGCTATGCTTCCGCATGATGGTCTGGCTCTGTGCGTACTATGACTTCTATGACAAGAAGGTATGAACGCCCCTTCACACATCTTGCACACACCTGTGCACACCACCACCTCCGCACACTCACTCCCCCCCCCCCCCCCCCCCCCCCCCCCCCCTCCCCCCTCCCCCCCTCTCCATAGGTGACATCCCAGCTGCTGTGCAACTTGATGGGTGGCCAACAACTTGCCCCCTACCTTCGCGAGGAGGGATACATTCGACTCATCCAGTGCTTCCTGAACCCCCAACTGATGGTCTCCTGCCCCGAGACGGCCAACCCGCTCCGAGAGGACCAGCCTGTGCTGGAGCTTCTGCCTGGAGGTGGTCATCACACAATTGAGAGGCGGGGCAAGAAGGTTGACCCCATCCACGAGCTGTTTGTGCCAAGCAAACGGCAACAGATAGGTGAGGATGTGTCCTCTCCCTCCCACCTCTTCCCTTGTCTCCCCTCCTTCCTCTCCTCTTCCTCGATCCTCTCCCCTCCCCTCCCTCTTCTCCCCTCCCTCTCCATCCTCTCCCCTCCCTCCTCCCCCTCCCCTCCTGTACTTTCCCCACTTTCCTCTCCCACCTCTGACCACCTCCCTCCTTTCCTCCCTCACCCTTCTTCCTCTCCCCACTTTCCCTCCCTCCTCCCCTCACGCTTTATCCTCTCCCCCCTCCCCTCCCTCCTCCTCCTCACGCTTTATCCTCTCCCCACCTCCCCTCCTCCCCCTCACACTTTATCCTCTCCCCACATCCCCTCCCTCCTCCCCCTCACGCTTTATCCTCTCCCCACCTCCCTCCCTCCTCCCCCTCACGCTTTATCCTCTCCCCTTCTCTCCCTCCCCATCCCTCTTCCCACTTCCCTCCTCCCTCCTCCTCTCACTAGACCAATCAGATGTTGACCTTCGTCACTCCTTGGCCAACCTTGTGGGTGTGGTTCTGGGCTGCCCCTCCCGCTCCAACCACCTCTGGTACCACCTGTTTGATGCAGAAGAGCTCCACGAGACATACATGACTGGATTTATGGTAAATAAAGAGGGCGACCCCAATTGATAGGAGATCATAATAGCTTGCCTCGTTCCAAGGCTTTTTTCCCGGTATGTTCACATGCCAAAATTGCATGGCACAATTTACTAATTATTGGATGTTTTGACATGTCAATTAAGCCAAAATTGCAGAAACAGCACTCCTGTTCTGTAGAGTGACTGATGTGCCATTTCGGCCAAAAATCGAACAACAAACCAAATTGGCAGAAACAGCACTCCAGCTTGCATAGCCTTGTTCCCAGGCCTTCTACACCACCAACTTTGATCGGTTACAGGGTTTTTTTGCATACTGCACATGTACAAATTGGAGGTGTAGAAGGTCTTGGGAATGAGGCTATGCATGCAGGATGCCCTCCACAACAAGTGGCAGCTAGTGTACATGTAGCAAACAAGACGGCTTGATCTTTGCTGACTTCACTGTGTATCCTTGGTGAGCGACTGAGCTATAGCATACTAATATGCTAGTTATTTTGGGCTAGGAAGGAGATATGAAGCTTGGATTTTCACCATTGTGATCAACATGAATGGAGCATTCCAATGATGTCCATTTTGCTGTTTGTTGAATTTTAACCCTAAATCATGAAAATCCATGGATTATAGCCTTTAGTCTAGTGCGATTTCTGACAAAAATGTGACCAGTGTTTTTTAGCACATTACTTGAAGCTTCTTTTCATGCTGATCACAATGGCACAACACTAAGCTTCATATCTCATTCAAATACATGGATCAACGTGTCTTTCTATGGATATACGGAGTAGGAATTATGCTAGCTAAGTACTATGCTAAGTATCTTGGGCTAGGAAGGAGATACGAAGTTGGGATTCGTACCATTGCAATCAGCATGAATGGAGCATTCTAATGATATCATTTTTGCTGTTGGTTGAATTTTGACCCAAAATCATGAAAACCATGGATTATAGCCTTTGGTTGAGTGCGATTTTTGGCAAAAATGTGACTGAAATCAAAAAATCATTTTAAGGGCATCATTTTAAAGCTCTTTTTATGCTGACCACAATGGCACAATTCCCAGCTTCATAACACCCATACCTAGTGCAGCATTCTCTTCCAAGTCTATTCGCAATGCCAATTTTGGTTGACGCTCACACACTCACACAACAGTATGATGCCAAGATTAACCCAGATGGCCTCCTCTATGACTGTGGTGTGGAGCTCTCACCTGAGGGCCAGTTTGGCCGGCAGGACTATGTGAAGCATGCCACCCGAGGGACGTACACCCTCCACTCACTCTACCTTCTGCTCTGGGCTAACTTTGGAAGCTTTTGCATGGCCCTCCTGACTCAGCCAGAGGCTGCAAGGAACATCCATGGTCGGATCATCTCAGATTGGATCTCAGTGAGACACTACTGCGTCTCCCAGCTGCGCACGGTGTGGATGCACATGCGAAACAACCTTGGTCTGTCGGATGAGGAGCGTAGTTTCTTGGTCATGCGCTGCACCAAGAGGCTATATGAGGTGATGGATTAAAATTGTGTCCAGGACAATTATAACATCAGACACCAGACAACTGGTCAAGTAGCCTATGTGCCATCATGATGGCAGAATGTCCAGACAATATGTGCTTTGTACTAATATATGTACCAGTGTTTACAGTGTCTGATGAGATCTAATTGTCCAGACGTTGTGACTATATAGTTTTTGAAAAGTTACCGTGAGGCCTGCTGTGACAGTGTCCGTTATTGTAAGCAGCACTGCCGATCTGTGTGAATGCTGTGTGATGTAGAGTGATTCTGTCTCTGCTATTTTCTCAGCTGGTGTTTGAGCCACACGACTCTGTCCTCCCATGTTCCCAGCATCTCAACATGGACACCATCGTCCCGGACGCCCTGCGAGGGGTCTTCAGGACGCGGCAGGAGCTGGATGGCTATGAGCAGATGTGGCACACCTGCATCTACCAGCCCTCCTGGAGAGAACTCAAAACCAAAGTAAGTTCCATGCCAGTCACATGATGTCACATGCTGTCACATGATATATCACATGCTGTCACATAATCTCACATGATATATCACATGCTGTCACATGATATGTCACATGCTGTCACATGCTGTCACATGATATATCACATGCTGTCACATAATCTCACATGATATATTACATGCTGTCACACAATGTCGCATGATATGTCACATGCTGTCACATGATGTCACATGATGTCACATGATGTCACATGATGTCACATGTTGGTTAGTTGGGATTCGATTCCAATGTAGGTAAAGTGTGCAGCACTTGATTTTGTTGTGACTTTAAATTCTGTAGTTTGCCCAGTACTCTCAGCTCTGGCTGAACAAGCTCTTCCTTGACATCAGGTAAGAGAACCACTCCTGTGTTTAACACCGGATGTCTGTGTGCAGGTGAAATCAGCGTATTTTTAACCCTTGTTGTGTCGCGGTGGTTCATGCACTGCAGGCGTCTGGAGTTCCGCTACCCTCACTATCCCTCTGAGCGTGACTTTACTCACAGTGTGCTGAGCTCTGGAGACATACAGCACCAGGCACAAGGGGGAGACCTCTATTTGCTGGCCCGCTTTGCACAGGAGTGGCCTCGGCTGCAGGCGGGAGGAACACTGCTACCAGATCTCGTGGAGTTCTACCAATGGCTACACATGGCACTTGGTGAGCTGACCTGATCCATACCCCTACTTTAGATTTGAGGTTTGAAGTTGACTACATTTCCATCAGGAATTGAACAAATGAAGAAGTTGGTGACATGCCAGCCTTTCACCTCCCCCTCCCCTTCTCCCTCTTCCCTGCCAACACACACGTATACACTCGCATTAGCACACATGGTGACATATGATCGTGCGACGTCCCTTCCAATCGGCCGTGTGGTGGACATGGCAGTACGGAGGTACAGTCGGGAGATGGGAGAGTACATCAGAACACTCTACAACCGAGTCAAAGGTGAGGGAAGGAGGGAGGGAGGGAGGGAGTGAGTGAGGGTGGGAGAGAGGGAGGGATTATAGGAGAGTACATCAGAACACTCTACAACCGGGTAAAGGTTGAGTGAGGGAGGGAGGGAGGGAGGGAGGGAGGGAGGGAGGGAGGGATAGTGAGTGAGTGAGTGAGGGTGGGAGGGAGGGAGGGAGGGAGGGAGGGAGGAGGGAGGGAGGAGGGAGGGAGGGAGGGAGAGGAGGGAGGGAGGAGGGAGGGAGGGAGGGAGGGAGTGAGAGTGAGTGAGTGAGTGAGGGTGGGAGGGAGGGAGGGATTATAGGAGAGTACATCAGAACACTCTACAACCGGGTAAAGGTTGAGTGAGGGAGGGAGGGAGGGAGGGAGGGAGGGAGGGAGGGAGGGATAGTGAGTGAGTGAGTGAGGGTGGGAGGGAGGGAGGGAGGGAGGGAGGGAGGGAGGAGGGAGGGAGGAGGGAGGGAGGGAGGGAGAGGAGGGAGGGAGGAGGGAGGGAGGGAGGGAGGGAGTGAGAGTGAGTGAGTGAGTGAGTGAGGGAGGGAGGGAGGGAAGGAGGGAGGGATTATACAGAGTCCAATAGAGATCTTGATGACTATCATGTTTACACACACGCATTTGTTCAGACGGCTACAACAAGTATGTGGAACTGATTGGCGGTGCCATTGGTGCGGGGGCATGTGCAGCGTTGAGACAGGGGAACAAGGTGTACACCATTGCTGACGACATCCCGCTGTTGCACTTCCTCTCAGGTAGGATAATGTAGGGATCCCCCCATAGTGGCACTAATAATAGGGATCTCCCCATACCGGCACTAATGATAAGCACTTCCTCTCAGGTAGGATAATGTAGGGATCCCCCCCATAGTGGCACTAATGATAGGGATCTCCCCATACCGGCACTAATGATAAGCACTTCCTCTCAGGTAGGATGATGATAGGGATCTCCCCCATAGTGGCACTAATAATAGATCCCCATACCGGCACTAATGATAAGCACTTCCTCTCAGGTAAAATAATGATAGGGATCTCCCCATAGTAGCACTAGTGAATAAGCATCTTGTAGTGGTGCTAATGACCAGGAACTTCACCTTCAGATGTGGTTGAGGAGGAAGAGGGCAATGATTGGCTGTACACCGTGGTGGCAGACATCATAGCCGCCCACAACGCCTTCATTGAGGGTGTCTACTCCTCTGTGCAAGCCCAGCGCCAGGCCCCCCTGGCCCGCCTCCTGCCAGATGAGCCAGCAAAGGTGTATCCCTCGGAAGTTGATTGCTCGAACTGCATTGTTGGCAAGTTTGAAAGGTGGGCGCATGTAGCCTCGTTCCCAGATCTGAGCGTCTGGGAACGATGTTACGAAGAATTGGCTGAATGTACCTTAAAATGTGCACTTCACCGTTTCCTGTAACTAAAGTGATTGGCTGTATACTATGCACAGATTTCCTGTGCTGTGCGTGTTTTGACTGGTACAGTTCCTCCCTCCAGTCTCCACGGTATCAACGACTTCCTGCAGCTGGTCCGCAGCCGCTACCAGCCACCTCCCCATGACGTGCCCACCCAGCCCCAGCGACACATGTCCATCTCCAAAAGCTTGCTACAGACAGTGAGGGCTCCTCCTGAGTTTCAGCTCTACCTTCTGCAGGAAGACATTGTGGCCTACTTCCTGGCGGGGAAGCCACTGATCCGCATTGAGCCCTCCTCTCTCCTGCGCACACTGTTCAAGTTCCGGCTGTCTCCTGGCAGCATCACGGCAGCTGGACATGCAGCAGAGTGAGTGCAGCGAGTGGTGTGAGTGTGAGTGTGTGTGTGTGTGTGTGTGTGTGTGTGTGTGTGTGTGTGTGTGTGTGTGTGTGTGTGTGTGTGTGTGTGTGTGTGTGTGTGTGTGTGTGTGTGTGTGTGTGTGTGTGTGTGTGTGTGTGTGTGTGTGTGTGAGAGTGTTGAGTGTGAAGTTGAAGTGTACGTCATCCGATGCAGTGTTGTGGGATCAGCTCAGGACCTGGAAGATATTGCAGAGAAACTTCCTGACACATTCAAGGTGTGTTGGTTTACTGTACCAGTACATACCAACTGCATGAGTATTAGTATGTGATTGCATTAGCCTCCCTGCACAACCACACACACACACACACACACACACACACACACACACACACACACACACACACACACACACACACACACACACACACACACACACACACACACACACACACACACACACACACACACACAGGTCCCCCTGCAGGAGACTCTTCAAAAGCGTATGGAGTACGAATTCCACTCAGCCAGCTACCACACTATGGTGGAGGTTGTCACTGGACTCAGGACTGTAGCCGGACACCTCATTAAGGTACCCCAGCTGTCAGCATTACCTCCCGTCCAATCACCACTTATGCAAGCTAGAAGATTAGAAGAAGGGATTTCAGCAGCTGTTATATGTTCCTTATTCACTTTATTTTGCATTGCTGACTCGTATCTCATCAAATTGATTGCCCCGCCCCTCAGGCCCTCATGGAGCAGAGTGGTGGTGGTCTGGAGAAGCAGACCGTCCCCCAGTTCATGCTGACACTGTACGACCACCTTGACCGGAATGGAGAAGTGCTGGGGGAGATTGGTGTGCGGTCGCCCTCCTCTTCACAGATGGTGTGCCTCGTAGAGCTCCCCCTGCCGTCCCTCTTCTGCTGTATGCAGCTGTTTGCCAGCTGGGTCCGGGATGGTGTGTACGACTTTGCAGCGCTGCCCTTTGGGGTAAAAACTCACATGACCTATCAAGACCTGCAGTCTGTCCTACAGATCCCACTCAAATGGACAGGTAGGATGGAGAAGGAAGGGGGAGGGTAGTGTTTTCCCAGCATATCTACCACCTTCTGCATCCCTTCCCTCAGGGAGCCGTGGTGACCTGCTTGAGGAGATCAAACAGATGAATGAGGTGCTCAAGCACTCGGAGGCCCACATCACCAAGACAGCCAATGAGGCTGCTCATGTGAGATTCGCTGCATCTGCCACGTATATGCGAGACATGAAATGTATTATATGCACACCTGTCTCCTCCACAGAAGCCAATCATGCAGTACCTTCAGGAGATCCATATTCTCGGGGAGGAGGACCTTCTCCCTAACTACATCCCTCCCTCCATCCTTATCCAGCACTATGTCTCCTTCAGAATGGCCCTCCGGAGGTACTTGTTATATAGCTATAAGTGGCAGGGGGTTATCCAGGTGGCTGCAGACTGTGCAGAGCATGTAATGTAACCATGGTGACGACTGCAACCCCACCCCCAGGCTGGTACTGACAGTGCAGCACCAGGTGGAGGCAGAAGGAGGGGACACTCAGAGAGACCAGTGGAGGGAGTTTGTCTGCGATCTCTGGGATAACCGGCTACCCCACCTTCGTTCAGAAGTCTATGGTGATGGGGCATTTATGTTTGATCCCCACACGGGACGGTATGGGTTTCAGGAAGGATCCGAGTTTGACAGTGAGGGGGAGCTGATGGATGACTTCATGAATGAGCCTGAGGAAGATTACACCCAAAGAAGGGAGGACGAGGAGTCCTTCCTTCTCCTCTCCGGGGATCAGCAGCCGTCACTGGAGTCCAGCAGGGAGGAGGAGGCAAAGGGGGCAGAGCACCCTGGGGTGCATGATGAATGTGAGGTGTTGGGGTGTGTGTGTAATGAATGTTGTGTTAACCCCGACACACCCACACACCCACCCACCCACCCACACACACACACACACACACACGCACGCACACACACACACACACATGCACGCACACACACACACACACACCCCATAACAGTGCAAACTCTGTTTCGGAAGGATCCTGAGTTCCAAAAGAAAGTACTTTCCATGGCCAGGTCACTCCATAAAGGTTGGTGACATTAAAAGGTAAAGTTGCATCATGGTATTGCTACTTTATTGGCCTCTCTCCTCTCCCAACTAGACACGCTAAACCTTGTCCAAAATGCCCGGGACTACACCCCCATGCGCGTGGGCCAGTTTCTGGAAGGGGTTGGTTTGGGACACCATGTGGATGCCTTCTGTGATGCGGAGATCAGTGGGGAGGTGTTGCTGGATGCAACCGAGGAGATGTTGGAAGAACTGGGTGTCACCAGCGCCACTGAGAGACTCAAGATCAAGGTAAATTGGGGTGTGACCACTTTGGGGCAGGGCAGTGGCTAGCTTTATGGGTAGGGCAGTGGGGGTGTTGCCAGGTACGTGCAGCGTAATGGACACTTAGTGCACCAGCCTCAATGGTTATATTACAGTCTGGTATATAGAACGCTTCTACCACAGTGTGTGGGCGATCCTTTGATGTGCCGCGGAGGATGAATTGGTTATCCTCCACTATAACGTAATCGAACCACGCGAGAATCAGAGTTGTAGCTGTCTAGCAGCTACTAACTTGACTTGGAGGTTATGTCTGTGGTAGAAGCCAGATCTACTACGTCGACGCGGAGGCTACACAGTTTATCCTCCTTGGGAAAGTTTAGCCTCGGCTTCACCTCGGCCAAACTTTCCCACAGAGGATAAATCGCATAACCTCCGCATCGACGTAGTAGATCCTATACTTATCAAGTCGGTGATAATTTATATGGCACATTGGGTAGAATACTTCATTGGATGGTGCATTAGATTGGCCCCCACTAGTAATTCTAGCTCTTGTGCGTTCAGGTGCTGTTCCGGCGGAGTCTTCAAGGAGGTGTAGTGAAATACCCTCTTCAGACAGTAGTGACATTCCTGAAGGAGCACAAGCTGGAGAAGTATTCCACTGTGTTCAAAGAGGCGGGTATGGATGGTGACCTCCTCCTTGAGGCTGATGACGGTGTGCTGAAGGAGCTGGGTATGATGTCCGCTGTGGACCGCATCAAGATCAAGACCAAGTACCGGACCTTTGTCAGCAGCTAGCTGCGTACTTTGAGAGAGGTTCTCTTATATGCAGAATGTTAGGTTGTGATTAGTTGAGCATTTCACTTCTAGTCTGTAACTGTTGTTGTTGTTTCTTGTGCCAGTCGGTGTTAAGTGTGCATTTGTGTTAATATAGGCTTCTGGTTGAGTGTGCATGCTTTAATTATTAATTATTTTTTGAATCTGTCATTGCTACACTGTTAAATTTTGTGAGAGAAATTATTGAGCTTGCTCGTGGCATACGACAAGAAATTAAACATGGGTCCAGAAAAGCTAACATTAATTTTGTAATTTGTTGTATTATGCAGCTGCTATCGTATAGGGGTTTGAGTAAAATATATATGTGACTGAAATTTTCTACAAGAATAATTCTAGGAATCATTCATAGGGTAGCACCTGATGAGGAGAGCATGAACAATGTAAGTCCTCTCAGGAGCGTGCCACAGCAAGTTGGTGTGTAGCATAGAGCTGCTGGACCCCTCTGTGTCAGCCACCCGCACCGAGTACGACTCGGGCTGGATATAGACCTGGAATGCTGTGCTCACACGATACTGCTGAGATGATGCCTCGTCATAGTAGCTGTGCACGTGGATGAATGGAATGCATGGGAGGGATGTGGGTGTGATGGGGCAGGGGACATAATTATCAAGATAGTGACTGAAATCTAAATCACAATAATTTCTGAACATGCAAACTCTACTGAGACATGAGGCTGCACTCAACTAGGGCCGACCAACTGCATGAGCAATATCGTAATCAGTCAGCATAACAGCAACAAGCAAAGTAATGGACAGACTTTGCAAAGTAGTAAATTAATTCTCATCACGGAATGGTTGTCAAACCAGTTTGACTCACCTGAGCCTACGGTCATAATTGAGCAATTAAGAAGCCAAGAATGTATTTGTAAACCACTATAGGTGGTTTATTACATCACAATAGCCGTTGTGTCTCTACGATCATACCACAACATGAGAAAATAACTGCAATTTGAACTCGATCAAGATTATCGCTCAGACCTACTAGTCACATGATGTCACATGATGCCTCACCTTGCTGGCGTGATGGAGGCAGTCCTGCACGCACACATAATGTCTGGGCTGAGCA
Source organism: Axinella damicornis (assembly GCA_963931865.1). Classification (NCBI taxonomy): domain Eukaryota; kingdom Metazoa; phylum Porifera; class Demospongiae; order Axinellida; family Axinellidae; genus Axinella; species Axinella damicornis. The sequence continues at coordinate 2,990,521 of OZ007515.1, read as the reverse complement.
GCACCTCACCACTGGAGTGTGAGTGGGGCAGCTGTCCGGTACGCATCACCCCGGCCACACGGGAACATGGGACACTGCAGTACGCCACATGCCATCGCGCACAGAACTGTCGGGCCAGTGCATGCGACTGTGACCTACAGATGAACAGTACATTATTGTTGAAGCTAACTTGATGTTTGACATAATAATATTTTCAAGTGATAATCTTAGTCTCGGGTCTGGTACCGAGACTAGTGATATCTAAACAGCTATAGTCTATTGTTGAAAGTCTAAGGAGGGTCCGACTACACTATTATATGTCATCACGGCAACGCTTTATTTTTATTGTGCCTATGTCATTTAGGTCACTGCTGTAGCATAAACATGCCAGAAGGCTCCATGCACACAGACACAATGTAAACAGTAGATGTCCTAATATCCTCACTTGACTGCACTAAGTTTTGAAAATATTTACGTTGACACACAGGAACAAGACACTCTATGATGGCCCACCTGTGCACAAAGTGGCTCCACCCAAGGGGTAGTGAGTACTGCTGGGGGGGACTGCCAGACACCTGGACCATAGGCTGCCCTGCAGAGCAGCGCTCACAGAAGCATGTCGCTTGTTCTGGTCCCAGTGCGAAGAGAGCATGTTTGATCATCAGGTGGTCCTTGAATCGCTCACAGAGATACAGGTGTGGGCAGGAGGGCTCCCGCAGGGCAATGGCTAGTTCCCCTTGCTGCAGGGAATGGCTCCGGAGCTCCTGGGAGAGCTTGGAGGCACGAAGGGACTCGTGTCGAAGGGTGTGATCCACAGCTAGTACCTGCAGCCTCTCCTTCTTTCTCAGCTGCACAGCTGAATCGACCGTCCCATTGCTCACAGGAACCTCCACTGGGTGACAGTGTGTGGGTGTGTGAGAGAGAGAGAGAGAGAGGGTGTGTGGTGTGTGATGATACGTGTTGCGTATGTGCAATGATGTGTGAGATGGTGTGTGTGTGTGCGTGCGTGTTTATGGGAGAGGGAGGAGACAGGTGCTCACCACTGCTGGCTGCCTCCTCCTGCACCGTGTCCAGCTGGAGGGGGGCACCACCAATGTTGTAGATTGTGTCCAGGATGAACTGCAGGGTGGAGCGATCCTCCAGCATGCTCCTCGTCACCCCTGCCTGGTCAAACAGGTACTGCCACTCCGGAGTGAGGTGGTCAATCTAGTGGGAAGGAGCCAGGAGCGTGTGGTACGTATACCTCGTGCATCCCTCAGTCGGAGTGTACTACAGCATGCTACAGCTACTATTGTACAGGATATGCATCACACTTACATCAAACTGGGAGGCCTTGATCCTGTGGGTAATTCTGAAGAAAGAACCATTACAAATATAATCTCTTCAACATATGGAGGCTGAGCTATCACACAGCAGCCAGAGCTACCACACAGCTAGCCTTGTTCCCAGTATTGGGGCTGGGAACGAGGCTAACTACACAGCAGCCTGAGCACTGAAGTCAGACTCCGCAAGGACTGACTTACCCTGTGGGGCTCTGCACCGGTTTGACCTCAGAGTCACCACGGGCCCTCACACGCACAGCCTTGTCTTGCTGCAGCTGCACCACACGGTCCACTTGATGCAAAAAGCGATCGCGTTCTCGGGCATCAGAGAAACTCACACATGTTATGCCATGCTGTGTGTGTGTGTGTGTGTGATTAGGAAGTGGAGTTATCACTAAGACAAAGAATCCCTTGCAGTGACAAGATTTCTTCAGATGTCCTACAAGTGTGTAAACACAGTGCCTGCCCAGGCCTGCCAGACACAATCCATTTGCCTGCCACATACATCCCTAGAAGGGAGGTCCACACAGTGTTTGCTCCGGCCTGCAAACGACACTGTACGGCAGCTAGCGCTCACCTGGGAGAGGTAGGTCATGACCAGCTGCCCGGGGGCATCGTACTGGAAGGTCTTTGTGATCTTCTTCTCCCCCATCACTTCACGTTTCTGAACAGATGAACACCTGAAATGTAATTCTACGTACACTCATGTGCTCATGCCCACACCATATCATAATGGCATGGTAGATACAGTCCTCTCACCTCCGGATCTACCACTCTGATAAAGAAACCCTTCTGCTGACTGTCCTTGGTCACCACTGCCAGCAGCTCCTTCCCTTCCTCCAGAGGCTGTCCATCAAAATTCGTTTTGCTATGAGCAACACACAACACCTGTTGAAAGAGGGAGAATGGGAGGCAGGTCTGACGTGATTGGTGCATAAATAATTAAGATTCAAATCAGCATCATTAATATCACAAAACATAATTATGCTCTGAAATAGTCCTATCTCAATTGCACATGTGCTAAGTGTACCATCACAGTTGGAACGTATTATTAATTCTTGAGAACCAAACTTCCCAGTTAGAAGAGTTTAAGGTAGCATTATACCTTTACCGTTAGGGTACCTTTAACCGTCGGGGCCCCGACGGTTAAAGGTACCCTAACGGTAAAGGTATAATGCTACCTTAATGTCTGCTACACTTTACCATCAAGTCTGTACTTTCAAACTCACAGTTTGTAAACTTTATGACAGTAATTTCACAAAAATGGGCGTCTAGAGGGACATTGTCTAGAGGCTGTAGGATTGCTGGCATGCAGCACCCACCGTGCAACGAGCTCCAAAGAGGGCGGCAAACAAGTCTGTCAGTTGGTCACTATCTTCCCCACGACTTGTTTTCCGCGGGGCTGCATATGCATGTGAAGGGAAAACAGTCATAGAGAAATTCTCTTACAAAATGCATCGTGTAGATATTCATCCTACCGAGGCTGACAGCCTTGACATGTGCTCCAGCCTCTTCATTGCACGGCACGGCCTCGTGTAGCTGGACCTCTGTCCCTTCCACTCGCAGCTCATGACCCATGCAGAACACCACAAGATCATCCAGACTGCCAAACGTGGCCTCCCCCTCCCCCTCCTCAGCACTGTCCAGGTAGTACAGCCCTGCCTTGTGGAAGATCAGCACGTGGTAGACACGACCTGCAGACCTGCATTGGCATGCCAAGAACCATAATTCCTTCAACAAGTTCTCCAGCATACGTTGATGTAGTCTACATAGAATTTGGGTATATGCATTGTCCTTTACTACAAAACTTCATAGTAGATAGTACTACAATAAAAGATACTGACTTTGCAGAGAGGACGAAGCTGCCTGGTTGGCTCTGGCTGTCGCGGAGGAGGAAGGAGCCATCCTCCTGCGACGAGAGGATGGAAATAGCCCGTCGGCTCGAGATCAGACCGTGGTAGTAGCTCATCTCGCTGTGCGAATCAGCTAACGAACGAGGGCGGGACACACCAGACACAACTGTATGCTGCAGGGGGGTGGGGTTCGTTGCTCATCTAATTCTAATTGAGAAAAAACAAGGGCGTGGTTGGAAGCGCGTATTTTGATTACTGACACCCACTTCATTCATCGGTCAGCTGGTTGCAGCCTTGTGTGGTTACAGGTACCTTTGGACCGTCCTGGGAACTGCAGGCGGCCGGGGAAAGGATCTAGGACGAGGCGAGTGGTCTGTTATACTATATTTTGGGTGCCTGTCCTCTTTATGTATGCCACATACTGTGCATGTGTGTAACTAGGTCAATGAGGTTGCGTTACCAACGGATATGGTCCTATGAAAAACACATTAGAGATGGTGTGTTGTGTGGTATAAGTATAGGATAGACCCAGAACAGAGGAGGATATGTGCCCATATATCCTCCCCTATGCGGTTATAGCCTTGGGATAAAACCATATCCAAGGTAGTCTCGTTCCCAGACCCAACCCCAGCGTGGATCGCTTCCAGTATCGTTTTGCGGGGAAGGAGGATCTGGAAGCGATCCGCGCTGGGGTTGTTTGGGTCTGGGAACGAGAGTATATCCAAGCAGGATATTTTCCCACTGAGAGGACATGGTCTATCTGACTTGTACTACATTCTGCCCATGTGCGTAACTCAGGCTATAATTGCTTGACGTTGCATAACCAAGGTAGCTAGCTGCTCTCATCCATATCCAATGAAACCTTATGTAACTTGGTTGGTATAAATGGTTCTACCTGTCCTCTACTTTAGATATGGGATGTAGTGCCGGCAGGGCTGTCAAGGTGGTCACTGTCAGTAGGCCAGCAAAGAGGCTATCAGCCGACAATACTGTTCGTACACGGGAGGCGGGGAGCGCCTCCCCCACTGCCTCCAATGGTGCTGATGTAATCACATTGGTGCACTTCAATGATGTGTATAACGTGGAGGAGCATGCAAGGGAGCCTGTGGGAGGTGCAGCACGGTTCAAGACCCAGGTGGACAGCTTGCAGTACTTCTCTCCCCTGGTGCTGTTCAGTGGGGATGCTCTCAACCCCTCAAACAGTCAGTTGTGGATACTGATGCATTTAAACCCTTGACGTGTGTAGAGAAGGGCGTTTATTACACAACCAAGAATGAAGAATGTTGCCCTACCTCCTCCCACCCCCACCAGTGAGCACCGTGACCCAGGGGGAGCAGATGGTACCGGTCCTGAACTCCTTGGGAGTCCAAGCAGCTGTCTATGGCAACCACGACTTCGGTGAGAGCCCTCCCTCAAAAAATAAACCTGTTTTTTTTTTCCATATAAGGAATCTGTTCTGATTGTTCCCTCCCAGACTTTGGTGTAGAGCACCTGGTGTCCATAGCAGGGCGCACATCCTTCCCGTGGCTGATGAGCAATGTGCGAGATCGGAAGACTGGCCGATTGTTGGCAGAGGGCTGGGAGAAGCTTGTCATTGAGTGGCAGGGAAGGAAGGTACAGTGGTGGACTATGGTCAGTTGTCTGATGCTGCTATATAGTACATTCCTAATCTAGTGATTCATAACTGCATTCTTGGTTGATCATATTCCACCATTCTTAGAGTGGAGTCATGAATCACTAGTACATTATTAATTACAGGTGTTCCCTGTTCACCAGTTGTGCATATGTGGTTGCTAAGGAAGCTAGTAACTTCCTATAGCAGAATGGTTTTATTATAGGTGTTTCTATAGCCTCGTTCCCAGGCCCAACGGCCTGGGAATGAGGCTAACGTGTTCCCTGCTCACCAGTTGTGCATATGTGGTAGCAAGAGCGCATGATGACATCATTGTTTTATCACTGCGGAAAAACAATGATGTCATCATGCGCTCTTGGTGGTAGCTGAGGAAGCTAGTACTAACTTCCTGTAGAGTGGAAATGATGGCTGCTGCTATATTGCAGGTGGGGTTGGTTGGTCTGGTGGAGAGGGAGTGGCTGGTCACACTGGCTACCGTGGAGCCTGAGGAGGTCGAGTACACTGACTTTGTGGTGGCAGCTAAGATGCTCCTCCCTCAGCTCAAGCAGGAGGTATGAGGGAGGGGAGGGGTGGGGGTGGCAGCTAAGATGTTTCTCCCTCAGCTCAAGCAGGAGGTATGAGGGAGGGGAGGGGTGGGACGTGTCTACAGAGGCCCTGGATCATACACTTGTGTTCAGGAATTGGGGCAGGTGTTGTAGCCTAGCACGATTGAATACAAAATTATGTCGGCATAAAAAAAGTGGGCATAGTGGCTCTGTATTTGAATTTGAAGTCAGTCAGAATAGTTGTAGCTGGTTAAAACTTTACTAATCGCCTGTTCATGGAGCATAGTAGTACCCAACCCAGAGCATAGCAACGAGTGGTAGGCAGCATAAGAGCGTAGCATCCTGATTTTGCCAAGGGGGTCGGACTGTTGGACGTCAGAGGAGGACTGTAAAGTATCCAAGGGGGACTGCTGGACATCGGCAGGCTCTGTGTCAGTAGGTTGCGTATCCTGGGATTCAGCAGAGTCTGCTCTGCCAATACGATCAAATCATGGTGCGTTGTTTGACCCAGTGCCTCTCTGCCGGTAGGGCTGTGACTTGCTGGTGGCACTGACACATATGCGCATGCCCAATGATGTGCGCCTGGCGGAGGAGGTACCAGAGTTCCACCTTGTACTGGGGGGGCACGACCACCACTATGAGAGGAGGGAGGTCAGTGTCGGCTCACAGTGTCTTACATCTGAATATTCCAAGAAAGGTATCACCATGTTCTTCTGTACGTCTATGCAGGTTGGGGATACTCTGGTGCTCAAAAGTGGCTCAGACTTCCGAGAATTTTCCCAGATCACTGTTACGTTTGGCTCTGAACAGCCATCCATTGCAGTCACCCGGCATAAAGTCACCCGTGATGTGCCTCCTGAGCCAGGTCTGCAGGCTGTGGTGAACCAGTACACGGCCATGGTGGAGGATGGGATGCAGGTGGAGATTGGGAGAATCGAATGTGCCCTGGAGGGACGGTTCAGCTACATCCGAACACAGGAGACCAACTTGGGAAACCTAGTGTGCGATGTTATGCGTAGAGCAACTCGTGCTGACGTAGCACTGCTGAACTCTGGTACACTGCGATCGGACGCCTTGCATGAGCCAGGCGTGTTCAAGATGAAAGTAAGGGAGTACATAGTGTACACTGTAGTAGTGCAGATATTAGTTCCCACTGATGACTGTGATGAGTATGGTGCCACTTAGCCTTGTTCCCAGGCCCAATCTCGGGCCTGGGAACGAGGCTAGGTGTCACTCACTCCAAGGTGCATATTGATTGTGATATACCCCCCACCAGGACCTCACGGCAATCCTGCCAATGGTGGATGCCCTCACAGTGCTGGAGGTGACAGGGGAGCAGTTGCTGGCTGCTCTGGAGAACGGGGTGTCCCAGTATCCCCGGCATGAAGGACGGTTCCCTCAGGTGTCAGGGCTGGCGTTCTCCTTTGACCCCTCACAACCAGGGGGCAGCAGGGTAGTGTCAGACAGTGTGAAGGTGAGGGGGGAGCCCCTGCAGATGAACAGAAGCTACCGGCTGTGTACCAAGGGCTACCTGGCCTCTGGGAAGGATGGGTATGATGTGTTTCGGGCTGCTAAGGTAGTGTTGTCTCACGAAGAAGGGCCCATTCTGAGCTCGATTGTGAGGAACCACTTCCACAACTGCTCCAGACAGCACAATGGGGGAGAGTTTACTGACAACGCCACTGCCAGCACCATGTGAGGATCATGTGTGGTGTGTAGTCTTGGTACCAGACCCTCTGCGTGCGAGGGTCTGGTGCCGAGACTAGTGTGGTGTGGTGCATTGAGTTTTTATTCACCTGTGAGTCATCTCTTCCAGTACATTAGGTGGCTCTGAGGGCAACTGGATCCACCCTCAGGTAGAGGGGAGAATCGTGAACATCAGCAACGGATGAAGGTAACATACTTGCAGTTATGAATACCAGCACTTCAGAATGTCACTACAACTAGTGCATGCATTTGTGGTGTGTGGTAGAGTCCCTTCTGATGAGGTTATATGCTGAGATGGGACACTTCCTATTGAAAATAAACGTTATCTGTCTATCTATCCCCTCAGATTATGACTGGAAGATGTAGTATCTAATCATGCAAGAACTCTCATAATCCTGTACCCCTACCACCCTGGCAATTAGAAACATTTTTTTTATACAGACATCAGATTCTATCAATAGTGTTCAGCAGGTCTAGCATGGTGTAGCATGGTGTACATGGTCGTGTGGAGTGGATGTCATGAATGTTTCTCCCATATTGTATAGTGTTCCAGTTCTCTCAGCAAAGGGGGGATGAGGAGGGGGGTGTGGTCCCTCAGACCCAGGGCGAGCAGGAGAGGGGTGTTGGGGGGAAGGGAGAGGTGGCCTGCTATTGCTCGCCCAAACACATGGACTTCTGGCTGTGTACAGACACAGTCTAACTCAAATTTGATAAGCACCTTAATAAGGCATTTTATCATATATATACCTCATCCTTGCCCAGTAAAGTTCTGACAGAGTAGGATGGGGCAGACCCTGACACCACCTGGTCACAACTCACATCAAGCTAGAGCATGTGCAGGGTAGTCCATAATTTCGGTGAACATAGAATTATGATCCAGTACAAACATGATATATGGTGGTGAAAGGTTTCACATACAAGAGTGCCCAACTTCTGTAGCTCCGAGACAAGTAGAAACACGCGATCGCCAAAGTATGAACACACTATGTCCAGCTCTGCTCCATGGATACATACATGGCCCTAATTGGATGGAGTAGAAAAGGCATGAGATATGATGTGCTCTGTGGCCCATACGTTAAAAGCAATACCTGTTTAGAGCTGATCACAGCTCTTCCCTTTGCAGCCATTACATATGTGCGCATGCGCGTGCACAAAGTGGATATAGGCGGGGCTTGCTCCAAAATTTCGTACGTACAAATAGATAATATTCGTAAAATCTATCCGTATACTAACGTTAACGGTACGTAAGTGTGATCAAAAAATCATCTGCAGTAGTACAGTGCCTGGTATAACTTGCTCGCTATGTCTACAAAGCTCTACGTGGGAAATCTTCCTGACAGCGCAAAGGATAAGGATCTCCGGGAGCTGTTCCAAGCATTCGGCGAGGTGGACGAAGTGGCCGTGCTACGTGGATACGGCTTCGTTGTGAGTCAGCCATTTTTTTTTCTCTTTTTTTTCTTTCTTTCTGTTTGTGTGTGTTCAGTAGTCTCCCACGACGCTATTAGAGTGTTCAGGTGGTGGAAGTGATCTGGAAGTGGTGATTCCTAAGATACAAATTATATAATTTACACTTCTCACACCTCCAGCACTTTGTCAAAGGTGACGATGCTGGTGCTGCATTGAGTGCCCTGGACGACAGCGAGTTCATGGGGTCACACATCCAAGTACAGGTACCTAGGTTGTCTACTGCTTTCTGTGTTGCAAATTGCCAGGAATTTGTGTGCTGAATCATCTTTATACTGCATGTACTTTTCTTGGGATCAAGTTGAGTTGATGGACTCAGCGAACTAGCCTGCACAGGCCTAATAGACCCTTAAGGTCTGTCAACTCAACTTGACCATTTTCTTGTCCTTTGTTTATGACATGAATTCGAGTCGCTAACGATCCCTCTCCTCTTGTATGCCCTCCTTGCCGACACACCAGATGGCTCGCACGAAGGGCCACGGGTATGGACGAGGCAGTGGACCGCCCAGACCGCGTGGAGGAAGAGGGTTAGTTTCGAGTGTTCTACGTTCTCTCCTACCCACGACGCATTTCGCCGTGTGTTACGATATTCCCCCCTGACACTCACCTCACACACGATGAGTTGGTAACCGTTCTGCATGTGTTGCCACCGCTGGCATTCAGTCTGGACGGTGGTTGTAACCCTAATGGTGATGGATTGTTCGTGCACAGAGCAAGTTAGTGTGGATAGTAGTAATTGCCGCATGAGAGACCACAAAATCGGTGGGATAAATTCTGCCGTCGTAATTGCATAACGATGTATTGTACGTACGAGTAACTGCCCCCCGCCTTCTGACTGTACGTGGTCAAGCATGGAGCATGATCTGATGCCTACTATCCAGACACAGCCACACAGCATGTATCTAGACCACATTCACACTACATGTGTGTGTCTTTGCTTGCTTTACTGCCCTCCCTCACCTCCACAGTCCCCCTCCCAGCTCAGGCAGATACCGAGATGGCTACCGTGATAGTTACCGTGACAGCTACCGAGATTATCGTGGGGACCGCAGGTATGGCCCATACGATGGCTCCAGGGACTATGACCGCTATGGAGGTGGTCGGTATGATGACTACTATGACCGGGTCGACCGCTATGGTGGTGGTGGTGGTGATCGCTACAGTGACCGGTATGGTGGAGACTATGACTACTCTAGGTACTCAGACTACCGTGCCCGCAGCAGGAGCCCCACCAGAGATTACTACAGCAGGGACAGGGGGTGAGCACATCTACATCATCTCTCCCTCTGTGTGTTGCATCATCAATGTATTAAGATTTTAATGTGCGTGTGTGTGACGGAAGTGGGATGTTCATGGGGTGGGACTAGACTAGTGATGCGCGACCTTCGTACTTCAATTTACTGAACCTCGAACTCCACAAAGAATGTTCAAGAACATTAGGCATGGGCTGCTGGAATCTTCCAGAACAGGTTAGCAGGCTACATGTACAAGCGTTAAGCGGACGCAATCGGGGAGCTGCTGTTGAAGAGGACGCAATCGGGGAGCAGCAGCTGAAGTGGACGGAAACGGCAAACAGCAGCCACGAAGTGGATCGATGCAATCAGGGAGCAGCAGCTGCTGAAGCGGACGCAATCGGAGAGCAGCAGCTCTGCACAGAGAGCTGTCCGGCGCCGGATTACTCACGTAGGCAAATGAGGAGGAAGTAGCTGAGGGAGCGAAGCTACTTGTAATAATTGTTGATGAACGCCAAAACAATGACCACCTCCTAACATACCCCATGTTCTCCCATCTCAGGAGCTACTATGACCGTGAGGCGTACCGGGACAGCTACAGCAGGGACTACTCCCGAAGAATGTAGATAGTGCAATACTGGCCTCTCTCTGTATTCTCCACTTGACAATTTTGAAAAAAAACATGTAAACATTTTTTTTTTGTATCAGTGCGCTGCTATGTTATCATTCTGAATAACTCTTGTTTCTATGGTAACCAAGTCTTTTGAACTCCTCTTTTGCCATCAATTGCCTGTGGATGGAGTAAAAACAAGCTTGGTCACAGTTGCCACTTGCATAAGGAAGACTGACCATGCAGTTCTGAGATTCAGTCTATTATACCATGTATGTCCTATAGCTAGGACCAAGAATCTAGAAACGCCAGTATGGAAGGAGAAGAGAAATTGTACTTGTCCATTCTGCACTGCAGGTAGGCCCTTGATTCTTCTCTGCACAGGTGGTTGTCATTCCTATTCTTCCTCAAACACTGCATGTAGCACACCATGAACTGCTTGCACTCGCCTGTGTGGTGTGGGTACAGAGTTGAAGGAGAGAGTACACATGGGATCACAAATCTCATTCCTGCCTTCATGATCCAGAGGAAAGCTCCCCTTGTCGGGGGGCCTGGGCCTCAGCGTCTTCTGACTTGGATTCATTCAGTATTAGGGGTCAAAGGTCACCTAGCTCCGCCTGCTACACGTGGTATGCAAGACAAGATGCAAGATGTTGTGCGGAGTCAGCTGGATTCGGCTGGTGAGTGTCTCATGGTGGAGGTGAACCCTCCTGCCTTTGTTATCCATCAAGAGGTACGTGTCCTCGCTACAAGAAATAATCTACCTCCTGTACTGTGGTGTTGTCTAGATCAGTGAATCATGAGGGATCGTGGAGGAGTTTACTGAGGGCGGTGAGGGTGGGAATGGCTTCTGAATGGGATCGGGACTCTGTGGCCGAGCTTGCAGATTCATCACTGCTGCAAGAACCAGAAAGGCAGATAGTATCCAGGGCAATAAACCATTCCTTTGGTCGAGGAGGGTGGAGGGTACATGCTGAGAGGGTGGTTCTTCCCAGGGTGGCTCTGGACGCAATCATCAAACAGTGTGATAGGGAGTCGTGGAGTGAATGGGAGAAGAGGCCCAGGGAAGCTGGCAGAGAGTCCAGGAATGAGGGGAGGAGGACCACCAGGCAGATGGCTGGTGTCAGTGGGGCACCTGCTAAGCCCAAGTCCAGTGGGCGAGCCCGGGCTCTGAGGATTAGGGCAGAGAAGTGCAATGTGCCACAGAGGAAGCCTGGCAAACCTCCAGGGGTAAGCCCCTACTGTTTTTCTGTAACTGTGTGGTGAATCTCACCTTAAGGTTACGGGATACTCGTGCAAGTGCTGCGCGAAGTGTATTGAAAGTGTACTTCCAACACATTTTGCACACCGCGCGCACGAGTATCCCATAACTAGTAAGTATATCTCAACAAAGATCTAGCATGCTGAGTCCTGGTGAGTGTTTGTATTGTTGAGCGAAACTTTGTAAAATGTCACAGCAATGGAGTAAACACTTTGGTATTGGATGCCACAGCACTAATGAGTTTGGTATCAGGTAGTGGGCTGGGACAAAACACTGTTCCTGGAGAGATAACAGTGATGTTTTGGCTGAGCCACTGCACAATTTACAAGCAGGTGGCATGGGTGGTGCTCTCCATCATAACAGTGGAAGGGTACATACTTGTAGTGAGGGGTTTTCCCTTGCCTGTAGTGGGATGTGCTCCACCATGGGAATGGGTACCCACTTGTTGTGAGGGGTTTTCCCTTGCCTGGAGTTGGGTGGCGCTCCACCATGAACAGTGGAAGGGGTGCAGGCTTGGTTTTCCCCTGGGTGGTGCTCACCATCGGAACAGTGTGAAAGTGGTACAGGTGTGTAGTGAGGGATTTTCCCCTGCCTGGAGTGGTGCTCACCATCATAACAGTGTGGAAGGGGTACAGGTGTGTAGTAAGGGGTTTTCCCCTGCCTTGGAGTGGGTAATGGTTGATTGGGTCTACACACATAATGAAGTCAGGCTTGACAGCTCTACTCCCTCCCTCCCTACTACCCACACAGCAACATGGTGCCACACCCTTGACTCCTCCAAGGTACAGACTGTCCCCATACAAATATCACTTCAGAAACAAGATATTGAGAATTGCTCTCCTTTTCTGTGTCATAGTATACCTTCCTCAGGTCACTCTGGTGGCCAACCGAGATCTCGGAGTGACCACTCCCCACACAGTGGACGTGTGCCTTCCAGAACTCAGGTGAGAGAGACGGTATAAGTGGTGAGTGTGTTTATCACTCCTGAAGAACTCTGTTTCTCCATTGCTGTCATAGAAACAATCTGACCGTAGTATTTGGTATACAGTGTCCATGATAGCATAAAACAAACACCGTCCCATCCTGGGTGGGTGCATACACGCTGGGGAGCAATATTCCGTTTGTTCGGCTGCTACCTTTGAACCCTGCGGTTGCGGCGTGGGAATGTGAGCAATGCCTGTGTTGATGTTTTCATCATGTGAGCTCACTGCATGCAGTGTGGTCCCGGTCGAAGAATGCCACGGACGGAGGAGTGCGTGATTGGTCACTGTACCCCCACCACCACCTAGGCTTTGATGCCGTCACGGTGCTTGCTCTGATGAAAAGGCAAGGAACTGATCTGCAAAGCCTCAGGCATACCAGTCTAATTGAGACTTAAGAGAGTCAATTGACTGTAGCGGCTGTTTTAGTTTACTTTCCATGGCAATGAGCCATTGATTTCTAAATGGCTGCTCTTGCTGGCGTAGCTTTGTGTTAGGATTAATTGCTATGATTCGTAACGATAATGACCCTCTTCGTCGGCCGTCTGCACTGTGTGGCTTCTTCAGAGAATGTTTGTTTTTCTCCAAACACATTGGAAACATTCCACCATAACCACGGCTCCCAAACTGACCTTGGCTGGTAGTGGGCGGGCTGCCAGAAGTGGCCCTGTGCATCGACTCATGCCTGAGTTAACTTCTGTCAACAATTGGTACAGTTTGTCAATGGTGATGATTGCCCGATGTCCTGCGTGATAAACACCTGATTGTACACCACTCAGTCTGTTTACCAATCCTCAATTACCGTTACTCCTTGCTCCAGGTAACACTGAGTACTACACGCCAGACTCAGGCGGAGTACCAGAGACAGTGGCCCATCATGAAGCTCCCCGATGGTACAAACAGCTCTGGCTCAACTGATACCACCTCCTCCCTACTGTCCATGGAACTGGCAGGGGGGAGTTCCTCCACATCACAGGGTTACCCCTCTTTGGGAAAATGGTTGCAAGGCAGAACTGATAAGACTGTGAGCTGGGGAGGAGGCAGTAGCAACGCTATAATGTGGGCTTAAGAATTTGTGCAATGTGCCTGCTCTGTTATAGAGCATTAGTCACGTTGGGAGATTAGGTGTCAGCTAGCAATGGTGTGGTGAATACCTCCACACGGTGTGAGGTCCACTGAGGTGCTTGTCCTCTTCACCGCAGGATTGGGACCTTGACACCAACACACTTTGTATTACCAATTTCCCCACCACTGCCACTGTCAAGGTGAGCATGCTACCTACAAGTAAGTGCCTATGGGAAACAAAACAATGACACATCTATAAACAAAAATTAATTTGTTTACAGGACCTTAGAGATTCAATTGATGCTTTTGGTAATGTCACCCACTGTTGCATCCTACGGCACCTCAATGAGGCCCAGCTGGCCACAGCCTATGTCAGGTGTGTACATTGTTATGTGTGTGTGTGTGTGTGTGTGTTGTGTGTGTGGGTGTGTGTGTGTGGGTGTGTGTGTATGTGTGTGTGTGTGTGCATGTGTGTGTGTGCATGTGTGTGTGCGTGCATGCATTTGTGTTGTGAGGATTGTGTGTGTGTGTGCATGTGCATGTGTGTGAATGTTGCATGCATGTGCATGTGTATGTGCAGGTGTACATTTGTGATTGAGTTTGTGTGTATGTGTGTTTAGGGGAGGTTTCCTGTGGTGAATGTGCTTTCTCATGTTTGTATAGGATGGAAGAGAGGAGTGCTTGTCAGTGGGTAATATCGTGTCTCCATGGCAACCCTCTGGTTGGCTTTGAGGGTGAGTGAGAGAATTGTGTTGAAAGTGATTGTGGTGGTTTAATTTCACTGAGAACAGAACAACTATAGGTGGTTTCCTTTTTCAGTGGAATAGATTTTGTGAGAAAAATATTTTAAGATATTGTTATTCCTTGCCTGGCTAGGCAGAGTTTGCAAAACTTCACATGAAAAGGAACCTTCCATGTTGCTTCAGTATTGGTTGTTTGTGAAAGCAGTGCGTTCTTAAACGTAAACAGCCCGAATGCTGGTATCCTGGAGTAGTTTCGACAACTTGTGTCCCTCGCCACTCCACTGCTCACTAATATTTTCATAAATCAGCACTGTTATTACCAAATCTTCTACCCTCTGATGGTCATCTGAATAGAGAGTTTGTGCATGTGAGAGCTCTCTTTTGACAAATTGATCTTCTCTCCCACTCTTTCCCTCTTTCCCAATAGACTCAGTCTTGCCACTGGTGGTGTACTTTGCAACAAAGGGAAGTGAGCTCTAGGTGTAGCAGTGCCAGTTGCTGACTGCTGCAAATGTCAACCCATCATCGCTTCAGTTATGGATTATGCTGCATGGACCAATCAGATAGGTCCATTTCATTTATCAGCCTTCACTGAAAGTGAGGGCACTTCAGCTGCATTACCCTTATCCATGTGTGATAGCAGTATCTCTTATAGCCTTTGTTTTGATCAGTCTTTCTGTTTTCAAGCTCTTCTTCAGTGCTTTCAGTCACAAATCCATGTCAAAATTCGTTGTGCATGTTGTACGTGTACTGTACGCGTGCATATCGCAAGTGCGCGGCGCTAGCTAGCTAGCTAGCTAGCGCCGCGCGCTAGCGCTGCGGTAGTTGATGACGTCATTGATAATTAGCTACTGCGCAATGTATATAAATTTCCCCGTTTCCTCAAAAAAATGCATTCTTATTGCATACTCAAGTATTTCACACAGTAGCGAGTGCACTGCAAATAAAGGGGATGCCAGTAGCTGCGCAGATCTCTGAACAGTCGCCAGAGTCGGCGGGGTATCACAACGCGTGCGAAAGGGAGATTCGCCTCGCGCTGGAGAAGTCGCTTGCAATGAGCAAGAACGCAAAGAGCGCACCCGAGCCCGTCGCGACGGTGGCCGCGCGGCAGATCAAGCTGAATTCACTGTACACAGACGGCGGAGAGGACAAGATGAAAAGCGTAAAGCCTCCCTACTCGTACGTAGCGCTGATCTCCATGGCGATCCAAGACTCGCACGAGAAACGGCTCACGCTGAACGGGATCTACGACTATATTACGAAGCACTTCCCCTACTACCGCAATCGCGAGAATCAAGGATGGAGAAACTCGATCAGGCACAACCTCTCGTTGCACGAGTGCTTCATGAAACTGCCCGCGAAGGGAGGAAAGAACGGCAAGAGTCACTACTGGGTGCTGGATCCCAACCACGAGGTGCTGTTCGAGGAGGGCAACTACCGCAGGCGAAGGAGGAGGCCCGTGAAGCGGGTCGCGTTCTCTTCCACCGCCTACCCCTACACCAGGTACGGCACCACCTACCCCTACTATCCTCCTATGCCAGGGACAATGGCCGCAGATTACTCTCCCATGGCGTGCAGGCCTACCATGAACGGCTGGCCGATGGACACGGGGGGTATGTTCTCCACGGCCTACTCAGCCCTGCCCACACAGAACGGGAATCACAGTAACAACAACGCTCTGCAGTCCCCCCTCACTGCCCAGTCCTCTGTTGCCTATGGACAACCCACCTATCCCTCTTTTATGCATTCCCCCCGCAGTTCAGAGCTTCCACGCTGCTCCACCTCTGTCCCCCTGATTACCCCCTACCCCCCTCCTCCCTCCTTCGCTGGCCTCTCCTATCCGACAGCCGGCAGCTGTGTCACTCCAGACAGCAGTAAGCTTGCCTTCTCTGGTGCCACCCTTGCTTCACAGACCCTGCCCACCAGCCCAGCACCACTTTGGCACCCTGTACAGGTGTAGCAACCCTATAGCACTCATGCAGGAACTTCCATGAACTGCATCACCTCAGAACTAATATCAGCTCCTTTTGTCACTTGCAGTATTTGTATCCTTCCCACAAACTCGGTGTGCCTGGCAACATACAGTGTCATGCCTGTTTCTACCGTTTGGCTCCGTCACGTTTT
Source organism: Axinella damicornis (assembly GCA_963931865.1). Taxonomy (NCBI): domain Eukaryota; kingdom Metazoa; phylum Porifera; class Demospongiae; order Axinellida; family Axinellidae; genus Axinella; species Axinella damicornis. The sequence continues at coordinate 2,974,003 of OZ007515.1, read as the reverse complement.
TCAACAGCAACTGTTGTTTTCTGATCATCACTTGTAATTTATAAGAGATTTTTACTGAAATATATTTGCATCACAATGCGGGTTACTTTATTATACATCCTGTTATGTCAAAGGTATATAATTATTAATTTAATGCTTGAATGAAGCTCCACAAGAGTGTGGACCAGCTGAATTTCCCTGGCTCTGCTGGAGTGAAATCAGGAGATCATGTTTCCATGTTCAGGAGACAGTAGCTGGATGGACCAGTTTCATTATTTATTTCAGGTGTGCTACAATGTCAGGCCATAACATCAGGTGTTATGCAGAAATTGGATAATACAGAAATCCATAATTCCATAATTCCATAATTCCATAATAATTAGCATGGGGTGTGCAGAAAACATGACAGAATGACAGGTGTGAGCAATTGAGCTATGACAGCACGTCTATTTTTTGTTGGCCCAGTTGAGGTCATCAGTCCTGGGCTTGTGCCCGGTCAGTTTCTCAATGATATATTCCAGAGTGGGCCAGAAGCGGATCACCTCCAGTGGGTAGTTCAACCATCCAGTGGTGATGCAGAAGTAGGTCTCATGGGGGGCCACATGGTGGACGCGGTGATGCCTCCGTGGCAGGATGACGTGCAATCTTTGTAGCCACACCACTGGCCGGGGTAGGCTGGTATATGTGTGTGACCATTTGTGAATCTGGTTTGTGTACATCACCAGGAGGCCAAGCGACAACAGGAAGCAGTAGGTGTGGTACCACGTCCGCACCTGCTCTGGAGAGAATGTGAGGAGAGTGTAGACTGTCATCAACAGAGGTGCAATGATGATCAGGCTGTTGTCTCCATTTGTCTCAATGAAGTCATGCCTTGTGATGGCCAGCGGGTCTATATGATGCTCACGAAACGGACGGATGAATGCCTGCAAGAGGAGAAATTTGAACACTCCACTACTATAGTTTGTCTGGGTAGCTCTGACAGCTTTTAGTCAGGTAGGCTAGTAGCAAAAATAGCAGTGTTTTAGCCTCGTTCCCAGGCCGGCCCCTCCCAGTGTCCATCACTTGCAATAAGCTGGGCGGGGCCTGGGAATGAGGCTACCAGTGTGTCATTAATTGCAGTACTAATTCAGCCAAGCATTAAACTGCAGGGATGTGACCCATCAAGACCAGACATCAGCCCTACCATACAAGTCTTCGTTCCAAGTTTCACGTCTCTACTATGTGTTACTGCAGAACTATATATAGCCTATGAGCTCCCAAAATTGATATCCAAAATCATCTATGTTCAGGTGACGTGAGAGAGTATAAACGATCCAACAGGAGCTACGTCTCCCACATGATATGTACGTGCAACCTGGGAGCAGACCAACAATGACTTTATGTATACAGAGAGGGCTGATGCCCATTTGTTTTGGGCTGGATCGATTTTCGGCTGACAGATACTATCGGATGCATTAGTATGGTGCCAAAGAATTAGATTGGGCATCGTGCATGGTTGAACTATAGGCCTTTGAAGTCAATGACTGAAATCATCACTGTTCCGGCAAGAGTAGTCAATACCCTGGTATTCACTTCCATCAACTGCATATCAAGAACAGTTTGAGCCACAGAGGTTTACACCAGGTTTTTACGAAAGGCCTACAGATTCATTTGACATACATATCATGTGGATCATTTCTCATCTGAACATGGATGATTTTGGGAGCTTATAGACTAGCTCTGTAGTCACTATGGCAACTCAAACTAAACCTACAGTATCAAGGTTGAAATTGAAATTTTCCAATGAGCAATTAACTAATCTGGGAGGTCCGTCATTCATGACAAATGTCTTGGATGAAGCATCTCATTACCCACGAATTCAACACTCTGGGGCCCTGTAGGACTGCGACGGCCCTAACCTCGTTCCTAGGCCCAGCCCAGCTTTCGTTGCTTGCAGTACGGAAAAGCGGGAGAGGGCCTGGTAACTTTCTTGACATGAGTGTCGTCAGGATGGAACCGGTTTGATTGAACGTGGGAGTATTGGAGCTCAGAACAGCAAGAAGAGCTAAGGTACCAGGTAACTTACCATGAGTATATAGCTAGCGGGGGCGACTGTCATACACGTTGAACGTGTGTGTAACAATGTGGAACTTCGTTTTTTTCATTCTTTGCCATTTCTTGATTACATCATGCTCACGTGAGGAAAGATACCAGGCCCTCTCCCGTATTTTCCATACTGCAAGCGACAAAAAGCTGGGTGGGGCCTGGGAACAAGGCTACTATGGCCCATCAATTACAGTAGAGAAGGGTGTTCCAGTACTCTATAATTGAAGGGCCTGCTCTCTGACCTTGCCCAAGACTGGCATCTCCACTGACCCCCAGCTGTCTGCACCCCAGTGCACAAAGCCAGACAGAAAGTCAGCTGTCAGCATTCCCAGCACTGCAGGAGAGAAATCATCACCTCAAATTGGAACAGCTGACTAGGCATGCATAATGTAATTAGGACAACCAGTGGTGATGTCACTGACCTATGTGGATTGGGACTCTTATAATGTCTGCAGGCTGAAAGTAGCGTATAATCTGCACCACCACAATGCACATCAGTACAGCGGCACAGCAGATGCTGCAGACTTCCAGCACGCGCTTCCCTGGGAAGAACAATGCATATGCTAGGTAAATGCAGGGGTAAGCACGAGCAAACTGCAGGTGTGATCTGTTGTGTACAGAATGAGGTAGTTTGGGTGCTGAATGTCAGCAATGTTAGAGTAGCAGTACCCTTGCAGTGCTGGTAGATGATGGAAAAGCTGGAAATTGTATGGACTGTTGAATGGAGAATATCTTGATAAATCCACCGATTGCTCTAACTTACACTGATACAAGGGACCCCTTCAAATTGAGTGAACAACTAAATGGTGGAAGCTGCATCGGTCCTTAGGGACTAGGTACATAAACTTTCTTGAAAATTTTGCCTTGGACAGGAATGCATCTGCACTCACTTTTTGAAATTTAACACTCCTCCCAATTGTCAACAATGAGCACCCATTTCTACATAAGATTAGTTGCCCAATAGGGCAGTGCAGGCTTCCAATTGGAACTTTGATGAAATGTCTGCGGAATGCCATCATACTTCAAAATGCGCAGGGATTATTATCCAATTTGTATACAACCTCCACTTGATTGACTAGGTTGAGTCATTTCGAATTCAAACAACACATTTGTTGTTATGATTGATCAACTTCATTGTGACATCACATTTACGAGAGAGTGAAGGATGTCAGAATAATAAGTTCAATGCAAAGAGATAGATATACAGATAGATAGATAAATAAATAATTTCTCACAGGAAATGTTCCCCCTGGCCTTCAGCCTAGAATAGTAACTGTTCCAGCAAACTGTTAACCCCTGGACGCCTTTTGCAACTTTTTCCGTGTCGCTTGATGTTAATACAAAAATATACATCCATTCCTTTTCACATGTTATAATGACTAGCCTCGTTCCTAGGCTTTCTAGCCTCGTTCCCAGTCCAACGCCCAGCTTTTCGTCGCTTGCAGTACGGTCGACGAAAAGCTGGGCGTGAGACTGGGAACGAGGCTACAGGCTTTCCACACCTCTAGTTTATGATTGCTTGCAGTAACAAAAACTGGAGGTGTAGAAGGCCTGGGAACGAGGCTAATATTGACTACACCTTAGATTTGCAGTATGGACGGCCCACCAATATATTGCACTTGAGTGAGCCCCAACCACTAAGGTTGTGTGGCAATGAAAGTACATGAAATGATTATCATGCAGATCGTTGTCACAATTATCAGTGGTAATTCAAAATACAATACAAAGTTATACATGATGTACCAAATCTATACTCCTCACAAGAAAGACAGGTGTTCACATGCATCCACATTAGCCTCGTTCCCAGGTCGTTCACACCTCCAGCCTTTGGTCGCTGCAAATATGGAGGGGGAAGGCCTGGGAGATCTGGTCATGTGCGGTAGACAGATGGCAGACAAACGGGGGGCAGTGCCCGATGAAGAATCTCAAAGCCCCTTCTTGTAATTCCGAGGGCTGGAGGCCAGAGCGTTCATGCATGGCTAGGGCAGTATCAATACCGTTCATTGTTTACGACACCACAGATGGGTCAATGCAAAATGGACGGTCGGCACTGCCCCCCCCAAATTGTGTCTACCATCTGTCCACCTGATGTTGCCACATGTGACCAGATCTCCCAGGCCTCCCCCCGCCATATTTTGAATACTGCAAGCAATCAAAAACTGGCAGTGGAAATGGCGGGAATGAGGCTACGTACATGTACATCAGCATATCAGTGGGAATAAGGATATCGGAAGGTTGTTGATATGATTACTACAATATCACCATTATTGATAAAGTGGCAAACGCATTGCCGGTAGATTTTAGTGCAACCGGTAGGGCTACTGACTCCCTTCATAATGATGCTATCATGCACAGAGAATGCCTTGTGCACACAAACTTAATTAAACAAAGTGTGCATGCGCCTCCAAACGCATACCATGCACATGAGCAATCAGAACTGGAATGCTCTAATGCTCAAACTGGTGGAGTCAGGAAAATTTTCCCTATACCAGGAGTGTAATTAGGCCACACCAAATTGATTTCATGTCAGATAACAAAAATTAGCTTCTATTAATGGGCGTGGTTGAATTAGGTGCTTATGGCATAGTGCTGCTTTTATGAAAAATTGTGTCTTTCATAATCTTTTTTTTTTGGCCTGCCCCAAAGGTCAAAATTTCGGACTAGCCTGTCCATGATAACATGAAATCAATTTGGTGAGGCCTTACATAGCCTCATTGCAAGAGGCCTTCTACTCCTCCAGTTTTTGATTGCTTACAGTAGACAAAAACACTTACAGCACCGTTTTTGCATACTGTTAAGCAATCAAAAATTGGAGGTCTAGAAGGCCTGGAACGAGGCTAGCCTTACATGTACCAGTGCACTCACGGGGCCACCGTTCACTTTTTTGCCAACGCAATCCCTCTTTTTGCCTTGACCTGTGAACCAACAACCAACCATGACGTCATAATGACGTGTGCGTAGTATACGGAGGTATACGGTCCACGAAATAAGATATACGGAGGTGCACGAATAGTGGACACGTGTAATAAAGGTTGACGAGCGCGTCGACGATCCAAGGCCGTGGAAGAAGCGCGTCCTCCTACCAAGAAGCTCGGGGCAGATCTCTCATCACTGAGCGTATATCACGTCAGAAAACACTTGGCTGGGTCGAATCACTTGAAGGTACAGGCAGCGAGTGGGCTGCGGGCGCCCACGTTCACCAAGAAGACGCCTGTGGTGCAGCGCCCGTGCGCAGAGCTGAAATGGAGGTAGCGAGAGGGCCTAGGGGGGGATAGGGAGGTGGTTTCGACGGCATAAAATGCTAGAATCCCTGCAAGTACCAAATTGCCACTCTGAGTACTTTTTTGCCTGAGGGGAGAAACAACCAACCAACTAAAGTGGCATTGCGTCTGGCAATTTGGTAACTGTGGCCCAGTGAGTGCACTGCTCCACCACACAGAAGCCATGGTCAGTCTTGCTTCACTTATGTTTACAGAACTGTTTACATTCATCACACTCAATTGCAACCATATAAGGAATAAGGAAGGAATGACAACACATGAACAAATATGGCAAGAGTGTTTGCTGACCTATATATACTACCTTAAGGTCACTGTTACTACTCCCACCTCGTAGACTCTGATTGCATCCACCAGCTCGTACTATATACAGAGCTTCGTTCCCAGGCTGCTTCGTAGGCACCTAGCTTTTTGGTTTGGTTCGGCTCAATATTATTGTTTGGGGGGTCAAAATTTGGTGATTTTTTTTCTAACCAAGGTCGCATGATGAAGTCCATATAAGTCCTTAGTTTGAATATGATTATGAACACATGAATTGTGGTATTGTGAAACCAAGGTCACAACAGCTGGGTCACAAATTATGGCCAAGAGGTTCACTGGTTAAATCTTGCTAGCGTTGGACTGAAATGCAGCAAATCCCTGTGGTATAGACCAAACCTGGATTGCCTCATGTATGGCGTAGCCACAGATGTTGTGTGGGAGCTTGCAATGGGGAACTGCTAGTGAAGGAGGCTCTACATACAGATAACACATGGAGCAGAGTGCTTCAACTGAGGTGGAGTGATGAGGGTAGGAAGAATTCCTGCCGACCTTTGACCTCCAGTGATGTGCATCCTGTGCTCCAGTCATGTGCATCCTGTGCATGGCTACAAGTCATTTCCTTTATTTTCGCCCTGAAGATGATTGGTTGCCAAAGATGTTACGTTTGCAAGAGAACATTCTTTCCATATATATAGGTGCCAACTGAGAAACCACCATTTCAAGCTTGCAATATTTTTTTAGTGAAGCACATGCCTTCGTCCCTCTAGAATAATTAAAAGCAACTCGATGGAATTAAGCTGAAATTGTTGAAACATGCAGTAACCAATAGAATACCATATCTTACCCTAGTTGGCTTGCAATGCTACACATAGTCTCGGTCCCAGACCCAACCAACCCCAGCACGGATCACTTTTAGTACACGCGCTGGATAAACGGTCTGGGAACAAGACTATGCTACACACTAATGAAGCATAGTCACGAAAATGGTTGCTTCATTACCTCAGTGACCTGTCCAGGTAGCCTGCACTGCCGCTCTCGAGGAGGGTGACACCCGCAGCCAGGCAGAGGTGGTTGATGCGATTCCTGATGAAACAATAGCACACTAGAGAGTGGTATGGCAATTGGAAGGGGGGAAGAGAGGGAGCTTGGAGTTGGAGAGGGCAGCTACTTACTTTGTTGTCGAGTGCATTCATGACGAGAGAGAACTGGTTAGAGAAGTTCACATTATATTATAACTCTATCAAAATTTTTGTGACTTGATGAGGCTTCCGAGACAGTGATGGTGCATATGTGATGGGAATATGGTGGAATTGTTAGCTGATATATAAGGACAGCATGAATGGACAAGCCTTCCCCTGGCCCCCTGTTGGAATTCCAGAGGCCAGACTACTTACCCTGGCACCCCTCTCGGAGTAACCGGAGGCCAGACTGAACGGAGGGCAGAGAAAGCCTTCCCTGGCACCACTATACATCGGAGTACCTCTGTATGTGGTTTTGCAATATAGCTACATGCCAAAAAGTTAGCCTCGTTCCCAGGCCCCGCCCAGCTTTTCGTCGCTTACAATTTTTGTTCACGCGTGGGAGAGCCTGGGAACGAGGCAGTAGTATTGTGTCTGTGTGTACTGTGGAATGAGGGTTGCTGGGTACTAGGTGTATTATCTCAAAGATGACTATTCCTGATGGGGAAGAGCTAAATATGACCACACCAAAGAAGTTAATGCAATCCGATGACCATATCAAATGATATTAGGCTGGGGAAAACATAGTCTTGGAACCAGACCCTTTGCACGGGGAATGGAAGGGTATGGGCACTTCTTACATTCGAGTTGTCCCCAGAATCTTATTAATCGAATCGTTAATTACAAATCACATTGTGGAAACTATTTTTTGTAGTGTCGCCAGCGAATAGATACAGCAAACCACCTTGCTATGCCCCATGTTACCCCAGAGTGCTTGACAAAATTTAATGTTTAGGAGAGCAACAAGCAGGACGCTAGTGATCATACATGTGGTATTATGATTGCTACTTGCATTCTGTCAAGACAATTCGAATGTAAGCACACACCCTCCTCTCCATGAGAAGGGTCTGGTTCCGAGACTAGGGAAAACACTGCTTCATCCACAATCAACCATGGACGGACTGGAGTGCCCTATAGCCTCGTTCCCAGCCTGGGAACGAGGCTAAGTGCCCTACTGCCGTGTAATGTTCAAACCATATGAACCATTATTAAATAGAGACACCACAGTAACTGAAAATGTGTACCATCAAGACACGGAGATCTTCAATAGCGCGCGATGGCCCGCCCACTACACACATCTGCTCACCGGTTGTGTATTGTAGCGCAAGCTCTTTCGCTCCAGCGTGATGTTTACCCCATCGCGCCTGAGAGTGCTGCCGATCGAACTCTGCCACTTTAGCCGGACACTCTAGAGGTCCCATCGCTAAGCGTTAAGCCTCCTTTGTCTTTCTAGTTCTAGCTCCGGTAAATTCACAAATCCCGTGATCGATCGTAATTGGATAATTACACTTCCGCTTTGAATACAATGAGCGCTGTAAGGCGGATAGGGCTAGGGCTGTATGCACATGTAAGGCCGCGCTGGCCTGCATTCTCCACACCTCGAGGAAGTTTGATGCCATCACCTTTAACAGCCTGCCAGAGATGCTATGCCAAGAGGGCTGGAAGCAGTGGTATGTTTTATTATTATTTAACGACGTGGATATTGGTCCGGCAGGAAGTCCATGCAAGGAAATTTGTGTTGACCTTAGCCCAATTATATTCATAGGCAAGAGAGGTCAGGTTGCAGTGCTGGGTGAGGAGGAGCAGGATGTGGTGGATCTTGAAAAGCTGGAGGGGAGCATGCAGGCCACCCTGAAGGGCCTGAAGTGGGATTATTCCAACACCATCACTGCACGCATCACACCAGGTGCTGTGCATGTGTGTGAATGATCAAGGGGAGGTCACGCCAATAAGCACCACAGTCACAGCTGCGACCGCGCTCGGTCAACTGTATACTAAGGAAGGGGTGGAGTCGCTACGCATTCTTCCGTATACTATTGCAAAGTCAACGGTCAAAGCCCGAAAATCAGCACAATCAACAGTCAAAACCTTGAAAATCAGCGCAGTCAACGGTCAAGCAGCACAAAAGAGCGGTCAAAGTTTTGACCTCCCCTTGAATGATAGAATCCTACAAGGGGTGACACTCCCATAGACACCGTAGTCAGAGCTGCGACCGGGCTTATCAGCGAATCTTGACCCCATATACTAAGGAAGGGATGGAGTCGCTACGCTTTCTTCTGTATACTATTGGCGGTCAAGCAGTCAACAGCTGAAATACAGCGCAATCGATGTCAAATGGTCAAGAGTCTTTTTGCGATGCGGTCAAGTGGTCAAGCAGCAAAAATGACGTCAAGATTTCTTGACCCCAGTCGCAGCTCTGACTATGGTGTCAATGGGAGCATTACCCCCTTGTTCTATAGCTCCTAATAAGAAGTCTGTTTTGAATCTAGTCTCAGGTATGAGAATGAGACTAGGTTGGAATCATGAAAGTGTGGTGTTGCACTCCTATAGCCTCACTGGACAGGGTAACAGTTGAGGTGGAGGGCCAGCAGGTGCCACTGAGACAGATGGGACAGATCAGCATGCCCAACTCACAGACCTTGATCATCAACATGGCCAGCTACCCACAGGTGATGTCACACTTACCTCTTGGGTAAAAGGAGTATACCTGTGATCACACATCTTCTTTGTGGTGTGATAACTTTGTTGCATGGTTCCTTGTGATCACAGGCAGTTGAAGCAGTGGTAGGTGCCCTGAGGGCTACTGACCTCAACTTGAACCCCATCCCAGACAGGAATGTGATCAAAGTTCCCATTCCCAAGTATGTTTACACTTAGCCTCGTTCCCAGGCCCGAGTCTTGGGCTGGGAATGAGGCTAGTTTATACATTCAGAGAACAGTCTCCTTATGATTATGCTAATGCCATTGCAGGAGGACAAAAGAGTTTCGTGAGAGTTTGGTGAAACTTGCCAAGTCTACTGCTGAGAAGGCCAAGGTAGGGATTCGGAAAGCCAGACAGAAAGGCATTTCTGATGCCAGGAAGAAGAAAGGAGAAGTATCTGAAGATTCCATTTACAGAATTGAGAAGCATGTAAGCCACTGATGCGATACAAGCTGGCTGTGTGTATGCACTTAGACAGCTGTGTTTCTTGCTCTGTGCAGATTCAACAAATGACGGACAAACACACAAAGAGTGTTGATGAGCTGCTTCAAACTAAGAGTACAGAACTGATGAATGGCAGTTGATGCATAGATAAAAATAAAATTACAACTTGAGAGAAGAAATAACTGTTTACCCATTCTCTGAGTGTTCAATGTCTTCCGAGTCATTACTATGACATTGTAACACCACACAGTTGCTGCTACAAGATGGTATCTGTTGAAGAGAGTTAGGTACTGGCAGAGTCACAAGATCATCCAAGATGCATTGTTTCACTCCCTCCAGTACGTTACTTCCTGTGAGTCTCATCTGGCAGTAGAATGGGTCAGGAGTGTTGGCCAGTGGGGCTTCCAGCTGTGTGCCACGTGGAGGATAGGAATAATACAGCATAGATGGGGTTACGGGGTATACACGTAGTCTCAACTTCACATTAACCCTTTAAGCCCCATTGACGTCTATAGACGTCATTTAGACCCTATGCACTTGTAGGGCTTCTCGTCAGTCCAAAAAGGGACCAAAAAGGCTTCAGAGGGCCTAGGGATGACTTTTAGGGCCAAACTCAAAAATTTGGTCAGATTTTGGCGTGCCTCCCCCACTAAACGTACAAGCGGGGGGGGGGGGGGGGAGGGGGGGGTATTGAAAGGGGGGGGGGCAGCAGCCCCCCCTTTGCCTGTCGTGGGCGTTTTTTTTTTTGATTTTAATGAGATTCATTGACCCGAGAATTGTTTTGATTCTAATGATATTCATAGACCCCACCCAGGACCTCAAGAAAACATGCAAATTGGTGGTGTAAGGTGTGCCATCAGTCAGATCTGGTCCAAGTTTAGGGAAATGCTGGGCGAAAATCTGGCTGACATCCACCTTTGACCTCTGATTGCTGGGCTTGTGGGGGGTCATGATTATCATTAACGGTATTGCCAGAGGGTCTCTCCATGTGTGCGGGCCCCACCAAGTTTGGCCGCTGAGGAGCAAATGCTGCGGGAGAGGAGTACCTACGAAAGTGGTGTGCGCTGAATGCATGAAAATGTGTCGTCTTGGTGGGAAGAATTCGGTGGTTAAAGGGTTAAAATTTTAAGTGTGTGTGTGTGTGACTAACAGAAGTACGGTAGGGTGGGACTAGACTGGTGACGTGTGTGCGACCTTCGTACCTTTACACTCTCTGAACCTCAAATGGTTGGGATCATTACGCATGGGCTGGAACTTTCCAGAACGGCTGAGGGACGCAATTGAGGAGCTGAAGCAGACGCAAACAAGGAGCAGCAGCTAAAGTGGACAAAATCAGGAAGCAGCAGCTGAAGTAGATGCAATTGGGGAGCAGCAGCCGAAGCAGACACAATCGGGAGTAGCAGCTGAAGTGGATGCGATCGGGGAGCAGCAGCTGAAGTGGACACAATCGGGGAGCAGCAAGCGGACGCAATTGGGGGACAGCAGATTCGCACAGAGTCTGAGAGAGCTGCCCGGCCGGATTGCTCACGTATAGGTGAATGAGGGGGCAGCAAAGCTACTTATAATATTATGTCTGAAAACCTGGACGCATATTTGGGTGTCTATATTATAGGGACCGTAGGGGTTCTTCTGCATTCTGTTCAATAATCCATGTCCCCTTGGGTGAGGGAATTTCTCTGTATATTAATCGTTATCAACATTAGGCCAGTGTTAGCTGCCCTGCCCTGATAGGGGGACTAGAATGTCTCATTTAAGGCCTCCAACTAAACATCAGCTACCTTGAACGTAAACTTCTCCAGTCTTGGCAGAGGGTTCGTTCCAAAGCAGTCCTCGGCAGCCTGCTTCCTTTTAGCCTTGCAGGTGTCTCCCTCATGGTCGCTGGACACTGAGAACAGATCAGGTCTGTCACACACTGCCGACATACAGAGTGGTGTGAATGTAGCCTCGTTCCCAGGCTCCCACCTAGCCCGGGAATGAGGCTAGTGTGAATGCACGCTTACCCTGTTGGTGGTAGTTTCTCTTACGAACTACAGCTAGTAGTGGGTTGGAGTCCTTCTGGTTTAGTCGGTATGAGCTGTGAGGTCCCTGTGTAAGCAACACCACTGACAGTAAACATCCATCACTTACTAGCCGTGTTTTGTGTTCCTGCTATAGACTGTGTGTAGCCTCATTCCTAGGCCTATTCCGTTTTTTCTGTTCTTCGGTTTCCAATACACACATGGATGTGGAAGGGCAGTGAAAAACGCGGACGTTTTCGCCGCCCTTCCACATCCGTGTATTATTGTCAACGGAAACCGAAGACAGAAAAAATGGGGTAGGCCTGGGAACGAGGCTAGACTGTGTGGGCACAGCTCAGTATACCAGCTCAGTATACCAGTGTTCTCGCTAGGCCTTTTCCGAAGGGCACTGTGCCTCTGGTATGAAAGGATAATTGCCTTTTGCACTTTGATGACATTTAGCAACCACTTGAAATACTAGGCAGGCGGTTTCTGCTCACTATGAATCTCATTATGCACCACCGTATACTATACTGGAAAGTCGACAATTTCTGCATACTCAGCCACCATTTTGTACAGCATTAGAATAGCAGTAATGTACACAAGGACCACAATGTTGTACACTCCTCTAGTGTACTGTGGAGCTCTTGTTGGCTCCCTATATTGGAGATGGAGACTCAGACATGAGATGTACCGACGTTGTAAAGGTGCTGCTCACCTGGGTATGCTGATTGATCATAAGGTCAAGGAGGGAGTCAACATGGTGCCCTGTAAGCCCCACTTCTGCCCAGCCAGAACCCTCCAGAGCTAGTGACAGGGCCTCCATGATGTACAGTAGGTGCTTCTTCCTCATGTTAGCAGTCAGCAGGAAGGGTGCGGGGGGGTTGTGCAGTATAAAACATGAGTACGGAGCCAGGCCCTCCTCTGCTATGTGCAGACACAGCCAGTGGCCAGAACACCGCGTAGCATCCACCAACTCCTGCATGGCAATACATGTAGTCACATGAGCCACTACACAGCATCAACCAACTTCTGCATGGCAATACATGTAGTCACATGAGCCACTACACTCACAAAGTAAGGCTGTGAACTGGCCCTCTTGACCACTTGTTGTCCACAATACGTGACATCTCATAAAAGAAAGGACTACCAGGCGCTTACATAGTTGCATACGTCCCCCAGGTACAGGCGAAGCCTTTTGCAGAAGGTGAGTGGGTCAACTGAAGTCCTGGAGATGTCCTCAGGATACTCAAGTCGGTACCCCGTCCAAGTCAGTATAGCAGGGTTGGATATGATAGCTGTAGGGTACCAGGAGGGAATGGCTCTGGTCACTTGCCAGTGTACCCTCGGCAGCTGATACATGAATTCAAGAGTGAAAGTATGACCACATCAAATAACTTAACACGCTCCAATGAGCACATCAAAGAAACTACGTAAGCAGGAAAGGAGGACAGACCACCGTGGTACCTACCCCTGCTCCAGGGGTAACACTGCTTGCCATGGCCAACTTGTAGCCTCGTTCCAAGGCCATGTCTCGGGCCTGGGAACGAGGCTACTATGATACTTACCCCTGCTCCGGGGTAACACTGCTTGCCATGGCCAACTTGTAGCCTCGTTCCAAGGCCACGTCTCGGGCCTGGGAACGAGGCTACCATGGTGCATGTACCTACCCCTGCTCCGGGGTAACACTGCTTGCCATGGCCAACCTGTAGCCTTGTTCCCAGGCCCCGCCCAGCTTTCTGTCACTTGGAGTACGGTTAAGCGGGAGAGGGCTTGGTAACTTTTATCGCGTGAGTGACATCAAGGGTAGAAAGATGGTAAAAAGACCCGAAATGAACATGGCTCAGAACAGCTAGCAAGAAGAGCAATTGCACCAGGTAACATGCATGCATCTAGCTAGCGGGGCGACTGCCATACACACCGAGTGTTGAACGTGCAGCTGGTTGAACAACTCAAAAAAACACAGCGTCTTTGTTCTGCTGTTTGTAGAATACATCATGCTCACACGAGGAAACCTACCAGGCCCTCCCTGCTTTTCTGTACTGCAAGCGACAAAAAGCTGGGCAGGGGCCTGGGAATGAGGCTAGCCAAAGTGCACTTGGTTCCTCTAACGACTAAACTATGACATCAATAATTAGGACGAGGACACCACTCACACTGTAGCTCAACTTGAAGGATGTCAATCGGCGGGATGTTGGATACCTGCGGAGTGAGTGGGAGCAGACTGCGATCATGCTGGTAGCCATTAGTAATGGGGTGTTTCAATAGTTATGATACCCTTCCATTGGAGCCAATTCTAGTCTCGGTACCAGACCCTCGCACGTGGAGGGTCTGGTACCGAGACTAAGCCAATACTCTGTTACTCACACCACATCATGTCACCCACAAGGTTACTAGTTGGTCCGTGGTTACTAGAGCCTTAGTGAGCCCCACATTACAATTGCAGTATAGCCTTGTTACCAAGCCGTCTCCAACTTATTTTTAGCTGCATACGTGACCTTTGAACCGCCTGTCAGTTCAAAGGTCACATATACGGCTAAAAACGGAGCAGGAGACAGCCTGGGAACGAGGCTATACAGTGTGTGTATTGATGTCTGTTACATACCTTAAAATAATATTGTGGGATGCGTGATGGAAACATATTGTGAGTGACAAGATATTCAAACCTCAAACACCAAACAAGATACCTGCTACAAGGTGGTAATGTTTTTCAATTACGCATTCAATGCGGCTTGTTCATTCTCGCCCCACAAGCCCATAAGCATCTATTCCCAGGCCCAGTGCTCCACTGTTCTGTACACCTGGGCAAGGCCTGGGATTGATGCTATCTGCATGAAAGAGTGGTGCTCTTGTACCATATGTGGTCCCCCTGGACTGTCTACGGCAGAATAATTCTTGTCCCTGGAATGCAGCATATGGCCCCAGCCCTGGGACCCTCCATGGCACTGTAAGCAGTCCCCCTTACCATAAGTGGTCCCCACTAGCCCAGATCACAAATGCTGACTAGAGAGTCAACTGTGCAGCGAGGAAGCATACTCAGGTCTAAACTTAGTCTCTCGGACGCGAAGGGGGGTCTGCACCTGCCATCAGCAGCCATGTTGTTAGGATATGCATGATACTCATTCACAGACCGTTCAGCACACAGAGTATGCACTAGTTGTTCATAAGGGCTATGGTGGGACCATCCACAACAAGGGGGAACCAGGTATGGGTACAATATTTGGTCTGGGAGGACCGAGTCCAGGGGGAACTGCTTTTGAAGCGGGACTTTCCACGGTGTGCCAGTGGTGGCATGTCAATGACCACTAATGGTTCCTTCATGAACTGAGCCATAGCAGTCATCTCCACAGCTTGTAAGCCCTTGTGCAGGGCAGTGACCTGGCTTGCTTGAAGCTCCTAGCAATGTCAGGCTTGTTACAATGCCCTTGCTGAGCATCAAAAACACTCAGAGGTGGTCGGACACATTTTCTGTGCATGTGACTATGCACTGCACTTGAGCGGAAGTACTTGCATTCCTACTTCAATCCCACGTCAACATGGCCTGAGACCGAAGGTAAACCTAAAGTGCCAACTTGACATCCTTGAGCACTCGAGCTTGTTTGTTTATTTGTTACATTTTGACACAGTTTTCCCTACACAGTACCAAGCTTTCCTGTGTTGGTGGTAATGAGGAGTCGCTTCCATCGGCGATCGGGTTGGGCAGGCTTCCAGTTGGAGTACCTGGAGTGCCTGGTAGCACTGGCTTTAGTGACCCAGATGCTTTTGAATGATGTCAAGATACTCGTAAAGACTACTGAGAAAATTCTGGGTACAGAAACCGCCACATACACGTCACATGACTGTGTCCAACCTCCTATGAAAACGACCTAGCAAATCTCTCAGAGCAGGGGGTTTGTCACGAAAAAATGGACCCCCCAAAACGGTTCCCCCCGGTCCAAGTACTTCGAAGTATTTGGACCCCCGGTCCGTGTACTTCAGATACTTCTAAGTATATGGACCCCCCGGTCCGTGTACTTCCGAGTAGTACTGAAGTTTTTGGATCCCCTCTGAAACAAGTGGACCAGCAAAAGACGAGGAAGTGGACCAACCAGCGCTTCCCAAGGTTCAAAGTGTGAGCATGTGGGGGAGGAGTCCAAAAACTTCGGTAAAAGTTGGACCGGGGGTCCAACTACTACGTGACACCTTCACTAGTCTCGTTCCGTCTCATAATTTCCACCTGGGAATGAGACTAGGGGTTCACCGGCCTGTGTGTATGGTATGGTACCTCCAGCTATACTGTAAAGCTGGGAGGAGCTTAGCTAGTAGATTTAAATTTTAATATTAACCCATAACTCACCACACACTTGTCCACAAGGAAGGACACAAACTCTCGCTTACTGGCCGTCCTCTCCCCACCCTCCAGACCCAGCTGAAGCACGACCTTAGGTAATTCGTCTTTCTTAAAACGCCCGAATACTTTACGAAGGCGTGCCTTGACTTGATCCATCGCGATCGTATAGCGCACTTGCCGCGTTCGCACCAAGAGTTCAAAGTTCAATTTAAATCAGAAACTGGAACACGCATGCGCACAACGCTTCGTGTTTTACATTGTAGTGATACTGTGATATAACTAGCTGTAGATGCAGTTATACTAATACAGTTGAATTGGGAGTGTCTTCTTTAAACTTTTTGGCCTCCTTTTCCAGAACATCAGTTGAAGAAGCCTTTCTCTTCCTGCTAGGAGGCTCTGTTGCACCCCCTACAGCGTTAAAACAATATAACCACTGATGTGTATGGTCAGAAAATGATCTCACCTTTTACTGCCTCCTCTGCAAGTACTTCAAACTCTCTCTCATCCGGCAGAGCTTCATCACTGTGAGGACAGAGGTACAAGATGGAGGGAAGGTCAGGTAATTGACTTAGCTTCATTCCCAGGCCTTGCACGGGGTCTCGGAATGAGGCTAAGACATGAACACATGTAGTTATGTTTCCCCCACCTGTGTATAATGTTAAGGACAAGCTGGTAATTCTGTAGAAAGTCGTCAGATCTCAGTCGACTGCCACTGCCAACACCAAACTCAGACAGACAATGTGGCAGGTTATCTGGGGAGGCAGAGCGGATCACTCTACTGTTCTATGTATGACAGACGATGAGAGGCTCACCATCTGTTTCTCCCTCCTCACTGGAAATTAAGATGGTTCCTGAGCCAGTAAAGAACAGAAGGGTTCACTAGCTGCAGAATACGGCACACAACCACTTCTCACCCTTCCCGTCCTCTATCTCCACATCTGGGGCTACCATGCCAAAGTGAGCCTTCATGATCTGACCAGAGACGGATAGCAGTGACTACAGAATTCAAGGGGGGAGGTGGGGGGGAGGGGAAGGGGCCCCTACATGTACCTTGTCTTGAAGAGCAGCTACAGTGATCACATTGCAGTTCAGCTTCACAGCGGCCTGAGTAGATTACAGGGGAGACCAATAACCGTGGGGAGGTCACTCCAATAAAAACACAGTCACAGCCCCATAAAGTAAGGAAGGGGTGGAGTCACTATGAATCCTTCTGTACATTATTGCAAAGTCAATGGTCAGTGGCTGTAAAACAGTGCAGTCAACAGTCAAGGCTTTGAAAATCAGCGTGGTCAATGGTCAAACTGCGTAAAAGAGCAGTCAAAGTTTGGACCTGCAGTTGAAGCCGTGACGACTACAGAGTCTATGGGTGCAACTTCCCCCAGATAACAACCAGGTGCCAATCAGGAGGGCCTGAATCCATTAGCACACTAGAGAGTTAATACACTGCTAACCTGTACTTAGCGGTTAGAGTGGAACTTTGGCAATCAATCAATCAATCAATCAAACTTTTATGTCACCTGCCAGGAGCAGGCAGCTCATGAGAGCTTATGAGACACACAAAAACATAAAGTAAACCGAACATGGCAATATATTTATACCAACCCACATACCTCTGGTTTAGGAGAGCAGACATAACACTTTGGGTTGGGTGGTGCTAGAGGGCAGGTGACCAGCAGGCGCTTGCGTGGGTTGGGATACCTGGGCAGGTAAGTCTAACAAGGGGAAATGAAGGACAGATCTTCAGAGGTATATACCTCTCAGATAGAGATCGGCTGTGTGCTCCTACCATTCTACATTTGTCGAACTCCCCTGCTAGCACCTTGAGGGCCTCCATGACAATCAGTCCAGCGATGACGGCATTGGTGGTCGCTATTGCTGGGATGATGTTGCCTGCCATGGCTGTTGAACAGAGCTCAGATTACATCATCATGACTAATGTGGGTACAGTCTGCTCACATTTGACGTCAAATCTGCTTTTCTGTTGGATGTGGAAGACAAATGCCCTCAAGTTAGCAGATGCTACCACAAAGTCCATCGCAACCTTGTCATCCTATGGAGAGAGGACATGTCACATGGGACAGACGATGCCAACTGTCAATGCCTAATCTGGTACCTTGTCCCACACTAGTTCTCCTTTCACTGTGTACTCCTCACTGAGGTCACGAACACTGTATGAGGGGTGGTGGTGGTTGGTGTGTATGTGTATGTGTGTGTGTGTGTGTGT
The DNA here is from genome assembly GCA_963931865.1 of Axinella damicornis. NCBI lineage: Eukaryota > Metazoa > Porifera > Demospongiae > Axinellida > Axinellidae > Axinella > Axinella damicornis. Next base: position 2,955,685 of record OZ007515.1, on the reverse strand, counting down.
GTGTGGGGGGGGGGGGGGGGGGGGGGAGAGATCGCAAAATATTAACGTACGTAGCATAGGGCTAGCCTCATTCCCAGGCCCCCGCCCAGCTTGCAGTTATTTGTGCAAAAATGGCACAGGCCTGGAAACGAGGCTAGCGTAGGGCTGGGACAAACGTTCAAACTGTTGGTAGGTTTGTTCAATAGATTAACCACTGAAGGTAAATATTACCTTTGAACGTTCATGCCACACCCACTACATGGACGGCCACTGCATATTTACTTTATTTTTGGTCTTGGTTCAAAGGCTTCAAGGTATTTTTTCCAGTCCTAATGTAGCACATACACACTCCCACCCAACAGACAAATGGCGTACCACTGCTGGAAGATGTCTGCACAATGTCGGACAGCCCACACTCTCTGGTCTGGCAGAGTACCATCACTGTGGGGAGTATCTGCAGACACATCCATACATGCTAATTCACTGGCGTAAATGGTATTATAGCTAATTACATGCACATGCGCTCACTCTGGGGTGTGTGTGGGAGTGCAGTGAGGTGGAGGGGGGAGGGGGGTGTCCGAGTCTGCCAGAGCTTGTCCATGCTCAGCAAGTACTCAATGTCTGTCTGAAACAGCTACAGTAAAGACACACATGATGTAGCAACAGCATACAGTACCTTGTCACAACCAAACAGACACAAGCGAACAATTGGGCAGAGAGAACATGCTTCACGCACACCAGTCCTGAGTTACCTTGTGGAAGAGCATCACTGGGTCGTAACTGTTGTTCTCCGCCCATTGTCTCGTGGATAGCCTCTGACCGTTCACCTCCCTCATACCTGTGTAGAGTTAGAGTGTAGTAGCAGTATTTGAATGGGCAATTCATGTGATATACAGAGTAGCCCAGGAAGTACTATGCTAGGTATCTTGGGCTAGGAATGAGATACGAAACTGGGATTTGTACCATTGAGATCAGCATGAAAAGAATCTTCAACTAATGTCCTAAAAGTAACTTTTAATATTGGTCACATTTTTGCCAAAAATCGCACTTGACCAAAGGCTATAATCCATGGTTTTTCATGATTTAGGGTCAAAATTCAACCTACAGCAAAATGGACATCATTGGAACGCTCCATTCATGCTGATCACAATGGTGCAAATCCCTGCTTCATATCTCCTTCCTAGCCCAAGGTACTTTAGAATGGTACTTCACGGGCATATATTCCTACTCCATATACAATGGATACATTGTGCAAAGAAAGACGTGCTGCATCCACGCATTTGAATGAAATATGAAGATCGGTATTGTGCCATTGTGATCACCATGAGAAGAACCTTCTGCAAGTGATGGGCAGAAAATATTATGTGTTGGGGACATTTTGGTCAAAAATCACAGTTGGCCTAAAATCCATGGATTTTAGGTCAAACTTTGACCGACAGCGAAATGCACATTGTTGGAATGCTCCGATCACAACAGTGCAAATTGTAGCTTCATGTCTCATTCCTAGCCCAAGTTACGTAGCATGCATATTAGTCTGCTATAACTGCTATAGCGTTGTTCCCAGGCCTTCTACCACCAGTCACTTACAGTATTTTATGCATACTGTAAGTGATCAAAAACTGGAGGCGTAAGGCCTGGGAATGAGGCTATGCATGCAGGTCGCCCTCCACAACAAGTGGCAGCGTGCAGCAAACAAGACAAGACTTCATCTTTGCTGGCATGGATTGTACCTTCCTCCTCCTCTGTCTCTGGTGACACATCATTGTCAGCATCCGGTTCCCCAAACAGCTGGCTGTGGGGAGTGGGGGGGACACATCAGAAACAGAGGAATGGAAACACACAAGAAGTCCAAACTACACTCATGACTCGAAGACTACAGCGTGGCCATGCCCCCTTTGTGACATGGTTGAAGATGTGATTGGTGAGACCAAACCACACGGTACAACTCTCTGTCCATACCTGAAGAGGTGCTTGGCCCACACGATGCAGTGGATTGGCTCACTGGGAGTGTTTCGGATGGTACAGCCAGGAAACGTCTTGGGAGCTGGCTTGGGCTGGCACTCATAGCACTCACTGTCACCCTGCGGGACAGAGAGCAGTAGGGGAGGCGGGTGTTGTGTGGGGTGGAGGGGGGAGGGGCAGGGAAGGGGGATCCAATTCACGTACTGAAATAGGCAGTAAGTCATAGGATACTTATTCAGCTTGCAATGCAACACACTAATGAAGCATAGTCATGAAAATGGTTGCTTCGTTACCTTGCGTATGACAGTGACCTGTCCAAGGTAGCCTGCACTGCCGCTCTCGATGAGGGTGACACCCGCAGCCAGGCAGAGGCGGTTGACGTGATTCCTGGCAACTGAACAGCACACATGAGAGTGGTATGGCAATTGGAAGGGGGGAGGAAGAGTAGAGAAGGCAGCTGCTTACTTTTGTTGTCCAGTGCGTTCATGACAAGAGAGAACTGTTTGAAGAAGTTTACATTGTACTCCGGGCTGTAGAAGTATTGATAGTGGAGTCTCATTCTCTTGTGCAGGTTACCTCACACATACACTCCCTCTTACTGCACTCACCTCACACATACACTCCCTCTTACTGCACTCACCTCACACGCATATCCACCCCACTGCTTCTCGCTGTATCACCTCACACACGTACACCCACTCCACTCCCACTTGCTGCAAAACCTCACACTCCACACCCACCCCACACTCATGCGTATCACCTCACACACTCCACCCCACACTCATGCGTATCACCTCACACACTCCACCCCACACTCATGCGTATCACCTCATATGTAAACACACTCCACACACACCCCATACCCTCTTACTGCACATCACCTCACATACACACACCCGCCCAACACCCTCTTGCTGTACCACCTCACACACACCCACCCACCCCACACTCATGCGTATCACCTCACACACTCCACCCCACACTCATGCGTATCACCTCACACACTCCACCCCACACTCATGCGTATCACCTCATATGTAAACACACTCCACACACACCCCATACCCTCTTACTGCACATCACCTCACATACACACACCCGCCCAACTCCCTCTTGCTGTACCACCTCACACACACCCACCCACCCCACTCTCTCCTGCAGTCTCACTTGAGGATGGAATCATGGTGTGCAGTGATGGTGGTGGTAGGGTTGAAGCGAAGGGCAGTCTCCCGTGCTACTTCCACCTTTGGCCGGCCAACATGTTGCTTCTGAAAGAGGAACTGACGGTTCAAGTTGCTGACATCGATCGTGTCCAGGTCAATCTGCAGTTGCACAAACACCAGGCTATGGATATAGATGAACTGCACCCCTGACTATTAGTTAGCTAATGAGAAATGCAAGCATGTCAGGATTACCACACCCATAAACTCCGGAGTACATTCAAGGAAGGTACCAACCAACACACTGCAAGGTAGTCTCGTTCCCAGACCCTGAGGAGGGTCTGGGAATGAGACTACCTGCAAGTGAGGTACCTTAGTTGGTACTAACCCGATGCAAAAGTCCTGCAAGTCTTACGTGTTGCCTGTAGAAGCATTTGCAACCTGCTGATCAAGGGATCAAGATGAACTCCCAGTGACTAAGATCAACGGATCAACTCCTTTCTCAGTAGGCGTGGCAACATTGTTGTACTTTGAACCCTTGTATACAATCAAGTAATCAAGAGCTTAGGAAGGGAATGATCAAGTCGTCAAGGGCGATTTTCACCAGTCAAAATCTTGATTCGGGTCACAAACGCTTCTACGGGCGATATGTAACTACCCCTTGTTATATATAATGCAACCGCGTCTCACCGCTACGATGTCCCTGAACCCAGTCAGCACCAGGTTCTTAAGCAGCTCACAGCCGATGCCTCCAGTTCCCACAACCAGTACTCGAGAACCCTCAAACGCCTTACCCCACAGACAATCCATTCCAGACGTGGCTGTTCCAAGTAATGCGCACTACACGTGCAGACGAAAATGTGACGTAATGGTAAACATTCGAAATTCAAAATGCAATCTGATGATGAACTTGCCTTCACTCGGCTCATAGACGTCCTTGTGAACGGCTACCTACAGAATGGGATGCCAAGGACCACTGCCACTCGCCTCGAGCACGTCAGTTCCCGCTTCATTGTCAACAGGGAGAGGCAAATTCATCCCCAAGACTAGCCTGGTTCCCAGGCTACCCCAAGACATGAAATTAATGTGAATTGGTGTTCACTTTGTTGCAGGCTGAGCTGCGGCTGCGTGCCGGGAAGCAGCGCTACCTTGAACAGCAGCTGGTCTCTTCTCAACTGGCAGTAGGCCTGCAAGAGCTCACTGGGCAGCCAGCCGTGATGTGCGTGGCTGGAGCTGGGCTGCAGCACTGTTTGGGGGTGTGTCCTGAGGGAACACTGCTTGGGGTGCAGCCAGCACATATCCGGGCCGCTGACCCCTCACTGGGAACTCCGGTAACCGCTTTTGATCTGCAGAGGTATCCTTGTTCCCATCCCGTGGTTTTGGTTGCACGAAGAACGGTCCACCGTTCTTCGTGCAACCGAAATGGCACAGGCCTGGGAACAAGGCTAATAATTCCCTTGTGAAGGAAGTATGCACCTAGTCTTGTTCCCAGACTGTTTATCCAGTGCGTGTATCGATACTAAAAGCGATCCATGCTGGGGTTGGTTGGGTCTGGGACCGAGACTAGTATGCGCCTAACGAAGTACACTTGATTACCAGCTGCAGAGTGTACAATATTCCATGTTAGCATAGATACAGCAATTGCTCATCTCTATACTTCCAGTGTGTCCTAACTTCTGTAGATGTATAGGTTGACGTTGCCATATCCCCCCTCACCCCCCCCCCCCCCCCCCCCCCCCCCCCACACACACACACACACACCACAAACAGGGATCAAAGTCAGCTATTAAAAATAAGCTAGAGCAGCAATTGAAGAACAAGTGTCTACGTGTGGTACAGTGGCATGCAGTACAGAAAGAGACAGGTACTACAATGTAACTTTGGTTGCACACTCCCACACAGTTGCTATAGAATACTCCATTGATTGCCACTGTTATGTACTTTGTAGTGTCAGAGGGGCTACAATTAGCAAAGGCTAGTCGGCTGGCGGAGGTGGTGAGGGGGGAGGTGGAGGCAGGGAGGGAGGCAAGGAGGAGGCTACAGGAAGGGAACAGGGAGCAGAGGGACAAACTGAATGTGATGCACAAGGTGCGTTTGTGCAAATTGTGTTGAAGTGGACGTTATAGCTACAACTCACTTGATCATCTGTAATAGATAATCATGTGAGTTACATTGCATAAGACTTACGACTAGGTAACAAAAATCATGCTGGCAGCCGTCCCCCCCCCCCCCCCCCCCCCCCCCAACACACACACACACACACACACACACACTACAGGTATTAGTAGAAGAGTGTACTAGGCTACAGCAGGCTTTGGAGCAGTGCAAGCTGGTATTGCTCGCAGAGTCCCAAGGAACCACCCTGTCACACCTCCAGACAAAGTGCCTCGCCATCGGCAACAAGCTTGAGTGAGCTGTTCTGATATTAGTAGCACTCCTATGCTGTGTGAAGAAATTCATCCATGTGGTACTAACGGAATGTTCCTCTCTGCCTAGTGTTTTGCACCACCAGCTGCTGAAGGCCTCCTGCTCAGAGGGTAGACTACAGGCTCTGCAAGAAGTCAGGTACACACCACACACATGTACAGGCTGCTAGTGGATGTATGTGTTCCTGTGAGGAAACATTACTGCAGAGTAATAATTATACGTTATTCCAGGTCGCAGTTGTTGTCAGCACGAGGACATAAGGAGCGAGAGCTGGTACAGACGCACCAGGCCCTGCAGCACTACCAGGCACTTGGGGAAGGGTTTGCAAGTGTTGCTGGAGAGTATAGGGAGGTGCTGGCAGAGACGGACAACAAACAGTGGGCCCTTGCAGAACTCGGCAAGAGCTAGTGGAATGCATGTCCGTAGCTGTTCTGTGAAATGCTTACTGCACACACTAGCTTCAATTTCGGCCAGAATTGCAGGCATAAGCCCTCCCTGACTGGCAAGACAGTTCCTAGTCTTGTGCCCAGAGGTCTATGCCGTGGGGCGCACATGGACAGCTGGGCATGAGATTGGACAGTTCCAGTGAGCATCCTCAACTCATTTGGTAGCTTCACCATTTTATTGGTGGACTACGCCTCCAGATAAACCACATTGATGGGTGCTGAAATAGCTATTGTCTAGGGGCAACATGCACATCTTGAATTTCTTCTATGAGGTTAACTAGTTAGTTGGCTGCTGGCCTCTTCTGTCCACTGGTGCAAAGTCTGGCCTCACTTGTGAGCTGTGGTGTTCTTTTTCAAGTCTTTGGTTGGTAATATTTAACAGTTGGGACAGCTGCATGGCAAGGGATGGATAGGACTAGTAAGTATGCAGAAGGCAGTACACTCATGAAGCATTCTTACGTGTGTGATGGTGGCACGTTGTGAAGGTGGTCCCAGGCACTTGTCCAGGATAGGAGCGAGGACATTCTGGTCTCTGTTGATCGGTAGTCTCTGTCCTTCCTTTGCCACCACCTGGCACACCTCCATGGGAGAGAGACCTGCCCAAGGCTGTTCCTCCTCCCATACTTCCCACATCAGTACACCGAGGCTGTACACATCACAGGCCTGCCACAGGTAACAACATTTGCTAGGGGTCAACATATGGAGAGAGCTAGTACTCCGGGGGGTGTGATCTACTTAATTATGCGCTCTTGTATATTGTAAATTATCTTGTATGCCCCTGGTTGTGTGTGTGTGTGTTGGGTAGGTCACCGCCCCTACACATACACACACGCACGCAGAAGGTGCCACCAGCCAGTATATCTATATTGTATATCGTATGCCCCTGGTTAGTCTCAGTACCAGACTCCCATACCCAAAGGGGGAGTCTGGTTCCAAGAGTGAAGACTAGCCCCTGGTCTGCTTACGTGGCTAGTTGTGAGGTGTTGTATGAGCTCAGGAGCCATCCAGGGGAGGAATGGGATGAGATGTGGGCCTTTCCGGATACATGTGTCTACGGGCTGGCAGCAGTACATGTTGCACAACTGCAGAGAAATGTACAACACTGAATATGTGTGTGTGTGTGTGTGTATGCGCTTGTGAGTGTACACGTGTATGCGCTCATGTGCCTGTGTGTGTGTGTGTGTGTGCGTGCAAGTGCATATGTGTGTGTGCGTGCAAGTGTATATGTATGTGTGTGCATGTGTATATGTGTGTGTGTGTTTGCATGCATATGTGTGTAGGGGTGGCGGTGACCTTGGGTGTGTTGTTGGAGGTGAGGTGAACAGCATGGGAGGAGAGAATGCAGTGCACCAGGCCCTTCATAGAGTGTAGGTAATCCAGTGCTACACAGGATAAAAATTTATCCACTGCACGTATACACGAGTCCAGAAGCTATCCAGGCACTTTGCGTTAGCCTCATACTTGCAGAACACAGTTGCCATGAAGTATGCAATGAACTGAAATCAACTGTATCCTGGCTTTTGAGGAAAAGACGCAGCATTAAAAGGTACTTTTGACGCAAAAGTAGAAAATTTTTGGTATCATCAATACTGAGGCAGAATTAAAGTGATGAAAATTTACGGTATATAATTATGATCAGGATCTGCACCTCACCAGTAGCCACTGCAATGATGATGTTCATTCTGGCCTGTATGGAATGTTGCTTGTGCTGACGGTGGAGCTGGTGATGGAGGGAGTGTGTAAGGAGGGGCTCCAACAACAGGCAAAGGTCTGATCCACAGGACACCGCCATCAGCAGAGCAATGTTGGGGTGGCGCAGTACGCTGGGTATTATCACGTTATTAAGGAAGTGAGAATCTACCCTTAACAGTTGTACGGCAAGACCTTTATGCTAACATTTTGGATACTAGGCATTCAATTATGCAGACCTGAATAATTGTGGCAGCAGCAGAAGATGTATCACTAGAGGTTGAAGTTTTGAAAAAATCAACTCTACGTATCTAAGTGCTCACTTGGGCCACTGCTTTTCAAACAATTGCACCTGCAGAGAGAGTATTTACCCTATTGCCACAAGCAAAAATCTTCTCTGGAAGACATAATTATCTCCATTTCTGTCATAATGCTACAATAGAGTGCCCACTAAACTGCAATAGGTCAACTCTGTAAAGCACATTAGGATGAGCATAAGAGAATAGGCAAAAATACAAAACCATAATGTTTCAAGGTCTATGTACTGCAGCTCTACCTGAGTGTGTCCATCTCAAAGAGCACAAGGTCAGCAGCCACCATTGGATTCGTGCTGCTCATCTGTCTGACTGTCACTGGCTGTCCGCCCCAGTAGCCCTGCTGCCAGATACTGCCATCAGCACCATGTGTCAGTTGTGAATGCTGGAATAGGCATTACACTGCTATGATGTCAACATATAACACACCGACAAATATGTTTTAGCAGCTGTTTTCCTGACAAATTCAGATCAAGATTTCACATCCATTCTATGTCTACTCATCGTTCATATAGACCTTTTGCTCTTGCAAATTCGCTTGTGCTCCTTACACCATGCAGTTCTTTGTGGAATGGCCTACTTGAATGATTACATCCTCATCATCCTTTGCTGTGCATAAAAGCAAACACTACAGTGTGCATGCTTGCCTTGTTGATCTCAGAGAACAGCACCTCCGGTACAGCACCAATGCTCCCTGGACTCGTCCTGTCACCATATGGGTGGACTACATACAGAAAACAGACAGAAATCTGTGAACATACTAAAAGTGTTTCTGACTGCAGTATGATCTTACCAAAGCCATAGTCATACACATCGGTACATCTTCCGTGGTGGTAGAGGGATGCTCGTGAACTCAGAGGTGATACTGCAAGAGGAAGAAAGTCTGAAGGACTGGACAGTAGCATTAATGAGTGCCATATTCCTCACTGTCTTCCAAGGAAGTGGATGATGCCACTGTGTGCATCCAGTGGGGGCAGGAACGCGGGTAAGAGTTGGTTGGACGCAGCATGGACTGAATGCACATGAACGTAGGAAATGAAACACATTAGAGTAAATGATCAATTATCGGCCGCCATGTATAATCAGACACTCCCACACGGAGACGAAACAATGCAGAAACTCTGGAAATACCACAGAAATGTAGCATGGGCACAGGTTAGCTGGCACTCCAAAAATGGCACCCAACCATCATTTCCTGTTTGTACTAAGGGCAATGCAAGTGACTGTCTGATAATATCAAAGATCAGACAGGGAGCATGTATTTCCAGACACCATTTCCTGTTCCTTCCTTGAAGCAGCTTTCAGCGAAATTCCTGCACCACTGGAAAGGCCTAAGATCCTTCTGTTCCAGGCCTGATTTTTGTCACCATAACTGCTTTGGTCACTGAGGGGCGTGGACAAATTTGACCATGGTCTTCCCCTCTCTAACAAAATAGTGGATTTTGCCTTTTATTAGCTTTAACGTCACCCAATATACAGAAGGCCTATGATATGGGGATCATAAGAATCTACAGGTCCTAAGCAACACACTGGTACAAGTTTGGTGTTCATACGTTGTGTTGTTCCCGAGATAGAGCTGTTTTCCCTATTTCAATCAGGGAAAACAGCTTTTCTTGAGATGGAACTGTTTTCAGTGGGGAAAGTAGTGAAAACAGCTCTATCTCGGGAACAACACAACGTATGAACACCAAACTTGTACCAGTGTGTTGCTGAGGACCTGTAGATTCCTATGATCCCCATATCATAGGCCTTCTGTATATTGGGTGACGTTAAAGCTAATAAAAGGCAAAATCCACTATTTTGTTTGAGGGGGAAAGACCATGGTCAAAATTTGTCCACGTCCCTCAGTGACCAAAGCAGTTATGTTGACAAAAATCAGGTCTGGAACAGAATTAGGATCTTAGGCCTTTCCAGTGGTGCAGGAACTTCGCTGAAAGCTGCTTCAAGGAAGGAACAGGAAATGGTGTCTGGAAATACATGCTCCCTGTCTGATCTTTGATATTATCAGACAGTCATTTGCATTGCCCTTATTACACTCCTGGTATAGGAAAAATTGTGCCGCGTAAATAATGTTACACTCCTGGTATAGGAAAAATTGTGCCGCGTAATGTAATATAATATAATATAATAAACGTTCGACTACTTCGGAATGGTCTACAAAGATTCTGACTACACCGTTGTGATCGCTATGATGTAGTGACACAAAATCAAAATAATTGCGCTGAAACTCACCTTGGTGGTAGAGATATGAACGCTTTTGTCTCGCCGTTGGCCACTATTGCTCGAGCGCTCTCTTCGACTTCCGGTGGCAGTACAGCCCTCGGGAAAGGCACACGAAGATTCTGACCACACGGCCGTGATCGCTGTCGTTCACTGACGCTTGCATGCCAAACTCACCGTGCTGGCTAAGTTGTGAGTGTTGTAATAATGTCTTGTCTTCCTTTTGGTCGCCATTGCTCGCGATCGACTGAGCGTGGTTGCCACGTGGCATGTGCGTTAATTGGAACGAATTGCAATACTTAGCTTGCGCTACGGCGAGTCGCAACCGGGGTTAACGGTTGCAACGCGGCTACCAGGAGTGCGGTTGCCCCTCGTAAATAATATAATTAATAAACGTTTGACTACTTCGGAACGGCCTACAAAGATTCTGACTACACCGCCGTGATCGCTATGATGCAGTGACACAACCACATAATAATTGTGCTGAAACTCATCTTGGTGGTGGAGATACAAGCGCTTTTGTCTCGCCGTGGCCGCCATTGCTCGAGCGTTCTCTCCGACTTCCGGTGGCAGTACCGTTCTTAGGAAAGGTACACGAAGATTCTGACCACACGGCCGTCGTTCACTGACACTTACATGCCAAAACTCACCGCGCTGGCTAAGTTGTGAGTGCTGTAATAATGTCTGTCTTCCTTTTGGCCGCCATTGCTCGCGATCGACCGAGCGTGGTTGCCACGTGGCATGTGCGTTAATTGGAACTAACTTACGGCGAGTCGCAGCCGGCGTGCGCGTTTCAACGGCTACCAGGAGTGCGGTTGCCCCTCGGTACAAACAGGATAATAATTATGATGGTTGGGTGCCATTTTTGGAGTGCCAGCTAACCTGTGCCCATGCTACATTTCTGTGGTATTTCCAGAGTTTCTGCATTGTTTCGTCTCCGTGTGGGAGTGTCTGATTATACATGGCGGCCGATAATTGATCACTTACTCTACTACCATAACATGTATTCACCAAGTCCATGCAAACACTGTGAGCTTGTGGCCTGCACTATATACATACACACCTGTCCAGTTTTGAGGGCATAGCCAGATGGTGTGGTTTGAAGGTCATCTGAAGTAATACAATGATATTCAATTTCAATCCATGGTCAGTCTCCACAAGGCTCCACTCACAGTAGTTTTCTATCAATGTGACGATCTTCATCTTTCTCATCCTCACAGCAATGTCCCTGGTGGTCTCACGGGAAAATGACTGAACACGGAGGTCTCCACCATACTGCACAAGGTACTCCAGACAGGAGCACTGCAGCTGGGCATCACGCAAGTGAAAGGCCAGCAGGTTGAATACGCCCCTGACCCCCACCAGAGGGTTCTTAGTCTCCATCATGCCGGCAAAGCCGCCAAGCGACCGGCCACCCAGTGCAACAGCATGGCACGCTGTCTGCCCATCCAACGTCCGCCTGCAGTGGAGAGAGTTGTAATACGTTGAAGATGCCTGCAGAACTGAAATTGAATTAACCCACGTGACTGGTTTGGATCTGCTCCCCTCCTCAGCAGTTCCTTCAGGCACTTTTTGTTTCCCTTGAGGGCAGCGAAGAACAGCGCGCTTCTTCGCTCCTTGTCTGTGGCGTTTGCAGACGCTCCTTCGTCGAGGGCCTGGACCAGTTTCCGCCACTGACCCTGTCTGGCGTACTTCACCACTTTAGCAGTCTTCTCTTCCGCCATTGACTGTTGCGTTGTGACATACTACACGTTCACATGGAAACAGAAATTCAGCCCGCACGCACGCTTGCCCGCTCTTCGCGTACAGTCTAGTACAGTATACGCGTACGCGCTACTCAGCCCCTCCCCCTACAATTATAGCATGCATGTGCAGAGATGAGGTGAAACGGCTTCTTCACACAGCGATCAGACAAAACTTCGATTTTTTGTGTGGGCCACGATGGTATTAACTAAAGCCGTCCTGCGTAATGCACAGCACGGAACATTTCTGAGTTCTGAAAAGACTGCCGCCAATGAAGATGTACTGGCTAACCTCAGTCGCGGCCTTCCTCGGTTTGATGCTCTGTTGCAGCGGACAAATCGGTGAGTTTAAATCTGAAGCTCCAGTATTGTTAATGTTAATTTTGCCCTATTTTCCGCAGATGCCCGCCTGCCGCCTCCCGATCCATACGTGGTCACAACTCCTGACCCATACAGGCCCACCACTCCTGATCCGTACAAGCCCACCACTCCCGACCCTTACAGGCCCACCACTCCGGATCCTTACAGGCCCACCACTCCTGATCCGTACAAGCCCACCACTCCTGACCCGTACAGGCCCACCACTCCCGACCCGTACAGGCCCACCACTCCCGACCCTTACAGGCCCACCACTCCCGACCCGTACAGGCCCACCACTCCCGACCCTTACAGGCCCACCACTCCCAACTCGTACAGGCCCACCACTCCCGACCCTTACAGGCCCACCACTCCCGACCCTTACAGGCCCACCACTGCTGATCCGTACAGGCCCACCACTCCTGATCCTTACAAGCCCACCACTCCTGACCCGTACAGGCCCACCACTGCTGATCCGTACAGGCCCACCACTCCCGACCCGTACAGGCCCACCACTCCCGACCCGTACAAGCCCACCACTCCCGACCCGTACAGGCCCACCACTCCCGACCCGTACAGGCCCACCACTCCCGACCCGTACAGGCCCACCACTCCCGACCCGTACAGGCCCACCACTCCTGACCCGTACAGGCCCACCACTCAGCCCTATCCATATGATCCTTACGAACCCTACGATCCTTATGACCCATACCCATACTACTTGTGTGAGCTCAATGAGGATGAGTATGGCAGACCATACTATGGTCCTTACGATGAATACCGTCCTCCATCTCAGCCGTATCCTGTACCCCCATCTCAGCCGTATCCTGAGCCTTCGTATCCTCCTCCACGTAGCTATCCCACACCAGGCTATCCCACTCCTGAGCCTAAAGGATACACCAGGCCTCTAGCACCCAGCAATCCTCTTCCTGCAGTCACTGTCTCCTATGCACAAAGGCTGGAGCTGGTCACAGGAAAGAAAAAACGCCAGAGTTCCTCCCTACCTTTTCCTGCCTGTGTGATAAGCAATGAGTGCAAGCAGAAATCTGGTAAGTGTTATGTAGCCTCGTTCCCAGGCCTACCCCGTTTTTTCTGTTCTTCGGTTTCCGTTGACAATAATACACGGATGCCACGTTTTCGCCGCCCTTCCGCATCCGTGTATTATTGTCAACGGAAACCGAAGAACAGAAGAAACGGGGTAGGCCTGGGAACGAGGCTAAGTGTTATGGTCACTGTAGCATGCAAAGATGAAGATTACTACTGTGCCTCCCTGGTCCCCTAATTTGTTTTGTTGACTGTCAACTCATTGTTGTGTTCTTGTGTTGACTGTCAACTTGTTACATGCGCTGTGTTGACTGTCCCCCCTGACCCTCCCTAGCTATTAACATAATATTATTGTGTTGACTGTCACCTACTAGTCTCAGTACCAGACCCTCGTGTGCGAGGGTGTGGTACCGACCCCCTAGTGGTAATTGTTGCACTGACTGTTTATATATATGGACTATTTGAGTGTGAACTGCTGATCACCCTCTCCAGAATCCTGCAGTGGTACTGGGACACAGTATGACAGCTGTGGGCGCAGATGTTCCTGCAGGAGTGGTCAGCTGGTAAACTGCTGCCGGGTGCGAAAGGAATGGAGGTCAATGACCCAGGCAGAGCGCTGCCGCTACATAGATGTGGTCTACGTTGCTAGCACACTGCAGCCCTGGAAGAGCTGTTATGATCAGCTCATCGAGATCCACCGCGTGCAATTCAATAGTGGCATACACCAGCAGCCAGCGTTCCTGCCCTGGCATCGGTGGTACATCCTGGCCCTTGAGAATCTCCTATGGCGGGTTGACTGCCACGTCACTGTGCCCTACTGGGACTGGAGCCTGGAGCCTCAGACATGGCAGAATTCAATAGTGTGGGCGGTGCAGTGCGGGCTAGGGGGGAATGGGGATCCTTCCGACAACGACTATGTCGGTACAGGAAGGTTCAGACAAACCAACTGGCAACTCACTCCGTCTGCAACCCAGAATTTTCTGCAGCGCAGGTTCAATGGGGCTCTTCCAGACTGTGCCTCAGTGGCCATGATCCAGCGTCTGGGCATCGCCGAGTTCAATACATGGCACAACTTTGTCAGCAGTAATCTGCATGATGCTGTCCACTGCAACATCGATGGCACGATGTGTTCCCGAGATTCAGCCAATGCTCCTGAGTTTTTCCTTCACCACGGTTTCATTGATAAGATTTGGGCTGACTGGCAGAATAAGGGTCCCAGCTTCAAGAATTTGCCCTATTACTCCCAGAACATCAACGCCATGATAGCAGCAGTTGGCTACAGCCCTAGCAATGTGTATGACCTAAACAGCCAGCCTGGGTGTGTGCGTGTGTGCATTGAGCCTTCTGCACGGCCTTGCCGCCTCAATACTACCTACTCACCTGTCTGTCCCCGTCAGATGAGCTGCTATGACTACTCACCAATCAAACTTGCCTCTCTGATTCCCAGGCCGTACCCATCTGTGCCACCTGCTGCCTATGAACTATTCAGGACCTCCTACGAAGTTAGACGGTCATCTGGACGTTTCACTCACCTGTTCAATGACAGCAGTGAGGTCTATAAGGTTCTTCAGAACAATGGCTATGAAGCTGGCGTTCCCGTCTCACACCTCCCCTCACAAGGAGAGCTTCAATTCGACCGCTACATCTACCAGCCTCTCACTACCTATGCCACGAACACCACTGCCCACGTGCCTCCTGAATGTGCAGCCTATCTCCAAAACTGAGTTATACATGATCGTACATCATACACGCAGCCCTTTTGGCACTTTAACATGACATGACATAACTTGAAGGTGTTTAATTCAATAGCAGGAGCATAATTTTGCAGTGACAGTCACACACTGATACTAGTAGCGTTTTCTTTTCAGTATCTCTGGCTTGAAGTTTATTGGGTGGGTCTCTTCAGTCTGTTGGGTGCATGAGAGTGGTGGGGGATTGAGAAATAATGTGATGTAGTGACTACATGTGGGCATGAATAAGTACAAGATTCAACTAATGTGTGGGCCACTTGGGATGGATTTTAATCTTTTGTCTGGGGAGCACTATGAGCTAGCCTCGTTCCCAGGCCTCCGCCCAGATTTTATCTCGGCTGCGAGCTGGGCGGAGGCCTGGGAACGAGGCTACTATGAGCTAGGTTTTGCTCTTTCCAAGATGGAAGCAACTATAGTAGACTGCAGGCAGTGTCAAGTCATGGAACCAGTAACACCAATACCAACAATAGGCAATGGGGAAACATCAGTCATCTCTAATCAATGGACTGGAACGGCAGAATGGACTGGAATGGCAGAATGGACTGGAACGGCGGAATGGACTAATTTTTCAGAACGTTTAAACAACTGGCACTACTGTGAGGCTATTTTGAAGTCTGACAAAGTGGAGAGGGATAGAACACAGTGGTGCCGTCTGCTGTACATAAAAGTTCTGTTGTTCACTCCACTTTTCCAGTTCGTATTCCAGTCCAGCAAATTAGAGACATTCCTAATACATAGCTACCTTGATTTCACAGGACTGGATTACTGGAACAGTGGCATGGACTATGGAATCTTTTAGACCTCAGAAGTTTATTGGGGTAAGGCTATACTTGCTATGTACAGAATCCGTCCATTGAAGCTATCCCACATGAACTTTGACCCCTAAGAGTTCGAGGAGGATGCATGAATGCAGGTCAGCCAATACAAGGTAGGTCAGTAAGTAAAGAGTCACACATCAGAGCGGGGTATTGCCATGGAAAAATGTGTTTAATCCATTCCAAGCGTTCCAGACCAGTCCAGGGATAAAGAGGCACCCTATCTTCCATTGACTACGCATCTTCACAAAGGAAGTGTCTTGCAGTTCCAAGAAAACTGAGCTTTGGCTATGCAGTTAAGAATTGCAATTCAAACATGCAGCCTGTGCAAGCAAGGAGTTTGGAGGGGATGGTAGCTATGCTATCAGAAACACCTCACGTTGCAACATGTCTACTAGATAACAACACTGCAACAACAACAACAACAGCAACACTGCTGCAACAACAACAACACTGCCACAACAACAACAACAACACTGCAGCAGCAACAACAACAACAGCAACACTGCTGCAACAACAACACTGCCACAACAACAACACTGCAGCAGCAACAACAACAACAAAAACAGCAACACTGCTGCAACAACAACAACAACAACAACAACAACACTGCAGCAGCAGCAACAACAATAACACTCACTGCAGTCTCTTCCTCCTTGTAGATCTTGATGGTTTTGTCAGCTTCTGCAGTGAGCAGCCGACAGCCACTGATGTCAAAGCAGCAGGCGAAGATGCCTGCCTCACTGTCCAGGGAGCCCGGCTGTACTAATGTCTGCAGCTTTTGGAAGTTGTAGCCTGTCCGCCAATCCCAGAAGCACATGCTTCCATTGTCCCCTGTACGTAGGTAGAGCAGAAGGAAGAGGTAAACCATACTTCACACTGACAAACATGCCAGTATGGTTGCCACGTGCAATTTCGAAATGGATGGAGCCAAGAAACCGATAATAGGAAGTAGATGAAATGACGGTCAAAGGAACCACATTGACTTGTACTAGGCACAGAAACGATTATGTTGATTGTTTTGCATTGAGTAACTGTCTTAGCTACCGTAGCTGCTTGAAGCAATTTTCAATTTAATATCTGCCGACAGACACAAAAGCATTGCTTTACCTACATGTACCATTCTACCAAGTGTGGACCCACATACCTCCAGACACTAGGACATTGTCAGAGTTGACTGCCAGGGTGTTGATGAGAGCTTGGTGGCCAGAGAAGTTCTGCAGGAAATTGCCGTCCGGAAACTTCCAGATTTTGATGTTGTCAGGTGAGGCGGAGGCAAAACAGAACCTGAGTGGGAGGAAACGGTGCTGGAACTAAGAGTGTCGCACCAGGTTTGTTACATTAAAGAGGTCTATGGAATGTATGCATATGTGTAAACATGCCTGCTAGTGGGAGGACACTCACTCGGAGGGGTGGAGAGTCACAGCACGTACACTCTTCTTGTGGTTGGTGAGAACTGCCTTTGTCTTTCCAGCTGCTAGGTCCCACAGTCGAATGGTGCAGTCATGGCTGGCCGTCACCACCTGGAATAACACTACAGCACATGACAGGCTTGCTCTCTTCTGCCAAGGCTAGCAATGTCTTACCTGCGGGTTAGCGGCCTGGGTAGCCACGTCACCCACGGTGTTGGTGTGCCCCGTGAGAGTGTGGATACACGCCTTGGAGCGCATGTCCCACACCTGATGAACATGATACACAACTCCAATAAGAGCACACCCCACTGCTGGACCTGCTATAATCTACACACTGACCCTTGCAGTGGCGTCTCTGCTGCCTGTTACAAGCACATCAAGGGTGGGATGGAGGGACATACTGTACACGCCACTCAGATGACCATGGTAGTGGCGGACCACCTACGGACAAATGGTATGTAATGGTTGGTACTATACTACTGGAATGGGTACGGACCATCAAACATAGCCTCGTTCCCAGGCCCTTCCCAGCTTTCGGTCACTTTCAGTACGGTTAAGCGGGAGAGGGCCTGGTAAGTTTATCACATGAAGGGTAAAATGACGGTAGAAAGATGTGGGAGTACTGTGGCTCAGAACAGCAAGGCATCAGGTAACATACCACACACATCTATAGCTAGCAGGAGGCGACTGCCATACGTACCAAGCGTTGAACTTGTAGATGGTTGAACAACACACAAAACGTAGCATTTTCGTTCTGACAACTTAGCCATTCATAGATTACATCACACTCACGGCCATTTGTAGATTACATCACGCTCACGGCCATTTGTAGATTACATCACGCTCACAGCCATTTGTAGATTACATCATGCTCACAGCCATTTGTAGATTACATCATGCTCACAGCCATTTGTAGATTACATCACGCTCACAGCCATTTGTACAATGTAGATTACATCACGCTCACAGCCATTTGTAGATTACATCATGCTCACAGCCATTTGTAGATTACATGTACATCATGCTCACATGAGGAAATGTAAACGGCCCTCCCGCTTTTCTGTACTGCAAGCGACAAAAGCTGGGTAGGGGCCCTGGGAACGGGACTACATCAACCACCTGCTTTGGATTCTGAGGCAAAACTGTACCTCAGTGACAGAATACCTTGTTGTACTCGAGGTCCCAGCACTTGACCTGTTTGTCCTCCCCAGCAGAGAACAGGTAAGGTTGTCGGGGGCTGACGGTCAACGCCCGCACCGCACTGATGTGACCAGTAAGGGTAAGCTTCAGACGCCCAGTAGCAAGCTCCCACAACTGACATTGAGACAGCAGGACAAGGTCATTAGCGTAGTAGCATTATCCTTCAGTTCCCAGAACTCACCTTGATTGTTCTGTCACCAGAGCCCGTGGCGAACCACTCGTTGCTAGGGTCAATAGCGATGCATCTGACCCACCCCAGATGCCCGGATATCACCCTCATGAGCTTCCAGGGAGGATGCCACTGTGGGTGCACCGAGTGTAGTGCCTTACGAGGCACCAGCTGCTGAGTGCCCTTACTGAGCACAAGGGCCTGCCAGAGGGGGAGAGACAGTAGACGTCAGCCAGTCTGAAGGCTACACTAATTCCTACCTGGGAATGCGTTTCTCCACTTCTAGCATGCTGATAGATGTCTCCTAGTCCTGCGCCACTGGGGCTGGGGGGGGGGGGGAGTAACAGCGAATAATATAATAATTGGGACGGGAATATTTACCAGCAAAGAATACAGCATCATTCCCAGGCCATTCCCACCGCCAATATTTGACCGTTTGCAGTATGCAAATACAGCAGGGGAATGGCCTGGGAACAAGGCTACAAACAACAGTAATGCGATTGAGTAGAAGAGGGCAAGAGTATTCAGAAAAAGTCGACAAGTAACATCTTATACACAGTAGCAGTAAGGAAACATCTGAAGCATGCAGAACATACACGGTCTTTTCCTGTGCAGTTATGTCCTCCACCACCTGGTGTATGCCTTGCTCTGAGGGATGCTGGGGAACGGCAGCAGTGCCCACAGACAAAGTCACGCCTGCATGGCAGGGCGTGTGTGTGTGTGTGTGTGTGTGTGTGTGTGTGTGTAGGAGTGGGGGGCAGAAATTGACCCACAGACAATAGTGGATAGTGGAAGTGAAAGAAAAGCTGACCTGGTGCGTTGGGATAAGCATGCCCCCCAATCACCACTGGTTGTGTGGGATCTGTAGGGAAGCACGTACATGCAGGTAAACTCAAGCCGTCAGCATGACCAATCGTGCTTCTTACCTGGTTTCCCTGATACGCTCCTGGCTGTAATTTTGGCAATGGTTTCATTGGGAGGGGGCATGGCCTTGACTAGGGCATGCTCATCGTTGGTCTTACATGCAATCTTCTGTTTAAGTCTGCAATAGGCATGTGTTGTGTTTGTGAGAAAATTGTGTCGCAGATTACAAATTCCGAGTTTCATACATGGGGGTGAAACAACATTACGCTCCCACAAGGATATCATCCACCCGTGTAAGAAACCTTGCATATTATAAATAACTTACGCAAACTCGTCTTCTGGCACTGGCAAGCCCTCGTGATGTATGAACATATCATGGCTTCGCTTCAGCGATCTGAATACCAGTGTGTGGACACTGTGCTTGACCACAGGCTCTGGGGCCTAAGATCAGGGGAGATTCTACATATAAGGTAGGGTTAAAATGTAGCCATCCCCTTTTCATTTTGCTACAAGTCATGATCAGAACACAGTTGTTTCACTCCCCCAACAAGATTAAATGAGGGGAAGAGAGAGGAAGATGGAGAGGATGGGATTTGAACTGCATGCTGACCCCACAGTTGGCCTGGTGTAGCCCAGCATTCATACTCCTGAAGAATTGCCCACAGTGAATTTGCAGGCTTTGCAGAATGCACTGTAATCCAATGAGACTGCAGTACATGTATCATGTCACACCACCGCTGCCATTTCAGGGATCATTACCATAACCACCCCTCAATAAAGACTAAACCATGAAGCTTAGTGGATGCCTGACCTTGAGAATCAGAATTGCACACATGCAACTGAGAATGGGACCTCATTGCTATACTTGTACATGCATAACCAATGTATTTTAGAGATACAATCCACTTACGGCCACATAGGCATGGGCGCCTCTGGGACAGCCACTTACATGACACCTAGGAGACATGCAAACTTTAAAAAGGTGCCCATCCCTAGTAAAGCCTGTGGTTTATCTGGTTTGGCTACAACCACCTTCTGTGCAAATAGGTTCTGTGATACCATAGATAAGGGACTATATTATTTATGGTGATACATAAACTTTACACCCTCACCTCCATAACAAGTCGGAAGTCTTCGATAGTGCTGAGCTCTATTTGGTGCCCACCATGTACATGTGGTACGGTGGACTTTGACCTATTACGTCATATGTAAACATCGAGCTAGCTCGAGCTCGAGCGCTCGAGCATCACATGCATCAGATCTACAGTGATCTAGAGGATGAGTTCAGACGGGGAGGAAGACTCGGAAGAACTGGCGGTGTTCCGTCAGCAGTGGAGGCAGGAGCTAGGCATCACCCCGCACCCCCCACCTACTCACGCTGAACCTGAGGAAGAGGTTATAAGAAACCACCCCTACTAGTAATTATGGTTCTCCTAGGGGGGTGGTCCTAGGACCAGCTGTCCAGGTTGACATCTGGTCCTAGGACTACGTGTCCGAGGGGACAATTTAAGGGGGGCAATGATTGCTCCCAAAGGTCTGTCAACACAAGACAGCTGCAGGACATAAACACAACTATGGTACCACAGCTAGCAGAAATCATGGCACCTCTGTTCGTGCAGGCAGCAGGGCTGTACTGGATGGGAGCTGCTGCTGAGCGCAGCGGGGACATGCATGCAGGTACGTTTTGTTCCCAAGAGAATTAGTGTACCAACTCTCTGGGGTATTGTTCCTCCTCTTTATTGTGTTGGTGTGCTGTTTGTGCAGCCATCATGTACTATCGGCAGGCAGTGCAGTTGGTGCCGGACATTGAGTCCAGAGTGTCGCAGAGGGAGGAAGAAGTGGTGGACGGGGGTGTGGTACAAGAGGACGCAGTCCTACCCAGACTGGTGCAGACTTTCCATGCCCTCTCTCTTGATGCAGTGTGTCAACTAGCGAGGCCAAGCAGGGTGAGCTGAAGCTAGCAACAACAGAGATTGCATGGTCTGTGTGTGAGGTTGAAGGTCCTCTCTTCTTAACCTCCTTGTGTTCGTAAGTGCGAGGGTCTTATAAAGTTTGAAATTCAGGAACTTATAATTAGAGCAGCTGAGAAATTGACTCAGAGTGCATGTTCAGCTACAGGTACATGTAGACTCAAGAGTGGCTGACTACTTTTCCGGTACAGGGCTAATTTTCGTGACTTGAGTTTTACCTAATAGACCACAAGGCCATGTGTTCTCACGAACGATATTATGAACGAGCATTATATGAGCATAATAAACGAGTCTTGGAAGCATATTTAAAGCAGTTAAGAGCACTGGAGCATAGCATAATAGGACAGTTTTTGAGCATTTTTCGCCAAGGCCTAGATGACGTCATCAGAATTACAACGATATCACCACATGCTACATGTATATGCCACATAGCTTCGTTGCCAGGCCGTCTCCCACTTCGCTTTCATGACGACATAAGTCAAAGGTCACGTATGCAGTCATGAAAGCAGAGCAGGAGACAGCCCAGAACTAGGCCATATGAACTCTGATTGCAGTACGGAGACACCCTCTTGTGATAACTTACACTACGGAATAGGTAATTGGAACACCTAATGTCATGTACATGTAGTAGAGTGGTGATTGTTTTGAACTTATTTTGCTGAGTGTCAAGCATTAATTTGCAGGCTTGCCTTTTATATATACAGGAGGTGCACATCTCTGCTCTGCCAGTGGAGGTGCTACGCTACATTCTGCGTTGGGTGGTCTCTGCACAGTTGGACATGAGGGCCCTGGAACAGGTCGCCGGGGTGAGTAAAAAATACATGTTAGCAGTGTTTCGTAGGTGAAGGGGGGCTTCGTCAGAGAAGGTGGGTGGGGACTAGGAGGGTGTGCGTGGTTTGCTTACTGCATTAGCACTTCGTACTGCTAGCGACGAATAGCTGGGCGGGGCCTGGGATCGAGGCTATAATTCTGGGACAACCTGCTCCCTTGACCTCAGGTGTGCAAAGGCTTCTATATGTTGGCTAGAGAGCCACACTTGTGGAGGACGGCATGTAAAAGGTGTGTGTGTGTGTGTGTGTGTGTGTGTGTGATGCATGGACGTCACTTGCATACCTGTTCTGCAGACTGTGGGGGGATTGCAGTCCAAATGTGTACGGGGGAAGCTGGAGAGAGATGTTTATTCGTAGACCACACCTACATTATAATGGTACGTATTATAATGGTGTTCTAATGTGACGGAGTCAGTGTGTGGTACCCGCTATCACAGGAGTGTACATCAGTAGGACGTCTTACGTAAGACCCGGGGAGCGGTCACTGGATGGACTCTACAAAGCATATCATACCGTTGTCTACTACCGATATCTCAGGTTCTTTCCAGACGGTGAGCATTCTGACATGTCATTTCCTGTAGCTAAGGTGTCTTCTCTACTGAACTGCACTCTCCTTCACAGACTCAGTGATGTATCAGACATCTCCCCAGGAGCCTGGCTCGATTGTGGGGAAGCTCTGTCACAAGCATAGCTCAGAGGCAGTCCTCCTCGGCTGCTACACTATGCAGGGGTCCATGGTAGGAGGCATGTACTGAGTAGTGTATGTTGTTCCACATAGCTGATAAGTATGTATGGCAAGCATGTAGGGGTGGGCGATATATCGATATTATCGTATATCGTGATATTAAGAGCCACAATAATCGTATCGTGGTGGATTGTTTTGTGGTGTGTTTTTTTCAGAAGTAAGGCATGCAGTAGCTAATTAGTGTGTGTATACATGCAATTTATGACAACTGCTTGGTTTTGTAGAAATATTCTAGTTTGGCATGAGAAGTCCCCAAAAAACTAGCCAAAAGGCATTATTGTGATAATAACGGTATATCGTGACCACATTATTAATATCGCCCACCCCAACAAGCATGGCCAACCAGGACAGTGGCTGGTGTTATGATTGGATTGTACCACTATTGCCTCACTAGGTGTGTGTGGATGTGGTGTCTTCTGGATCTTACGTGCAGCGGGGCCGGTCAGCTAGAGTGCAGGCTGCAGTACCAAACCCTTGTGAACAACACTTTCACATGGTAGGTTCTCCTTGGCTTTGTGTGATGTACAGGATGATGGTTGTGTGTCCTTCGTACAGGAGCTAGAACTGAGGAGCAGCCGGCGGCAGCGGTTCAACCAGCTGCAGTGGAGGCAGCACTACTGCCATTCCTTGCACAGGTAAGGCCCTCCACACATAACCCATGATGTGTAATACTCCCTCCCCCCTCCCCCCTCCCCTCCCCTACCACCACCACATACAGAGCTACGAAACAAGTGCAGGTGTCTCACTTCAACATCGACTACCGGTACACTCCATTTTGTTTCTCGAGAGTCAAGAGTTTCACCATAAACTCATTTGGAATGCTATCTTAGCCATTTTATTATGATTTTAATTGTTTTTATCACTTACAACACTATTTTGCTCTAGCGGAAAAAGTGGGATAATAGTTGGGAAGGAGGTGGGTGAGGGTGAGGTCTGTCATGATGGCTGTGAGCCCCCAAACCTTGTATGGCCCACCCAGGAACACAGGCATGCAGTCTGAGTACTCGCAGGAACATAATGAAGAGAGGAGGAACACACCGTATTCCTTCAATCAATAGGGTTCATTATGTGTTCCTGGTGCTATGGCAACATTAACTAGCCACCATTAAGACATACACAATCAGTACATAGCTCACAACTTCCACTAAAGTTACTTCTACATGATTGGACCAATAATAATATTCCAGTACACTCACCTCCATGGCATTTGGCTTGAGCTTGCTGATATCCAGGCCATGCAGACAGCCTATTACAGGGGTAGTCATAGTTGAGCGAACCTGGGGTGGCAAAGAAAGGTCACATTTCCTCCACACCAAACATTTCCTAACACCCTCATTCCCATTCATGCTTCCTGTCAGAACAAGCTACGTGACCCTAGCTGCCCCTTCATCATATACCCTAAAGTTATTTCTAAAGTTATACATTGTGTACTACCAACTGTAATTTGTTTGTTAGCTTTGGGACGAAAGGATTATGATGAAGGCAATAACCTGGAGCTTGGTTGCAAAACAAGAGTGAAAAGGTGCTCATTGCTGTTCAGAACTATGATTTGGGTGACCTGTGGACGGACTACTGGGCCAGGGCATATATATGAGTGTTGTACTTGCGTGGCTGTGTGCTGTAGCATTGGAGTTGGCTCATGACGGATCAACTCAATCTGCAGGATATCAACGGACAGATAGCGGCATTTGCCGACTTCAACGCCGACAAAGCCACTGATATACTTGTCTTGAACAGGAACGCAACAGGTGTGTAGTGATGTATGTGTAGCTCTCGCCATGTACTTGTGGGATAGTGGGAGCAATAGATTTGGGAGGAATGACCTTCACTTGCAGTAAGTACCAACCTGACCTTCATCTCATTCCCATACTTCTTACCTCATTCCTATCAGATAGCCAACTCCCTAATCTGATCGGTAATATACCCTTCATGGGAGTCAGATATGACATGTCCCCATTCCCCTACCTCCTGTCCTCATTCTTGTACTTCCTCTCCTCGATCATTCTCGTACCTCCTGTCCTCATTCTCGTACCTCCTGTCCTCATTCTCGTACCTCCTGTCCTCATTCCCGTACCTCCTGTCCTCATTCCCGTACCTCCTGTCCTCATTCTCATACCTCCTGTCCTCATTCTCGTACCTCCTGTCCTCATTCTCGTACCTCCTGTCCTCATTCTTGTACTTCCTCTCCTCGCTCATTCTCATACCTCCTGTCCTCATTCTCGTACCTCCTGTCCTCATTCTCGTACCTCCTGTCCTCATTCCCGTACCTCCTGTCCTCATTCCCGTACCTCCTGTCCTCATTCTCGTACCTCCTGTCCTCATTCCCGTACCTCCTGTCCTCATTCCCGTACCTCCTGTCCTCATTCTCGTGTAAGTGGTCATGATTGTTTTCTGTGTTATTAAGTTCTCCCTCAAAATCCACAGTATCAAGACTCCAGAGAGAGGCAGCAGACAAAGCACCTGTTTCACTTCAATGCCATGTGCACCACCCATCAGCAATCAAGAAATCATGGGGCCTCGTGTCATTGCAATTCAAATTAAAGTTTTACTATGCAATTGCTATGAAGGATTTCCTAACATTGTAATCTCTTTACCGTATAGTTCACCATATCAAACGCTTCAAGGAGTGCATAAAATAACTAAATTTGGATGCTACAGTTTGAGCTTCTCTTGAACCCAAACCAGTCAGAGGTGGCAGGATGAAGCTTGAGATGGACATGCTCGTACTTGAGCGTTTTGGAGGTTAGTATTCCGCCTTTGCAAATGCACGTAGAGCTGTTTCCAGGAGAGCTTGCTGTGTAACGCCGGCTAGGCTAGAATGAATCTGAAATTTTTTTGGCGGGAAGTCAAGGCGCATGCGCAACTGGACACATCCGGTTTGGGTTTAAATACTGTATTTGTAACAAGTTTTGGCGGGAAGTCGGGATGGCACACTCGCTAAGCACTTGCTTTGCAGCCTGGGGGTTGAGTGTTCGCCTCCCCAATAACCGAGTACGAGTCTGGGCCACTCCGTACACACCGGTTCTCGACTTCCCCGCCTAGCAGCATGAGTACGCCGGTTCCCATCTGACCACCGAAGCTAAAGGTGACTGGTGGAAAGCAGGTTAGCCTCCTGTGATTCCAGTCACGCCTATCCAGCGCTCCTGAGGCTGCACACTTCGGTGTCTGACCTGTCACGGAGGGATGGGTGTGTTGCTAGGTTGTTATTTTTTCTTTCTTTTTTTCCCCCTCCCTTTTCATTTTCTTTGGTCCCTGGAGGGAGGCTTCTTGGCTTGTTCTTTTTTTTGTTACCTTCAAATTCTAAGTTAAAATTAACTCAGTATAATATCAGGCCACTCCACTACAATTAATTACCATGTTTCCAACAGTCTGATATGGCTATTCCCATAGCATGTGAGCCATTGTGAGGGCATCGAGAATAGCAGTCAGACATTTTTACACAGGAGCCTGGCTCGATTGTGGGGAAGCTCTGTCACACTCAGAGGCAGTCCTCCTCGGCTGCTACACTATGCAGGGGTTCATGGTAGGAGGCATGTACTGAGTACTACGTTGTTCCAAATAGCTGATAAGTAAACCAAGGATATAGTACCAGAAATCTGAGTGTGGAAATGCGACCCAAGAGGGACAGCTGCACTTTTCTATTAGCACTCGTGACAATATGGCAACAGACTTGTGATATTTCCCTGTACACACTATAATATAAATTATTCCCCATAGCCAGGAAAAATTAGTACAGTAATTAATTTTACTATTCTATTTACCAAGTCTGGTTCGAATCGCTATGGTCAAAGTTATTTAAGTTCTTAGGTAGCAGTCAGCACCTGTCTGGATCGAAGCATATTATGCCATTGCTATGTATACATTGGACTACATGCATAATTATGTTTGTAACATGCACCCTTGGTTTAACCGACTGCTGGACAATGTAATTTTTATGTCATGTAGATTATAGCAGTGAAACTAGTACGAATAAGGTGAACACTGAACAAGAGACTCATTCACTCCAGTAATGAATTGTTATGGACAAAACACAATGTACTACACATGATCAAATGATGTGATTTGATTGTGCTTCCAGCTGGAGGTCACTTCTTGGTGATTGACCAGAGGTCGGCTAGCTCCTGGTGAAAGAGGTCGGCCAGTTCCTGGTGGTGGTGGATGAACTTTTCAAAGGGCAATAGGTCCAAGTAGGTCCACGATGTCGCTATAGTTTAGAATCTCTACTGCTATATTATGGCCTCTTTCCAACTTCCCCTGGCTCCATGGAGGGAAAGGAGACGTGGCCGATCACTGGACTCATGCCATACTGCACCTGCCTATAAGCCATCTGGGTCACCTTCTCAAGTTCATCCTGGGCCCCTATAGTCACGAGTCATACAACGGTCATGTGAAAATCATGAGGCAAGCATGTGAGAGCATTGAGAATAACAGTCAGACGTCTCCACAGGAGCCTGCAGGGCTCGATCGTGGGGAGCTCTGTCACAAGCTAGCATAGCTCAGAGGCAGTCCTCCTTGGCTGCTACACTATGCAGGGGTCCATGGTAGGAGGCATGTACTGATCGATTAGTGTACGTTGTCCACATAGCTGATAAGTATGGCAAGCATGGCTAACCAGGACAGTGCCTGGTGTTGTGATTGGATTGTACCACTATTGCCTCACTAGGTGTGAGTGGATGTGGTGTCTTCCGGACCTTACGTGCAGCGGGGCCGGTCAGTGTAAGCTGCAGTACCAAACCCTTGTGAACAACACTTTCACATGGTAGGTTCTCCTTGGCTTTGTGTGATGTACAGGATGATGGTTGTGTGTCCTTCGTACAGGAGCTAGAACTGAGGAGCAGCTGGCGGCAGCGGTTCAACCAGCTGCAGTGGAGGCAGCATTACTGCCATTCCTTGCAGAGGTAAGGCCCTCCACACGTAACCCTATCTACATGATGTGTAATACTCCCCCCCCTCCCTCCCCCTCCCCTCCCTCCCCTCCCCCACTACACCACCACCACATACAGAGCTACCAAACAAGTGCAGGTGTCTCACTTCAACATGGACTACCGGTACACTCCATTTAGTTTCTCTCGAGTCAACAGTTTCACCATAAACTCATTTGGAATGCTAACTTAACAATAACTATAGCCATTTTTATTATGATTTTAATTGTTTTACAACACTATTTTGCTCTAGCGGAAATGGTGGGATAATAGTTGGGAAGGAGGTGGGTGAGGGTGAGGTCTGTCATGATGGCTGTGAGCCCCCAAACCTTGTATGGCCCACCCAGGAACACAGGCATGCGCAGCAGCCATGGCCGGTGGCAGGTGTACCGCCTGTGAGCAGGATTGACCAGGTGTTGTATTGTGATATGGAAAACCCGTGAGACCTGGAGAGGGGACAGGGAACGATGAAGCTTCAGTCTGAGTACTCGCAGGAGCATAATGAAGAGAGGAGGAACACTAGTCCTTCAAGCAATATGTGCTCCTGGTGCTATGGCAACATTAACTGGTCACCATTAAGACATACGCACCGGTACATAGCTCACAAGTTACACTGAAGTTATCGATTGTAGTACAGGCTTGATTGGACCAATAATATTATTCCATTACACTCACCTCCATGACATTTGGCCTGAGCTTGCTGATATCCAGGCCATGCAGACAGCCTATTACAGGGGTGATCATAGTTGAGCGAATCTGGGATGGCAAAGAAAGGTCACATTTCCTCCTCGCCGAACAGGTTGCAGGGTATCACCTTCATTCCCCCTCATTGTCATAAACCTACCTTTATCGATATCATGACCCTTCCCTCCCAAAGCAGTCAATCAACAAATCACTGGGTAGTATGTTCAACTAATATCGAGTGACCTAAAAAAAACAGTTGACTACTGGGGGCATATCGAGAGACTGTGAGTGGAGCCAAAATTTAATACAGGTTGATCTCTAGACAATCTTACAACCCTGTGGGTGGTTACTCGCAATACAATAGCCATGGTAGCATCATGTGGATGAGGCTTTGATTCAGACTAGAGGGAAGGAATACCACATGGCATTTCCCTAAACTCCCAGCATCATTATACTTATCCTAGTATGGGCCCCAGACCCTAACCCGCCGAGCGGGTTAGGGTCTGTGGCCCATACTATACTTATCCATTACTAATGCCAGACCTTACTCTGTCAGGCATCACTGGGAGCTGTCCCCATATCTCCACTTGGCTTGGGGAGATCCCCAGCTCTTCTTCGGCCTCACGGAGAGCAGTAGCCACTGGTGAGCGATCACCATCCTCTGAGAGCCCACCAGGAAAGCTGTACCAATTGCACCTATTGTTGCTTAGCAATCATTATGCACATAACCATGTGGTTAGCTACACAAAGGTTCATCAGTGCAGTGCATACTCTGGGATGGATACCTGGGCAACGCAACAATTCCTCTGCTTATAGGGATATGTACTTGGTCAAAGCATCACAACGGTATTGGGAGTACTGACCTAACTTGGTTTCTGTGGCGGGACATCTGATTGGAGCGGAGGGTGAACAGAATGGACGGTCCACACTCCGAAGTAAACAGCGGTACTAGTACTGCCGCATTGTTGCTATTTTTCCCCTTGTTGGACCATGCCTGGGGAGCAGTGCGAAGCTCGTTAGCAAGTCGATCTCTGTTGCGATGGTCCAGAACATTCAACACATCGCTGCAACTTGTTGTGTCACTCTCCATCGCACTGTACTTGCAGTTGCACTATACACTCTTGACTAGACTATACTAAATGATGCTCCTCCCACCACGTTGTTTTGGTGTGCACTAATTAGATCTGGAGTCACCCTGAAGTTTTCTACTACATATGCATGAACTATGTCTCAACGAAAGGACGCAGCTATCAACATTGATGTAAGCCTGTCAGTTGATTTATGTACTGAATGCTGACTGCAACAGCTTATCAAATTTGTGGACGGTAAAGCTGGTTTACCTAACATGGCTGTGTTCTTGCAGGGGGATCCTGAGTCGGAATTTGGCTTTCAAGGTAATCACGTATACAGACAGTCTGTTCTAGCCAGCCAAGTGACTCAACCATGACAGGTCTGGCTGACTTGTATACATTACAAGGGGTGGTCACTCCAATACTTTAACAGAGCTGTGACTGAGGTCACAGCCAGTGACCGTCCAATGGGCTATTCCATTAATAAAGGATACACCCCCTATTGACGAGTTAGCTATTTGCGTACCCCGGGACAGAAAATGCGCCTTCTACACCGTGCGACAGACGCTAGTATACGGAAATATGACAGAAAATTTACGGAGATTTACAAGAGAATACGGAAACTCGGCGAATCCCCGTAGGACAAATTAGTTACTCGTCAATAGGGGGTGTATCCCTATTTAATGGAATAGCCCAATAACTGCCTGGGACTGCATGACCACACTGCTAAACTGCCAATAACCCTGTGACCGTGGCAAAAATCTGCTGTGACATTGGTGGTATACGGCAAGTCAGACTCATGCTACACCGACATGTACATCCGCCGTTTACCAGCACGGGATTGTGACCCCAGTCACAGCTCAGTGCTCAAGGGGGGTCACTCCCATAGACTCTATAGTCACAGCTGCGACCGCAGTCGGTCAATGGTCAACGGTCAAAGCCGCCCAAACGGGAGCAGTCAACGGTCAAAGCGGCTCAAAAGTACAGTCAAAAACGTGCGCCGCCCTATTTATGGCGACGTGCAGGCAAGTATTACAAGGGCAAATAGCTGATCGGTCAAAGGTCAACGGACGAAAATCGGCGTGGTCAACGGTCAAAACTCCAAAAACAGCAGTCAAAGCTTTGACCCGCGGTCGCAGCTATGACTATAGTGTCTATGGGAGTGACCCCCCCTTGGTGCTTGTTGGAGTGACAACACTTTGCATTATCTCAAGTACACATAATTATGACACCCTTTCTAGACTTCCACACCGGCGAGACGCTAGAGCCAGGGGACATTGGAGGGGGAGAGATTGAGGAACTAGGTGAGTAGGTAGGCCTTGCAGGTGTAGTTGGCACAGATGAGTTTAATTAATACATATTTGTTTAAAGAGTGCGTTACCAAGGAATTAGTGGTGGCACATGCCTACATACATGTAGCCTTCAATATTGTGGTGCAGTATGGGTATAACTGATGTGTATGTAATAGTTGTACCATGGCTTGCTAGGGTGTATGGGATTTGTACCCTGAGTGCAGTTTTATGTATTCCCGGTCCCGAGGGAGCAGTCCCGAGGGAATACATAAAACTGCACTAAGAGTACCAGGAGCCCATAACGGGAAATACAAATCTCATACACCCTAGTGGAAGCCATGGTACAGCTGACTTGTACCATATTCAATTAATGTTTTCACAGACAACCACAGTTGCCATGGAGCCCCCATGTACCCTAGGGTACATGGATGTACTGAGGATTTCAGGTTGCTTGTCCCAGATCCATTCAAGAAATTAGCGCATGCGCATACGTATGGCCATGGAAACTGCCTTTGTACTTGAAGTCTAAGCTAGGTGGAAACTGCTGAGTTCGTTCGAACAATTGTGCGTTCGTTTACGGTACAGCAAGACAGCTACGCCATCTAAACGGGCAAAGGCGCACACCACACACCCTCTCACCAGTGCACATGCGCCGAAAATTTGAAATGGATGTTGGACAAGCAACCTGAAATCCTCAGTACCCTGGCTTCAAAGGCACCGCATAGTGTACATGAGATTTGTCCACTGTGGCGGTGCCTTGCCATCCACTGTGGTACAAATACAACATAACCTTTACTTCTCTCGGGATACCGCCCATAACCTCATATCTAGGACTATTATCTACCCTGTAGGAAAGCCTATGGAGGAACGCAAAGTAAGTTAAATCTCAGGTTGTTTGTTTTGGTCATCTGTTTAATGTCTGGCTGCAAATTGCCGCAAAGTTTCAATTATTGTTTTCCTGCTCCCAGCTGCTGGAGGCCCAGCCACCATCCTCCCCAAGTTCACAATCGTGGCTGTCCCTTCTTACCCTGGAATACTACCAAGGTTTCTTTGACGTCACAACTGTCCAGGTGTGGCCTTTAGTACCCTAACTACAGTGGCGGATTTTGAATTTAGAAGGTGGGTTCAGCCACTGGCGCGCAAAGTGCGGCTGAAAGATTTTGTGTTGCCACACCCACTACCGGTCACGTGAACGCATTCATGACGCACGTCTGACCTGAGTTTTGAAGTTCAAGGTGACTTGTCTAGCGCTGGAGACTAGAAATTATGATCAGAACAAATCCAAAACTGCTGTACAATAGACGTACTAGCCGCCAAAGGGAGGTGCATTTGCACCCATCTTACCCCCCTAAATCCGCCACTGTACCTGTACTAGCCAGTATTGTGCGAACTGGATGCATACCGGTACCTCCAATCTCTTGTAGGTAGCACAACGTGTGGTTGCCGGTATGGTGCCACTCAAGTACAACCTTGTGGATGTGATTCGCCCGAACCCTGACCTCTATGGACCCTTCTGGCTGTGTATGACCCTCATCTTCACGACTGCTATAAGTGGAAACATTGTGAAGGTGTTTGAGTAAGTACTAGGTATTAGTCAGCCTCGTTCCCAGGCTGCGTGGGAGGCAGCCTGGGAACGAGGCTAGGTATCAGTCATCACACATCATGAAAGTGCTTAAGCAGTGCTCTAACCCAACCTCCTCCACACACACACACACACACACACACACACACACACACACACACACACACACACACACACACACACACACACACACACACACACACACACACACACACACACACACACACACACACACGTCCACACGTGCAGAGACCAGAGAACATGGGAATTTCATTTCCATGAAGTTATTGTCTTAGGCTGTGCATTGTATGCCTACACTTGGGTGGTACCTGCAGTACTGTCAGGCCTGCTCTGGTGGAGAGGCAACAATGACCGCCACTCTCTACTAGAGCTTCTCTCCGTCTACGGCTACAGCATTGGAATTTTCATCCCCATCACAGTGGGTAGTGAGGGTGGGAATGGCTGGAGAATCCCTAGCCTTGTTCCCATGCTACACGGCCTGGGAACGAGGCTAGGAAATCCCATGATGGGTTTCAGTTCTCTTCCGCAGATGCTGTGGGTGATTGACAGTGATATGCTAAGGTGGGCACTGTTGGCTGTTGGAGCTGCCCTCTCAGGTTAGGCGTCCTACTTGACCTCGTACCTAGGCCTTCTCACCTCAGTGTTTGTCGCTTGCAGTACTAAAGTACAGAACTACAAGCAACAAATGCTGGAGTGACAACTTATATGCTACTACTGTAGAGACGAATGACAACTTCATTTCTCTCCCCTGTAGGCACTGTCCTTGTGCTTGCTATGTGGAAGCCATTCAAGGCTGAGAACAAAAGGGTATGAAAATAAGTTAGCATGGATTGTTAGGCGGATGTGGAGACAGTGAGAAAAACGATCAAGCACTGTTGAGTAGCTACAACTTTTGTCATGATGTACTGATGATACAACTCCCCTTCCTCCACCTACCAGTACATAATATTATGTAGACTAGACGAATGCAGAACATTGTGGGGCGAGCCTGAGCGAGTACATGCAGGTACTGAATGTGCATGGAGCAGTTGCATGTGCATGTCATCAGAATGTGAGTCTGACGGAGAGTTAAGGACACAGACGCAGATCACACCAGAGAAACTGAGTTATGACCGCACTAATCATTGATTTCGTGCACTTGAAGCAGTCTGGCAGATAGGTCCAGGAGCGGTCTCTGTTAGCCACTCACCGCCCCGCAAGAGCGCATGATGACATCATTGTTATTTCTCCGCCGTGAAAAAACAATGATGTCATCATGCGCTCTTGCCGCCCCGCTATAGTCTCCATCCTTGCAAGGCCTTGTTGAGGTAGACTGTTCGTAGTTCGCGTCTCATGATCAGTTAGATCGGCGCGACATCATGATATCAACGCACGAGCATGCAGGAAGTGAACTCGGGTTGGAAATAACGCATGACGCAAGACACGCAAAATACGACCAGGAAGTGATTTACGGCACGACGTACGATACATATATATATATATATATAGAAAATTTACAGCAAACTCGTCTATGTGGGGCTCGCTCAGGCTCGCCCCAACTAGTCCCATTCCCAGGTCATCTCCCAGCTTCATTCCCGGATCACCTCACAGCTAGCCTCATTCCAGGTCACCTCTCAGCCTCATTTTCTAGGTCATTTCCCAGCCTCATTCCCAGGTCATCTCCCAGCCTCATTCCAGCCCCATTCCCAGGTCATCTTCCAGGCCCAATCCCAGGTCATCTTCCAGCCTCATTCCAGCCCCAATCCCAGGTCATCTCCCAGCCTCATTCCAGCCCCATTCCCAGGTCATCTTCCAGCCCCAATCCCAGGTCATCTCCCAGCCTCATTCCCAGGTCATCTCCCAGCCTCATTCCCAGGTCATCTCCTTAGATAGCAGTGGCTACTTAGTTGCTTGTCCCCTTCCCCAGTTGGCATTTGCTCTGCTAGTGATGGTCTTCCTGATGCACGCAGGTTTGGCTGTTGGCTTCAAGGTAGGTATTATTTATTTTGTATTATAGTGGGTAGTTGTTACAATAATATATTCTCTTGCAGTTTTACTACTTCAGTTCTGGTTTGTCCCCCGAAGACTCTGGACCTTCCTACAGTGTGCCCCCTTTGGCTGAACTCAATAACAGTACCACACACATTGTCCCAACTGTGGGCAGTGGGAATCACACATGATGATGTAATACAATTCCCGACGATCATGAGTAGTGTGAAAACCTATTTTTTTGTTTTCTGTCACACTTTGATGAACTGGTATTCCACCTCCAAAATGCTGACTGGTTGTTCAGCATTTTCATCATAGTCCGACCAATCCTGAGTAATATAGTTGAGAGTAACATCGTTGATCTGTTTCCTTGTGTCACATAGCTATATTATAGACCCATTGCACGTATACATCATTTTTTCCATGGCATTTCTGCATGAGAAATGTCTATATAGCTTGACAGACTAACTATACTCTTGTGCTGCCATCTTATTGCCTTCGTATGCAGTATCGATCAAAATGTGCACTGCAACACTGGTAAGTGTTTATATAGCTTAATTAGCCTACACATCAATTACATTTCATTGTTGGTGCATCATTGTTTGCCAAGATCGCCATAGAAACCACTACCTCTGGCAAACACGCCATGCATGTGTTGGTGTACTTTTCCATATTCGCAAAATTATGACATCACTACAATGGGTCTACAAGCCTATAGATTGTTCTGACCTTCTGGGTTAGGTCTATATCTGAGAACAGGGTTCCATTCTTCACTCCCACTGCACAAAACCCAGTCTGCACGGGGGAAAAGGACAAATAATTAGCTATGTGGTCGGTCCACCAGGGCCAGGAAGGGAAGTGTAAACTAACCCTGGGTTCAAAGTCCACTGGCTCCACCCCACGGCACTCAAACACAACTACTGTTTTAAACTGACCACTGTCTGCAGCCTGTAAACAGGATGAACAATGAAAATGAAGGCAAGCAGCTAGCAAGAAGCCCAGAGCTATAGGGTTATCTTGCTTGGCTCCTGCATCTTGTAATTGAGCTTCAGACTCTCACAACTGTTTAACTGCCTTATAGCCAGATTCCTCCCACCACATGTACAACTTTGGCTGATGAAACAATGAACTTACTGTGTAGGTGGAAATAGAGTCTTCCAGTATACCTATGAAATGGTTGGCACAACTTAAGCCTTCATGTTGGAGTGAAGCCAAGCAGTGTCTCTACCTACCCAAGGTGTTGTCACGACTGCACAGCTTGCACTTGGTAACAAGGTGTGCATTGCCTCGACTGCCTTTTATGGGCGTCTTCTCCTGCAGTTTACAAGAGACAAACACACCTTCACCAACGTCATGAGTACACCTGGCAACAACTACTTACCAGTAGAGAGACATACACCCACTTTGGAGTCTGCTCACCACAATTCGCACAACGTAACTGCAAAGAAAAGGTCATGAAACTTTGAAGCTTGGATTCACTGTTACTGAAAGACATAAAAACTCGAGATAAGTGTACAGCAGTTTGTCTGGTTTGGTACTTCACAATGCATTATCGTGGCACTAGGAGTCTTGTTCGTGTGTTGAAGGTTATCACAAAGGCTTACACCTTAACCATTTTAGAGTCCATTGTCGTATATTGCATGTCATATGTTGCTAGATATATAGAGTGTACTCCGAGTATGATACACAGAAATGCAATCATGTACTTGCCTTCAAATACCACCGGAACGAATCACTTTCAGGATGAAAGTTAGACAGGTTCTCTAGGGTGGCTTTTAGCTGCAGCCCGATTCGCTGCATTAAGAGAAAAAACTTAACCATGTTAATCACAGGACCCCTCCCCCCCGCGCCCACTGGGGGGTCTCATTTGATGAAGCCAGGCCATGCAGGCCCTCGAGGGTACCGATACGCGATCTACATGGCTTCACCAGACTAGCAAGAGTCTGATCACCCCTCACACGTACGCAAGGGTGACTGTACATATATAAATCGCTGCCATCGCATAATATTAGTACTACCATGGTTGTTATATCCAAATGACCAAGATCATGACGCAGTCCTAGCACCAGCTTTCGGCGGGGCAAAGTTCAAACGATTTTTCGCCCGCGGAATTCGGGAGGGCGGAGCTATAGACTACAATATAATAAGCCTCAATCACATGATGAACCATGGTTTTTGTGGGATTCTATAACTTGGCTGCCCTGACCTTACCGGTAAATGATTTAATACCGTTTTTGCTGGTATTCTATTACACTTCGTTTACTGTCTTCAAAGAAAGACGAAGGAGACGTAGCGATGGGCCCACTTGAGTGTCCAGCCAAAGTGGCCGAGTTCGATCGACAGCACTCTCAGGCGCGATGGGGGAGATACCACGCAGGAGCAAAAGAGCTTGCGAAACAATACACAACTGGTGAGCTGATGTGTAGGGACGGGCGTAGGAAGTACTCAAATTATGTGATGTGATAAACACAAAATTATGAACAATAACGTATACGGTATAGAGTACTCGAGTAGTCACTCTCGTGGATCAGTTGGAATAATTATACGAGTCTCATTCGCTAGACGATTTCTCAGCGAAGAGACCAGTACTCGAGTGCATAGTTGGTTATTGGGATCACGCACAAAGAACAGCCCCTCACAAATGCTGGCCCAGGCCCTAACACTACCCTAAGGGGCCGTTCTTTGTACTTGACCCTCGTTATTTGACTACGCAGTGTTCCCCAGTGTGATACCACGAAAGCCCTAGCTGTTGAAAGATGATGTTTGCCATTTGCCCTTCAAAACAAGTTTGCACAATGCCGTCTATATGGTAACTCAAGCGAGTTCAGTGATGATGTCCTCACCATACCCCCGGGCCCGCCCCAGGACCTGCATGAAAGCCTCCTACATTGGAGATGCATTCCTAATCAATTGAACTGTCATCAGAATGCATTAAGTTCTTTGATGTGGTCATATTTTGGCCGGGACTATTTCACGGAACGGAACGGAACACTTGAAAACACGGAACAGCTATGTAAGTCCTCACTGCATAGTTTAAACTACACAAACTGCATACCACTGGATAGAGCGCGACGAGCTCTACACGCTGGTACCCTTTTTGCTGGAATCCTTGCTGCTGGAAAGAATTGGCTCAGAGTTCTACGAAATCGCGTGGGCGGAAGCTCGCGTATGGCTAACATTGGCCGTAACTCTAACACTAACCATCATGTTCCGGTTACCAGCGTGTAGGACTCGTCGAACTCTGTCCATTGGTGTACAGTTTGTAGAGATCAGACACTGCAGTGAGGACTTACATAGCCGTTCCGTGTTGTCAAGTGTTCCGTTCCGTTCCGTTCCGTGAAATAGCCACGGCCCATATTTTTGGCTCTACTTTTGGGGGGGAAATACTGACATAGACATACAGTGCAACAGAGCAAGAGAAAAACTTTTGATTTAGAAACTTTTAACTGTAGTGCTTGACACAAACATCAAAATTTAATGTGTTTACAAAGTACATAAAAGGAGAGACACATCACTTGTTATGCTTCCCCTAAATTAATTAAGTGTCACGTGATGTCCCCTCACCAATATGGCTGCCAACAGTCACCACATTCAGAAAAAGTGTTTAGCATGGCATAAGCCTGTTACTGGAAGATAAGAGTGCAGATGCTATATGAAAGTTGCCTTCACATTGAAGTTTAATTGGAAGGTAGTCAACAGGCTTCAATCCCAAGCACTGTCAGGAAAACCCTGTTATTTTAGGAGCAAAAGTGTTTAGCATAGGATAGCCACAAAACTTGGAGATAAGCGAGTTAACAGCAAAAATGCCTTTGAGATAGATTATAGTTTTGCTTCAAGTACTTTTCTTGGAACAAGAACCTTCCTGGAATGTATGAAAGCGCTTCTGAGTGGAAACTGTAAACTTGCAGCCATTTTAGTGACGTGTCATGGGCGGGCATACCTTCTGTGATGTCATCAGTGTTTATATAAGTACAGCCACGGCACTTACAGTTAGCGCGATTCACTTGAAAATGGCTTCCAAGCAGGTCCACAGTTGTGATTCAAGTACTCCTGTTGGTAATAAGAGCTTCCTGGAATTCATGAGAGCGCTTCTGGGCAGAAGTCTGTGACGTCACGAAAATCTGTGACGTGTCAGTGGCGTGTCAGTGGCGTTTCTTAAGTATGGCAGGTATACCAAGAAGCTGGAACCGCCTGTGTAAGCAGTGTTCATTCAGCTAACAGTGGTATACATCATTTTATGCCTAAATGACATGACAGGATGGCTTTATTGTAAAATCTGAGACATTTCAAAAGTTTTGCTCTCTTGCTCTGTTGCACTGTACATCTTTGAGGTACTATATACCCAGCAACCCTTCCTCTCACAGTACACACTAGTCTAGCTGCTAGTAAGGAAATGAAGTAAGGAAATGAAGTAACAGCCAAGGAAGGGAGAGGTAGCCTTGTTCTAGCAACTCAATAAAGTGTGCGTCACACGAGCGTGGAAACGTTTCCGGAAACAAATGCGCACCTGCCTAATACCTACCCTAAGGTCCTGACCACACCCATAAACTAATTATCGAGGCTTGGTAATGTACGTTCCCAGGCCTACCCCGTTTTTCTGTTCTTCGGTTTCCGTTGACAAATAATACACGGATGCGGAAGGGCGACGAAAAACGTGGAAGGCCCGGTATCATTCATCACGTGAGTGACGTCAGGTGGACGCAAGGGTGGACGTAGGGGGGGCGGGGCCCGTAGTCGTTTCAGCAGGTCCTGAAGGCTGTTCGTCATCCAGTCGGCTCAGTTCAAACACTCCGCGGCTAGTCGAGACTCTCAGACGATCTACACAACTTCGGTTTTTAAAGTGGTTGGGCCACACCCCCCACGCCCACTTGACATAAAGCATGTGATGAATGATACCAGGCCTTCCACGTTTTTGCTGCCCTTCCACATCCATGTATTATTGTCAACGGAAACCGAAGAACAGAAAAAACGGGGGAACGAGGCTAAGGGAGAGGAGGGTCAAAATAAGGCTGCTATAGTGGATTCTTTTATACATGTAGAGTGTAGATCAATGTACATGTACTACACACACACTCTACTTATACACACACACAAACACACACACACGTACACACACACACACACAAACACGTGCACACACACACACACACACACACAAACACACACACACATACACACACACACACACACACACATACACACACACACACACACACATACACACACAATCACACACACATGCACACACACGTGCACGAACACAAGTTCTATGGTTTGACTAGCCTTGTTCCCAGGCCTGCTCCATTTTCAGTTGGGTTGCACAACGAACAGCCTTCGTGCAACCAAAAATTAATAGCGAGGCTATGATTGCCATAGCTACATCGCACTACCACATACGAGGTATCCCAAGAGGGTACTAAGGGGAGGCTACATGTAGTCTGTCCTCTGGTTATGCCTGGGGGGGGTGCCAGGGTAAGGCTTTGTCCACCGTACATGTAGCCAGAGGAAGACTTGTCTGTTCCTTTCATAGGCTGTCCTCTGGTCCTGTATACATCACACTATACATAACCTAACTTGTTTGTCTCGTAAGCCTGTCAAGGCTGTTTACATTCATACAAGTGACATAAATAATTTTGATACAGTTATAAATCTTTAACTAGTTCTCTCTTGTCATGAATGCACTGGACAACAAAGTAAGCAGCTACCCTCCTTAAGCTCCTGCCCTTTCCAATTGCCATACCACTCTCTGGTGTGCTGTTCCATCGCCAGGAATCGTGTCAACCACCTCTGCTTGACTGCATGCAGGTGTCACCCTCCTTGAGAGCGGCAGTGCAGGCTACCTTATAAGGTAATGAAGCAATGATTTTCGTGACTATGCTTCATTAGTGTGTAAGATAGCATAGCCAAGTGTGGTAAGATAGAGTATTTTATGTGTTAC
This sequence comes from Axinella damicornis, assembly GCA_963931865.1. Classification (NCBI taxonomy): domain Eukaryota; kingdom Metazoa; phylum Porifera; class Demospongiae; order Axinellida; family Axinellidae; genus Axinella; species Axinella damicornis. The sequence goes on along the minus strand of OZ007515.1, from coordinate 2,915,112 downwards.
TGCATGTTTCAGCTTGATTCCATTATTCTGGTGAGTTGCTTTTAATTTTGATTATAGAGGGTGGACCAGACAACCTAGCTGTACTTCTGTGCTTCTTTCAGAAATATTGCAAGCTTGAAGTGGTGGCTTCCGCAGGTTGGCTGCTACATAGATGGAAAGAGGGTTTTGTCTTGCAAATGTAAGCTCGGAAAAAAAATGAGGTCATTTATAGCCATGCAAGGGATACACATCACTGGAGGTCAAAGATCAGCAGGAATTTCCTCCTACCCTCATACCACAGTCCAGCAGCCCGGGAATTCAAATCCTCTATCTTGGTCTCAGTCCCCTCCATGTGCTATCTGTACGTGTAGGGCCTCCTTCACTATAGCAGTTCCCCACTGCACACCCAGTGCCCATGCCGTGCCCATGCACAACTACAGTATCTTGGTGATGTCATACATGTGGCAAAGCTCATTGCCATTCATGTTTGAAAGCTTTAGGGCTTGCAGGAATGCCAAGTGAGAAGCATATCTAAAGATGCACGGAAAAGCAACAACAAATTAAATGCCGGGGATCCAACTGATCTACGTATGACCAATCCAACATCTCAAGGTTAGCAGGACTTGTCCAATACTTGAATCAGCTAGCCAATAAACCTCTTGGCATTGTAACCCAGCTGTTGTGACCTAGCCTCGTTCCCAGGCCTTCTACACCTCCAGTTTTTGATCGCTTGCAGTATGCAAAAACAGAGGGTTTTTGCATACTGCAAGCGATCAAAAATCATCACTGGGGGTGTAGAAGATCTGGGAACGTGGCTAGTTGTGACCTTGTTTATACTTAAGTCTGCAAACACTCTAGTCATATCTACCATAATTATGTGTTTGTAAGTTGTGATTCTAACAAAGGACCCTTACCTTATGTAGACTTCATCATCTAATTGAGCCAGAAGTCAGCCAGGAGACTATCATCAACACACACTACAGCCAATTAATAAACCTTATATTGGTCCGGCAGGAAGTGCATACTTTAGGTATAGGTACGGAAACGCACGCATCTAGAACCGGTCCTGGCCACAGACCTAATATACCCTAACCCATCGACCCTACTTCCTGCCTGACCAATATCCACTTCGTTCTGTAAAACTCTGATAGTAATTGTATAGCAAACGTCTTGATATAGTAGCACCTGTTACAAAATAACAGTAAGTACTGATGCTCTTATGCATACGAATACTTCCCAATTTTTCCCATGCTGTGCACTGTAATCCTTGTCGTGATAACCTAAGAATGGCTATTTGGGTTGGGTGAAGTATAGTGCATGCATGGCTTTTCTGTGAACGATAGGGCCTTCTAATTGGAACCTTGATCCAACTTTGTTGAAATGGATGACTATTGGGAGCTGGGTTAATTAATAAAGTGAAAAACATGCATTCCCATACATGGCAGACATTTTCAAGAATGTATGCAAACATACCCAAGTCCCTGTGTACCTTCTACCGTTTACTCCATCACGGGTTGCAGGGTCCATTTATGACACCATTAGCTGTGTTGCATTAGTGACAAAAAAATCAGATAAGATATTCTCATTCAGCAGGCCATACACCATTCGAAATTTCCATCTATCTGACAATTCAAGAACTAACTGGAAGAGTAGTGGTGCTCTGACCTCGCTCACACTTTCTGTACAAATTATCTCACAAATGCATGCAGCTCTGGTCATGCTTGCTTCACAATGCTCTGCGTTTACCTAGCGTATGCATTGTTCTTTCAGGGAAGCGCGTGCTGGATGTCTTCAGCATCTGCTGTGCCGCTATACTGATGTGCATTGCAGTGGTGCAGATTACACGCTACTTTCAGCTTGCAGTCCTTATAAGAGTCCCAATTGACATAGGTCAGTGGACAGTCTTTGTAGAAACTCTGTCTTAATCACTTTATGCATGCCTAGTCAGCTGTTTGAATTGAGATGGTGATTTCTCTCCTGCAGTGCTGGGAATGCTGACAGCTGACTTTCTGTCTGGTTTTGTGCACTGGGGTGCAGACAGCTGGGGCTCAGTGGAGCTGCCAGTCGTGGGCAAGGTCAGAGAGTAGACCCTTGAATATAGAGAGTACTAACCTCGTTCCTGGGCCTGAGATGGGCCTGGGAACGAGGGTAGCAAGTACTAGATTACTCTGGACTGTGATATCCTAGCTGTTTTGCACTTTTGGGCAGAAAAAACTCTCTACTGTAATAAATGGGTCATAGCACTCCTATAGGCACCACTTGTTAATGAATTCAAGGCTGTGTGGTTGGTTGATGACTAATAATGAGACACTTGACCCGTACCATTTCTACTTCAACCCATTGATTTAGCACGAATTGTACTGTCCTGATTAGTTAATTGCTCATTGGAAAAACAATTTTGAACAACAGATACTGCACCTCTAAAACTTTAGTGAATAACCTTGAGGTCATTCCCAGTCCCTTTGCACCGCAGATCTCTGAAAACAAAATTCAGTGCTAAATTAGCTCTGTCCTGCATACTACATAGGCACAGACGTAGGAACAGGGAGGGCCAGAGGGGCCCCGGGGACATCAATATGACATTGGCCCTCGAATTTATTCAATTGCTACGTGCAGAGAAATGTGAGTTGTTGTAACTTTCCCCGCTGTGGCCGTGGTGACCCGGATGACGCCCTCATAATTCCTGCGCCTATGTACCACACTACTGATGGAACTGCCTGGGAACAGACTGACAATGACCGTACAAAGAACATTGACATTAAATTTTGTTTTGAAAATTTGGGGTTGTTGCAAATTGGCAATTGGTACTGCAAGTAGTGGAACACCATACGTGTTTTTCAGAGCTACCTGTTAATAGTGGAGTGTTAATTTCTCCTCTTGCAGGCATTCATCCGTTCATTTCGTGAGCATCATATAGACCCGCTGGCCATCACAAGACATGACTTCATCCGGACAAATGGAGACAACAGCCTGATCATCATTGCACCTCAGTTGATGACAGTCTACACTCTCCTCACATTCTCGCCAGAGCAGGTGCGGGCGTGGTACCACACCTACTGCTTCCTGATGTCGCTTGGCCTCCTGGTGATGTACACAAACCAGATTCACAAATGGTCACACACATACACCAGCCTACCCCGGCCAGTGGTGTGGCTACAAAGATTGCACGTCATCCTGCCACGGAGGCATCACCGCGTCCACCATGTGGCCCCCCATGAGACCTACTTCTGCATCACCACTGGATGGTTGAACTACCCACTGGAGGTGATCCGCTTCTGGCCCACTCTGGAGTATATCATTGAGAAACTGACGGGGTACAAGCCCAGGACTGATGACCTCCAGTGGTCCAACAAGAAATAGACGTAATTGAGTGATCACATGCGTATGTGATTACTACCACAATGATAGTATAATATTATTATGTCATAGCTCAATATTGCCTGCACCTGTCATTCTGTCACATATTCTGCACACCCCATGCAATTTGAAAATTATATTATGGAACTATCACATTTCTGTACTAGTTAACCAATTTCATGCTCTGCACATTCTATTTTATTGCCTGGCATTGTAAAATTGAATAATTTTATTGGACTATACAATCTGCTAAATGTGGGGATATGATCTCCAGCAGGGCCAGCTTAATTTTCCACATTCTTCAGCGATTAAACTAATTACCATGGAATTTCATTGGTATTTTGTATCCCAACCAAGTTGAGAGCAATAGATGAGCAACCACCTGCATGCATTACCGAGACAAGCACCACCGGTACCATAATTATACAATTCAATGAGCATGAAATACCTATGAAATTTAATTTTAATTTATTATTATTATTTTATTGGCTATGGAATTTCTATATAAGGTGTATGGAATAGTCTCGGTCCCAGACACAACCAACCCCATGCAGCACAGATTGCTTTGGTAAGCGATACACACTGGATAACTTGGGTCTGGGAACGAGACTAGGAATATATATAGCTACCCATGAGATTTCATGGGCTATGGAATGAATACCAATGAAATATCTTCCATGGACTATGAAATTTCATGACTGTGCTCATGCATCTCTGTACTGCATGGTGTTGCTGATCTGTGCATTCAATTTGGTGGTGCTCATCTCTGTACTGCAGCCTTGTTCCCAAGCCCAAAACGGCCTGGGAACGAGGCTATGTACTGCATGGTGTTGCTGATCTCTGCATTGGTGGTGCTCATATCTCTGTACTGCATAGCCTTGTTCCCAAGCCCAAAACGGCCTGGGAACGAGGCTATGTACTGCTGATCTCTGCATTGGTGGTGCTCATCTCTGTACTGCATGGTGTTGCTGATCTGTGCATTGGTGGTGCTTTAGCCTCGTTCCCAGGCCGTCTGCCAGTCGCGCGCGCATCGCATACGTGACCTTTGAACCCTTGTCAGATAGCTGGCAGAAGGCGCAGGCCGGCCTGGTACCACTCCTACACAGCCAAAAATAATCATATCTGATACAGTAAGGTAGGTGCGGGTATTGCGGAACACTTAACTTTAGCAACTTGCCCACAGCATGTGAACGACTGCTGAACTGTACTATTCACAGCAGAGTATCTTTGGGGCCTTTGCAGTGCTGCATTGCAATCTTACTTTAAGCGCTACTAATAATTTCTCAGTTACGGCCTGTTGCCACACCTACTATTTGCGGGTATTGCGGAACACGTGCGGGTAATGCGGAACACTGTGTAACAACAGCTTCAATTGCCTTCATTCCTTCCACACACCATCCTGTCTTTTCCATTGAGTTCTTGCAGAGGTTTTCTACCTGGTTTTGACAGAGCCATTGTTGTTGTTTAGATTTCTCGCCAATTTTGCGGTTATCATAATAATATTAATATTGAGTACGAGTTGAGAGGGTTGGGTTAACCTTTGACCCGTGAAGGTCAGAAAGTTCTCGAAAGTTGCCTAAGAGCGAAGTTCTAGAACTGTGGTTTCCGCGATGTCGCTCATCGCCAAGTAATGGCTGAATAACTGTAAGTGTTCCGCAATACCCTCTGTTCCGCATTACCCGCACCTACCTTACTGTTGACTCCCTGTTCTGGTACAGATCTGAATGCAGATCTGTACCAGAACTGAAAATTTACTGAACTGTGACAGATACGTTGCTACAGGTGCGTATCGGATACTTTATGTGTTAATCGGATCAAAGTGCTACAATCTGTATCACACCTGTAGCTCAATACCTGATTCAGATGTGTATGCATGAAATTCTGTATCGTATCTGTAAAGAAGGATGTGTTTCAGATGTGTAAATACAATTTATCTGTATCACAACTGTACAGAAAGTTATGATTCACATGTGTATTTTTGCCAGCCGGCTGGCTATATTATGCGCTCAGCGCGCGCAGGTAATAATTAATTAATTAACCATTCACAGTCACGTGACCACAATTTCAAACGCGCAGTAATACTGAACAAGACTGAACAACAAACTTCACCCATCGCTGGTTCGAGTCCGACAAGCTACCACTCTTTCATATAGCGGCATGTCGATTCATCTACAATTATGGCTGAAGGAGGAAATGAGCCGTGGAGAAGTGACACTCTTTGTGATGTGAGATTCCAGGTATAGTCCGGTTCCAAATATGGATGATTTTAGACCATCTATAATCATCCAAAAATGGATGATTATTGCACACCATGCAAAAATCATCCAAATTTGGATGATTTTAGCTTCTTGTTCTCTATAGGGAACCAATATGTTCAATAATCATCCAATTTCGGATGATTCATGCAATCCATTATTGGATGATTCATTACATTGTAATCAAACTTCCATTTTTGGATGATTCATGCCATCCATTATTGGATGATTTATTACACTGTAAGGAAGCATCCATTTTTGGATGATTCATGCCATCCATTATTGGATGATTTATTACTCTGTAATCAAACATCCATTTTTGGATGATTCATGCCATCCATTATTGGATGATTTATTACACTGTAAGGAAGCATCCATTTTTGGATGATTCATGCCATCCATTATTGGATGATTTATTGCTCTGTAATCAAACATCCATTTTTGGATGATTCATGCCATCCATTATTGGATGATTTATTACACTGTAAGGAAGCATCCATTTTTGGATGATTCATGCCACGTGATTCATGCCATCCTTTATTGGATGATTTATCACACTGTAAGCATCACATGCAGTTTTTATACATTCACAAGCAAACACTTGATCACGTTGATTGTTCAAATAAGAAATACCTTTACACGACAAGAAATAAATAGAATACAGCGGTTACAATTTATTAGCAGTTACAATTCAATAGCACCTACATCACGTTTGTGCTGCTTATCTCGGTTATAGAAATAACTTTACATGAAACATAAAATTCTCTGGCTTCATGTAAGCGATCTGTCCTTTGATCTTCTGGAGCCCTGCATTAGCCTGTTCATTCACCTGAGAGTTGATGGTGACGATGTCTAGGGAGGTGTAGCGATCCAGCGAGTAGCCACTTGAGCATCCTAGGTGTCCTCACCAGTGAAACCTGTCTACCAGAATGTTGTGTCTCTGACATGTCTGGGTTCATGGTTTAAAGCATACTGATGCAGCTTGCACCCATTGTCGTAAATGATGATGGTTGGTGGTAAGTGTAATAAATCATCCAATAATGGAATCATCCAAAAATGGATGTTTGATTCAGTGTAAAAATCATCCAATAATGGATGGCATGAATCATCCAAAAATGGATGTTTGATTACACTATAATAAATCATCCAATAATGGATGGCATGAATCATCCAAAAATGGATGTTTGATTACACTATAATAAATCATCCAATAATGGATGGCATGAATCATCCAAAAATGGATGTTTGAATACAGTGTAATAAATCATCCAATAATGGATGGCAGGAATCATCCAAAAATGGATGCTTCCTTATAGTGCAATAAATCATCCAATAATGGATGGCATGAATCATCCAAAAATGGATGTTTGATTACAGAGTAATAAATCATCCAATAATGGATGGCATGAATCATCCAAAAATGGATGCTTCCTTACAGTGTAATAAATCATCCAATAATGGATGGCATGAATCATCCAAAAATGGATGCTTCCTTACAGTGTAATAAATCATCCAATAATGGATGTCATGAATCATCCAAAAATGGATGTTTGATTACAGAGTAATAAATCATCCAATAATGGATGGCTTGAATCATCCGAAATTGGATGATTATTGAACATATTGGTTCCCTATAGAGAACAAGGAGCTAAAATCATCCAAATTTGGATGATTTTTGCATGGTGTGCAATAATCATCCATTTTTGGATGATTATAGATGGTCTAAAATCATCCATTTTTGGAATCGGAACATACCTCGAGATTCAAGTACAAGTCTACTTTACTTTGACTGACACGTTTCTGTATTCAGGGTTGCGTACGTCCTTTTAGTGTTGACACGGTGGAGGACTACCGTTCTATATGTTGGGACGTTTTGGAACCTGTGCAGGATCCATTTTTCTGCTGGAACTGCTACAGAAAGTGAAGAACCACCACATGCACATGCTGCTTCACCTGGCCTGGTTGACAACATGTTCCTCCTTCAACACAGAGAGGTCAGAGACTAAGCACAAGCATGATTAGTGTGTAAATAACACATCACTCCCTTTTATGCAGATGTGGTTGGTGTTATGATCGCACACTGCGCAGTGATATATATGTGAACCGACAAGCAGGGAGCACTTATGTTTCATCTGTGGTGGCGGCATTACTGATGTCACTCAAAGGTTTGGTTCACATTACAATTTACTCTATGTGATTATCACTGTACGTCAATAATGTAGAGAGAGCTGACAGCAAATAAGTAGCTGACTTCACATCCTTTCAACACAGGACAGCTGGACAAGTGATGTTTAACTCAGCTGCGGTGCAAAGCTTCCTTGGTGGCACGACGGCAAAAGCTCTTTTTCTGCATTCAGCTATATACCAACCGTGGACACTGAGTAAAGTGAGTTGTAATTCAACAACAACAATGGATGTGGTAAAATAATGATTTATATCTTGTCTAGATGCGAAAGGGGAAGTGCAAACAGAGGGAGGCGCCTGTTCAGTCCGTCTCTCTGCGGCAACATGCAACCTGATACATATGCCTCCAAACACATCGCTTCCCTGTAAGTGAATGATGGGATGAGAGCGTAATGGATTGGATAGACCATCACTTTCAACACTTTGTCACTCACCCTATACAACTCCAGGTACAGTATGGTTTGCTTCTGCTGTGTGCAGCCAAAGGCGGATCGTGGTTCTGCCTTGTGCAAGAATTCGAAGAACTGCAAGTTAACCAATCACCAATGCTTGTGATTTCCGTCTTCATCATGTGTAGAAGTATCACTTCCCTAACAATCACTAGATCCGTATCAATTGTACAATCATGAGTGTACAAACAGCTGTACATCTGTACAGTCTAACAGCCCATTTACACTAGCGCTCTGGATTGACACAGCTTGAACCGAACTGCTCCAATCCGCTCTGTACTGGACCACCAAACTCCATCGAACTGGAAGGCATTGCTCAGTTCAGCCGAAGGATAGTTTATACAGACATGTGAGCATTGAAGAGGGAAAACGGCACGCTATCTTGTATGTGTGTCTAATGAAGAGCGATAACTGTATGAACGTGTCTGAGCGTCCTCCAAAACCATCAAAGAAGAGATCACTGGCTGGAGCGCTCCAGCCCCAAGTGTAAACGGAATCGAACCCATTGGTAGGACATGGACAGGGGGCAAGACGGTTGACAATAGTATTGGAACCAGTCTCAGACCACTGGTTTGGAGATTAGGTGTTGTCACTGTTGTCCGACATAGTGTTGTATATCAAACATGACTAGTCTCGTGAGGATGTGGTCTGGGCACGTGACTAATCATGAACTTCAACCCTGAACTGCACCTACATGCAGTGCTCGCACGGTGTAGTGTAAACGCACCTCCCAGCATCGAACTGGAGCGAATCCACCCTTCTTGGTCTGTAGTGTAAACAGGCTGTAAGGCTAGACACGATGTGACATACTAGTAGACAAGCTTAGCTTGTTTTTGTGTACAACTTTTCAAACACCCTGTACTGTTCAAACATTGTTTTGTGCATCTTTCAATTTGTTTGTGCAACATTTCCTGTGGCTATAATATTCAATGTTGAATTATATTTGATGCAATGACATCACTGTTGAATTCAATTCGTTGATGCAATGACATCATGATTACATCAATGGCAGTATAATATTAATACACAAGCCTTACGTTTTGAATCAGATCAGTAGGCATACAGAGCTGAATCAGAATGCATAACAGATCTGTATCAGTTCAGCATTCCTTCTGAATCAGACAAGTATCAAAACATCTGTATCTTACTTGTGCCCAAAATATCAGAGTCAGACTGTAAAGTCATTCCGGTACGGATCACTAACATGATCTGATTCAGATCCGTTACAGTCCTGATTCAGAATGAAGCTTTTTGTTGTGTACGTCATTTACGCGGTTTGGGACACGGTTTCATGTAAAATGGCGGCGTGCCAGAAGTTCACGGGCTAACGGCAGCGAGTTATTGTTGGCCGTGGTGGACCGCTGGAGGCGTCAGGTATGGAACTCCTTATTGTACGGTTGTAGTAGCCTAGGTAACTACAATAGCTTACCTCCGTAGTACTACCAAGCGCTTGGAACGCCTGAGTAGTTGAACGTTTAATAGTGCATGCTGTATTCCCGTTAGCGCTGAGTTGGCATCAAGTTGCTGTCTTCGTGGTATCAATAACTCGCTAGGAAACCTGCCGTTAGCCCGTGAACTTCTGGCACGCCGCCGAAACCGTGTAACCGTGTCCACTTAATGTAAATGACGTAGGAGAGCTATCTGACAAGGGTTCAAAGGTCACGTATGCGATGCGCGCGCGACTGGCAGACGGCCTGGGAACGAGGCTAGTGGTGCTTGTCTCTGGTGTTGCTGATCTGTGCATTGGTGGTGCTCGTCTCTGTACTGCATGGTGTTGCTGATCAGTGCATTGGTGGTACCTACCTTGCTCTACCTGACTCTCTACCTTACCTGGCTCTCTACCTTGCTCTACCTGCTGGCTCTCTACCTTGCTCTACCTGTCTCTACCGGCCTGTCTCTACCTGGCTCTCCACCTGACTCTATACCTTGCTCTCTACCTGGCTCTCTACCTTACCTGGCTCTCTACCTTGCTCTACCTGCTGGCTCTCTACCTTGCTCTACCTGCTGGCTCTCTACCTTGCTCTACCTGGCTCTACCTGGCTCTCCACCTGACTCTACCTCGCTCTCTACCTGACTCTCTACCTTACCTGGCTCTCTACCTTGCTCTACCTGTCTCTACCGGCCTGTCTCTACCTGGCTCTCCACCTGACTCTACCTTGCTCTCTACCTGCATGGTCTCTACCTTGCTCCACCTGGCTCTGTACCTCAATTGCTCTCTGCCTGGTTGCTCTACCTGACTCTTTATCTTGCTGTACTTGTCTCTACCTCTCTCTATCTGGCTCTCTACCTTGCTCCACCTGGCTCTGTACCTTGCTCTCTGCCTGGTTGCTCTACCTGACTCTTTATCTTGCTGTACTTGTCTCTACCTCTCTCTACCTGGCTCTCTACCTGTCCCTACCTCTCTGTACCTGGACCTGACTCTCTACCTCTCTCTACCTGTCTCTACCTCTCTCTACCTGGCTCCACCTTGCTCTACCCGGCTCTAGTGAGGCAGTCTTTTCCAAGGTACATATGTGACCAAAGCTTGGGAGGAGCCGAGGCACCTCTGGCCCAGATATGTATACCAGTCAACAGTAGTGGGCTTGCATGCAAATCTGGTAGTTGAACCAGGGAGATTGACATCAACCACTCCAAGCAAATGTATGGTTCCCAAATGAATACTGTAGTCATGCTGCTACCAGGTGGTGTGGTGTAGTCCTTGCAAAAGATGGCTTTCGCCGTGCACTTGAATATGGCATTAACATGTACCACTCTTTCATTGTATTTGTGGGGATGAATCTGAAGCGATGATATTTTGAAACCAAAGCCCAAGAGAAAATAGTACATGTAGTAGGCCTATAGTTTAAGCTATATATTATAACGAGGCTATGTTGTGCAACTGTACCAAGACATGCATTGTAGCCTTGTTCCTAGGCCTTCCGCACCTCCAGGTTTTTGATCGCTTGCAGTATGCATACTGCAAGCGATCAAAAACTGGAGGTGCGGAAGGCCTGGGAATGAGGCTAATGCATTGCCCATTGTTTCAAGTGGCAAACCTGTTTACTATACTACAATACATTTTTATGAGTAATATTTATAACTCTCATACACATCATCCAATACTCGATACACAACTCAATCAAATCCATGTCAAATAGTACATAAAGTGTCCATCATTCTTGCCCTAACGTTTATAGCACCTTTTCTTTATCCATCTTGTGAACAAGCTTTGGTGTATTGATGAACTCTCGTCCATGGTGGTAGATATATGCTACTGTGCTCATAACTGCAGCACCCCAGAACAGGACATACACCAGCTGAAGAAGTGGGTCAGCTGCGTGGAAATAAGTGGGTACTTTCAAGGACTTTCCATGAGTAACTCACATGCATCAGATCACTGCTGGAGTGCATGCATCAGATCACTGCTGTAGTGCATGCATCAGCTCACTGCTGGAGTGCATGCATCAGCTCACTGCTGGAGTGCACGCATCAGCTCACTGCTGTAGTGCATGCATCAGCTCACTGCTGGAGTGCATGCATCAGCTCACTGCTGGAGTGCACGCATCAGCTCACTGCTGGAGTGCACGCATCAGCTCACTGCTGTAGTGCATGCATCAGCTCACTGCTGGAGTGCATGCATCAGATCACTGCTGGAGTGCACGCATCAGCTCACTGCTGGAGTGCACGCATCAGCTCACTGCTGTAGTGCATGCAAACTGGATGTGCTGTGGGAACACGGTGGTACTACGGACTTTTTTCTTCTTCTTGGTACGAGGGGCAACCACACTCCTGGTAGCAGCTGTTGCAACCAGTTGCAACTCGCTGGTAGCACAAGCTAGGTATCGCAACTCATTGGCCTTAGTAGAAAAAGAACAGCTAAGCAGCTGTCTTCGGTGACTACGGTGCCACCCAATCAGCAATGCCCATTCTGGTCACACAAAAAGTTGAACGGATATGGAAATAACATTATGTTCGGTTCAGTGACACAAAAATGTCCAACCAGACTGTAACCTTCAGGGCGCTCAGTGTTCAGTTAGTCATACGAATTTCACTCTATTGTATAACTTATACTGTACTGCTGTATTGTGGTATATAATAAGAGAAACTTACTGCTGGGTAGTATAAGACTCATGAATAGCATTGATATACCAATCAATAGGACAATGGGTAACTGTGGAAAGGAGGAGAATTTCATGCTTACATTAGGCTTGAGAAACTAAGAATTGGGGTTAATGGCGATGGTGGTTGGGGGGGAGGGTGGAGGGGGAGGGGGGAAGGGGGGGGGGGGGGGGGGGGGGTGGAAGGAGATGGGGAAGGGGGGAGGGGAGGGGGAGGGGGATTCACTTGAAGGACTATGGTATAGCAAATAAAAAGCTCACCAGTTTGAACCTCCATGTCCGGTCTGCAAGCAGGGGAGAAGGAGCTGCAACACCCTCCCAACGATCCACAACATAGTTACCAAGAAAGAGGTCGATTGAATCCTATAACATAAATGGAGAGTTGTCAATGAAACGGTCATCTTGCAGCCAACACAACCAAACCTCATATCCTTCAACAACGTACAGCTAGTGTACACAGAAATGTAGGTACCTGCAAGATATTCTGTCGTGCATCAATAGTACTGTCTTAGGATGGGGTGAGATGTAATTGTGACTTACTATGCATGCCTAGTTAGTTGATCTGCAACTTCATGTTATCACTACATTGCAATGACACAGAGAATCACATTTTGACCAAGTGATTGACTAGCCTATCTAGGACACAGTTCCCACTCAGTCCCTCAAACCTCAAATTACTACAAAAATAAGGCAATCAGAATTGATTCTCAAGGAAGTACATCTGTTGGGATGTGTAATGAATGATTTTTCCGACGTGGTAGGGCCGGCCGTAGATAATAATACCATTACCTATGGTGGCCCTACTAGGGCTACAATGCCATAGCCTTGGTCTAGTAGAGCGAGGGCGCTGATGATCTCCAGATGGTTCAGTGATGGCAAACATTATTATACTGTATGACATCTGTTTCGGCCTTCCGGCCTCATCAGGTACAGAATGCATAACCACTGATAAGTATACTGATGGTATGATGTCAGGAGCGTCCAGGCGTTCACCGAAGACGCACCCCGGGACTGCAGACTGGTAGACTGGCTACCCGCTGTACTTGCTGGTGGATCTCTGGTGCCAGATGGTGATACCTATCTGGGCAACTGCCTTTGTCCACACCGCCTCTCAGGACCACTTCGGTGTGCTATCATACTATAGCCGCTTTGTAGGGAGTGCGGATGGGGGTGGGGCTTCTGCTCAGCGTCGAGGATGGCCGCCATTTGATCGACTACCGGCTTGATCTGTTGGGAATGTACTATTCAATCTTGAGATTACAACTGGGACAAACCTGTCTGAATCCATCATTGAAGTTGTTGTAGTAGTATCGGATAGCTGAGTTGTACCCGTCCTTCAACAGGCCTATGTGGGTTCTCCTACCAGTTCTGCAAGCAGGACGAAACCATACGCATATCAGCAAAAGGTACATGGAAGTATCACATCAGTAAAATATACCATTAGCCCATTACTAAACTTCCCAAGACAGATCGGCATCCTTGGTCTCTCTGACCGCATGGATTGTTCAGACTCTGACTGCATCCAACAGCTGGGTGACTAGCTTGTGGCTCGCCCTAATCAAAACTCACCTTTCAGAACAAAATAACCTTTGGGTTTTCCTCTCACTTCTTGGATGCATTGGCAGACTCTTATTGCATTCACCAAGTCGTATTTACAGCTAGCCCCGCACCTTGTAAGTGGTTAGCCGACAGCATGGCCTGATTAACCCACACGTAAGTGGCGTTGTCTAATGTCGCACCCTAGTTAAATTCTGGCAGATGGAATTGAACCACGCAAAGACAGGACCCATGCAAGTGTGAAAGTAACGACGGACATTTTCCCCTTCAAGCCACAGCCTACCTGATGTTCCATTGGTAGTTGCATCCACAAAGGAGTCAAGACAACCCACAACCATGAAAACCCACACATTTTACACAGCTTGTAGCTATGCAAGCCTAGCCTCGTTCCCAGGCTGCATAGGAACGAGGCTAGCCCTACTGCACACACATAACATCACTGTTGTGTCTACCGTATATCTTCTAAAAATTTGGCATCCCTAATTTTTTGGCACCCCTTCACGCAAATGGGAAAAATTGTCTCTAATTTCGGCAAGGAAATTCCCAAATATTTCAGAATTTAATCTCTAATTGTAATACGTTTTCGGCAGCTTGCCGTCCTGTCTGAGAGGCTTATACAAGCCAGTCAAGGAGAGAGATCGGTGAGTTCGGTGCTGTTTAAAGCCCCGAGCGGTGAAAGCTCCAAGCTGTCGCCAATGCACACGAGCCCCTGGAAGTCAACCGATCGCTTCGACGTAGCTACGTAGCTAGCTACGTGCCACGTCGACCAGTTCGTCCAATTGGTGAAAGCCCTGCGCTGAAGTACACTCGCAAACCTCCGAGTCTTGCCCTGACCCTGAGAGTCAACACAGATGAACACAGAACGACACGGGGTGAGTACCAGGGGGTATCGATCGCACGGTAACAGCGTGCGGCACAGTTCGAGATCGTTCGCTTCATACACCGACAATTCGGGCCGACGCAGGTGCTAGTCGAAAGTATGGAGTGTCACAGTCTGTACCAAGAGGAAGACTACGTACCTCGCCCTGCCGGCATAGCTGCTCGATCTTGAGACTTGAATCTCGAGTGGAAAAAAACCCGACCGACCGACCGCGGGTAGCACTTCTAATTATTCGGCACTTCTGCATTTTGGTACAAATTTTGCAATTTTACTTCTAATTATTTCGGCAAAGCTTATGAATAATTAATAAAAACCTGCCGAATTTTTAGAAGATATACGGTAGTTCGACTTGACACCAAACTGGTGCAGACAGATGATGCCTGAGTAAATGCTGATAGAAGAAACGTGCACAAGACAAGACTCACCTGGTAAAGTCAGTCTTCAGTGCTCCGGTCCCTGCATACTGCTTTGAGCAGTAGTCAGCATTGTCTGCCCAAACTGCACACAGCAAGGAATGTAATATATTCACTACTTTGTAGCTGACTAAACATCCATCATACTAAACACTCCGAAGGGCTTAGCCTCCTGGGAAAGCAGCTAGGGTAGTCTTGTTCCCAGGCTCTCGTTCTCGAGAACGAGAGCCTGGGAATGAGGCTACACCGAGAACTAGAGCCTGGGAACGAGGCTGCAGCTAGGGTGCCTTGGAATAGATACACAAAGGCCTGCCATACTCAACCTCTCGAAAAAGCAATGGGGAATTCTGTTCATCCTCAGTTCCATAAAATGTATATACCATAGAGTGGGTCACATGTACATATTTATTTACCATTCTTGAAGATCTTTTCAAACTCCTTCTTGTCTTCAACTTTTTCACCAATGCTCATTATTTGCAGCCTCTATAGATAGGCATAACATGTGGACGATTCACTTCAAATTTAAAATTTAGGGAGAAGTCCTCATTTCATGGGGCAAATAATATATGAAGTTTATAAGTTCCTGATTAGGGAGGTTTCCTCCAAGAGGGGGTTCCACTACTATATCCCAACTATATACTTCTTCCATCGAAAATAACTGTGATATTTCCTCATTCGCTGCAGACACTTGAGACTATTCCACTTACCCAGTATTTGTGGCTGAGTCCCCCCACCTTACAGTGCACATACCGGTATATCAAGACCCCAGGGAAATACATTGTATTGGGTCCTGGATACTATCAAGTATCACACCAGGTAACATAGCCTCGTTCCCAGGCCGTGTACCATGGCCTGGGAACGAGGCTACAGGCAACACAGCATGTTTACCTGCAGTTGGTGTAGAAGACTCTGTCTTGCAAACATGCTCTGTACCACGTTGGTTCTATCAAGACAGTCGATACAATTGGTTCGGAACACTCCTTGCTGGACTGACACCACAGCTCCACCTCCATCCACCATGAAGTATCTGAATGATGAAAACTTCAGGTACCATACTACGTACATGCATACACTATATATAACACGACTACTAACCATTACTTTGACATGGTGAAGCTTTAGTTACTGTTCACATGTCTCACAATTCTTCCTACCGACTTAGCTATATCCTGTCAATTAACGGTGAATTGCATTAATTGCATGCGTGGCCCTTTTCTAAACGGTTATAGCTTCTGGAAGTTCAAGTGTGGCGATGTAACTCCATTTAAAGCCCACTCTGTGCCTTCTGGAAGAAGTTACCGAACCACTTGGAGCAGATATCAAAGCAGAGAACCAACATATTTTATTGCCAAGAAGGAAGCTGAAAGTAAGAAAGCACCACTCCAGAGCTCAAAGCTGAACAGAGCTCAAAGGTGATGTCAAGGTCGACTTCAACAGTAGTCAGAGTAATCGTGAATGTGCAGTAGGTGAACAGCCTTTAACCGGAAGTTAAGCCTACGTCATGTGAATTGAGAGCCCTACCCAAATTCTGCTTGTTTTGCTGCTAGTCTGTCTATGAGGATGTAGAGCCTGTGCCACCGCATCTTGCTGCACTCCTTGTGGAAGTCAAAGGCATCATACCTACAGGTACACAGATCATTCAGCAAATAACTGCCATGTACTAACATACTAGGCAGATGAAACGGTATCATGTGTGAAGGAGTGCTAAGACATGTTTAGTTGTAGAACACGGGGGAGGGAGCCCAGGAAAGCATAGCCTCGTTCCCAGGCCCCATTTCTGATTTTCGGATGGGGCCTGGGAATGAGGCTAAGGAAAGCATGGGCACACTTTAATACATGAGCTGCTGGTTACATTGACTTGGCTTGTGAGTATTACCCCGATGAATGTGTACAGGTGATTGAGCCACCCACAACCCCATTCACAGGAGATCTCCAAGTACAGAATGATAATTTCTTCTGTTAGATTGGATCTAACGTCCTATTAGCATAAATATGGTATTACTCATTCAAAGTGCTTTCCCACACAAGGTCAATCATAAATTATATGCAAGGTTTGAAATTTGTGTTATACAGTGTACGTATGCGAACAGATCTGTGTGACTAGTTGAGACATTCTGGGTTTTGTTTAGTTTCACTGTACGTAGCAAACTAAATTCTGACTGTCATAAATACTCACATCCAGGCTTACCCAACCAAGCAGCTAGCCAGGCTGTGTACAGAGCGTTGAAAAGCATCACTTAATCTCTTCTCAGACCCCTTCTGATCAAGCTGAGGATTGGGGAGGAATGGGGGGGGGGGGGGGGGGGGGGGGGGGGGGGGGGGGGAGAGCAGTGTCAATACAAAGCACAATCTATAGTATGTATCTTCATGAAGGGAAGATGGGGTGGGGTTATTATCTGTCGGAAGCTCCTCAAGTGCACACATTTCACAAAAAAGTTACAATACAGGTGTGTATGTCACATACCTATATGTATACAGCCTTCAATGTCAATCAACTGATAGCTCACCAAATTGATAATGACTTGCTGACCATAATGGACTATTTCTTCGTCAAAATGTCGTTGAACACCAAGCCCCTGAAGAAAGGGATAGAAGCAATTGTACTTCTACTGTCAATATTCTGTGATCAAAATTTGTACTTGTATTAAGTATTCGTAGGCAATCACACTAGATATACAGTGGAACCTCTACAATCAGGTCAGCATTGGGGGACAATATAAATGCTGTTCTTTGTAGAGAGGTGACCCCTTTTCGGAGGTTCAAAATGCACAGAGCAGAGGCCTGCTATTACCTGGTCCACTTCAGAGTCTATGATGGGGGTGGGTTTGTACTTCAGGGTGGGTCTCTGAGACCAGTAGAGGGGAACAGAGCCCCGCGTCTGGAGGATACGAGACAGAGATCCACTTCACATTGATCACATTGGTTACATTATGTAAAAGTGTGTCTGTGTGTGCGTAATGGAAGTGGAATGTTTGGGGTCAGGACTAGACTAGTGACGCGCGACCTTTGTACTTCATTACCACCTTACAAACTCTGCAAAGAATGCTCAAGAATGTTGGGCAGGGGCTGGAACCTTCCGGAACCAGTGGGGCTGCAAGTGGACTCAACCGGCCGGAGAGTCGTAGCTAAAGCGGAAGTGATCGGGGAGCAACTGCAGATCAGGGAGCAGTAGCTGAGGCGGACGCAATCTGGGCATTGGAGCAGCAGTTGAGAAGTGGATGTAATCGGGGAACAGAGGTGAGAGTTCGTCAGACCTCTGCACAGAGAGCTACCCGGCACTGGAACGCCTCATGACATGTGCAGTAGCTGAGCAAGCGAAACAAGCGAAGCTACCTAATTTCCTCCTACATGTATACTTCCTGCCTTGCTACATTTCCATACTCGTATATTACGGTCATGCAGTACAATTGGTCTGTCTGTATACACACTATGGTATGGTATACACAGACCACAATGTGTGTTGTGTGTTACATTACCTGGACAAATGATGCTTTGTGTCCATGGTACATGACGATCTGCTCTGTTTCAATGTAGTTGGCAACGTGGCCCTCACCATCCACCCCACGCATGAAGTACCGCACACCTTGAATTCACAGCATCGAGAAACAACCAGAAACAGGCACAAGTAGTTTTATGTAAATCATTTACTTGCACTATGTGAAAGTGTTTTTCCTAGTGCTATACTCCAGAGAGAAAAAATCACGTGGGTGTTGCCATCCAGAGATAGAACATAATTATACTGTAGAGTATGTATCAAGCGCCCACCCCCATCTTCATGCGAAAGTTCTTGCACAGGGTTCAAAAGCAGTGTATTAAGGGCCCACCCATCACAAAAGTTTTGAGCAGCATTTCTACCTTCGCTGAACCTGTTGGGCAAGGTTTTGCATTCATAAAAGCCGTTTGCAGTGAAGTATATTAACTACGGTGTGCTTTCACTGCCAAGCGCACTCTACGGTAGGTAGCAAAAGTTTTAGAACCCTCTACAACATACTCTCTAACTCAAGATCTTCTCACCAGCTCGATGAGCACTTCTCTTGGAGATGACCGCCAGTACAAACAGTCTACTGTTGATAGTGCATCCCTTAATGGAAACATAGCCATGGATCATAGGTACGATGAACCTCCTCAGCTCAGGCTGAACCACCAGATCCCTCAGCAGGTGAGTGTTCCACACAAACCGCTCATCAGCCCTCTCGTGCAGTGGCAGCCGTGAGAAGTGTGGCTTGGTCTGCATGAGGTGGTGCTTCCTCTGCTGGGAGTGCGAGAGGTCGTAGCTGTAGGAGTAGTAGAACCCAGGGGTGGCCAGCACGCGCTGCACCATGGCCAGGTATTGCTGGTTCATACGATCCTTGGATTTGTAAAGGAAATGGTACATTGTGAACTGGAATTGCTGATACGTTTTGGTTCTCCATTCTACGTACATGTAAATATACTAGCCTTGTTCCCAGGCCGTTCCCACCACCAGTACCTGATCGCTTCCAGTATGAAATATGGCGGGGGACGGCCTGGGAGATCTGGTCATGTGCGGTGCCATCATGTAGACACGTGGTAGACACACGGAGGGCGGTGCCCAATGAAGAATCTTGATGTCCTGTCTTGTACTGTCCGTCTAAAGGCTGGATGTCAGAGTGTTAACAAGGCAGACGATCGATACCGTTCGTTGTTCACAATGCCGGGGACGGATCGACATGAAACAGGTGTGTCTATCATCTGTCTACCTGATGTCATCGCTCGTGACCAGATCTCCCAGGCCTTCCCCCGCTGTATTTCATACTGGAAGCGATCAAATGCTGGCGTGGGAATGGCCTGGGAACGAGGCTATAATTGCAACTATGCAGATGGTCACTAGCAAGGTGGGCAAGTGCAAAGTCTAGAGTACGTTCCCAATTTTGATAATGATGCAGCAAAAATTGTCTGTAAAAATGTACTGAAAAGTATATCAGATCAGCTGTTGGTATCCGCAGATATTTGTTACTCAATATCTATTAACAAACAACCTATCAGATCAGCTGTTGGTATCCGCAGATATTTGTTACTCAATATCTATTAACAAACAACCTATCAGATCAGCTGTTGGTATCCGCAGATATTTGTTACTCAATATCTATTAACAAACAACCTACCTGCACTTCTGACAGGTGGATGCTGGTCTTGGCGAAGGGAACGACATCGAACCCAGTGATCTCATAGATGACGCTGCCATCGATCTTCCCCACTTGCTTCTTGTCGGTGGCAACAATAAGGTAGGGACCTGACAACAACAATTCACTTATATGAATGATCACAACTCATACAGTTCTCTCAGCTATAGTGAACGCAAGCCAACACCTCTCTTATCACTGAATGGTGAGACATAAAACTTGCAATTTGTTTCGGTCAAGAGGTCAAGAGGTCAAGAGGTAGCCTCATTCCCAGGCCCGAGACGGCAAGCCTGGGAATGAGGCTAGTCAAGAGGTAATTACACACAGTACAATAATTGTGCACATGTGTGCGGCTGACCTGCCAGCAAGTGAACTATTCCGATCAGAGCACATATTTCTCTAGCTTCTCCTTTCTCCGGGACAGTGCTTCTGTCTGTAAGGAAGAGTTGATCACAGAACAACTGAAGAAACTGGAGTACAAAGAGCGAACATACGTAGAAGGATCTCTTCATGAGCGTGACCCTCCTTGAATATTTGTTGCCCCCCATGAGAAACAGCTATGAAGTATTATGTACGCAAGGCAACTTATTTGTCCCCCTTTGAACAATGAAACACAGGGAGGCTGTGCTGTAATAACTTACCAATTAAGCACAGCTCAAAGTTGAGCCGGTCTATCTCCAGCACTTCCTGTGACAGACTGAGGGGCACCAAATAGAACCTCTCATCTGTGGAAACCCTGCAGGAAGTGCAACGTCATACGGGACGTGGATTTGACAGTGGACAAAAATGTAGCCCTCCTCCCCTTGGGAGACCAACAAAAGGCCAGCTATGGGATAAAAATAGTTTATAGGCCTGTGTAGCTAGGTACATATAGACGCACTGTCAACAGCCGAACATCAGCACGGTCAAACCGCTGAAAAGAGCTGGTGAAAAGTTTTGACCTGTGGTCGCAACAATGAACTTAGAATCTTTCTTCATCCCTTCCTTGCGGAACGCAACAGCACGCGAGAAACGCTGTTCAATGATATGGGAAGCTGATTGCTCAGAGTGTGATCGAGACATGTACATGTAGACTAAACTACTAGAAGTAAATGGGTGTCCACTGTTCAGGGGTTTCTACCGGGGAGTAACTAACAAGTTTCAGAACCAGACCCTTTACACGGGGAGGAAGGGTCTGGGCACGCGCCTACATTCGAGTTGTCCCCAGGATGGAATGGTGACCTGACCAATCAGAATCGTTGATTGTAATGTCATGGAAATGATCTTTCTTTCATTCTTTCAGAGTTGTCAGCGACTAGATATGGCAAATTCGCCATGCTATGTTGTGTTACCCATGAGTGTTTGACAGGGGATCAACGAGCAGGATGATTCTGATTGTACACATGGCATCATAATCGAGTGGTAATTACCCACACATAATTGCATTCTGTCAGGACAACTCGAATGTAGGCACGCGCCCAGATTCTTCCTCCTCCTCGTGCAAAGGGTCTGGTTCCAAGACTATAATTCAACCTGGAACTATGTAAGTGTCTGTTAGACAGCAGGCATCCACAACTCAGAGAAGGGATTCCACTGTCCAGTATGTACCTATACACCAACTCATGTTAGTACACATGGTACACGCACGTGCTTACAATTTGAGTCCTTCATGAGTAACGGCCTCCATTCAAAATCCTGAAGTATATCCTTTCGGTTGGCCTGGTGGCTCAGCCTCAAATATCCAGTGTCCACTGCAATCGCAGAGCCCCGTAGGAGCACGGCAACGGTTCCTCGAGTCTCAATCCAAGCCCAAATGAAGCCTTGCTTGACCACTCCTTCGAAACTAAGCAATTATAGGTCATGTGACTTCCGGTTTCGCGCCGACTTTGCCTGCTAGTCTCGTTCCCAGACCCAAACCGCAAGCGCAGGGTTTGGGAACGAGACCACTGCCCTGCACCTGCTTCTATCCATGGTAGGCAAATAAGTTTTGTTTGTATTGCATGGGCAATTATGAGACAGGGTAGGTACTAGCAGTTTTGCTATAGTTATGTAGAAGATGCTGCTAGAACTATTACCATAATTATGCAAACATGCTTGTTGATATTCTGGCAGTGCATTTATCCGGCTCACCCCCATGCATGCACCCCACCCTGGCCAGCCCCCCCATGCTCCCACCCCATGCTCCCACCGCCTGAGTGTGTAGTAATGTGTACTAGTGTGTACAGTGTAGCATTAATTGACTGAAGAATTATTCATGCCAACCAGTCTGCAAGCTAACTGGATGGTACTCCACAAGGCTACAGGCATAAGCATGCAAACTTATATAGCCAACGTAAAAAACGATGTTATAGTTGGGTACTTAGCTACAATAGTTATACGTCATGTACACCTGAATGCACTCTCACCAAGCTAAGGTACAGGTCTTGTAACAGCATTGGTCATGGATGAAACTATTTTTATCAGCAGAGATATAGATATGTCAATCACAAACTGCACATCACGGTCACTGGCTCTTAATAGCCTTTCCTGGATCTAGGTTCTAATTTCGGAATTTGGAAACGGTCTGAACTACCCTCCTGGCTCCTTGGTTTACGAACACTTGCTGTCGAAGTCAGTTTTGCCTCATCAACTTCCCTCAGTAAGTTCTTAATTCGAGCCTATAAGGAGTAAATCAGCATACAGTGAAACCTCTCAATAGTGGACACATTGGGGACAATAAATTCAGGTGTTTTGCTTTGTAGAGAGGTTGTCCTCTTCTCTGGGGTTCAAAATATATTAGGGAAACCAATTGTTTAGGACCAGAAGTCGTCCTGTTGTAGAGGGGTCTATTACATTGTCCCTATCTCAGAGGGTCCACTATGGGAGGTTTAGTGTATACTAAGGTTGTCCATAGCTACGTATATGAAACCAACAATGAAAATCTCAAGTTTACAGAACACACCTTGATGGCATACTGCTTTCGGTGGCGCGTCCTTTGGTTCTTCGTGGTTGGAGCCCGTCGTCCATCTGGGTGAAAGCAAGCAATGAATGTCAAGCCTACAAGCTAATGTCAGCAATAGCAAACCTACTTACCTACATAGGACCAGTCAGGATGATCAACCAAAGGCCCATATTCGGTGCCACTGCGAGACATTCCATGACTGCATAGTGGCCGAGAACAAAAGTGTTTGTATGTGTGTGTTCAGCCACTCTCTTAGCTTCTGTTATTACCAGGAAGTGCTACCAACTGGGTAGCCCGCTCCCAGGCTTTCGAGAACGAGAGCCTGGGAACGAGGCTACCAACTGCATGGGAAGGGCATCCAGAAGCAGAAGCAAAGCAAAGGTAACAAGACGCTACCACATACATGCAGAGCACGTCCAAGCTGTAATGTGCCAAGATCAGAAGTGACGGACACAAAGTGAACTTGGCAAGGCTGAATCTCAGACTTGAGTCTCCAACATTTGCAGCTGTGCAATGTGTACATGCTGGATGCATACCACTATCAGCTGTATAGGCCCTCCACTGGCCAGCTCTTCTATGGATCCATGCAGTAATGCTGTTCTTCGTGCATGTACGGAAAATAGTGAACTAAATTTACTGGGGAATAATGCAAAGTAGCTACAACTGGCTACGAGCTCCACGGTGGTAGATCTCCATGCAACACACCTTAGTCTCCACTTCTCACCAGCAGCAACAAGTGCACTTGTATGCGTATACCTACATTTCCACATACACTCAAGCACTGCAACAGAACAAATTCACATGGTCATTGAAATCATATCAACTCCCACACCCTGCATTCAGGGTACTTTTTCCTGCTGCTAGGAGTCTTGTTGGTCATAAAACAGATATTTCATTTTGACGTACATTGCACGTCCATACTATCCCTATATGTTTGAATCTACAACTCTATGAAATTGCCATTGTAAGCCAAAGGTAGGGACATTCGTGTGTGGATGGGATGTGTGTGTGGATGGGGCGTGGGTGTGTGGATGGGGTGTGTAGGTGGAAGGAATGTGTGTGGATGGATGGGACGTGTGAGTATGGATGGAGCGTGTGTGTGGGTTGCGGGATGGGAGTTCTGCACGTTCTGGTCTCCTGCCAGTGTAATTAATTATTGAATGTGAAACAGAAGCACTACGTTCATCCTCACCAGCACACCTCCCGGACACTGCAATTCTTGGGATCAGCAGACAGCCTGCAGCTCTGTATAAAACGTGGCTCATGGTGGTCAGGTCTCATTCCAATGCGAACTCCGGTCTGGGACCGTGCATCAAGTACACTAGTCTATTTCCCAGACCCCGTACGCCGTTGGTCTGGGAACGAGACCGAACTTTTGAGCTGGTGGCCGGGCAAACTAGTCACTAGAGCGGTCTGCTACGAATTTGTGAGACATGTTCTGACCTACGCAAGAGGATCAGCGCTGGGAGTATTAAAAGGTGGTGGTATGTATGACTGTTTGTATGTATGAACCTCAGGCAGGGTAGCCCCTTCAGCTGTTTTGCTGATCTTCCCCAGCATCAGAGCATGCATATGTGTACAGAGATTCATAGCTTCTGCAGTTATGTGGTGTCCATCACAGGTATGTGGTTGCATCCAGTTAGCAAGTTGGCCTTAGCTGCCTTGGAGCGCAAATAGCTAGTGAGGAATGCGTGTGTAACAAGGGAGGCCTTTAGTCTCAGAACCAGACCCTTCGCGCGGGGGAGGAGGAAGGGTCTGGGCACGTGCCTACATTCGAGTTGTCCTCACGGAATGTAATTATGCATGGTAATTAGTGATCAACTGCGATACCACGCGTACGATCACAGTCGACCTGCTCGTTGCTCTCCTCGACCTTTGTCAGACACTTGCGGGTAACGCGGTACGGCACAGCGATTTGCTGTGTCTAGTTGCGAAAATTTGGAGAAAAATCATTTCTCTGACGTCATTTGCAATCAACGCTTCTGATTTGTTAGGTCAACATTTCGACCTGGGGACAACTCGAATGTAAGATGGTGCCCAGACCCTTTCGTCCTCCCCCGCGCGAAGGGTCTGGTTCCGAGACTAGGAGGCCTTTGTACTAATAGTCCACACTGCTGCCAGGAGTACTATTTCCCATGAAAGATTGTCTGGACATGACTGTACGAGGCTATCCACTCACTGAAAAGAGGGTGGCTGGTGGGATCAGCAGCGCCTGTCCAGACCGAGAAAAAAAACTTCACTGCCAGAAATGGAGGCACACGGCTAGTCTAACAAACTAGCCCTTTGCATTCTCCAGCATGCGATCGCTTTCAGTATGCGCGCGTGGAGAAGGAAGGTCTAGAAACTTTGGACCACTTTACTCGGTATGAAGGAATGCTGGTAAGCTGAAGGCACATGCCTTTATGTTATAATAATTCAATTAGTGCGACTGCAGTCGGTCAATTCCGGCCCACTAACCTCGTTCGCTGCTTGTACGTCTGTATTTTTCCTCGGCGCGTGCAGGGGGAGGAGCCTGGGAACGACGCTATCCACGCCCAGCTTTTGTCACTTTTTGTACTGCAAGTGACAAAAGCTGGGCGTGGAGGCCTGGGAACAAGGCTAATGTCATATACCTGTGGAATCTTGTTATCAACTCGGATCATCGTACAGGGATAATGGGTGTAGTCTATTCTTGTGGTTTAGAGTATGGAATCCTCTAACCTCATTATGGGCAAAAAACTGGGGAGGAGCCTAGGAAGAATCGGCACTACCTGTGTTGATGTGTATAAATCAGTGTATTGTGGTTTGTAGTGTAACATACATGCACTTATCTAGTACATCTACGTCATGTTTTACAAACTGCCTGAGTATAACCACATGATACCCACATGTAGGTCAATCATGTGTTTACATGGTCTCATTCCCAGACCCTCAATACACGCTGAGGGGGTCTGGGCACGAGACGAGTGTTTGCAATAACTCCATATGCACTGTCTCAGGCTCACCCCACAGTTCAGTTCAAGTGAGCAAATCAAGAGAGGACTAGCGTACACCCTCACCACCAGTCCTCAACCGTTGGAGTAACCTCATTCCCAAGCTTCCTCTCAGATTTTATCTCGTGTCTGTACAACAGAGATTTTTCTTCACAGCTGTTAGGTAAAATCTGCCGGGAGGGCTGGGAATGAGGCTAGGCTTGGAGTACATGGTAGGTAAACATTCTAAACATGCGATCATGCCAGCTGAGGGACTGTACCGGCAAGCTCCCTCTTTGTGATACCATAGTTGCCCGGCATTAAGTGCAGCTTGCTTATAAGTACTGATTCGCGGTATGACTCTTGCTCCAAGCTACTCATTATTTAGTGGCTAAAGGAAACTCTAGCATTTTCAAATCCTGCTGCCAAGTGGAAAATGTTATACATACGATTTAGACTTCCTGTTGCCTTCTCCCTGTAGGCTGAAAATGGGGAAAGGTGCTGGAATATTTGTCCTAGCCGACTCTCTTCTGCGGAGAGTGGTACTTCCCTTAGTGCTGCTTGCAGGTATATGAGTTTGTGAGTGTGTGTCTGCGTGGGTGTGGGGGAGAGTGGCGTTGAGTTGATGTATGTGAGTGTGTGTTTGTGTGGGTGTGGGGGAAGTGTTGGTCGAGTTGATATAGGACTAAGTGTGTATATGTTTCTGTGGGTGTGGGTATGGGTGTGCGTGTGGGGGGAAGTGTTGAGTTGATGTACACTGTAGCACTAAGTCTTGTTCGATCCCCTGTCGCAAAGAGATAGAAATGGCCTCTGCTACATACTGGAACTACACCAGCCTGGTTTCCCTCTAGTCTCTCGTGGCCCAGACCCCTTCCCGGCCATGACGATTAGTGGGCGGAGCCAACTAATCATTGCGGGAAGTGTCTGGGCCATGCGAGACTAGTTTCTCTCTTCCGTTTGTCTCCTGGAACCTGCATGGAGTATGATAGAAGCTGGACAGCCATAGCCTGCACTAGATTTGTAGGTATGCTTAGTTAGTGGTATGCATCGTAGTCATGCTGTATAATCAGATTACTCAAGCTTGTGCTTTAGTTTATATTGGTGTGGCTGTTTGGTTTAAGGTGATGCCGGGAGCACAATATCATAGTACTGAAGATTCACAATGCTGTGCTATCCTGACTAGCAGCTAGCCTCGTTCCCAGGCACTCTTACCAAGAGCGCCTGGGAACGAGGCTAACTAGCAGCATGTCACTTCATGCACATGGACTTGTAACCATGACAACAAGAAAAAGTGCATCAAGTTGCGATGACTAGCCCCAACTGTTCCCCCCGTCTGTTCCCGCTACATTCTGACTCATACTTAGATAGAGCATTCACATGCTTGTGGACTACTGACATTATACGTTATGTCTGTAAACGCGTAAGGCAGGTACTAATGCAGTGAAGGAGGTCTGTTGTTCATAGCACATTAGAATCACTTCCAAACAATGCAGAGGAGAACGCCCGGATGGGCACATGGACAGACAGACAGACGGAATTGCTTCACCCCATCCCTGCACACACAAAGACCTTACGTATATTCCTCTTTATGCAGCTGTCATCTTTCGATTCAACCTCTTCTCCTTTGTCTACCTGCTTGTGTTGCTGGTCTCCACCCTCCTACCTGGACCCACACTCAAGTCACAGAGAGGTATGTGGTGAATTAACCCTTTTGGCCTATAGTGGATATAACCATCATGAGACTTTCAGCTTTATGATGTCACATCCGGCAATGCCCTTAGAACATAGGTTCTGCATGAGCAGAAAGGGTGGGACAGGGGTGAACCCAAATGGTGCCAAAGAGCATGGCCATGTCTGGGCTCGTCTGTAGAAAGGCTGTGGTTGGCGCCAGGAGGGCCATTTCTGTTAAACAAGCAAACAAGCCATCTTACCTTGTAGGGCCTCCATTTCCATCGTTCATGGCCCGTTTTTCAGCTGCAGCAGTTTGGTGGTCTGATCTGCATGTGCAGTGTCACTGATTCCCATCTTTGGTTGTCATAATGAGATGCCTATTCAGTGGCTCATGTGCTCCAGGTGTGCATGTGAAGCCAGGTTGAGGGGACTAATGCCAAGGTTCACGTATGGTTGCTCCAGTCTGGTGTGTTTCCTCCCCTGGTCCCTCCAGTGGTCAGCCTCATCCTCTTTGCTGTGCTGCTGGTGTTCTCAGGTCTGGTGTCAGTGGCCCAGGCTCTCTTTCAGATCTCCCTGGCCACCGATTACACCCTGACAGCATGTGAGCTCATTGCCATAGCAACTTTGTATGCAGTTGTGTAGAAGGAAATCTGGTGAGATAGCATTTGTGCTGTTCTTATGTAGCCATTTGCTTCCGTGCAGGTGAAGGGGTGGAGCCAATATGGAGGCAGTCTGGATTTGTGCAGTGAGTTGGGGACTAACATAAAGGGTCATAGATTATACTAGCAGGACCGCGCCCTATGGGCGTTATCAGGAGATGGCACCCTGGCTCTAGCAGCAGAAATGTCCTACCCAGCCTCATCATCCTCAGACGGTAGTATTGGAACCTCTGGCACTATGGCAATCACGAGCAGATGCTCACACAATTGAACCATGTATTACATAAAGGGTGTGGTCAATGACACTAATGAGCATGCTCAGAAGCACGGCATACATGTGACAACCGTGTTATTGTTTAATAGCCCTAGCCACAGCATTCCTAGCCTCATTCCCAGGCTTGGAATGGGAACGAGGCTATAGCATTCCCCATCTGTAGTACTTGCATTCCCTCGTCCTCTTTGCGGTCGATGCCATCTTTCAAATCTCTGCTCGTTCCCTCCAGGTACAACATTCCAGCAGTGGACGTTGTCCGCCACCTTCTGCCAGACGTGGTGGTGTTTATTGTGGCCCTGATCACCCTCTGTGTTAATGCCAGGGTGGTGACCCTGCACCGCAGGAAGGAGGGAGAAGAGGAGGAGGGAGGGGTAGGGGAGGGTGGGGGAGGAGAGAGTCCTGATGATGATGGTGTGACCGTACAGGATGGCGCTGAGCGACAGCTGGAGGGGATGGGTAGAGAAGAAGATACCGGAGATGGTACATGTACGTATCAAGTGAAGTGATAGAGGGAGTGAATGACAGCAAGTGAGCGAGTGTAGGCGGGAGGAAGGGAGGGAGGGAGGGAGGGAGGGAGGGAGGAAGGAAGATACTTCTCCCCATCAGTGTGACGTGTGAATAGAGACGAGAATGTTGTATGCCATACCATCCCAGAATATGCCCATGGGTGACATCAGCTCCTGCATGAAGGGACTCAAAAGGTTTAGTTGTTAATCAGGGTTGTACCTATACCGGTATAGGTATCGGTATAGGTGCCTATACTCGTGGTATAGGCAAAGTATAGGTATAGGTAAACTCATAGCATAATAACCATCTTTACTTAAATAACCGGTTATAGCCTTTTCTTACAGTTTCTGTTCCCCCTATATTGAGCCACAAGTGATACTGGGTACCACAAATAAACTAACCGCCTGTTTCAAAACTCAGCCTGTTTCAACAAAAGCTAAACAGTTATGCAAACAGTCATGCACGTGCACAGACTTGCCCATGTACGGAATGCAATAATTACTACTATGAATATATGATGTCCTATAAGTTGATACAACCAGCTGTGAATATCGGTATCGGTATCGGCACGGCCGATCTGATGGCTAATGTTATTGTGTATCTGCAGTATAGGCAAATTGTGGTATACGTAGGTACAACCCTGTTGTTAATAGCACCAGCAACCCTGTACAGCATTTGGTTCTCACCTCTAATAAGCATGCCGGGCTCACAGGAGAGTTATGATTGTAGTGGGACTGGAAACTGATTGCTAGTCAGGGGGGGACGGACGAATGCCCCCCCCTTGAAAATATTTTTTTCCCCCCCTTAGATATTTCAAACCCAGACCCCACTAAAGGGCAATGGCACACCACTGTGCACTGTTCAAATCCCCCCCCCCCCCCCCCCCCCAACTTTCTCTATGTTCTGTTCCCCCCCCCCCCCCCCCCCCTTATGAAATATACCCTGCAAACTGTACATACCTGGATGTCACCAACCCTCTCTTCAGTGAGTGATGAGCTGGAGGACCTCTCCAGTGGAGCCAGAACCCTCCCCTTCCCTGCCCACGTCCAGTGCTACTGGAGGACCCCCAAGGTGCTGACGTACTTCATGGAGCTGGCTATATTCATCTTCCTGGGACTGTCAGGTTCGTCAGTTACACAGTGCTTGTACGTGTACCAAGAGTGCATGATGACATCATCATCTTATGCTTGTACGTGTACCAAGAGTGCATGATGACATCATCATCTTATGCTTGTACGTGTACCAAGAGTGCATCATCGTCTTATGCTTGTACGTGTACCAAGAGTGCATGATGACATCATCATCTTACTTCCTGGGACTGTCAGGTTCGTCAGTTACACGGTATGTACTGGTAGTGTACAAGCCCTGGGAACAAGGCTATGCATTCAGTTGTAGCAGACTAATAATTTTTTTCTTTTTTCTATTTGAAACAAATTTCAATAGGTCAACAAGAAAATAGCTAAATAGTAAATCTTGAGACCATACTATGATCATGAATAATAGCAAGATGACAACGACAGTCTAGGCAAGAACAACAACGTTATAAATACATGTATCTTGGGCTAGGAATGAGATATGAAGCTGGGATTTGCACCATTGTGATCAGCATGAATGGAGCTTTCCGATGATGTCTGTTTTGCTGTCGGTTGAATTTTGACCCAAAATCGTGAAAAACCATGGATTATAGCCTTTGGTCGACTGCGATTTATGGCAAAAATGTGACCAAAATTAAAAGTCATTTTTAGCACATCACTTGAAGGTTCTTTTTATGCTGATCACAATGGCACAATACCAAGCTTCATATCTCATTCAAATGCATGGATGCAACATGTCTTTCTTTAGACAATGAGTAGGCATTATGCCAGCTAAGTACTATGCTAGGTATCTCGGGCTAGGAATGAGATATGAAGCTGGGATTTGCACCGTTGTGATCAGCATGAATGGAGCTTTCCGATGATGTCTGTTTTGCTTTCGGTTGAATTTTGACCCAAAATCGTGAAAAACCATGGATTATAGCCTTTGGTCGAGTGCGATTTTGACAAAAATGTGACCAACATTAAAAATCATTTTAAGGACATCATTTGAAAGCTCTTTTTATGCTGACCACAATGGCACAACCCCCAGCTTCATATCTCACCCATACCTAGTGCAACGTTCTCTTCCAAGTCTATATTCCCAAGACCATTATTGGTCCGTTTTTGGCAGCTATGGTGCATCAGTCACCCTACAGAATGGGAGTGCAGTTTCAGCCAATTTAGACCACAGTAGGCATGTCAGATTGTGCTATAATTGGTTTGCCATGCAATTTGGCACAAGAACATACCTCAACACGTACATGCACCCACACACCACACACATAACACCTCACCGCACACACTACACCCTCACACCACAGTACACCTTTGACCTCACCGCACACACTACACCCTCACACCCACATGCACCCTCACACCACACACACATGTACCCCTCACACATATTACACACATACACCCTTAACCACACACATACACCCTTAACCACACACATACACCCCACACATATCACATACACCCTTACACCATACACACACACACACACACACACACACACACACACACACACACACACACACACACACACACTCTCTCTCTCTCTCTCTCTCTCTCTCTCTCTCTCACACCCTCACACCACACACACACTCACAGGTGTTGCAATTCCCTCTGTCACATCCTTTGTCTATTATGCTGCCTTCATTCTGCTGCTGGCCATATGGAGTGTGCATCTGAGGCTGCAGCGGCTGGTGCGAGGCCTCAGGGTGCTGCTGATGCTCTACTCCTCCCTCCACCTCCTCCTCCTCCACCTCTACCAGTTCGAGTCCGCCCAGGATGGTATCCCCATCCAGCCTAACAACACCACATCAAGCCTGCTTGCCAGGTGTGTACCATGTGTGTGTAGTATAGTCCCAGGACGGTATCCCCATCGGTTCCATAAAGACGTACACTCTAGTTGTTTAGTGTGACTACATATGCACAGATGTTGGTGTGTACATGTATGTACGTGCGCATATGTACCCCGTCCCTCTCTCCTCCTCCTCCTCCCTTCTTTTCACTCCTTCCACCAACTCCCACCCCATCACTCTACCCTGCCATCTCTTTCCCTCTTCTCTGCTATCTCCCCTCCCCTGCCCCCTTCACTCCTTCCCGGTATTCCTTCACTCCTTCCTCCCCTCTCCCATCCCTCTCCCATCTTCCGCCCTATCCCCCAGATTGTTTGGACTCACCCCCATCATCCTGACTGACTGCACCCGCCCTACTGAGCTACGGCTGTGGCCCAACATTCCCTATACTCTGATACTCAACCCCATCTTTGTCTTGATTCTCTTCTGGCTGCTAGCAACTGAGCTGAGGATGTGGCTCTTCACCCCTGTGAGTGTCTCAGCATGTTCCTTGTGTTCTCCCCTGTGAGTGTCTCGGCATGTTCCTTGTGTTCTCTCCTGTGAGTGTCTCGGCACACTCCTTGTGTTCTCTCCTGTGAGTGTCTCGGCACACTCCTTGTGTTCTCCCCTGTGAGTGTCTCGGCACGCTCCTTGTGTTCTCCCCTGTGAGTGTCTCGGCATGTTCCTTGTGTTCTCTCCTGTGAGTGTCTCGGCACGCTCCTTGTGTTCTCCCCTGTGAGTGTCTCGGCATGTTCCTTGTGTTCTCCCCTGTGAGTGTCTCGGCACACTCCTTGTGTTCTCCCCTGTGAGTGTCTCGGCACGCTCCTTGTGTTCTCCCCTGTGAGTGTCTCGGCATGTTCCTTGTGTTCTCCCCTGTGAGTGTCTCGGCACACTCCTTGTGTTCTCCCCTGTGAGTGTCTCGGCACGCTCCTTGTGTTCTCCCCTGTGAGTGTCTCGGCACGCTCCTTGTGTTCTCCCCTGTGAGTGTCTCGGCACGCTCCTTGTGTTCTCCTCTGTGAGTGTCTCGGTACGCTCCTTGTGTTCTCCCCTGTGAGTGTCTCGGCACGCTCCTTGTGTTCTCCCCTGTGAGTGTCTCGGTACGCTCCTTGTGTGGTGCAGTAGTAGTGTCGGTGATAGCGGTAGCACTAGTAGTGAGAGATGAGCTCTGTTATCTGGATTGTTTCAAGATTTGAGCTTGCTGGTTACTACTGGCCACCTGTGAGAGCAGCACTAGTCCACCGCATAAATCTTGCTCTGATAAAATATTCTGTTAGAGCAACCCTTTTGATGTTACACTTACAGCGAGCTCTGTTACCCCACCCCTCCCTCCTCCCCCTCCCCCTCCCCCTCCCTTCCCCCTCCCGCCTCCCCCAATTTTACAACAGTTTCTTGATCCGCCACTGTTGCGTATAGTGCGTAGATGCATTTCTATGGATTGATCACCATGTGCAGCAGTATCTGTGCTTGAAATCCGCTACGTGCAGATCTCACGTGACCCCCTTCACTAGCCTCGTTCCCAGGCCCTCACGCGGAACGTGGAAGAGGGCCTGGTGACACTTGGCAAAATTCCCGTATGTGCTCAGTCAGCATAATTGCGTAAGTGATTACATTCCTTACTTGGATGCATTTGAAATCACGCGGAAGGTAGCTGTTGGTGATGGCTAAGTAGAAAGTCCTTGCCAAGGAGCGACCAGAGGTGAGTCTTGAAGGCTACAACAGCGGTTTTATCAAACGGCTACACTTTTCACGGGGTGAAGAATGTAATTACTACTCAGTAATTGGCAATGGACGAACGTGATTCGCCTACCCGAAATCAAGACTGCTGAGCTCAGCACATACGCAAATTTTGCGAGGCCCACTTCCGCGTTCTGCGTATGGGCCTGGGAACAAGGCTACCCCTTCACTGCTTTGTTGTGCACACTGAATGTGATACTGACTGCTGCCAGGTATTCTACACTTTAGGGATGGGATGGAACTGACGATGGGTAGTGGCAATTCCCCTTGTTTCTTTGCTTTGTGTGGGGTAGGCCATCACTAATTTTTGAAATCAATTTTTTTCCTCTCAATTATAGCTTACGTTCAATGCACTATTTGGCTGTGCTCTCATTTCTTTGGTATTCTGAATCCACTTTTGAATTGTAAATATAAATCAAAGGTGCAAAAAGAAGTTCCAGCAGCAATTCATGCTCATATATGCATTAAGTAGAATAAAAAGTAATATTGCAAGTGCATAAATATTCACAGTCTTAACTTCCATGTCACATTCCATACAAGGTATATCTAGATTGAAATTATCAAGCTTGGAATTGGAGTGGTGCGATGTGAATGTGAAGGGCCTAGTTGCTGGCCTTCTGCTGCAGCACACCGTCAATGTCATTGGTGATGTATTGTGAAGTCAGTGTCTGGTAGCGCAGGTAGCTCCTTGCCTGCTGCTCGTAGGAGGTGTCGTAGCAGTGCTCAGGAAAGAGAGGTGACAGTTCTCCCTCTTCCCTCTCCTCCCCTGCCCCGTCACCACTGACTGTGCTATCAGGAATGGTTATGTTGGCGGCTTGAAACTGGAGGGGAGGATATGGATTGTACATGTAGCAAGTTAGTTAGTTTTCTGTTAAGGTATACAGGATATGTAGATTGCAAATTGTTAATGTAATGGTGAATTCGCCTGTGCAGGTTTCAAGTACCCTAACTCGAAAGTGCACGTAGCGTTGCTTGGGGGGGGGGGGGGGGGGGGGGGGGGGGGGGCTACAACTCGCTCACGCTTGCCCCACAATGCAAAGAATTCCCCTAGTTAATCTACTGGTGTAGCAGACTAGCCCGTCTTGATATTAGTAGGGCGAGGATATGGTCATATACATGGTTTCAGGGAGGTGGCTTGTTCACTCTGCAGTATTACTCACTAGGGTTTTCATGCTGTTGAGGAGAACGTTGTTTCTTGTGCGGACGGCCATGAATCGGGTCTGGTAGCCGAGAGTTGTGTCAGTGCTGTTCTTCTGTTCAACATAGTCCCAGTAGCTCTTGTACCGCTCCAGACTCTCATAGTCTTCCTTCAGCTTCTGCTGGTACTGTTGGAGCAAGGGGGACAGGGGGTCACTGCAACTACGCACAGTGGAACCTCGATGATCAGAACACCATTGGGGGACAGGGGGTCACTGCAACTGCGCACAGTGGAACCTCGATGATCAGGACACCATTGGGGGACAGGGGGTCACTGCAACTACGCACAGTGGGTCACTGCAACTACTCACAGTGGAACCTCGATGATCAGGACACCATTGGGGGACAAGGGGTCACTGCAACTGCGCACAGTGGAACCTCTATGATCAGGACACCATTGGGGGACAGGGGGTCACTGCAACTGCGCACAGTGGAACCTCGATGATCAGGACACCATTGGGGGACAAGGGGTCATTGCAACTGCGCACAGTGGAACCTCTATGATCAGGACACCATTGGGGGACAGGGGGTCACTGCAACTGCGCACAGTGGAACCTCGATGATGAGGACACCATTGGGGGACAAGGGGTCACTGCAACTGCATACAGTGGAACCTCGATGATCAGGACACCATTGGGGGACAATTGTAAATTCAGGAGTTTGTCCTTTGTACAGGGGTTGTCTAGCCTCGTTCCCAGGCCTCAATGCCCAGCTTTTGTACTGCAAGCGACAAAAGCTGAGCATGTGAGGCCTGGGAACAAGGCTAGGGGTTGGTCTCTTTGGTGGTTCAAAATGTATAGGCAAACCAATTTGTTTGGGACCTCAAAAATCATCCTTTGTAGAGAGGTCTATTACATTGTGTCCCAATTACTGAGAGTCCACTATCAGAGGTTTCACTGTATGCTGTGTGGCTGTTTTGTGGGCATTGAGTTTTTGTTGTTGTTGTTGTTGTTGCTGTTGTTGTTGTTGTTGTTGTTGTTGTTGTTGTTGTTGTTGTTGGTGTTGTTGTTGTTGGTGTTGGTGTTGGTGTTGTTACTGTTGTGACAGAAAGTGCCCACTCTGTCTTAGTATATATGGTTGCACATTATCTACATATAGCTGTAGATGGCGGTATGAATTAATTAATCCTGGCTAAACTAGTACTTACATCGACGGCTGGGTTGTGGTGTTGATCCAGTTGCCCTGGTTCCCTCTCTGCTATGAAGCAGGGTGGCATGGCAGGTGGGTTACTGTGGAGATACTCCGTCAGCTGAGGAGATTGAAGGTTGGTATTTATTGGCAAGTTTGTTTTTTGACCACCTGGCTGACTAGGTTATGAATGTAAGTATGTAGGCACTAGGAAGATGAGTATAATAGTGTGCCTCTCTTACCAGGTATCTGTTCATAATGACAGCTGCCTGTGTGGCCTCCAGAGCTGATAGTTTTGTCCCTTCAGCAGTCGCCTGGAGACTCCCTTCACCTTCTTGTTGCGGCTGCACCTCTGGGTTGTCAGTGGAGGGAGGGGGGCGACGAGTGGGTCGGGTACGGATAGTCAGTTGTGTGGTGGTGGTGGTAGTGTCCGTGGCAGCACTAGTGGTGGGAGGTGAGGTAGGAGCATTGTCGTCTTGGTTGTTTCGAGGTCTTGAGCCAGCTGCTTCCTGCTGGCTAGCGACAGGGGCGCCGCTGGTGCAGTGCATGCCACAGAACAGCAGTAGTGCGGCTACAATAACAGTCTTGGGTCCCATGGTTTGTCGCTTGCCTTGAGAGCTTGCTGTGCGGAATCAATAATGTAAGTTATTACTCAAATAGCTCACGGAGTACTAAAATCTTCTTTCAGAGTTCTGTCTCAGGGAGTTCTGAGTGTCTAGGAGAGTGTGCTTGCTTTTATACCCTCCAACTGTAGCCAACCAATTGCTTCAGCTTTCAACTTGTGATGGATCTGGTGTCCGATCCCTTGCTGGGAGGAAGGGAAGTGGGAGGGGAGGGGGATATCTTTCTGAAATCTCCCCCCGCCCCCTGCCTGCACTTCCACCTTTCTGAAATCTCCCCCCTCCCTCCCCCGCCTGCACTTTGGGGATTTCAGTTGCATAGATATGAACGTAATGAGAAATTGTTTACTGTGAACTCTACAAAGAATGCGATGGGTTCATGTGTCAAACATGACTGTGATCTCTGTTTGGAAGTTTGGCAGTGAATAACTACTTTCACCCCTTACCCAATTTGGTAATATGCATTGGCCCTTAAGAGTATTCATGACCTGGCAATCAATTTGTACGAGTCTTGCTAGCCTCATTCCCAGTCCGGGCCTGGGAACGAGGCTACAAATTTATTTTGCACACTAGCGTGCATGGTACCCAGACTAACCGGATAGTGCATCGGACGCTGATCAACGTTGCCGCACCTGCTAGCATTTGATAACCATTCTTCATGAGCAGTTTTGCAGGATTGCTCACCACTGTTGATGCAGGTTATGGGTTTCAGTTCTGCGCTAATTTAGCCCCTATGATGGATAGTGCGTCGGACAGTGATTGACATTGCCTCACCTCCTAGCCTTCGATAACCAGTTCAGGTTTTGTGCAGGATGTGTACATCACTGCTGTGAACTTGCCTTGTTCCCAGGCCATTCCCACCGCCAGTATTTCATCGCTTCCAGTATGAAATACGAAGCAGGTATTATAAATGGTTGGGCACCGCCCCCCGTGTGTCTACCATCTGTCTACCTGACGTCATCGCACGTGACCAGATCTCCCAAGCCTTCCTCCGTTGTATTTCATACTGGAAGTGCTGAAATACTGGCCTGGGAACGGCCTGGGAATGAGGCTAGCTGTGAACAATATGTATGGCTGAAATGTTGTTTATGGTATGTGCATATATGCCTAGGGTGCATGGCACAGTCAGGATTTGGTGCTAAGTACGTCCCAGTTTTTTTTTAAGATGATCCTCCTGTAAGTATGTACATATGCACTGTATAACTTAGTAGGATGTTGTTCGTGGAAGGTGTTTGTGGAAGGTTGTTGGCTCAAATTACCTCAGAGTCAGTATAACCACCCATTTTGGATGAACTGAGATTTGTGTACATTTGCGTTGCACACCTAGGGCAAGCACCATGTAAAAAAATGTTGTGCCATTTTCTTGATTCAAGGAAATACCTATAAATACAATATAACCAATACGTGAATTTTGTTACCTTTATGAATATCAATCACTGTGAATGACTGCATGATTGCAGTGAATCTGCGAAGGGTTATATTTAGCAGCAGGGGGATGGGTATTGAGCATACGAAGGGCATACACAGAAACATCTTGAATACGTTCTGGCATTATTACAAGAAATGTTGACGATCATACCTGCTGAATGTTTTCTGTCTTCTTGTTTGTTTGTCTCTCGTTGACATTTGATGTGACGTCATGTTAGTGTGCGCTGTTCGTGACTACTGCGTAATGCTTTTAGCTCAATATACGACTGCTGGACAAACAGGTTTCAGATCCTTTGAAACCTGTTCAGTGTCCGCTTTGATGGGGGTCTCATTTAGACTGCGTGGTCATGTGCAAGTAGCGCTCATCATTGACCTGAAGTTGTTTACCTGGAACTCTTTGTTGCCGTATTACGTGTGCCATCCCGGGCGTTTGGTGATGTGTGCGGAACTCATTTTTTGGTTCTTTGAAAGTTTATTATTTATGTATGTGTGTGTATAAATATGTGTATGTGTACATATGTGAACCATTTCAACCTAAAGTGTCAATGAATTGGGGCCAACTGGTTCTTATCAGTAAACGTCTTCCATGTCATGTAAGAACGTTTCTCTGGGATTTGGCACCCAGGAGTGATGTAGCATGCTGCATCGTGCTCACGACCAACCCAATCTACTTCACATGATTTTGAGTATCTCGTGCAATGGATCATCAC
Organism: Axinella damicornis; assembly: GCA_963931865.1. NCBI lineage: Eukaryota > Metazoa > Porifera > Demospongiae > Axinellida > Axinellidae > Axinella > Axinella damicornis. Next base: position 2,876,084 of record OZ007515.1, on the reverse strand, counting down.
TATTTTGAGGTTGATGCTGTTCCCAAGGCGGTCAGCCTTGTCATTTCTCTTTGATGCAAAATGAAGGATTACCGTATGGCGCTTATATTTCGCGGGTCTAAATTTTCGCGAATTGCTCTTCGAGAACATTTCGTTGAAAAAATTTCGCGAATTCGCGGTAAAACGCCATGCCCACAGAATGGGTGTGGTGTATTATACTGCACTTGCGTGAAGACTCTCGTGTGCGCTGAACTCAACTAGCTACCACAGACCACTTCGTCGGTGCGTTGTATTCTGCGACACTCTCTTCCCCACTTCAGAGTTCGTTTTCAGATACCTGCCTAGGCGTTTTGCCGGATCGAGCTGGCAGCTTCAGTATTGACATGTCATGCAGATGGTACCGTGAGCGCTCTATGGTACCTCTTGGGAGAACTCTCCATGTGGATCCGGAAGCTTACACTTCGACTACTGTCCATCCTCACTGTTGAAGTACACAAACAGAGCCATCAAGCTAGCCGTCGCGCGCGTACGTTGGAATACTGTCCACGTAGCTAGCTGTAGGCGCACAACACGTGACAAAATTTTCGTTGAAATAATTTCGCGAATGACCTGTAATTCGCGAAATTCACGAAAATTTAGACCCGCGAAATTTAAGCGCTATACGGTATCTCATTGGCTAGAAGTGAGTCAGATTGTTGTTATCATACGTAGTTGCATATATATATGTGTTCTGATTTCAACACTTACTTCCTGTATTGAGTGGGTACCACCCACCCCCCAGGTTTGTAATATCCCCGGCAATTTCTGTGCGTTCCATTGTGAGAACACTTGAACAGCTTTGAAACTGCTGTTTTGACAGCTTTTCTGTTCAGAAGAGACTCCCACAATGGCCTGATCATACACTGTGTTTGACACTTGCATTCAGGTCTCCACCGCTTATACCTTCCTTCCCTTCCTCCCCCGTCCCTAGCACTACCTGTGGTCGCAGTACAGCAGCTACTGCCTTCCAGTGCTGGACCAGCACCCGTCCTCGAGAGTGGTGTGTATCACAAGGGCAGGGAGACACAGGGAGCAGGTGGGGACCCTCAGTAAAGTCCATTGTGACCATCTCCTGTTGAACTCGTGCACAGCTCTGTTAGTGACTACCTATACGTACATCCGTTTACATGTCCTATGGCAATTTGAAGTATATTGTCTTCAGTCAAGTCTTCAGAGTAGTTATATAATAAACGTTGCCAACAGCTGGATGCTCCTAACATTACTTCTGTTAAGCACATTGTTCTTCTTGGCATGCAGCGTCATCTGCTTAGTGCACGAGTTTGAGAGCTGTACGTAGTTATGCCAGACTATGGCCTTGTAGACAAAGAAGCGCTGGTCACCCAGGAGACAAACCCTAGATTTAACAAAAACACCTTCTCGTTGGTCGTCAATGTTTCTGGCTTGGAAACCCAAGAGAAGTTTCTTAGTCAGGTTGTGGAGTGGATTCTTCCTTGAAGACGTAATGACACTTTTGTTGAAGGAGGAGGGAATCTTTTTGGATCCGCTGACTATTTTGAACCGGTGGTTGCACTATGCATCATGACCACTCTTTATCGCCATTGATTGCATTTACACATGTTGCATACAACGTCTAGCATGCTTTTTGGGTGTGGCTTAAACCCTATTTTAGCACACATCCTCTAGCATGCTTTTTGGGTGTGGCTTTAACCCTATTTTAGCACACATCCTCTAGCATGCTTTTTGGGTGTGGCTTTAACCCTATTTTAGCACACATCCTCTATTAGGTGGTTGCTTACTTAAAGTCATATTATGCACAATTGCAGTATTTACATATTCATTATGCTCCCCCAGACTCTGTGGACTCAGTATGGTACATACACTATTCATGGCGACCGGGCTCTGGAATCTGAGGTAGTTTTATGAGGGACTGCTGGCATGGTTAGCTGCAGCAATCTGCACACGTGATGGGTGGGTGGGCCCATGTAGTCTCCAGGGGATGGAAGCATTGACCGCACTATAAACTGCTTTTCTAAAAGCTAACAAAGATTCATGGATTATATAATTACAAGGAGCAAGTATACTTGATATTTTCTGGAAGATGCTTACCATGGCGCTTTTCCTATGTAAAAGGTATTTACTTGAAGGGGGCATGTTAGTGAGGCACTATGGCACAAGTTGAAGAGGGTAACAGTTTGGTCTTACCTTTCAATGGCCTCATATCCTCCTGCCACCTCCACCCTTCCTCCCCCTCCTTTCACCCCTCCCTCCCTCCCTCCCTCCCTCCCTCCCTCCCTCCCTCCCTCCCTCCCTCCCTCCCTCCCCCCCTCCCTCCCTCCCTCCCTCCCTCCCTCCCTCCCCCCCTCCCTCCCTCCCTCCCTCCCTCCCTCCCTCCCTCCCCCCTCCCTCCCTCCCTCCCTCCCTCCCTCCCTCCCTCCCTCCCTCCCTCCCTCCCCCCCCTCCCTCCCTCCCTCCCTCCCTCCCTCCCTCCCTCCCTCCCCCCCCCCTCCCTCCCTCCCTCCCTCCCTCCCTCCCTCCCTCCCTCCTTCTCATCATCCTTGCTTTCTCCCCCCACCAGCCCTCCTCTGCTACAGAGCTCAATGGAGGAGCCCCCGCTCAGAGCACAAGCCGCAAGAGGAGGTTGAGGGTGGGAAGGGTAGCATGGGAGAAGGTGTGGAATAAAGTGGTCGAGTTTGCCGAGTCGACCTGGAGTACCCTTATGAGTATCAGCTATGCCTTTGCCATCGTGGCGATGATGGTGAGCATACCTAACCATATAAGTGCGCATATGGCAGTCTGGTACCTATGGTTACCCCCATTTGAAAATGCTGATCAATTGACTGAACAGATACCATAGTAGTGGTAAAATTTGGTGAGGACTGTAAGTTTAGGGATTTGGCAAATCACCAAATAGTCCGTGATATAATGCCATTGTCTAGGGTTTTCAGCAATGCAGTCCAGTGGGGGACCTCCTGGAAGAGCGGCTGATTGCAGGCTGAAGGAGCATTCCTGTTACAAATTATCTAAGGTGGCCATTAATGGTACACCATGAAATCGATTCTATTATGCATGCCTCTCTGTATTCTATGGTCAGGGTTTCTGGGCGGGGGTGGGCATTCCCCATTCCCCCCCCCCCCCCCTTGAAAATGTTCCCTTGTGATAGTTTCTGATTAAAACCCTGATGGTCATGTTTTTGGTCTCAGGTGTGGAGTGTGCTCTACATCTCGTGGCCAGCGTTGGTGCTCCTGCTGTGGGCCTGTGCAATATGGCTCATCCCCCGAGTGAACCCCAGGAACTCCCTCTACTACACCTCACCGCTGCTGGTTGTGTACACCCTTGCCCTGCTCCTCCTGCAGTACGTTAACAGCCTCGAGTTGACAGCATCTGAGCTGCCCCGCTACCCGTCTCTTGGGTCTGAGTGCACAGAAGAGGGGGCTGTACTGGGCTGTAAGAGTCTTGTGCTGCTGTTTAAGGTAACGATTGAGGCCAGTAATAATTGTAGCACATGGGCTTGGATTTTGGAAACCGTTTGTGTGATAGTTAGTAACTTACTGTTACTGCTACAATATCTTTGGTTACACTGGAGCAAAGCTAGTCTCGTGCCCAGACCCCTCATTTTGTGCTATATTCACAAGACCCTCCTTCGCACGTATTGAGGGTCTGGGAACGAGACCAGAGCTATTTCAGGCGGTAATCTCCCAGATTAGTAGCGTTTGTGTTACTTGCCTCACTGTGAAGCAGAGATGTGAGGGCTGAAACCAAATAACTGCAATACACTGTCCCTGGACAACCATGCCCAGTTTGATGGGTTGATTATCGAAATCAGGCATTGAGCAATATTGGGGGACGGTTGTAGCAACAAATTCCAATGTACCCATACAGTTGCATGAAGTATAGTGTGCTTACAAAGTGCTAATTTCATTGGAGGCGTGTTTGGAACAGCAGGAACGTACATGTAGTCTTCAGCTGCAATAAACTGTAGCCTACCTCAGTAGGCAAATTATGATCCTTTTCAGCACAGTCAGCTCACTGTGCAGTCAGCTCAGTGTTCACTGCACTGTGGCATCTAAATAGCTGCTTGAAGTTGCCTTAGGCAGACATCCATTGTTGGCTCTTCATGGCCAACGTTTTCAGAAATTTGGGTCCCTAATACTCTCACTTATCCATCTCTCTCCTAGACCTTGTTAGCCGTCCTGTTCTTTGCTGCATTCCATGAATTTGTGAGGATTGTGAAGGAGAAGGTGCGAGAGAGACACCAACGGCACACCCCAGATGGTGAGGTCCCTCTCACAGAAGTGCATGCATCAGAAGGTACTCAACGTTGTGGGATATGTTGCTTTCACGTACCATATCCCCAGACCTTACCCCTGACTTTAGCCTCGTTCCCAGGCCCGAGACGGGGCCTGGGAACGAGGCTACCCTGACTTGCACTGTTGGAAGGCAATGTAAAGGTCAAAGTGCAAGGCTACTTGTACCAAACCTAAGTTGGGGGAGGAACGAGGCATATGGCATGTCACTGTCTGTAGCTGTGTGTTATGGCATTGTTACTAGGCAACAGCTTGTAACGCTTGCTGTCTATATTTGTGCAGGAAGCTGTCGTTGCATCATGCAATGTGCAGTCAGATTAGCAATGCAGTATATATATTACTGAATTTAAAGTCATCTTAATGCAGTGACACAATCATTTGTGTCAAGAGCACATGATGACGTCATCGTTATCCACAGCAATGACGATGATATCATCATGCACTCTTGTTTGAGTGCATACCTGTTACTTCTATGTGCACTGTTTTGTTGACAAAATGGTAGCCTACACGTATATGGTAGCCTTATTCACAGGCTCTTCCACGTTGTCAGGTCTGTGTACTGTAATGAGCACAAAGGAGAGAGTGTTAGTACACTTGGTCACAGTCGCATTTGAATGATGTACAGTGTGGGCTAGCCTCGTTCCCAGGCCTGTCTCGGGCCTGGGAATGAGGCTAAGTGTGGGCTTAATGTGGTCTATGTAACAATAACAGCAGCTATCCCCAGGTGTGTAGCAGCTTTGAAGAGGGGACAGAGACCAGCATAGAGAGGCTCCCTTGTCATGCCTACCTCATGGACCAGAAGTTGAACACTTGTGTTATTCTAACAGTTCTAGTGGCTTGGAGTTATCAGTTGGAATCCAGATATGCTTCTTTGATGAGCCTTTCCTCTGGTCTTTGTCCCATTGTCATAGCTGCTGTATGAGTTGGGACAACTGCCATTACCAGTTTATGATACTTCATCCCCACAAAGCCATGCTGGCAACCCTGAACTCTACATCATGCACGCATGACTGAGATACTAAGCTCTCCAGCATGCGGACAAAAGCTAGGGAGGAGCATGGGACAAGGCAAGAGTGCATGATGACATCATTGTCATTCCACCACCGCATGCAATGAGGATGATGTCATCATGCACTCTTGGACAAGGCTACACTTCTTGACAGCTGTACACGACATTCTTGTACACTTTGCATTGGTCACGGCTGTCTTCAATTGCTGCACTCTCTCAGATCCCACCTCCAATGACCCCACCACTAGTCAAGTCTCCAAAGCGCAGTTGGTCACTAGCCATTTCTACACAAGCCTGAAGCTGCTTCTCTCTACATATTGGGTACTGGCAGTGATTGGGGCCTTCCTACTGGTCACCCTCGCTGGCCAGCCCAGCCTCTTGAAGACAGTGTACCTCGTGTTCTTCTTCATCTTCCTCATCACATACCAGGTATGCTGGAGTTGGGATGTATTGCAAGTTCAAAGGACAACTTGATCATAAAGTGTTGCTTATGGGTTTATCATCCACACTGTATATTATTCTGTTGAGTGCTAGGCAGATAATGTGTTCTACATAAAGGTTATGGGCTCGTCGTACGGTGGGCGTGGCCAGACAATAACCACCATCTTGACTCCCATCTTTGGAATACAGCGCCGTATAACTTTGGAACGATCATCAGTATTTATTAAAAAAACGCTTCGTCTGGCCATTTCTACACGGTTTGTGCCTATTCAATATGGTCTTCCAAGTCCAAGTCGGATTACACGGTTTTACTTTTGACGACAAAAAGAAACTATAAAATAGCGCTTAATTAAGTGTACGGTGCGCGTACCCGTGCGCAGGGATCCCATAACCTTAACATGATATGTACTGAGCTGGGCATAGGTGTACATGTGCACCAAGGACTAGTTTTTTCCTGCTGCAGGTCTTTCGACGCTACTGGTACTACCTGACTGTCCCCACGTGGTGGTTCCTGATTGTATATGCAGTGCTAGACCTCATCCTCATCTACACCTACCAGTTTGAAGTGGTTAGTGATGCGTGGGAAATGGCCTACCAGCGGACCGGCCTCAACATCAGCTCGGAGGATCTGTAAGTAATTGTGCCTCATGAGTACTAGCTGCCTACTCAGTAGTACTGAATAATTTGTATAGAATTAGTATTGCTGTACGGAATTGATAATGTTCCAAGGTGTGGGAATAAACAGAGGAATGATAACACAAAATGGCATGTGAGTTTTGCATAGTCTTGTACATGTAGTACCTCGGGTAGTGGAAGCTTCCTAGTTGCATGTTTGCAGACACATTTAGAATACAAACTGCTTAGTGCCATGTTCGTTCTTATCGATGTTGTAATGGATCAGTGAGACCTTGCTTCTTTATGAGTTGTTCTTGACAGATTCAATTGAATCGTACGCTTAGAATGACCCTTATTTACAATGCATAGGCACAGATGCTACCTCTAGCCCCAAAAGAACACCTAGATAACACAAATGGCTTCGCTAGATAACACAAATGGCCTTGCTGCTGTCTTTCTTCGTGAAGTGCAACTGCCCTCCAGCTCTACCGTTGCCACCATCAGCCATGATGAAAATCAGAACTACCAAATGCTGTATGAATATTTTACGTGAATTGATTATTTAGAGTACAAAAATTCCCTGAAAAGGGTGTACAAATAAAAGTGTGTATGAATTATTAGAAATTCTATGGTAATTGATTCAGATCACATCGTTAGCAATACATTTTGTGTACAATTGTTAATTCAGTATTCACGTATTGACATTTCATTTTCTGGTTATTGTGATTCCTTTATTCACAGTCTGTGCTTCGCCTCTTCCGGTTACCATCGTCATGGTAACAAACATTGTAAACACGGCTGACTTTCATTCGTAATCTGGCCACCACTTCCTGTTACTGTCATCAACTTTGTAATACTGTGTGATTAAGGAATCCCTCTTATCCAGGGAGATTACCGATAAGAGGGAATGCCCACCAATTGGTACTCAAGAAATTGTTGTTGGTGGTGGGGGAGCTAGTTAGTGATAACTACCTCTGCAAGGAAATATAATATGATTTTTTCAGGCGATTACACCTGCTTAATTGAATCCTGGGGATTATAGCAATGACTACATTTAGTAGCCACTGTAATCTTTGAGAAAAATGACTATATATTTCCCTGTTGTATATCTCTGTTCCTTACATAGATTTGCGAGCATTGGCCTGTTTGAATTCGACACGCATCAGGCCCGGTCACTCATTGTGTCCCTGGTGCCCCCTGCTGTCTTCATTGCTGTAATGGCTCTGCAGCTGAGATACTTCCGACCCGACTCCAGGCTAGCCTCCCAGCATGCAGCCAAGTCCGGCCTCTCCGCTCTTGACCTGTCCTCACTACTGCCAAAGTAAAACATTGAAACAAAACACTGTGAATGCATGTAATCCCTAGGCACTCACTGTCGTGTGTTTGGCCATTTGGCACGAATTGCACACTATTATTATGCTATAGGCTATCCCTTTGGGGGACAAATATTCGATAAGGCATCTTGGCCCCCAAATGGCTAGTAGTATAATGAGGAATGTCCATTTTCCAGCTACTACGAATTCAATTGTGGTTATCTAGAAAGGGTTAAGTAAAGGTTAACCACCTATACATTGTGCTAGTAATGCTGCCTCAATTCTCATGTACCTTGCCTTATGTACATATATACATACCATGCGTGATTCGTTCATCATTGTCAGGTTTGTGCAGGAGCGTATCAGGGCTGCTGAAGCGGAGGCAGAAGAAGGGGAGGGGGAGCAGGAGGAACAAGATGAAGGTGTGAGCTGCTGACTCTTGAAGTAGTTAGTAATCAAGTGATTCCATGCTCCTATGCCCTCCCAGAGTTGCAAGAGTCCCTAGTACACATCTCCGAGGAGGAGGCTGCCAGCGCGAGGCACAGTGTGCTGCGACACAGGACAGCATCCATTGCCTCCTCCACTGCCCGTTCAAGCTCCAAGCTGTACCGGTGTTACCAACTCACTATGTACCTCTTTGCAAAGACGAAGCAGATTGTGGTTGACTTGGTGCACCTCCTCTGGAGGTTCCTGGAGCTGCACATGCACAAGATTACCATGCTGGTGCTCTTCGTAGTGGCACTGTCCGAGATCAGCGCAGGCTACTGGATCCTGCTGCTCATGCTGCTGATCGCCATCCCGCTACCCTACCTCAATCCGCTGATGTACCCTGTGGTTACCCTGTACCTTGGACTCCTGACCACTTTGAAGATGATCTATCAGCTGCCATTTATTCAACAAGGAGCTTTCGATTTCAACAGAAGTGATTGTGGGGTATGTTGTTCAGTTGGCAGCAAAAGAGTGCATATTACACATACAAAAAGCCTTGAGGGTGGACTCTGTAGGTAGAGTCTGCCACAACTATGAGATTGATCGAGAGACACCACACAAGCAATGTATCTTGACCTCCAATGTGTAGTGCAAGTATAGTCCTGTAATTCTCCTAATTCTCTTTATAGAATTTTACGGTGAACCCAGTGCAAAGTGATGCTGACTGGCTGGGCTTCAGAAAGGCTGAAAATTTTGCAGGCTATATCTATGTGAGTTCCACCTGGCTATGATTGCATGTGTGCATGTGTGAAGTGTGTGAAACCTGGAAGATGCTAGCTGTCTGATCTGGGCTACATGCTCGGATCAGCTGCACACAACAAGTACACAGCTAATCGTGTGTCCTCCCCTCAAATACAACAATTATTAATCCAGCCTGGTTGACTGAATAATGAACACATGCCCCTGCATATCTTAGTAGTGTAGTCGTGTAAAAGAGTTCCCAATATGCCACTGCCCATGCATGGCCAGTGCACCTTACGTACATCGATCTTCACCTGAAAGAGGAGGGTGGGTGCTTTATTACTATGACTGATATTTTCTTAGTCAACAAGCCATATTGACTACATATGGCAGCACAGGTGGGAAGATACATTTGGGGGGTTGGGTTGGATAAAGCAGCCACGCAGGTCATATGTTGCATGCTGCTGTTGCAGGATATCACGTCCAATTCTCGCTTCTTTCCAGGCACCCATTATTTCGGGGCTTCTGCTCTCACTCTGGTTCTCTGCTAGGAGATACCAGGTAAGATGAGTAGACCAGTAGAACCTGTATTAACACAACTTGCATCATACTTACATAGTTCTGTATGTGGTATGGAATCACTTTGCACTTGCGTATATCAAGGACAATCTACACACATGCACACACACACACGCACACATGCACACACACACCCAAGCAGGACATTTTGTTTCTGTGTGTAAATATATAAATCGATACAGATGCTCTTCCCCCATCCCATTTTGTAACTGCTCTTCGTGCTAGGCCTACCACTACCACAGTGAGGCCATCACAGTTGAGGCCTGGGAGAAGGGGGCATTGTTTCTGAAGGTCACACGGTGGCAGGCAGAGAGGTCCATAGTGGGAGCTGTGAAGTTCCTCATTAACCACTTCTTTGAGCTGTATGGAGTGGAGGTGGGTCTGAAGTAGGAATGCTGTGACATCTGGATAATACCAAGTCAACCACAGAGCTAGAGGCATTAAATGCAGCTCTCAAATTGTCACCAACCTTGAATAATAATAGTAGACACACAAATCGTGTGATGAAGTACATGTAAGTACTAGCCGCAGTGTCTGATCAGTGAAATACCCCACACACACAAGATTTGAGTTCTCTCTGGTACTGGCTTTTTGAGACTAAAAAGTGTTATCAACTTCACAACCTCAGTGCTATAAATATCCACAGAAACCTCTATGACGATTACATAGTCACATATTATGCGTACATGCATTCATTGGTTGTACGTACATGTGGCAATGCAGGAATGTGAGCTGTGACCCTTTTCAAGATGGATTACACAATGATAAAATGAGCATCTCTGTAAGGGATGCCAATTAACTATGGGTGTAGTCACTAACTAGCAGTAAATAGTCTGTTCATGCTGTGTATCTCTTATCCTGTCAGGTTTCTTGGGTAATGCTGGCCATCACAGTCGCAGTGCGCATCGATGTCTATGGTGTGCTCTATGCGCTGGTCCTGGGTGTGCTGCTGTTCACACCCAGGAGGTTCCTGGCTCCAGTGTGGTTTTGCTACCTGTTAGTCCACGGCGTGTTCCTGCTGCTGCAATACCTCCTTGTGTTAGGGGTCCCTCCAGGTGTCTGCCTTGGTGCAGATGGCAACAGTGGTAGGCAGACTCTACCTACCGTATGTCTAGCCTCGTTCCCAGGCCGTCTGCCACTTCATTTTTAGTCGCATACGTGACCTTGAACCCTTGTCAGATAAGCTGGGGTTCAAAGGTCACGTATGCGACTCAAAGCGGCAGACAGCCTGGGAACGAGGCTACTGTATGTCTACCATTCATGATTCTCAAGGTCAAGCATCAACCAATATAAAATACTGTCCTGGTGTCTTGTTGACTGGTTTTATAAGTTGTCTCTGGTTAAACTACCTTTTCTTTGAGTTGTACTATCCCATATACATGTATATTGCAGATAAAACTAAACAGGATTCAGGGGTAGTTATAGTGATGGATTCAAATGATTGTCCTGCATGTGTAGTGGTTCTCCTTCTCTCCATGCAGACTATCCCTGGAGTGCAATAAACCCAGCTGCCCTGAAGAAATGGCTGTTCCTACCTGAAGCTCAGCAGCAAATCCTAGACAAGAACCTCCTCTATGGTAAGTAACTTATTTCACACCAAATAGGAATTGATCAGTTGAGACTAAAGTCATGCATGCAAGAGTGCCCTTTTGGTTCTTAAATATTGGTGAGGTAGACGTGTTCAAAGGTGTATTGCCAGTATTTGGCTGGTGCTTCTAACAAGTTGAATGCAGATGATGTCCGAGCCCCACTTCCTTTCTTTTTCTTGTAGCTGACTTTCTGGTATATCTGCTGGTGTGCTTGCAAATGCACTACTTCCATGACAGCCCTCTGAGCAAGGCCAGGGAGGAGATGGGGGAGGTGCCGTCCAGTTTATTCAAATTCCAATACTGGCTGGATTATGTCAAGGTTAGACTGTGGGTGTGCAGCATAAATTGTACCATCGTGTTGCAAAAGAGCACCCATGGGCAGTGCACTTTACAAGCTCACCAAATAGGGCGGTGGGCACACTTTTAAGTGTTTCAACATTCGGCTGGTAACTTGGTATATTTGTGGTTTGCACTCATAGCAGCTCCAAATTCTTCAGCCTTACATAATTATGGGATCTACCATGATAAATTTGTCTATCTATCTATCTATCTATCTATCTATCTATCTATCTTCTATCTATCTGTCTGTCTATCTAACTCTGCAAGGGTATTATCAGTGTGTAATAGGCAGTACATGTCTCTATAATCAAGCCTAGCCATAACAGTTACCTACAGCAGATCAGAATGTCCAGCAATGGCATGCTCCATGAAGCACAGCTAGTGTATGATTAATGTTCCCTCAGGTTGTTGTTGTCCGGTACTCCTTCTGGTTGTCCCTGTTCCTGTTGTTCTTCACCGCTGTCAGTCGAGTGAGCCTCTTTGGTGTCCTCTACCTCCTCCTCTGCTTTGTCTTTCTCTACCGGGGAGAGGAGATGCTCAAGGACCGCCAGCGTAACAGGCACAGAATGTGGGTGCCCCCCCATTTGTGTTTTTGAGTATTCTAGTTTTGATGTGTGGGTACGTATTTGACAAACTCCTTGCAAGATTTCTAAATACGTTAGTGACATTTCAGTGTTAACCAAACAGTTAGTAGACTACTAGAATCGAAAGCAATCATATTATAGCTAATTAGCTCAATCAGATTAAAGACAGTTCACATTTGCTGTATAGTGCAACAATTTTGCTTTACATTACACATTACGTCATGTCGGTGAGAGCTGAGTACGCATTGCCAGCATGAGAGTCAATGGTAGTGATTAGAACACACGATAGCGAGTCACCCTAGGCAAGAATGTATGTGTGCACACGTAGCTCTGGCCCTCATGAGCAGGCTCCGGCCATCTTGTGTTCCAGTCACCTCAGTCCTTCCTCAAGAGACTCCACTGCTCAGGACAGCATGGACCAACTCGTCCGTCTTGTGCTCGTCGCTCCCGTCTTACCTAGACCTAGGGTGACTGTGCTGCTTTTGTATTGTGTGAGGGCAAGGTTGTCCTCACAATGCATTCCTATTTCAAACTTTGAACCTACCGCTTATGGTGTAAAAATTGTATCAATCGCTTGAAAATATTTATCATATATTATGTGCCTTGTTTCTTCAGCTGGGCACTACTTCGTGCTGCAACATGGATGGTACTGCTGCTTCGAGTAACTCTTCAGGTTTGTAGCTATTGGTGCGTAGTAATGATGTGAAGTGGATACGAGAAACACATACATACATACCGGTGTGGCAGAACAGGACTGGCAGACCTGGCGACTGCCGGACCAAGCAAATGTGACAATCTTTCTGCACTCTGCATGGATAATCGGCAGAATTGCAGGCTCTTGCATAGACATATGACAACCTCCACTATATTTCCACCACTCCTGACATACATGTCATTGACATGCTTGGGACAAGGCTGTGTTCACTTAGTCGAAGCAAATTTGGTTAGGATTTCTCTGGCTACAAGCTGCTTGCAACTGTCCCATGTAAGTACTTTGCTACGATACTGAGTTGTCCACGTACCTCCTTCATGTAGATCCTGGATTGTGTCTACTCTAAGTTCATCACTGAACCGTGTCTACTCACATTACTCTTCAATGGAGGATGCAACCGGGCAGAGTATTACGGTACATGTGGTGGATAATATTATTATACTATATTGCAACTCTGTCTCCAGTATGTGTCCCACTATATACTTATGGGGTTCATCATAAATTGTGCACAGTCATCTAGGTACTGTGCAATGTTGTGATCACTATACTCTGACCTCGTTGTGTTCCTATTCCAGGCTCTTCTGGGGCTGATTGTCCGTCAGGCCCTGAGAGCGTGGGCTTGTGGGTGGACGCTCTCAACTTCGCTGTAGTCACCATCCAGATCATCCTCCTTGACACGCCGTACAGTGAAGCGATCAGAATGGAGCTGAAGGAGAAGGAGGAACATGCACTGTAGTAAGTAATGCAGTAATTTAAAGTACACACGCTTGAACCCAACACCTGAGGTTGTAAGATCCCTTGGGGGCATGTGACAAGGTTGTGATCGGATCATGTATTATTGATGTATCCTTGTAGTGTGAAAGGAATTAAACCTTGATTTCCACTGTCAAGGTCTACTCTTCAGCTATGATGGCTTGGCATTGTCTGTCTTCATCCGATTGTTCTACTTTGCACACTTTCATTACCTTCAGCTTTGCGGATGTGTTTGACAGGAAGGTGGAAGAGAGGCAGCAAGAAGCTAACGAGAAGCGAGAGAGAAATCTCCAGGAACTCAGGGATAGGTAAGCGATCAGTATAGTGGAGGATGGTTGCAGGGAAATCGTACTGTACTTGCTCTAATAATGATGGTGGCATAAATCGAAAGCACATAGTCTGACCGTGTGGATCATTCTCATTCTGGTGCATTAGCGCTGTTGGGTACAGTTTCAAGCAAGGGAAAGGAGAGAAGAGATTTTTTTTGCCTTCTAAGACACATCTACCTTCTCCGATAATGAGTACACCACTGCAATCGCAGTGTGGACCTGGTAGACCGAGGAAGAACCACGACAGGAAGACAGTGGTATTACATGGTAGAGAGTGAGCACTGCCATGCGACTGGGAGTGTTTTTACCTACGAAGTCTCCTAGCTACGTAGGTTAGTTAATTATTGCACTGATAAGGCCAATATAGTACACATTCCATGTCAGTAAACTACTGTTGTTCACGAATTTAGTTGTACAAAATTGCCCAAAATAATACATTCAGTTGGCACACATCCAAAGCCCCAAAGAAACTCCCTTTGAGCAGACCCCACACATAGACGTAATTACAACACACGATGTTGTGGCATGACATTGTATGTATCTGAATGTAGCCAGCTGAGCTTCATGTCTGTCCTTTATTTTATTCTAGAGCTGATGAGTTGAGTGAAACAACAAACAGGGTGGATCACTTCCTGTACGCTGGAGGTAAGCACTCAATGTAGCGAGCATTGAGTTGTATCCCTCTCTAAGTTGTCACTAACGGCAACATGATATTATGGTTGGGGGGTTGACTGTAACCACCTCCAATGAAACTACCTAAACCCTAACTTCTGGATGCCTGACCTGGGGAATCAGAGATGGGCCAAAAAAGTCTTCATGGTGTGCCAACTCTCCCAACCCATTCAATTTAATTGTTTACCAAACCTCCTTTCATCCTAATGTTAAGTGTGATCCTCATACAAAACAGCTGTCAGACTAACAAACTGTATGCTTGTTGCTGTACACCTGGATATCACAACGTTTAGTCTGTCAAACTGAAATCTGTATCAGCAAAGGTGTAGCTCTTACGTAGCTAACATTCTGTGTTGTTCTACTTATAGTGACCATGCCATCCGATATCCAGTTGAGAAAACCCCACAAGACATTGACAGCTGAAGAGAGACGTGAGAGGGATGAGGCTGACTCAGAAACACTATCCACTACCTCTGACGAACCGAAGAGCAAGACTGAAGCTGATGTTGAATCGCTCCCAAGTGAAGCTGGTGGCGAGCGTAGCAAACTCGCTAAAGCCTGGAAGTTTGTCTACGATGCAGCTGTTGAATTCGTAGATGTTGTCATTGAATGGCTGGAAAGCACCAGTGCACTGTACCGTGAAGTGGTGGGTGAGCTGAAACCTCAAATCGAGTTGCAAGAATCCAAAGAAACCACAATTTCTCCCGATAGCGCTGAAGGCATTCCCTTTGCTGAATCCACGGATACGTACGGCACAATCGAGGAGACACCAAGAAAAGTGGTAGAAACCAGACCGGACCACCTGTCCAAAGATAAAGTTGTTGTAGAAGTACACCAAGACCCTGTAGATGAACGGAGCTTGAGCTCTTATAAGGCAGCTGTCGTGGAGGGTGACATACTTGCAGGACAGGAGAATGGGGATCAGAGCAGATCAGAGAAAGACGCAGCTCATCCAGACGTTGATGGAAAGGAGCCCCTTGCCGCACTAGAAGGTCAACCAAAGGTTCGCAAGACTGTCCTATTTGATGAACGAGGGGATGTACTGATTGAGGAGCTCAAGCTTGTTCCCACCGAAAAGGACCAGAGGCAGATTGAAGAGTTTGAGGCCGAGTTTGGAAAGAAGGCAGAGGATTACTCTAAGCGACCGAAACGGCTTTTTGTCGCTCTCTTATACGCCTTCCTTGCCCACTCAGAGTACATCGTCTACATCCTGGTGATTCTGAATGCAATCATAAACGGGAGCATCTTGTCTCTGGTGTATGTCTTCTTTCTGTTTCTCTGGGGGATGCTGTCCATTCCGTGGCCCTCCAAGGTGTTCTGGCTGACAATGATCTTCTACGCAATGATCGTGATGACAGTGAAGTATGCTTTCCAGTTCAAGGACATAACTTACTGGAGAAAGACGTTTTCAGAATCAAGTGGTCTTTATCCCCCGAGAGTAATTGGGATCCTTTACCATAAGAACTTCTTTTCAAACGCAGTTTGGGATGTGCTCCTTTTGATTGCTTTGCTCTTTCACAGAGGATTGCTGAAGGTGAGGAACATAGACAAAAGAATGATACTCAGAACTTAAGCAAATAGTCCTTGTTTGAGGATGGGCGCTTTCTTGGGAGCTTACTCACCATGCCTATACATGTCAACTGCATGCATGCATGATTGCTGCCCACTTCCATATTTGATTAATGACACCCACCACACAATTTCTCACTCCAGCAATCTGGCTTGTGGAGAGACTCTAAGAGGATCAAAGTATCAAACATTCTGTAAGCTGTATTTGTTACACCATAGTATCATGGTCTAATGTGGACTTTGCGTAGCCTCGTTCCCAGGCCGCGTGGGAGGCCTGGGAACAAGGCTAGACTTTGTGATGCTGGTGTCATTCAATGCTGATCTCTTTTGGACTGCAGGAAACAAGTGTGGTTCTCAGTGAAGCGATTTGTTTCTCGACTGCTGAATCCGGATATCTCCCAAGGTGCTACCGACTACTACGTTCCCATGCTGTTCTTCGATATCCTCTGCATCCTCACTATTGCCTTTGGGGTGTCCTCATTTGGGGTAAGTTAACTGCTATAGAGATAATGGTTTAAGTGTGTGTAGTTGCTTGAAGGTGCGGTATGCATCTTTAACATTTTCAGGACTGCTTCCGTTGCGGAGCCGGATTTACACGACAAACACAGCTCCGGAAGACTTCAACAAAGCTCTGGAAGATCCATAAGCGAAACTGCACTGTTTTTCAGAAACTTAGGTACATACGAAAGCCAGCATTCTTCGGAAGAAGCCTTCTGCATCTTTAGAAGAAACCATCCGATTTTTGGAAGAAACCTTCCGATTTTCAGAAGAAGCCTTCTGGTTTGTGACGAAGCTGCACTGCAAATGCATGTCTGAAAAGCGTTCCGAATCTCGGCATCAACTCTAAAGATCGATGCATACCGTATGTATATATATATACTTACATCAATGAAGTCATCCCTTGTATTGTTGCTGCTTTCCCTCAGATTGGGATCCAGAATGAGAATGTTGAGGCTGTGGCAACGTACATTCAGAGCAACTATATCCCCCTGCCGTTCGTCATCATGCTCCTGCTGCAATTCCTCTCTATGGTCGTGGACAGGTTGGTCCAAAACAATCACATTCATAGTCGTATTCTTACTAGGGAATGTGCTTGCATGCACAGTGCGCTTATACGTACAGTAATACTCAGTATATTATGCCTAGCTTGCATTCTGCATAATGTTAACAGCGTTGTTTATGTGTTCACTGGACGGTGGTTGTCCTCATGGTGCAGTGAGAATGTTTGCATGCCTCCAGCTGTAAATTTTGTGATCTTCTTGAAGTGCACACTTATCCCATTATGATCATACATGAATATCTTTTTGCATACACTTCCTATGTTCATACAGAGGTATCTATCTCCGCCGGTCACTGGGTGCTAGGTTTGTCTTCCATATCCTGCTACTTGTCATCTGGCATGTGTGGCTCTTCTTCCTGCTGCCATCCAACTTCCTCACGGGAAGGTAATTTCTGTACCAACGAGGTGATGAAAATCACAAGTGGTATAGCCTTTGGCAGCGCTCTCTTTTAGTAAAGCTGTATAGTCACACAGCTGGTCATATACGTATAGTGGTAGCTACTTGGAAACCCTCCACTCTAGACTGAGGTTATCTGGCACTAGGTCATAATAATGCTGCATATTTACTCACTTTGAGCAGCTGACCACAACACTGTGGCAATTTGGACAGTTTTCTAACACCATGCAGGCTGCCTCATAAACGTCACGGTTGCTACCTGTATCTTGGCCATGCCCATACCAAGCACACAAGATCAACTGATACTAACCGTCCCTTTCTGCAGTCGGTTTTGCCAGATGATAATCTACTATTCATAATCTCCGCATGCATTCATATCTGGTTTTCTACATTCCTTGCAGACCATTCACCCAGAACGCTGCAGCCCAGTGTATTTACTTTTTCAAATGCTGCTATTTCATCATGTCAGCCCTGCAGATCGTTGCTGGCTATCCAAATCAAATCCTTGGATACTTTCTTACCAGCAAGTACACGACCGTGTCTGGCCTTGCTTTCCAGGTCTACCGAGCCATACCCATCCTGTCAGAGCTTCGCGAGGTGATGGACTGGACGTTCACCGACACAACACTCAGTCTCCTACACTGGTTTCGTGTGCAGGAGATATACGCCCAAATCTACGTTGTGAAAGTCCGCAGGGAGCGTGAGAAGGTAGGCACTATAGTAAGCCTTCATGCAATACCCTGTGGAACAATCCACCTGGAACTCGATTATTACACCACTCTTCATAGTGAAACTGGAAGTTTGTATTAAATGGTAGTAGGAAAGCAAACAATTGCTATGATGCTCTAATTTGCTCCATCACTACTTCAGAGCTCTCCCCGGTATCTTGGAGAACCGCAGAGCTTCTTGCTCAAGATTCTGCTGGGAGCATTGATGGTGACAGTGCTAGTGCTCCTGATCTGGGGACCACTTCTTGTGATCAGCTTGATCAACACCACGAGCCAGCCCAACCCTCCGATTGCTGCCAACATAAAACTTACAATTGCTGGGTTTCAGGTACGCAATGTATTTTCTCTATAGGTAGTGACAATACCCCAAGCACTATGGAGTGGGTAGCAGAGTCGCTTGCTCCGTCTAGATGATATGCTGCAAGACTCAAAGTGTGCAAGGCAGTTTGCTAAATGTCACAGGCAGGCTACTGATATATAACATACAAGGCAGATCCAATACCTGGGATGTAAAGGGAACTACGAAACTGAGTCCAGTAATTCTGGTTCCCTCCTCTGCTTGAGGTGTATCCTTCTCTCCTTTGCTTATGTAGCCATTGGTTGAGATGGACGTTCAGCAGGAGTCCATCAAGGCGCTGAGTGCAGCACAGTATACCAATCTCACAAACAGATTTGCTAATACTCCAGTAAGTGGTCAACGATTACAGCATGTCAGAGTATGATGACTATGCAAAATTATGTGTACATGCACGCATTTGAATTCATTGCTATAACCACCCCCAACTAAACGTTAAAATTCTGGATACCTGACATTGAGAATCAGGAATGGTAGGTTTAACTTTATTGGCCTCACTGTATGTTCTTGGGTTTCATTTTGTAGGCGTGCACGGTAACAGTACAAACTAAACAGAGTGTAATTGTTTATGTATAGGTCCTCCAGTTATGTGCAACACAGTCTAAAACGTGGATGTGGACAGCATGCAAAGATGAAAGATCATTTTTACAGAACTGAGATTGGATATGTATAGTCTTGGAGGAGGGGGTACACGCAAACACAGACTAATTATAGTAGCTACGCCATAGAGGTTATGTCTAATGACTATGCGAGGCCACTTCTCAATATGAACCACACAGAGAGAACAAACTAATCCAGGACTTTGAGCTCAAAGACATGTCCTTCCAATAATTATCTGTCAGAGGTGTAAAGACTCGCCAAAGGTATTGTCTCTAAAGTGCCTCAGGGGTACTGCCAAATCACACGCCACTCCTCCCAAAAGTTGTTTATTCCTTCCTATTGTCCAGGCCTTTCCACTGTTCAGCCAGCAGTTTCAGAGGCAGGACTTCCATCAGGTACTCTTTT
This sequence comes from Axinella damicornis, assembly GCA_963931865.1. NCBI lineage: Eukaryota > Metazoa > Porifera > Demospongiae > Axinellida > Axinellidae > Axinella > Axinella damicornis. The sequence continues at coordinate 2,856,582 of OZ007515.1, read as the reverse complement.
CTGGGGAGTCCACCTCCCTGTGGACCATCAGCCCCCCCTCAAGGGACCTGCTGAGACAGCAACTCAACGAAGTCACCAATGACCCCACCCGCTCCATCTTGCTACAGTTCTCATGGACAATCACCAGGTTAGCAGTGATAACAGGCAGTTTATTAGGCTCACATACAGTTCTTCTTCTTGCAGTTAGTTAACCTCTATCTCAGCCAACCATAACACTAGACCGACCGTCCATGGATGGTCGAGCATCTGTGCAACAGAGAATACACTGATCTGATATTCTATTCAACAGAGCACCTTCAACTGCTGGTTTGGCTGCAGAATCAGTGTCTGGGGTAAATGAGAGAATGTTAACCAACTCCACAGACTACACCACAATCATGGGCTTGCTTGAAAATCTGGACTTAAGTGATGCACAGACCAACGTGTAAGTGTGGTGACTAAGTATAGCTTCACCCTCAGGTAGCATCCCTCAGGTTTCTGAAATGCTAAGAGACCTGCTTGAGTGCAATAAATTGCTTAGACTGTGGGTTATATCTTTAAGTTTCTCTGTATGATATATTCCATGAGGTGTATATTGGAATTAGGGACCTCATTAAGTCCAAATGATCAAAGCACATGTGCAGTCTACGTTGGGTAGCCTCACATTTCCAAGTACTAATTATATGGTATCAGTGAAGCAATCCTTCTCTGGATGGATGGCAAAGCCAGTCAATCTATGTTCAATGTCTCCTTTGATATCACAAAACTCTTGTTCACACAGATCCTTTCCAAACCTTTACCCATCGTTTATTGATGCACCTGCAAACGGAGCCTCAGCAAATTTAACTACAGTTAGCCGTAAGTGCAAACTCCCCATTGTTGTATATTGGAGCAGAAGTGCATAATGATGCTTTGCATATCAATGTTTTAATGTGTGTGTGTGTGTGTGTGTGTGTGTGTGTGTGTGTGTGTGTGTGTGTGTGTGTGTCTGTGTGTGCGTGACGGAAGTGGGATGTTCGTGGGGTGGGACTAGGACTAGTGATGCACGACCTTCGTACTTCAATTTACTGAACCTCGAACTCCGCGAACAAGAACATTGGGCATGGGCTGAAACAGCAGGGGCTACAAGCGGATGCAATTGGGGAGCAGCAGACGGGGAGCAGCAGTTGAAGCGGATGGATGCAATCAGGGAGCAGCAGCTGAAGCGGACGCAATGGGGGAGCAGCAGCTCTGCACAGAGATCGAGCTGTCCAGCGCTGGATTACTCACCTGGGCGAACGAGGGGGAAGTAGCTGAGCAAGTGAAGCGAGCGAAGCTACTTGTACGTATATTACTTTCCCTGCTGTTTGGTCATGGAATTGCTGTCAGTAATCCTTTGGTGTTTCAGGAAGCTCAGCATGCATAGCTTTCAGTATGTCATATGGACACCTGCGTACAATTTGTACCCATGCACCTGGCATGAGCCACATGACTGTCATAATATTTTCTTCCCATCTCATTCGGCAGGGTATGTAAGTAATAATGCCAATGTGTCGTGTATTGCCAGGCTAAACATGACTACTACTGGTGAGGCTGAGTGGTGGACACTGTCCCAGAAAAGTAGCTACTTTCTCTCAGATGAGCCACCTGGCAGTCTTGAGATGATCATCTACAGTGAGAGGATTGCCCCACCTATCTTCAGTGCTATCGCTGGACTTGGGTGAGTTGTGTGCCATTGTAGTTCAGATGGAGCGGAATAAATAAGTTGCCTATATCTCCTTATATGGTATATACATGCAGGATCGTCGGACTGTATCTCTCCGTAGTTCTGGTGGTTGGCCGGTTCATGCGTGGTTACATCACTCAGCTTCCTAGCCAGCTGTTGGTGGATGAAATCGTGAACCCTGACCCCCTCCTCCAGCTGTGCAGTGACATCTTCCTGGTACGGGAGAGCAAGGACTTCATACTAGAGGAGATCCTCGTGGGGAAGCTCTTCTTCATCTTCCGGTCACCCGAGAGAATCATCAAACTCACTGAAAACACCAAGTTTAAGCAGGAATGAGACTGATCAGAAAAGGAAAATTAATTGTTGTATTTTAGCATAGGTTTGAGAAAGGAAAGAATTTTCATGAGAATTCATGACAACAGTTAGTAGATTGAAGGGTGGAGACTGGCTGATAGTTAACAAACCCACAGTATACGTCAGCGTCTAACATTTGGGATGAAGTATCAGCAGCTGATAATCAGGTTTGTGATTGTCATGATTTCCCAAACAGCTATTACACCAACCAAATGCAGTCATGAGCTGTGCATAAGTGATGTGCTAAGCTCAATCGATATCCTGGTACATGTACTTAGTGTACGTGGACAATGATGAAATTCTCATAAGACACACTCATGAAGTCTATATAACTGATGGTGTGCCCAGCATGAAGTGCATGCTCACATGTAGTACACCTGCAGCTGCATGTACCTATGACTGGAGGTCTGCCGTGGATAATTAAAGTCGTACCAGCAGATTGAGAAGGCTTCTTTGCACAATAGTAATCCATTGATTGTGTAAGCAATACCCTTAATTGATTGTAATGGTTCTATATAGCTCAGCTTTAGCTTGGAACTGGCAATGAACTGCGTGCATGCATAATTGCATGATTATGGTCAATTGGGATATGGGTCCATGTTTCTTTATGCATGCTAGAGAGCCTGCATGTCTTTAATCGTGAGTTCAATTCCTACGGCTCTCGTCGTGGAAATGATGCGGTCATGGCGCGGGGAACATTCGCCAACATTAGAATAGTGAATAAATTTGTCTTTGTCCCATCATCACATGGATCCAAAGTTATTACCAATAGAATAGGGAGTAGACACCAACAGACAATGAACACCCAAAGATGGTACAGAAGTGTGCATGGTGAATAAGAAGACAGAGAAACAAGAAAGGCACGGTGTGGTACAGTACTGGCTGAGAACTTGTCTGTCACTACACTAGTCTTTAACCAGTAAATACGCTTTTCAGATAGTGTAATAGATCAAATGCAATGAACATGTAGATGACACCAGCAGTTCCAAGGAGCAGGATCGCAGACAAAATTATTTCCTGTCAACAGAGGTTAGGTATAAGGTATAGGTAAGAGTGTGCATCAGTATCCATCTCACTATACAGTCATGCTACTGCATGCAACAAATTATTACAAGGGTGTACCTCCGATGGTAGGGCACAGGCCCCAGCTACTAGGGCATGCATGTGCCCCAGTGTGCCCCCACACCTATAGCTACGCCACTGCTGTTTGCAAAGTATAAAGTGCAATGCTACTGAACATAAATATCTAGTGTCCGTCCCAGACCAAATACCTTTAATGGCTTCAATTGCATGGCCTGTGCAGTTCCTTTCACCCGCGGTGTTTTGTATCTCTGCTTTCTTGTTGCTATGTGCTTCTCATGTTTACCTATTGGTACATGTATGTAGAAACAGGATGAGGGAAAATTTACCACGTATATAAAGTATAACACAAAAGCGATTTCAGTGGGCCTACATTGAGCACCAACTAATCTCGGTGCTCAGAGTAATACTAATTGACCCAATCTTGGTGCTAGTCTCGCGAGCCAGCCCACTTCTGTAAGCAGGTACTCTGAGTTTGTTGGAGGAAAGGATGTATTTGTTGTTCTGCTGACTGAATACGGCAAAACCTATTGCTATGGTTGTTTTCAACAGATCAAGGGAGTTGCATGGACACTGTGACTATCACAGCACTGCATGCGTACTAATATTCCATGGTTATGTAGACCCCACATACATAATCCAAATGTTTGTGGGACAGCAGACGCATCCCTCCCCGGCCCCGTGCGGAAGGGGACTGGCTCACACACAGCACGAAGGTTCTTTCTCATGCACGTTAAGGAAATCAGCCTGGTACGAGGCTAGGCCTACATGTCATAACTCGCTGGGTATGGTTTATCAGACTCGCTCTCTCTGCAGCATGCAGACAGGACAGAAGTGGGTGTGGCCGGCGAAAGAACGTCCGGAATATCATTGCAAAAAATTTTGAACCAGCTAGCTAAGAGAATATCAACTTAGTCATACCGAGTTGCCTCCTGTAGCTGTCAACTGTGCTTCCACCGTAAGGTTTGAGTCTTGCCATGATTAAGAGTCTCTTCCCGGTCCCAGACCCTGGGACGGAACATCACATTCCCGTCCCGTTCCCGTACCGTGGAATCGAATTAAACTTTGGGCGCCAAAAAGGATCACTAAGAGGCTGAACTACAGGACCGGTCGACCAGAGAGCTAGTCTGCTAGAGGTACTGCCACACTACGTCCCGGGCAATAAGCTGAGTGCCACCACCGTAGACTTACTCATTAATACCGAACTGCAATATGGCTACGGGTAGAGGAATCTCAACGTCTGGTGGAGAGTCAACTACCCCCTGTCCATCTGGAAGAAACAAAAGGAATGTCCCAGGCCTGGGAAGTTTTGCTTCTCCTCTGTTGCGTAGTGTATTATCGCCTGTGCTGCAAACTCCAGCGAATGTCGCCACTGGAAGCCGCAGTGCGGTGGCAAGGGTAACCATCAATGATGATGAGGCTGAGCGAAGACAGAGACGACTGGAGAACCACATGCGTACCATGTTGAGTCCAGGATGCCACACCCCAAAGAGTACAACAGCAGCTATGGACTCTGATAGGTCAGTATAGCTAGTTTGTGTGTGTGTGTGTGTAGTCTTGTTCCCAACGGGGTTTTTTTTTTTTTTTGGGGGGGGGGGGGGAACCAAAGAAAAAACGCAGTCCGGTGAATGGCCTATTGCGTGTCATATGTGCTGTCACATGAAGTTTGGAGCCACCATGACACATGATTATCCTGCTTAGTTGCAAAGATTGTCTTTCTCAGAGGTTCAACTCCATGGAACAAAAATTCCAAACTCCATATATATGGAATGAACTCTGAAACAATCTTACTGTCATCCAAAGCACAGAAACTCTGGAAGTTGACAAGCTCAGAATTACACCCTGACCATTCACAATGCCCTGACAGCCTTCTCTTGGTCTCTTCATAGCCTATTTCTGGTTCTATGCCAGAGTGCAGTGCTCCGTGGGTTAGACGTTCACCCAATGGAAACTATAAGGCCTTGGGCCCTTAGTAGCATCCTCACTGTGCTTGGAACGGTACATCCCTTGGCCATTATGGCCTTCTTAAATCCTGTGAAGCTGCCGTGACCCTGTTGTCATGCATGATCTAGCTACCACTATAACATGTTGTCTTCTTCCTACAGAGTCCGTGCCATGGAAGCATCCACCACAGCTCTGACGAATGCTCAACTTGCCGAACACTATTCAAACTGCATCAAGCTATCCTCAGAAAATGTAAGTTGATATTGGACTGCAAAGAGAAGCATTATAATTGCTCCGCACTATTGCCAGCATGACACTTGCACATAGAGGAAGTTACCAAAGTGTGGACACCATGTAGTTTTGGTCAGCACCATTTCAGAATTTCAGATATCTTTCAGTGGTGTGATGGAGCTTATGCATAGTCCTATCAGCTCACTAATTACCTACAGTGCCTCATAGCTACCATTTGCTATTGTGATGCCTGTTTTTGTGGCAGAAATAACACCATTCTGAATACAGAAGTCTTGAGCGTTATCATGAAACCATGAACTATGTATTCTGTCGCAGAAAATCAATGCCAGGAATGCTTTTGGGCTCCACCTCATTGACTACATGCTGGAAGTGCTCAGAAAGCGTGGGGAAATGACAAACTTTCAGGTGAGCCATGTCCGCCTGCATACACTGTCTAGTTGCGACTTTCTCTTCAGCACCCTAGTGTCTGTGCGCTGAAGAAGGAAAATAATTGTCCCGTTCCAGCACGGATCATCGTCAGATCAATATGATTTTGCACTTCTGTGTTCCTGCCTCCTCTAATGCACAGATTGCAGGCTGCACACTTGACGCAGGTGCTAAAATCTATGCTGGCCGAGTGGACTCAATATACAATGATGCATACAAGATGTTGGGTGGTCTTGGAAGGGGAGAAAATCAAGGTGCTTGTTAAGTACATGTGCTGCCTTGAGAAAGCATGCAGTACCCATGATGTAGTCCATTCACGAGCCATTGTAGACTCCAGTATCGCGTTAATTTTCTGCATGTTCTGTGATGTGTAGCTAGTGCACATAATTAAATTAGTCTTCTGTGCCTTACATGTATAGTACCTACTGGTAGAAGGTTTCCTGTTAAACCTGTTTGCTGCCCTGTATATGTGACCTTGTACGTAACTCAGGTGTACTATCTGAAACTTGCAGGTGCTGGTGATGAGCATGAGAATGCTGGGAACAATGAGCCCAGTGAGAACCGAAGAAGAGCCAAGAAGGTATATTATAAGGGACACATTCAGACCTTGGAAATTGTCCTTCATTGGGAGGTCAAATAATGCATTAGAGTGCATGTGGGACGTCCTTTATGTAGTCTTTAATTAATTGTCCTTTACGAGGGGCAACCGCACTCCTGGTAGCGAATGCAACCGGTTGCAACTTGCTAGTAGCACAAGTATTACAGCTCCTTCCAATTAATGCACATGTCAGGTGAGGATCATGCTCGGTACGTACGTGGTCAATGTCAAAGTCAGCAATGGCGGCCAATGGGAAGACAAGAAAGAAATTTTACAGCACTCACAACCTTGCCAGCACGGTGAGTTTCAGCATGTAGGCATCAGTGAACAACAGCGATCAAGACCGTGTGGTCAGAATCTTCGTGGGCCTTTCGTGAGAGCTGTACTGGCAATGAAACTCAAAGAGAGCGCTCAAGCAATGGCGGCCGACGGCGAGACAAGCACTGGTATCTCCACCACCAAATTCAGTGGGTTTCTGCACCAAAATTGTATGGGTGCATGGGACAGTGCATGATAGCGATCAGAACGGTGTAGTCAGAATCTTGGTAGGCCGTTCCTACTAGCCAAAGGTTATTTATTTATGTGGCACACTTCCCCCTACCAGGAGTGTAATCAGGTTTCACTGCATATCTGGCATTGAGTCTGTAGTGAATGGTTGCCCTTACTTGTGTCTGTACCCTACATCTACCTGCAGTCTAACGTGCATGCATCACAAACAACTGAGCGGAATACCAAAGTCCTGGACATCAACAGCTTTGATTTGGAGTTTGAAGTCGACCCATTGTTCCAGAAGACCTCGGCAGCGTTTGACGAGGGAGGAGTTGAAGGACTGCTGCTTAACCACTTATGCATTCAGTACGCAGCACCTAATACACTGTACATTGCAACTGGTATAGTGGAATAGTAATCAAATTGTGAGCTGGTGAAAGTGTTTTTTAAATGTACCTAGAAATTCAGCATGCACTTTCAATACACTTTGCGCAGTGCGTGCACGAGTATCCTGTAACCTTAACTCTTTAACAACCGTGCCTTGTAGGGATGACAGCTGTGCTTTGATGCTGGATGCAAAGGAGGTGCCTCGCTCAACTGACACGTCCGTACAGGCTGAGTCCATATCAATGGAAGAGCTGAGTGGTAAGCCTGATCTTTCACTGTCGTATGATATCAGTACAGCGCCAAGTGTCGGAGTTAAGTGAGTGGTACCTGTTGATCGGAAATTCATGTACGAGGGCTATTGTCTTGGTATGTAACTGAATACTTGCTGTGTTTAATCACCTTCCAGGTCAGCTTGAAGTAGCCTACCTGAGGGGGTTACAGGTCTGCCCAACGTTCCTGCCTTTCAGATTTTCTGATGAGCAAAGCAGTGTAAGTATCAGCAGCTTGAAATGGGGTTGAGTTTACGACATAATTTATGTATAATATATCCGTGGTGCATAATGTATTTCTATCATTGATGAAATGCTGCCCTTGAATTGTAGCCGCACCTCCGGAAGTGCTGAATGAAACAGATGCTGCCCTTAAGAATAGAATCTGCTATTGCTGAGTAGAAGTCAAAGAAATTTGCACTTGTCCTCATCCTCTTTGAAGGGTTTTCTCGTACCGCGGCGCTTTCTTCTGTGCTAAGTCCCAGCATCATGTTTACCAGCGAGCAGCGAAAAACTTTGTTGCCTCGACTAGTCATGCGAGTGGTTCTGACTCAGATCTGTTGTTGCTCAACTGGCTTTCTCAATGCCATTACTGAACACCGCCCTTGAATTGTTACCGCCCTCGAATAGTACCCTCACAAAGGAAGTAATTAGTAGCTGCAGCATCTGATCTGGTACCATGCATATACTGGGATCGAATGAGCAGCTAGCTACTGTTGAGTGTTCCCTGTTGACTTGGGTCTTGTTTTCTTCAGGACAATCCGTGGAGTATTGACCACATCTTGTCAGATATAGCTGCACCAGATTCCTCGATGGGACACAAGTATTGCAATCAGCCAGGTAGTTATGGTTGTTTGTTATGTGACTATTTGTGTGCCTGCAAGTTACAGACACCACTGCAGAAGTGCTGATAAGGCTCCACCCATGCCACGCCCATGAGCAGTTACACTGCATGCAATGTACCATAATGTTAGCAACTGTCTGAGCTGAAGGTGATTTGCTGCCACATATTGTGCAGCCACTTATTGTACAGCTATGTAACCTCCCCCCCCCCCCCCCCCCCCCCCCCTTCAATTATGTGATTGGATATTCCCATCTTGTTCTTCCCCCTAGATGCTGACTACAGTATGCTGCAGTGCCCGCCGGTAGCAAACAACACAGTAATGCAGGATTTTGATGATGAAGGAACTGACGGCGGTGATCTAAACTTCGCTGGAGAGGAAGAGCTCATAACTCAGCAGGAAGTGAGATTATTCAAGCACCTGAAGGGTGCAAACAGCATGGCTGTGTCTGGGCTCCGCGGTAGAAAGGCCTTGGCTGGCACTGGGACTGCGATTTCTGTCGTTTTTGGCGTAAATGGACTTAGAAACATTTTGCCCTGTAGGGCCTCCATTTCCAGCATTCATGACCTGATTTTCAGCTACGGGCAGGTTGGCATTTCTGAGAGACACGATTGCAAGTTCGTTATTTAGTGGGTGTGGTTAAAGTGACACATCTACTTAGGATGAATAAAATTACCTGTGGGAGCAGTTTCAAGCCCAGCAACGTAAGGGAACAGAAATTAGGCTATGTTTAAGTGTTGTAGAGACTGAAAATCACCTCAAGAAGGAATTTGAGCCCAAAAGAGCTTTCTTGGTAGGAAGTAATTATACTACCGGTGTTAGTTATGGGTGACTGAAAGCCAGAATGCAGGGGCTGTATACAATCGGTGGACTGGACTACTGGACTGGACTACTGGACTGGACTACTGGACTACTGGACTCACCCAAAATTCCATGAAACGCCCTTTTCAGTGAGAAGTTAAACGCCCTTACTTAGCCTATTAGTTCGCTAATGTTGCTTCCTAGCCTGTTGCGGCTTTGTCTCCTCGATTTCCGAAGGTCTAAGGTCACGTGCATATTTAATAAGCGAGCTCGAACTATACTGTAGTCATGGATAATATGTTAGCTACACTTGAAGGCAGGCTGGAGTTTGGTTTCTGCTGATGACGTGCTAACTGCTCTTCTAATCCTTCAAGCAGGCGGAGAATCCTAAGTAGCTACCTAACTGGAGCACAATCAAAGTTTGACTTCCCAACAAATGCGTGTGACCTCCAGTCATGGATGCTCAAAGCTAGCTAGCATGGATGCTCAAAGCTCTTCCGCATCCGGGTAGGCCTGGGAACGAGGCTAGCCCAAAGCCAGTACAGAACCATAGGACAGAACCCACAAGAATTGTTGAAGCTCATTAAATATGCACGTGACCTTTGACCTCGGAAATCGAAGAGACAAAGCCGCAACTGGCTAGGAAGCAACTTTAGCGAACTAATAGGCTGAGTAAGGACGTTTAGCTTCTCACTGAAAAGGGCGTTTCATGGAATTTTGGGTGAGTCCAGTAGTCCAGTAGTCCAGTCCAGTAGTCCAGTCCAGTAGTCCAGTCCACCGATTGTATACAGCCGAATGCAGGAACATGGAACGGAACACAAAACTGAAGTATGATGGCACTAATAGGTGCAGAAAATGCTATATAGTTTCTCAAACTGGACTGGGACTTGCACTCGTTTGTGTGTGTGTATTTGTTCCTCTGAAGTCATCATCTACCTGGCTTGGGTCAAATGATTGCATGCCGAAATCATGAAGTTGATTACTTGGGTTCAGTTAGGGCCAGGGCAGACTTCCGCATTCTGTTTCCTGCATTCAGTCACCCATTATTCATTTTTTCGGTATCATTAGATTGAAGTTGGATTTGGAGAGGTGACAAATCTCGGTACATGCGGTGATGTACAAGTGGCCAGAGTTGTTCTGCCAGACAGTGCGAACCAAATTGACAGGTAATGCTGATAAGGTCGTTGCATCCTTTCTGATTCCATGCTTCCCTACCCACATTGTCAGATTCGCATGTTGGCATGTATGCTGATACTATATATGTTAGCAATGCTGCATGGACTTAGGTGTTGATTTCCCTGTGCATATTCACAATTGTGCATGCGTGCTGGAACCATGGTATCTATGATTCCCTGCACATGCATGTTCACAGATGTCATGCTAGGGTTTTTTAGTGATCGATGCTTACAAAAGCTAGCCTAGAGCTTGTTCCCAGGCCGTTCCCACCGCCAGTATTTCTGGTATGAAATACGGCAGGGGAAGGCCTGGAAGATCTGGTCACGTGGTCACGTGCGACGACATTAGGTAGACATGGTAGACACGCAAGGGGTGGTGCCCAACGGTTATAATACCTGTTTCGCGTTGATCCGTCCCCAGCGTTGTGAACAACGAACGGTCGTCTGCCTTGTGAACACTCTGACATCCAACCTTTGGACCGGACAGTAGAAGACAGGACGTTGAGATTCTTCATTGGGCACTGCCCTCCGTGTGTCTACCATCTGTCTACCTGACATCATCGCACATGACCAGATCTCCCAGGCATTCCCCCTGCTGTACGTATTTCATGCTGGAAGCGATCAAATACTCGCGGCGGGAACGGCCTGGAAACGAGGCTAACAAAAGCTGGGATAGTTTAGTTTATGAATTTTGCTGTTCCTTTACACAGGGTAGTTAATATTGTCCCAGGAGCAGGTGTACGTGAGCTTTGCCTGTCAGAGGCTCTGGAACCTTCCGAGTACTCCTACTTCAATTCTGCTGTGACAACCACATGGGCTGGCCCACATCACTGGAAACTGAGATCGAGGAGCAGTACAACACAAAAAGGTGTTTGGTGTAGCTTCATTGTTTTTTTTTTTCATTTACAAATGCAATTATTTTGTGCCCTGAAGGAATTCTACTCACTGTGGACCTCCTTAATGTTTCATGAAGTGCCCTATATTTAGTGTGTGTACGCTGTGAGGAAATTTGACCATGCATGAGTCTTTGCTTACTTCAGATTGAGCTTCTTGATATGGGACATTCGTTGTTTTTTTTTATGCGAAGTAGATGTAGATATTTGGTTATTCATAGGCTACACAGCTATACATCCACGTGTTTGTTGCTGCAGAGGAGAATATACCAGCAGGAAAACCAAGGAAAAAGAGGGAGCCAAAGAAGCAATTCAGAGTTGACTTTACGCAGACTTCTGAAGAAAAGCAATTTTCAAAGAGCAAGGTATGTATGTATGTATGTATGTATCATAGACTCGGTAGAGTCTATATGTAGGGATACGACGTACACGCAATACATGCTAATACAAAAAAATCTCTCCAAATCTCAGAAACGGTACACTTATAAGCCTTTATAACCACATACCGTTCATCTTCGAGTGTTTTCATGACCAACAAGACTCCTCGCATCGCGAAAACCCGTCGCGAAAGTACCACACCAGGCACTCGCAAAACGGGCAAATTGTTTTTCTTTCTTTCTTTCTTTCTTTCTTCTTCTTCAGACAACTTAGCTCAACGTTGCCTCAATCTGTCACGATGGTTTTTGCACGAAACAGTAGCATTTTCAACCGAGCAGTGCAACGTCCCATCGCTTTTTCGCTACCTCCAAGTCTTCACCAGGCGGCTGCAGCTGCCCACTCAATAACTATGGCTTTGTTTGTCACGCCATTTTCACGTTTGTACGCATGCGCACGTAAACGATCACTTAGCAACGATACGTAATTATTACTCAAGATCGCTGAATTAGAAACAGTGATGAAGCTGCGTTGACCGATGTGTTGTCAAACGAGGCACTGTTTATAAGACTGAGGTTAGTCCCTGTAGAGTCTACGCATGATTTAGCTAAGCTTATATTGCTACCTATACTGTACTCTGTGAGCAGGGTGAATGCCTATCTCAACTCTCAACACCCATATGAATGTCCCTACTATAAACTGCCTATGCCATGGTCTTCAGACAAGGAGAACTCAGGGGCTTTGTCATCCATCTAGGGAACAGTTGACTTGAGATGCCCGGGCCTGATTCTTCAGCCAATGCTGGAAGTGTAATACTTGAGTAATATAGTCCATATACCAAGGCAAGGACACCTACTGCCCAGTTGCCTGTGAGGTCACTGACTTCTGCAGCAAACTTCAGCTCAAACATGCGCCTGCTGCCAAAAAAATTACATAAACAAGTAATAAAAAAACATTATAAATGTAGCAGGATGTAGGGATACCAGAACGGCAAAAAGTAAGGAAACAAGAGGGATGATCGAACATAACAGTGAAGTATACAATCACCCCTACATATCTTTTTTCATTGTACATGTATATATGGAAGAAGATCTCTGTAGGGGTGATTGTATACTTCACTGTTATGTTCGATCATCCCTCTTGTTTCCTTACTTTTTGCCGTTCTGGTATCCCTACATCCTGCTACATTTATAATGTTTTTTATTACTTGTGTATGTATGTATGTACTAGGTGGAAGCGTGATATCAATCTCGTAAATATTATCCACCCAGCTCGTACTTACAGCTCCCCAATTGATACACATAATATATATTATGCAACATCACATGCTGTCTATGATGATCAAATCTGACAACAGTAACCAATCTGAATATAGAACTTCTCATAACTCCACCACCAAGGTGACTTAGTTTCTGTACAACTACATGGTTGCCTTCAAAAACACAGAAAAGTAATGTTTTTACTATGCAATCGAAACTGGTCCTGCAGCATGCGTAATGAAATGTGTAGCACGTACCATGTGTAAATTTGTGCCAGCGTATGCAATTAGATTAGCTACCTCCTTATGTTTCACCCCCAGAGAAAGAGTTGCACCTCAACAAACTTGAAGGACATTCAGCGGGCAACACTGTGCCCAATGCACAGCACATTCACAAGGCTGCCATGGGTCTTAAATTTTAAAAGAAAAACATTAACAGAGACGTTATTTCCCTCCTGGGAGTGTTATGAATTTAACTCTTCTTTGCGTGTAGGCTGCCACTAAGCTGACCAAGGCGACCCTAGAGAAACTGAGTGTGGAACAGACCACTCTTCCTAAAGATGTTCACACCGGTATCGACATACTGTTCAAGCTGTTTAACAGACCCCAGTGGAAGGTAGGCTTGGTACTTGTGCCTGGTTCAGTGAGCTAAATGGCTGAATTCACTCCGTGAATATTGTGTATGCATGCGGGTAATAGGGTGTTTAAACTTGGTATATCAGGCCATTTGTGCATTATGAAGCCCTTTGCCATAAACTATGGCATAGAAATGAAATGGAAGCGTTGCACAGAATCTACTATAGTGCAGCTTGTCTTCCACTCCCCTGCCCAGGGGTCTAGTGCCTAAGAGTATTTGACGAGTGTTCGGAACATCTCACGATTTGTCCACGGATTGACTCTAACTCTCAGCGCTTGCATTATTGTTCATGAGTGGCTTCTTTGTATATACGTACATTAACATCTTTCACCTTCATCCGTTTAATACTTCATTCCTTGTATGTAGGTATGGAGAAAAATGAGGGCGTTGGGCACTCTTGAAGAAAACCCAGATGGTATGTAAACTCTTTTTCTTTACTGTGCATAAATTAGTCGGGCATCTGGTGAAATGACAAGTTTATAGCTAAATGCTGGCAAACTCATTTATTAACCCTTTAACAACCCATGACGCGTATATGTGTCATGAGCCTGGCACTTCCGGCAAATGTTCTTGGGAGATAGGATCTCATACGTACGTACCTTTCCCTGACAAGGGTGCATTCCTTTTCCTTTAGGTGTTTGGTATGATTACGGCAATCCTAACGATGTGAACTACTGTCCTGCCGTTAATGAGGTAAGGAATTTGTGTTCTGTTCTCCTTATTCCCTGTGTGGAGGCTTCCTGAAATATGCATACCATACAGCCATTGTAACTATTGAATGGTAGAGAAATCACTGTTACTTCATTGAACAAATGTGCGCATTCGCTTTGCTAAAGTACATTTATACTGGGTTCGAAGTGTACGATTTGTATGGGTAATAGAGGTCAGTATAATTGAGAGGTGTTAATTAATAGCTATATCTCTCAACTTCTTGGGAATACTTTCCTGGTGAAAGGGCTATACACCGGCATGTCGGATGCAAGCCCGCCCTGTTAGTGCCACCAGTTTACTAGAAGCAGGGAGGCACAATGGTTAAGCACCCTGACAACTTGAGGAGATGACCAACATCTTGTGTCCGGTTAGTTCTTGCAAAGAAATGCATTGGGAGATATAGCTGTCTACACCTCTCAATTACACTGACCTCTATTACCCATACTAATCGTACACTTTGAACCCAGTAGCAAATGTGCACATTTACTTATGCTATGTCACCATCCTGTGATTCGCACACTCTTCCATTATGAGAGCATTTCTGAACAGATCTTAAACCTTTGAACTTTTAATGTCATGTTTATAACGAGGGGCAACCGCACTCCTGGTAGGTGAGGTTAAACGGTAGCATAAGCTAAGTGTGACAGTTCGTTCCAGTTATCACACATCACTTGAGTACCATGATAGCTATAGTCTGTATGGGAAGATCAGAAATTATTTAGAGTGCTCTCAAGTACCGAATAAAACCATTCATAGCCGCGTTGCAACCCTTGTCGCGACTCGCCGTAGCGCACGCAAGCAATTCGTTCCAATTAACGCACATGCCACGTGGCAACCAGTCGATCGCGAGCAATGGCGACCAAAAGGAAGACAAGACATTATTACAGCACTCACAACTTAGCCAGCACGGTGAGTTTCGGCATGTAAGCGTCGGTGAACAACAGCGATCACGGCCGTGTGGTCAGAATCTTCGTGTGCTTTCCTAAGAACGGTACTGCCACCGGAAGTCGGAGAGAGCGCTCGTCCACGGCGAAACAAAAGCGCTCATATCTCCACCACCAAGGTGAGTTTCAGCACCAAAATTGTACGGTTGGGACAGTGCATGATAGCGATCATGAAGGTGTAGTCAGAATCTTAGTACGCCATTCCTATCACTCGAACGAATTATTTACATTATATTATATTACATTACGCGGCACAATTTTCTCTATACCAGGAGTGTAATAGGATGATGGGGACAGTGATGGTCTACCTGATGACCCGGATGCTACTGTGCCACCCCTTGGTGAAACCGTCATGGACTTCTACAACCAGTCGCAGAGTTTCAACAGCATGCTAGGCCCTCCCAGTCAGAACCAGGTTTCCCAGGAGCTTCTGGTACTGGCTGGTGACAACCTGGTTGCTCAGCCCAGAAGGGTAAACATGCATGCAGTGAGAGTGTGAGGTACTCTGTAATTCACTTCATGTGGACTCGGATACTGAAGAGTGAGCATACACAACTGACAATATTTTGAAACTAGCTGCATAACACTTGCACATTTATCACTCATGTAGGTCCACCAGATTCAAATAGACTATGCTAGGAGTGCTAAAAGGTTGGACGTTAAAAGACTCAAGGCCAAAATGTGGCAGATCATTACAGAGAACATTCCAGATAACAAGGAGAACTCTATACCCGTAAGTTATCAAGTAAAACACACAAGTGTAAACAGTGTAAACATAATTGTGAACCAGGAATGGTTTATTGCTTATCCGACAACAACACATGCACAGTGTGGCCACGTGTACCTGTTAGCCGTCAACAGCGGTATCTTGCTGGCTTGAAAGTCCGTTATTTCACTGATTTGCCCTTTGGCACAGAAACCAGAGGATGTACTGCACTCCCGCGGGACGGATCTGGCCATACACTCATCAGCGAATAATCCAATGCCAGGCTCGCCTACTGGACATGTCGACGGTCAGCTTGGGCTGTGCTGGAGCCACCGTTTGTGTCCCGTACACGCTCAAATTCCTGAGCTGCTAGAATGATACCTCCCTTCTGTGCCATCGATATACATCCCAGCCATGCCATGGCGCTACAACAAATAGCCAGCTACGAAATTTTTCTTGTAGCCCATCCGTATCTATGAAATATTTTTAACACAAAAATTTTTCTTGCGAACGTTTTTCAACATGAATATTTCCAGATTTACGGTAGCTGTGTTTTATAGCATTCCTTGCACAGTTGCAGTATATAGGAGAAACGTGCCACTGGGGCACAATTGCAAAGTTAGGGTATGAAATGAAGTTTGTGTTCATCCACAGTGTGAAAATATTCCTATTGATGTAACTGACGATGTGAGTAAAAGTCATACCAGTGGAACTGAGTTCTCTAGGCTGTACTCCGTGTTGTCTACGCGGGTTTCCAGTGTAACTGCAAAGAACCTCTCGGTGCCAATCAGCTTTGTGTGTCTGCTGCACCTGGCTAATGAAAAGGTCAGTCAGTACCCAGTATTCTCCCTCAGAAAATAGTGTACTACAGTGTGTATACCCTAGTACAAGAATACATGATGACATCGTCATGGCAATGATGTCATACATGCGCTCATCCCTAGTACACTTCACTGATGTTACATATTCTTCTGCCAGGATTTGAAGATCTCAGGAGTGGCAGACTTTTCAGAATTGTGCATCATTGCAAATGGCATAAACACCTAAATTATCGTCTAATATTTGTACTTTTTGTTAGCAGGTAGTATTATTTTTCAGTTTGTAGTATAGATAACAGTCTTGGTATTTCCTCATTGTGTCATTTGTGTCACTGGTCAAGTCATTAATAGGTTGATCTGAGCTAGACATTCCTATAGCTGTATGGAAGTTGTAGTCTTTCAGCTGGCTTTTGTAAGCTTCTACGGACTCCAGCATGTTGATCTTGAGGTGGGACTGCACCTGAGCTCTGGAAGGCAATGAGTAACTCATGAAGAAGCCTGTCTTGTCAAGACATTGAAAAATGCTGATGATCCACAACTGTCTGTGGCCTGCTGGTGTGCTAGCTACAGGTCTGAAAGATTTATTGTCTGTTTTCAAGCCCATGCAAAGTGACAGTAGGTATATAGTAAATGTGTATAGGCATGCAGGGAACTGTGTTACTGTTGAACACACTAGGCATTGGGTAAAATTCGATGCAGTTAACATGCGGCATTCTGATTGGCCAAATGTGAGTGTGACTGACTGGTGGGAAATTTGATTTTCGTTACAAGTTTTGCACGCTCAATTGCATGCGCCACAGCTTGAGATCTAGAAAGGCTAGTTTGCAACAGTTTACAAGTGTTGTAAATGCAAGTGTACAAGCCAGTTTACAAGTTTGTAAATGAACTCCTATTGCTTACATACAAGGGTTCATTTACAAACTTGTAAACTGCCTTGTACACTAGCATTTACAACACTTGTAAACTGTTGCAAACTAGCCTTTCTCAAGCCTCAACTTAAGCCTATGGCCATGTTCCTGGATTGCAGATTGTTTTGCGTGCAATAACAATGACTTCTGCAAACTCATTATCATGGTGCATTCTCAATGTAGGCCAGCAACTGTGCGATTATGCTTTTTGGGCAGGAATTCAGAAACCCTTGTGGCGCACGATGGTGCTTCAGCAGTAACCATTTTTAGTGTGTGACTGTACAGAGGTAAAAAAGATGCTGTCTCTTCGGAATAGTCATCCATGTGTTAAAGATTTATCATCACACCCACCCTGGAGGTACTACCAGGGGTAGCTAGCTATGTGGAGCCTATAGGCCTATACACAGTTAAAAGAAAATGTCGTTTGTTCCTGTAGCTACACGTCCTGTAAAGTCTGCATTATGCTCACCATTATATGAGGAAAATTATCCTACCCCGCTCCGACATAATATTATCACGGAAGTATCGCGTTACACAGCCGCGCGCCACGCCACGCCCAGACTGTACTGGGCTGGTCAGCACACTAATACACTATTGTTGAGAATCCCAAGACAAGAAGAAACCTGTGAAATGTCCGGCACTCAGCAGCAGCACGAGCAGACCAGCCAAAAAGCTGCCACGAAATCGACTGTCAAGGGCAAGTCAACGAGTAAAACAACTGCTACAACGTCGATACCACTGAAAGCAGATGCAGTGCTAACAGCTCAGGAAATAGGTCGCATGGTTGACCTCGGGCTTGGGAGAGGGGTAGATGCTACTAACCCTTCCCCGTGGCAAATGAAGAGCTCCTTTCAAGTTAGGAACTGCACCTCCAGCAACACGATCGGCACAGAGGAAGGGGGATCTCTGCAGAGCTACGAGAGGGAGGTGTCCAGTGTGCACTCTCAGCAAACCGACCTGAAGGCCTCTGTAACTGTTCCTCAGGCCCCAGTAAATATTGGAATAGATGCAGAACAGTCTAGGAGCTTCAGCACCACGAGGAAGGCAGTTGGGAAGAAAGTGCTGAACAGGACCATCTCTTTCAGGGCTGACTTCACCGACTTGCCTCAAACCGGCACTGATGACCCCAAGGCATCCGCTGAAAACCTTGCAGAAGCTGTCTACAGTGACGAAGAACCAGAAAGGAGTTATGCAGATGCCCAGAACAATCTGACCTTTGAAGAGCGGCTCAGTAAATGGATAATTGAGCGCATCCTTCAGAGAGAAAGCTTGAAGAAATTACAGCTTGAAGATGAAGGAAAGCCTGCACCTCCTAGCAAGCTTCATCTGAAGGGTGAAAGTCCTATCTCTGACCTTGCGAATTTCCTTCAAAGCTCCTCAAAAGACGAACGACGGGAGATTGTAACAGATTGTTCAGATTTTGTCCGCCACTTCCGCATCACGCACTATGTCAATGCAATTGAACTAGGAGCAGCACAGTATCGAGTACTTAGTGAAACTGAATATTACGATCGTGTCAATGTCACAGGAAAATTGGGGATTGAAGCATTTGCAGATTTCGTTCTTACCGAGACTGTATCTCGGAGAAGAACAAAGAAGGCATCTGATGTCAGGCAGATTGGTGTGATTGGAAGCGATGGTCGAGTATATCGAGGGTCGTACGATGAGGCAGTTGTGGGAATAAAGATTCAGCCAATCAATAGCCTTCTCCGACTGCGGTACCTTCAGTTGGCCATGCGCAAGGCACTGCTGGACTACATCAAAGTACAGGGGGACGCCAGTGGTAAGCCAGTATAGCCTTGTTGACCATTAGCCTACAAAGGCAAGAGGTCTTGCCTAACGGACATATGTATACCTGTGTGAAACCTCTGCAGAGGTTTCACAGAGACCGTTAACCCTTTAAGCCCTATTGACGCATAAATGCGTCATTTAGACCCTATGCACTTGTAGGGCTTCTCGCCAGTCCAAAAAGAGACCAAAAAGTCTTCAGAGGGCCTAGGGACGACTTTCAGGCACGAACTCAAAAATTTGGTCAGATTTCGGCGCGCCTCCCCCACTAAACGTACAAGCGGGGGGGTTTCGAAGGGGGGGCAGCAGCCCCTCCTTCGGGCTGTCGTGGGCGTCTTTTGATTTTAATGAGATTCATTGACCCGAGAATTTTTGATTCTAATGATATTCATAGACCCCACCCAGGGCCTCAAGAAAACCTGCAAATTGGTGGTGTAAGGTGTGCCATCAGTCAGATCTGGCCCAAGTTTAGGGAAATGCTGGGCGAAAATCCGGCTGACATCCACCTTTGACCTCCGATTGCTGGGCTTGTGGGGGGTCATGAATATCATTAACGGTATTGCCAGAGAGGTCTCTCCATGTGTGCGGGCCCCACCAAGTTTGGCCGCTGAGGAGCGAATGCTGTGGGAGAGGAGTACCTACGAAAGTGGTGTGCGCTGAATGCATGAAAATGTGTTGTCTTGGTGGGAAGAATTCGGTGGTTAAAGGGTTAAGAGGCAATTTAACAGGTTATGCTCACGTGTGTGTTTCAACTCAAGCATTCTCTGGTATCATACCAGGACTCGAGGAGCATACACACCGGGGGTTCCCCATCAAATAATTTAGCCTCTTTCCCAGACTTGCATTGAATAGTCAGTACGGTCAGACTACATTCATGATTGGGGGCCTGCTACTGTAAAATGAAAGTCTGTCCCAGTTAAGGCCCAGGTTTCCCTCATGGTGCAAATGGTTATCACTTCGATTTCTCTCCCCTAGCTGGGCCCTATCTAGTTGCCTGCTGCGATGACAAGATCTTCTGGAGCGTGAACAAGGATGACAACTTTGCCATTGAAGCCACGCGAAAGGTCGAGAATGCATCACTTTTCTATGTGATTCCAAGTGACGATGGTGACCACCCTTATGAGTTCATTATTGGTTACTATGGAGATGAACCAACTCAACCTTTAACACCCATCTCTGCTGCCTCTTCACTGGGGAAGACACGAGTAGAACCAGTAGCCCGCTACCTGAGTGCCCCAGTGAACATCGCTGGTGAAAACTCAGGGCCACTCCACCTGCAGTATGAAGTGCAAGAAAAGCGCTCGAGACTGACTCTACTGAGTCGTCTTGTGAAGGGGTACAGTCCTGTTGACACAAGAGCGTGGGTCAGCGGAAGAGACCTGTTCTTCATCAACTGTGCACGCAGGGCATGGAGGAAGGATGGTTACGTCTGCGTCAAGCTAATCACAGGTCGGGGACAGCAACCGAGGCTCATTACCGCATGTGTATCGTCAGTGAAGAGCAACAATGAACACAACTTGTGGATGTTGTTTCGCTTGCTGCCAGCATCCTACCGTGACAATGAACCACAGCAGGATGACTCAGAGGTAGATGGAGAGGAAGAGGAAATTAGAGAGGAAAATGAGGACTTTGAGATTGCTTTTGGGTCAGAGACACCCAAACAGAAACCTCGATCCCGACTGGCTGTACCGAAGCCAGGAAGTAGCCACCTCGATACAAGTGGTGGTACCATTCCTGTACCGGGTAGAGGGGTGGAACTCCCAGAACTTCCTCCAACTAGCGACCCAACCCGAGTGAGGATTGCTACCACAACTCCACTCTGAAAGGATTTTTACTTTGCTATACTACCATTCAGCCACTCCACTGGCATCAGTATTGCATTGCTACTGAGGGTGTTTGAGCAGTTATGTACTGCGGCATGTGTACTTATCCGCAGAACTTATCTTTCTGTTTTAAAAACTACTGGAATGTTTGTAGAAACAAACTATCTATCAATCTCTTGTTCGGCTACAGTTCATGGAAAAGTACTTCCACACTGAGCAAGTGTGCATTGCATTATTGGCAGTAGTGTCACGTCACTACTGAATTAACTTCCCACGCATTATTGTTCCGGTACGGTCCGTCGATCGCCTCCGTTTATACTCGCATACGTGACCTTTGAACCGAGTGACGATCGCTAGTGCTATACTAGTACTAGCATGGGAGACCGTGCAAGATGGAACGATCCCAAACTAAACCCTTGCCTGGAAGTGAGTTGGCGAAAGATAATTGCAGACATGCCAACCTACTTTTTCCTGTGTCAATGCAAGTGCAGGGGCCGGGATACAGCGTTTACTACGGAAATGGGCGTAGCTTCTGCTTTATTAAATTAATGAACTGCTATGAGGCCTGAATGTCAAGCATAATAGGGAAAATAAAACATAATTAGTGCTCTTGTGAGCATCTGAACAAAACATAACGCCTCTATTTGTTGCATATTAGTTTCTCATCCGGGACTTCCCAAGAAATAGTATGCGAGCGGGCGGACATTACCACTAGATAAACACTACTTTGCAGACCTATGATAGTTAACTAACTGTGAATTCGCCAAGGATCGAGCATTTTGCGAGCTGTCTTTCTGTAGATGGTGAAGTTCAACATTTCCGTTACTCGATCTGTGAGACCGTGGCACTGTCTCGAGGAAGAGTCCAAGATGTGAGCATATGCAGTACGAAATAATGACATAATGGCAAGTTTCATGTGGGGGCAATATTTCATGCGGGCGGGGGATGAGAAACTAACATTCAACAAATAGTGGCCTAATAGAAGCAGAATATGCCTGTGTCTACCTAAGTACCAAATGTACAGTGCATGGACACCACCCACCTACTGGTGTGTGTCTACCCTCTGTCTAACCACCATCACATGTGACCAGATCTGCCAGTCCCCCCCCCCCCCCCCCCCCCCCCCCCCCATACATATATACTGTAAGTGATCAATTACTGGACAAATGTGCTGACAATGGTTGTCCGCCTGAATGTGGGCAGTTTAAGCTGTAGGCTGCAACATGGATTTCAGTGTGGTGTTACAGATGCTGTATTAGGTGTACTTTTGGTACCCATGCTGTCACAGGTATGTTTGGTCTTGGGTGTCTGTTAGTTGTCCTCCCTTCGCCCTTAATGTCACAAATGACATTTTTTCTCAAAATAGATTTAGAGGCATCCTCTTAGTAGTGTGTTTATAGAGAAAAGACAAATCCCTTCATCCCTTCATAGCAAATGTGAGACTCAAGATTATGCTCACCCCACGCCAAATAGAAATAGAAGCCCTCTGTAAAAGAACTCTTGCTCTGCTCAGGTGTGCCCCTAAAATCATACAGAAATCTAGTTACCTAAACTACCTTGCACCAACATCCCCCAGCCTCTATTTTAACACACCTCAATCAATATCATAATAGGAGCCTTTCAATTATCACTGTGATGTTCTTAATTGGTAGTATCAATTTGCTTTTCTTTCCTGCAGGAGGCAAAGGCTTCATACAAGTGCATGGATGACACCAACTACAACAGAGATGCATGTCTGGAGTACTTCAAAGCATACAAGGAGTGTAAGAAGCAAATGGTATGAGATCTGTGGAACTATATAGCTACACCTAGACTACTGTTTCCACATGATTTAGTAGACCTCAGGTCTGCTGAGTCCGTAAATCAGATATAATTATAGAAAATGGTAAACTAGCTTGTATAACAACATTCCAGCTCTCCTTCGCATGGGCTTCTGTAGCCTCGTTCCCAGGACATGGCCTGGGAACGAGGCTAGGTCTTCTGTAGCTCATTATATGGATAATCTCTGGCTGAATCCCCACCTCAACTTTCGTATACACTGTTACAGAAACCGAGGTATGGTTTTTGTTTTTGTACCAAAATTGGCACATTTTGGGAACCATTTTCGGCACATTTTGACATGCCAAATTTGGAATTAAACCTATAATGGACGGAAACAGCACTCCTGTTCTAGAGTCAGCCATGGTATTTGGATCAAAATTCAGCTGACAGCAAAACAAGAATGCTGTTTCTGCCAGTTTTGGCATGTGAACATATACCGGAGTAAGCCATTCACTCTTAAAGTATGATATATAGTGTAGTGCATGATAGCTATACTTGCAGCTGCTATTCTACTTTGTTGTTTCTCAGAATTTGGCAAGAAGGCAGGGAAGACAGTTCAGTCCAAACACAGACAGTTCTGCTGCTTCATCAGATCCCAATAGCACTTGATAGCTGAGACTAGGTACATAGGTATATCTGTGTTGTATCAATATTGCTCAGCGCTTCAATGTATGACAGATTTGCATCCGATATTCTAAATAGTACACAACAAAGCAGGGAATCATTGGGAAATTGGTTTCTCTCACTGGTCTCCATCACCCTCCTCCTGGCCTGGTCACCCTCACCCCCTCCATCCTTCACCTCCTCACTTCTACACCTCCTCCATCCTTCACCTCCTCACTTCTTCACCTCCTCCATCCTTCACCTCCTCACTTCTTCACTTCCTCCCTTCTTTACCGCTCCCCCTCCTTCAGTCCCTCCCTCCATCACCCTTCCTTCTCTCCCTAGCGTTAAATTTAATTTTAATTTCTTACCTGCTTGTTGGTTGCCCAGCTGCCAAGGAGGGACATTTATCCCACCGACTGCTTCCATGCATGGTATCAAGAATACCACTACTGTGAAAGGCTTTTATTTCACGTTAATTTTGCGTCTAATAGTTATACCTAGACTCCTCTTCAGCACTGTGTTGCATACTGTACAGAAAAGCATGCAGGGTGCCTGGGAACGAGGCCGGGTAAGGGTGTACCAGCAATTGA
The DNA here is from genome assembly GCA_963931865.1 of Axinella damicornis. Classification (NCBI taxonomy): domain Eukaryota; kingdom Metazoa; phylum Porifera; class Demospongiae; order Axinellida; family Axinellidae; genus Axinella; species Axinella damicornis. The sequence continues at coordinate 2,832,403 of OZ007515.1, read as the reverse complement.
ATCTGGGTACCGTATTGGTCGATCTCCTTCTGCAAGCGAAGTGATTTCATGCAAGGTCACTGGGAGCATTTACTGATATGAACAGCTGCATGCTTAGCTATTGTGGACAGAAATTCGGCAATAGCTGTCCTTGTATATAAGAACCTATACCTTGATGCCTTCTTAGTGTAATCAAAACCAGCATTGTAAAGCTATCCTAGCTAAGGTAATGTCCAGAATCCAGACCAACACCCACGACCGTTATTTTTAGCCTATACACCTGTTAGGAAATTCAAATCCTAGGTGCCTTCAAATCAGCACAATGTCACATGTATTCAGCCGTTATGTTTTGTAAATATGTGTTGAAGGTAACAGCTGCAGGTCAACCATTCATGGTTCAAAACAAAACTACATAATTACTTTCAGTTTGTAGTATGTATTCCCAAATGTAAGACTTTAGGAGGTACTATAATAACAAATTGTGTAATACATTTACAATTACACAAGGTGTAATTGTATGAATGTATTATACAATTTGTTAATAATATAGTACCTCCTAAAGTCTTACATTTGGGAATACATATACTTGTAAACTTCATGTTTTCTCAACAGACTGATCATGTTTACATAATATCATGCAAGCAAAACCAAACACCTAAATTACTTTCTCACAGCTAGTAGTATAGCTAAACTTACTCTGTGAACGTCCAGTAAAGTAATCGATGCACAACACAAATGTACTCGGACATTAAATCCTCGTGGTAATTACGTCACATGTTCAAAGGTTGTCAAAGAAGGTGTTGATATTCTGTGGGGTTCTCAAGCCTGTCTGGTACTGAGTGATCATAAACATCGTTCTTTCTGCAGATCACTGTGTAGACATCCTTGGCTTTTTGTGCAGTCAGTCTCCAACACTTACGAATGAAAATTGTTCTTGTGAAAGTCAGGTGCAGCACCAAACCAGTTATATACAACAGCGGAAGTGACGTGAGAACGTCCAGAACCACCAAAATCCATGTTGCATTCCCTGCACCCACTATAAGGAACAGGTAACCATACAGTACTGTGATGTAAACCAATGCCATCACACCGAACAGTACGGAATCAACAATATTGTAGACGTTGTTCTTGTAGGGTTTCACAATTGCGAATACGAGAGCTGTGACAGTATAGACCACAATGCATATGAAGAGGTAGGCTGAAATTTGGGCAAATTCTACAAGCCTTGTGCCCAAACGAAGGAGAAAGTAGAGCCCAGCGAAGTATCGGTAGTCCCGAGTGCTGTTGGTGCCGTCCTTGAAGTCACCTTGAAAGGCATCGACAAATGCCTGTACGACAGGCCCCCTAAGTCGGCAGCAGTTGAGGCACTTTAGGAAGGGCTTGGTAGGGTACAAGAGAAGGAAGACCGGAGGTGTACACACAAAGATGACAAACGCAAACATTGCCAGGACAGCATATCCTAGGTTTGAAGACTGTATAAATATGTTGACAGTTGCATCAAAGTATAAGCTGTAATACAAGTTGGGGTCTTGTGCTTGCACTGTGCCATTTACATTCCAAGTACGGGCAAAAGACCACATCAAAAGCAGGTGATACGTAGCAAATGTAAACTTTGTGTATGAAAGCACCACAAAGGAGGCAAAGGCACCTATTGCTGAAGCCTTTAAGTCCCAGGTCCTTCTAAAATGACCAACGAAGCAGTGAAGAGGTTTCAATAGAAGCACAACCAATCTATAGTTGCGTGCATGAAGCTCAATGCAAGTGTAGACAAGTGCCACTGTAAGAAGTGGGAAAATTGCTGTGACATATTCCAGTGCCATAAGCTGTGCTGAATTCATACCTTCCTGCAGACAGAATGGAGGTATAAGGTGACGAAAGAAGTTTAAGTTCCAGATGCTGTAGAGGGTATAAAATACTTGTGATCCTTCAACTGTTGAATTAATACCCATCTGTGATGCCATCATGTTTTTAGCCAAATGGATGCCTACTGGAACACCATAAAGTTGACTAAAGAACACAAACCCATTGACTGCTGCAGATGTAATTCTGATGTGAAATACGAGTATGAAAATAAAGAAAATTGTCACTGGCACAAACTCAACTGCAAGGTATATTGCCCAGTTGTAGGCTGTTGTTGTACGGTTGATGCAACGGAATCCTTGTTCAAAAAAGTACACTGGATGACAGTGATTTGGCTTGCATTCACCACAGAGATCACCAGCACGATTGAATTCTTGGCCACACATGGCACTGTTAAGATGTTCTGCATTGTCTGGAAGGGGAAGGAAGTAGTGTTTCAGATCTTTGCGAAGCAGGTTGAAAGGACAACGACCCAGGACAAATTGTTGCGACACATTGTTGTAGGTCAAGCAGTAGTTGATCATGAGAGATGCACTGGCGTTTTGGTGGTTGCGATTGCATTGGATTACTCCTTGTGGCCACTGCCCACAGTCACAATGAACTTTGCCAGGTGGGCATGGTGCCTGATTGTGAACTTGAGCATGCACACCTGCCTTGAGAACCGTAAGCAGCAGAGCAACTATTACAAAACTTAAGCCCATGGTAGTAAGATGATATCACTCAAGATCTTGACCGTCAGCATGCACAGTATGTCGCAACTCTAGGACTAAACTACTAGTTGTTCAAAAATGAAACGAATGATTAAGGAAAAAGGGGTAAAAGTTAGTAAACTTTCTGAAGACTTACTACTTAGCTACACCTATATATACATTTGGGAATATCAGATTTGTCTACTGTATGAGTGTTGTTATTTGGGAGATGATTTAAAGTTGAGGTCTGTGATTATATGTGACAGCTTATATGCCGCCTTCTGCAGCTCATAAGCTCCTACTTAAATCAATCATTCAAAATCTTGACCATTAGACAATTCTGAGTCTAGATGCATGGCTAGATATTAGCTAGTTCAGCACCAGGTACATGTACTGCAACCAGAGTGCTAGAATATCAGAGATCTGGTGAGCTTAATTGTTGAGATCAGCAAGTGAAAACACTGCAGATGAGCTATAACATTTTTGAAAAATAGCATGAGTAGCATAATATAGCTAAGAACTAATAGTAGCATACATCCAACGAAAAGAAAATAGCTTAAATAAAATGGAACAATGATAAGGAGTGCTTGAATGTGCTAATGGCATTAGAATGGACTACAGAACTAGGTAAGTTATTCCACAAAGAAATCGTATTGGGGAAAAATGAGCAATTGGACGGATAAAGGTAAGATCATGAACATGCCTGGATAAAACAAGTGGTACCTTGTATGAGAGAGTTTCGGTAGGAGCAACGGACAACCCATGCACAAGATTTGCATGCACACAAAATTGCTAGCCATGATAGTATGGGACACATCACACAAGCTCTCATTACTGGTATAGAACTGATGATGTCATGCAGTACCAGTTTGTACGTGGTTAGATCTTAAAGTAGAAGCATTTTCGTTGCACTAGGTATATAAGGGTATGTGAATGAGATATGGGAGATTAAGCTTAATTATAGTCACATACCTATAATTAAAGAAACTTGTGTGACGCTACACAACAGGAGGCACTAGTGGGACTTTGCTGTGGTTAGCACTTGTATGTTTAGCTGGCTATAGGGCCTCCCTTGTGCCAGCCTTGTGCTTTTGTCTTTTAGTTGTACATTTGAATGAGTCCATAACTTTGTGTGAATGTGCAGGTCTTTGTCTGTGTTAGCTACATATTGTATCATGTATGCATTGTGCATCAAGAGTTCCATCAGTCAAGTCAGAGAGTTCAGTCAGAAAGGTGTAGAAGCTTCGGGGGTCGTGGCTGCCTCGGCCACAGCGATCTTGGGCCAGCCCCAAGATATTACAGTTTGGTGGTGGTGGTGGTGGTGGTGGTGGGGGGGGGGGTCATATTTCACCTCAATACATGTTTGTAAGTACACATGCACCCACGCACACACACGCACACATACACACACACACACACACACACACACATACACACACACACACATACACACACACACACATACACACACACACACACACACACACACACACACACACACACACACACACACACACACACACACACACACAAACAAACTTACAATGTCCACAATGACGGTGTATAATAGGTCAGAGCCTTGCTCCCCGTCCACAGAGAGCAAGTGGATGATCATGAGGGGCATGCATGTCATCGCCCAAGGTTAGAGGCCTCCTCTTGTGTGTGCAGCCAGTCAGGTGGACATAGTCATTGAAATGAAAATGTGATATTCAGTTGTGGGATCCCACGAGATGTAACTAAATTGGTACATTTTCTCACACCATTCCTTCTTTTCAGCATCACTATAACATTCCAGTTTCTCATAGTGAGCTTTGCGGTCCCACCCGGTAGAGGAATGTTTGGCCAGCACCTTGGCAAGATGGCCCAGTGTGATGGTGGTGGCTTCCTCATAGGTCACTGCATAGGCCAGTTCTGTGTGCAGCCACTAGTAGAGTTCCACGATACCATGACAGATCTCCCGCGATTCTGAGGCGAGGATACTTGACCACAGAGCAGGACAGAGGTTAGAGGTCGTTGGTTTTGGGATCACCAAGGTTCACCTGGGAGAGGATGCTGTGTGCCAGTGTCTGTTCAGTGGACTAACAATGTGAGTAGCTACAACTAAATTCAGTTGATTCAAAATGTCAGATGTGCCACTACTGCAGTTGAAATAACTCTAATTCTGGCAAGCCACTGTATATATGTTGTGCACCAGTTTAATGCATGGTCATATGTGAGATTCATGACATACCGGTATTAGGTTTGACACAGACAACTTGTGTCCCACTGTTTAGACATGCTAACCTGGCATTCACAAATAGGTCAATATGAACACCATCAGTATGACAAAGGTATGTAGTCAATAACTTGCAACAAGCATGACCATTTATAAGCCAACACAAAGGTGTGTGCATTAATATTAGCTATCCATGCATATCCTTAGCCTCGTTCCTGCAGGCCTACCCTGTCTTTTCTGTTCTTCGGTTTCCGTTGACAATAATATATACACGGATGCAGAAGGGCGGCGTTTTGGAAAACGAAGAACAGAAAAAACGGGGTAGGCCTGGGAACGAGGCTAGCATATCCTGCTGTGGTCAATGCAAACAACACTCTATTCAGGCTGTACAATCATGTGGGATGGGTACAAAAAACACAACTATAGTGGTCTCTAGGTGGTATATACATGTGAGCATAAGAGACTGACCACGGGTACATACTTTCTCATCCTTTTGTCAATCACTGGATTAGCATATGTACTTCCTCTAAACTATAACTATGCCAAGGGGCCACCTTCTTTTTCATCCAAAACTCCCCACTTGGGCTTCCTGGTGAGAGAAACGCGAGGTAAGCCACCATCTCAGCCCCATCGTCAGGAGTACCTGGGGCATTGGGAACAGTCATTTCAGTTTTGCACCAGCCTGGGCAGCAAGCATTTACAAGGATATCCTCTTTGCCGAGCTTTCTAACTTCCCTTCCCAGAACCCTAGTGAAGGTTGTTACAGCAACTTTGGATACTGCATAGGGTGTATCAAAACCAGTCACTTTATCTGGCCAACCCTTTTCAGCATAGCTTCCATCTGCTACATCTTTCACAAACTGGCCCATGAGGTCGATGAGCTGTGCCTCAGTTAGATTGGGGTCTGTAAATTTGTCCTGTAAATTCTTCTGCAGAATTGATATGTGGCCAGATGAACCAGACACGTTGACAATCCTCCCATGGGGTCGAACTAGAGGCAGGAAAGCACGGCACATACTCACCACTCCTGTGAAGTTGGTGTTTATGGTGTTAGTAACTTGTTCGATATTCGGAGACATTGCCCTCAATTGATAGTCGATTCCAGCATTGTTGATCAAAATGTCCACGCCACCGTATTTGTCAATGATATGCTGTTTCAACGCTTCGACGGACTCAATGGAAGTTACATCCAGTTGATGGAACTTCGGTTCCAGGCCTTGGACTTCAAGTTGGGCAACCGCTGCAAGGCCCTTACTGGCGTCCCTTGCAGTCAAGTAGACCTCACCCGAAAAGTTTTTGCATAGCTTTTTCACTGTGGCGAATCCGATGCCCTTGTTCGATCCAGTAACGATCGCCACCTTTGCCGACGATGCCATGCGCGCTACGTATCAGAGAACGGGTGCACTATTATGCTAATTGTTCACATCACTTCGAGTGTAAGAATGGGTTAGGGTAAGTTCTTATATTGTAGGCCCCGGGCAAGGGCCGGTGTCACAGCGGATCGCGTCCGGCCGCGGATAGTGTCCGCCCCGGACCCGATATGCTAGCCGCTTTCGCGGATAGTGTCCGGGGGGCGGACGCTAACTGCTAGCGGATGGAGTCCGCCCGGACTCGGTCTGCTAGCAGATTATGCCCGCCTGGACACTAGCTATCTGTTTAATAGCAGATACTGTCCAGGCAGACACTATCCCACACCACTGACACTATCCAGGCGGACACTATCTGCTAGCAGATACTGTCCAGGCGGACACAATCTGCTAGCGGATAGTGTCCGGGGGACAATAATAATTGATTTAGCTAGAATATTAAATGCTGCATAAGTAGTAAATGTTGCATAATAATTGTTGAGCAATAAAGATGAATAGTAACAATGTTGCATAAATACAATGCTGCATAACGTTTCCTCCTGACAGCCCTCTTCTGGTTCTCCGACAGTTGAAAGTCAGGTCTATAGACACCTTCCTGCAGGTATTGCAGTAGAACTTCGTACTCTTGCAGCGGCCATTTATACTGCAGTGCTCATCAAAACATGTCAAGGTCATGCATAGCCTTCGCGGGACGGTTGTAGGAACAGAATCAAAACCATGACCTTCGCGGGACTGTTGTACGGACAGAATCCGCGAAGCCGGACAGTTTCCGCTAGTCCGGGTGGACGCAATCCGCTAGCGTATTGCGTCCGACCGGACACGGATCACGTCCGCCGGACACAATCTAGGCCGGACGCAATCCGCGATGACACCGGTTCTAGATGCGCGCGCGTTCCGGTACCTATACCTAGTATGTACTTCCTGCCGGACCAATATCCACATAGACATCCAGAGGCTGCCACTTTGATCAGACTTGTTCCCAGGCCATCACCCAGCTTTACGTCACTTATAGTACAGTGGGAGAGCCTGGGAACAAGCATAGCTTTGATTGCATCCTACACAGGAAAGGAGGCGGATACGGTCGGACGCGGACACGGACACGGACGCGGACGCGGACACGGACACGGACGCGGACGCGGACACGGACACGGACGCGGACGCGGACACGGACGCGGACACGGACACGAACCAAAATTCATTTTTTAGCCCTTTTCAGCCCTTTGCAGTGTAGGACAGAAGCTAAACATGGTTATTCACTCGCTAAAAGTTGCTTGCTTAGCCTATTGTTAGCCTCGTTCCCAGGCTCTCCCACGCGCGAACAAAAATGGCTGGGCGGGGCCTGGGAACGAGGCTAGCCTATTCATGTCTTACCTCGAGTCAGCAGAGGTCAAAGGCCACGTGCATATTTAATGAGCTTCAACAATGAAAGTTCGAGCTTCGATCAGCCATCATAGATGGTATAGGAATATTATTTCTGCTTCCTATGCTTTTGCAAAATGCTTGAGTTTGGTTTCTGCACAAAATAAAAGCTCTTCTAATCTTTTCGTTGAAGCTCATTAAATATGCACGTGGCCTTTGACCTCTGCTGACTCCAGGTAAGACATGAAAGACGGTACAATAGGCTAAGCAAGCAACTTTAGCCAATGAATAATCATGTTTAGCTTCTGTCCTACACTGCAAAGGGCTGAAAAGGGCTGAAAAATTAATTTTGGCTCGTGTCCGTGTCCGTGTCCGCGTCCGCGTCCGACCGTATCCGCCTTTTCCACTTCCCCAGGAAAGGAGGATTTATTTTTGGTCGACAGACCTGTGCCAGAGATAGTACAACAATTTTATCATAGCTACATGTAGGACACATGAAACAGCTTTTAGCTCACTACCCTATAGTCAGCTAGATTCAATGGGATCCCTGCATGCGAATATGTGCACCGTAACACTTGTTCTAGCAGCAATTGGTCCACATCAGAAACGAGATGTAGAAGGGTCTGCCATGCTAATAGTAGTCCAAACTGGACCTCCAGTGTCAAAAAGAGGTCCCCCCAGTCCACTTTTGGCAACCAAAAGCGGACCTGGTACTGGTGGGCCAGTTTTGGTTGCTTGGCTGCATGCCAAAAAGTAGACCCAAAATTAACATTATCCAATAGTGCTGAATATAGTTATCAATAGTACAGCTTGCAGTCATGATATTTCCTCCAGTCTAAGAACAATTCCACTTACTCGGAAATCCTATAGCTGCAGTGTCTACAGTTATAGGCACATAAAAACTAGCTAGCTACATGAAACCAATCTTTGCAACTCGAACACTGGATCATCTCACTTCCAGACAGTTCCGGCATCTGACACGTGCAATACACAGCAGTCTTTGTAGTCTTCACTTGCTTCTTGTTCCGCCTGCTACGGTCGACATGGAACATTGTTAGCTATGTGGCCCTTCTTGAAGCAGTTGATCAGGTGGCCCTCCCAGAGCAGTATAGGTTCCTCGATTAACCACATCCATCAAGGCAGAGCTCTCCTTTCTTCACATGCATGAGATATGCTTTTTCCCCTTCACAGAAATACAGTATAATTATTGCTTCATAATTATATCCTGAATAGATGTGAGAAGTGAGGTTTTAGAGCGCATGAAATGTGTAAAACTAGAATGGTAGGTGTAATGTATGTTATAGTTAGACTATGGCCTTGAGTGGTTTATGGGAAATAACCACGAGAGGCTGTTTATTTAGACCACGAGGCGCAGCCGAGTGGTCTAAATGAACAGCCTCGAGTGGTTATTTCCCATAAACCACGAAAGGGCATAGTCTAACTGGCTTAGACTATAGCTACCTGAATTAGAGATCCTTGCACGCTCCAACACTCCAGAATGCGCTGAGCCATGGTCTAATTTCCATAAACGCTGAGTCATCATGCTCCAATTTCTATAAACCCACAGCTGTTGCACGGCTGCATGGCTTCGGAATATAAACCACAGGCGGTGCCTTTGATTTGTATGGCTGCTATAGTCTAAATGCAGATAGACATAAAAATATTAGATATAAAAATCTATAGCTTGAAACAACATGATATGGCCACTTCATCATGTGCTTACTTCCCTAAGTCTGTGAATCTCTTTCCCCTTCTTAATTTTAATTGTGGATACAAGTTGCATGCTTACATAAATTCCCTTTCCTGTGGCCAGACACACCATACTTGCTGGACTCCCCAAACAATAGCGCAGGTATAGTTATTAAGGTGACCTATTTGTGTAGCCTTAAGCTTGTTGTTCTCTCCCTCTATCAAGTGGCAATTTTCTGCCTCATTGCTATTATTAGTCCATTTGTAAATGGGCTGGCTAGCTCATTTCTATAAGTATGCATATAATTATGGCCAAATATCAGAGTTTGCTGTAGAATGCACTTCTGTGCACGTACCTTCATGCAAGGTGACAAGCTGCTTGTTAGAGGTACCACCAACTTCCTTAGTCAACAACATTTAATCAAGCCATTAATCAAGCTAGCTGAGATGAAACTGCAACTGTTTTGCTAATGGCTGATCACTGGTGTGTTGTAGTCCCATCCCCAGACAGTTTACCCCAATGCACAATGCATTTTAGGTATGATAATTATACCCATGGTCAAAAGTTCTTGGCTGTTATATCAACAATAATGTGAAAGGAATTATGTGATGTGATTTAATGTACTTATGCCCAAAGAGCAGTTTTTTCAATGACCCTTCCTGTACAGGGCATCCTGTAGCACACCCATCTCATATTTGAGGTCTCTGGCATACTTCTCCATTTTCTGGTAGCTGTCCAGGACTTCTACACTTTGTGTGTAGGCATTGTAGCTGAGGGCAAAAGGGCGAGGAATTGTCCGGGAAAAGTCTCTGTGCATGGATGCAGAATAAGACTCATGATCAGTCATGACTACACACAATAAGAATAAGGTACTATAGTGAACAGTATGCTTACACGAGTTGATCTTTCATGTAATTGAAGCTCTTAGCAACAAAGTAGAGTGGTTGTATACCCCTGAGGGGATAGCTTTGCACAATTGCCTTGGAACAGTCTAATTCTCGTAGTTCAGCATCAGCACTGACAGAATGCTATCAGGAAGAAGAAACAGAAATCCAAATTATCACAGAATACCAGTATCTGCTCAAGTACGTAAACACTCGAACCCCATGTGAATGTGGACATCATTAATATTGGCACCACCTAGCTATAGCTATACATGTTCAGAATACTACACTGTGTATTATTTTAAGCCTGTTGTGGTTACCAGAGTTGCACAGCTAATTAGCCCTGACAGGCTAGGAAGATCAAACAAATCCACCTTGTCACTAAGGAGATCCTTAGCAACCACGATGTGAGGTGAGTAACTTCCTACATGATCTGGCTTTCTAAACGTGAGATATAATTTATCCCGTTGTGGTTACAAAAGTTAGCATGCAAAATTTTACACAGTCCAGGGGTGGCGGCACATATTTACAATTGGGGGGGCAAGCCAGTGGCATAGCCTACGTACGCTGCCGAAGGCAGTGCATAGAGGTGAATAGTGCTGATCAGTCCGCGCGAAGCGTGGAAAAATTTTTTTCGCCTTCATTTTTCAGTTATCAGGATGGGCTCTCGTGGCACCTTCGTGCTTTGTACTGCGCGTTCCAGATGTATGAGGGTCGATGCTGCGCCAGATCAGCAACTCGATTCGCGTACATCACAAGGTTAGCCGAGTCAGCCTAGTACTAAGTATAGGGCAGCCGTTGGCTGTTTAATAGTAGCTAGCTAGGAGTTGGGGGGGGAGGGGGGGGTGCCCCCCCCCCCCCCCCCCCCCCCCCCCCCCCCCCCCCCCCCCGTGCCGCCGCCCCTGCAGTCACTGTGATGGCCATGGCTCTCAGGTTCATAGTAGCAAAATCTGAAGAGTTGCCACTGAGTTCCTATATAATAAAACCAAACTATGGGTTGCATACGTACAACAGAAACATTCTCTGACGTTGGGCACAGGACATAATACGTAGTTACATACAGTAATCAGCATATTGGACAGCCCTGGAACTCCGAACAATAAAATAGAATAACAATAAAGAATGTCGTTCAGTTCATAACACTCCTTCTTCGTTGAAAAAGTCATGCAGTGTTGGATCTAGGTATCTCTGATTCCACAAACCAACCTGTTTTTCAGCGTATTGTTATACCTATAGAGCTTACTTTTCCTCCAACCAACTAACCCATCTTGTAAGATTATTAAATTTCTGAGCAATTCAGGTAGTTCATTTACCACGCTGCCTTTAGGTTGTTTTATGGTGTGTTGTGGGTGTACTTCATCGTGTGCATTCACTTCTTCGACATCTGGTAGAGCCATGCTCTTTATTTATGTGTCTAATTGTCATGTGACACTAGCTAGCCAATTGTGATAGTAGGATAGAGAGGGTTCCACTGTCAATTCCACTTCCTCCATATGAGCAATGCATGTTGTAGTACCTGTTTGTGTGGACTGTCATCTACTGTGTGTAGGAGCCAGATGGTTTGCACTCCTAGCTGGTACGCTTGTCTATGCCTAGTGCCACATGGGAGAGTCATATTAAGCAGTCCTGCCACCTCATCAATGTCGTTGTCTGCTTATTCTTTTGACACTCTTGAAAACTAAGACACTTATTCTTCTCCACCTGCCAGTGGTGTTGCCGCAGTATTCACCCTAACACATCTATCTACCTGGAGCATTATAAGTTACTCATGAGTCTATCAAACGTGAATGTTCTCTCATTATATAGGAGTAATCAGATGCCACAACAAAAATGATTCCATAGTTTAAAAAATAATATGGATCACCTTCATTTCTTGAGAAGAGGATAGAACTCCTGCCCCATAAGCTTTAGTCTTTCCGTCCTCCTGGCACAAGCCAAACTCAACTGTGAACCAGAACAGCTACAGGGATACAATTCCTTGTAATGTAAGACTTGCATAGCCCAGGTCAGAGGACTCTAAACTATTAAGCTTTCTTGTATTGATAAAATAGAGGGTTTGAATCCCTAAACCATAAATGGAACGAAAAGTGAGGCTGCTTACGGTTGACAGTTTTTCAATCCACTCATCTGACACTCCTAGGGATGCCAATCCAATTTCCTGAATAAAGCCAATAAATAAACATATGAGTGAGCCTCACTAGCATGAAGCATACAGTGCTCTCTTTATGCACACTATAACTAGATTGACTGCACATGACTAACTATAGGCAAGCACAAGCAACAACATGTAGCTAGAATAGCTCCTTACTTAAAAAAAAAAAAAAGACAAAAAGGGTGTTGTAACAAATCTTCAAAGTACCGCACGGCCACATCAGAGTACCGATTTGAAACTTTAAAGGGCCGCTAGCTGCATCAAAGAGAGAAGCCCCCCTTGTTTATTCCGGTTGCCGCCATGGGAAAACGTAAACAGAGTAATAACTCTATATAACCGTATGCGAGTGACATCATCTCATTAATTATTCATGAGCAAAATTGCGCGATTTCGCCGATGTCATGCTTCCTACCTTAACTGGATGGTTGTTTACTTTAACATACCTGAGAGAACTGAGCAAAACTTGGGTCTGCAAAGAGTGGACAGTGGCCCATAAGTTCATGGCAGATATCTCTGGGGGACAGAGTAATAATTATGTATACATGCAAACACTCACTTTGCATGGTAGATAGGGTTGATCAGAAAATGGCCGCTGTAGATTTATTTTGTGCAGCACCAAGTGAACCTTAATACACGATGCATTTTTGCTTCAATTGCTAACAAGCTGTAGTGAAAGTGAGAACTTCCTGATACTGAGACATCAATGAGATAGCTAAATGAGCTACAGCAAGTGCTACATGTTCATAATTGAGCCTAAGGCTAGTGACGTGATACAGAGCGACTAGCCTCATTCTCAGGCAAGCTAAACCTACTACAAAAGTAGCTTGGTATAATCACTCTTGTGCATATGTGCATACCTCTGCCAAATGTACTTTAAGCTCCGCGATGGCCCAGTTACAACCAAAATGGCCCAATCAGCACAAAAAATCGGTCCAATTTGCTCAGAGGCGGACCAATTAGCCACAAAAATGGCCCAATTAGCCCAGGGACTGCCCCCAATCAGCCCAGGACGGCCTGATTAACCCCAAAATGGCCTTAACAGGTTCCTTCTTTTTTGAGATAGTAGCTAGCTAGCTACATGTGCTTGCTGTGATACAACTCCTGGTATTACCAACCACCTGTCGACGTCGGGTGACACAACAGGAACAACAGGAACTAGACTATGCTCTAGCTATCTTCAGTGCAAACAATGAAAGATGCAAAGAGCAATCTGCCGCTCATCAAGGAGTGGACGTATTTAAGGACAAAAGCTAACTCACGGTTCTGGAGTAAAGGAGGGACTACTGTGATGCCTCACATATTGAGTAGCAGGGAACACACGGAAAGCCAGGACTGACAGAAAGTCACGTGCTGACATCCACCCAGCAACGGGCCACAGTTGAAAGCCTGTACGTGCTGGAAGTATCGATTTCATAATGGGTTTTTGTTGTTGTTGTTGTTGTTGTTTATAACAATTTTTGCCAGTAGCATGGATACACAAAACAGCAGAGCTAATACAAGTGTATACCCTAATATAAAAGTTAGTGAGACTATTACACAATAACATAGCAACTACAATCATAGATAATATAGTTCCGCAGCTATATTATCTATGCTACAATTGTATATACTTTGACTATATAAGTACATTACTGCATGTGACCATGATAGTAGAGTGGTAGGTTCCTTGATTCGTGGCCTCAGTTTGATTCGTGGCCTCAGTTTGATTTGTCGCCTCAGTTTGATTCGTCACCTCAGTTTGATTCGTCACCTCAGTTTGATTCGCCACCTCAGTTCAGATTCGTCGCCATTATACTATCACTAGTTTACATCAGTAATGTATATTCGGGGTCAATGAAGTACAGTTACATTTGATGTCAGTTTTTGTTCACACAATGCTTGGAGGACATGTTCTAACAGCATTGGCTGGATGCATTCAACCTAGCTAGTACAGGGCGGCTTGAAGACTACCGTATAGCGCCAAATTTTCGAGGTGAATAATTTTCACGGTTTTCGTGGATTGGTCTTGGACCGCGAAAATTAAGCTCGCGAAGTATTTTCAATGCTAGTAGCGCCCAGAGGCTAGCTATCTCTTGACAGTGAGTTGTACCACCACGCAAACACTCGATATCTTCTTTGGCACATGAACGACGTGTCCGTGTTGATCTGAGAACCGTGGCAACCGAAACGTTCAGCATTGAGCTGAGAGAAACACTGTTGCCTTGTACGAGAGAGCCTGGGACGTGCAAGGATCCCTTCGCTGTGGCAGTGGTGAGATCGAGTGTTACCGTGTCACAACTACGAACGATCGATTGTACGAGTGTGCACGTCAGCCCGCACTGGGCGCTGGGCATGGCTAACCAGAATCCACAATCCGCGATAATTATTTCCGCGAAATTTTGTAAAAGGCCAATCCGCGAAAAAATAGTCCCTCGAAAAATTGGCGCTATATGGTATCATTCATTGAGAGTGTAAAAATAAAGGAAATATTTTGTCTTACCCTTTAACCCTTTAAGCCCTATTGACGCATAAATGCGTCATTTAGACCCTATGCACTTGTAGGGCTTCTCGCCAGTCCAAAAAGAGACCAAAAAGTCTTCAGAGGGCCTAGGGACGACTTTAAGGCACGAACTCAAAAATTTGGTCAGATTTCGGCGCGCCTCCCCCACTAAACGTACAAGCGGGGGGGTTTCGAAGGGGGGGCAGCAGCCCCCCCTTCGGCCTGTGGTGGGCGTTTTTTGATTTTAATGAGATTCATTGACCCGAGATTTTTTGATTCTAATGATATTCATAGACCCCACCCAGGGCCTCAAGAAAACCTGCAAATTGGTGGTGTAAGGTGTGCCATCAGTCAGATCTGGCCCAAGTTTAGGGAAATGCTGGGCGAAAATCCGGCTGACATCCACCTTTGACCTCCGATTGCTGGGCTTGTGGGGGGTCATGAATATCATTAACGGTATTGCCAGAGAGGTCTCTCCATGTGTGCGGGCCCCACCAAGTTTGGCCACTGAGGAGCGAATGCTGGGGGAGAGGAGTACCTACGAAAGTGGTGTGCGCTGAATGCATGAAAACGTGTTGTCTTGGTGGGAAGAATTCGGTGGTTAAAGGGTTAATGGCCGTCTCTATAGTATAGATTATACCTGCACAGAGTAATCTCATGGATATTAATGAGCAAACTGTACCCCATAACCTTAAAGTCTCCAGTTCATTTTTACAGTGCAGCACTTACCTTTCAAGTACTGTGACACATCTGCCAAGTGAGGAATATTGTCTTCCCTATGTAAGGAAAGTACATATTCAGGATGGTCTGAGATTGCTGTAGCCACTCTGGAGCCTGAAATTTGTGGACCACTATTCACCTGACCTTATCATTCTAATTAGCACTTGATTGGAAAAGTGGCAAAAGAGCCGCTTGTTTCTGCAGTTTCTGTCATCATCACATGCTTTGTTATAGTTTTTCCACTTTAATATTGCTAAAGCTTGTTCTTTTAAGTATTAGCGAGGGCAAGAGTTCATAACAATAAGAGTGTGCAACTGCCATATGGGTTCCACTACCACCATCTAATCACAATTCCACATTTACCTAGCATACAGCTGCTACTACTTCACCACTGATTGTCTACGTCATACTGCCAAGATGGTGGTAGTGGAACCCATATGGCAGTTGCACACTCTTATTGTTATGAACTCTTGGCGAGGGGCAACCACACTCCTGGTAGTAGCCGTTGAACCCGGTTGCAAATATCACTGGTAGCACAACCTAAGTATTACAGCTCGTTTCTATTAACGCACATGTCACGTGAGGACCATGCTTCAGTACTGGCAGTTCCAGCGCTAATCATTGGTATATTATCTATGCGCTAATATACTCCGCGTACTGGTACCTGGTGACTCGCACGTGCAGCTACTATGTCTACGTATTGTGTATGGGGTGTCGTTTGTGTCAGACACTGGTAGTTAATGAAGGATACAGATCATGATTAAGCTGAATGTGCTGATCAGGCATATTTCGTGACTTAAATGAAGGACTAACCATAAAATTCAAATTACTTCACCGCTCAAGTCACTGCACTCGAGTTGGCTCGGAGACATCACACGATTCACACTATCACAGTGCCTCTTTGATGGATGCAACAAGGACCGAGACCACTCATGGCCCTACACCCCTATATACAATGGCTACAGTGAGAGATGTGACCGCAAAAGGACGCGGAACGGGTGCTCGGGAAGATAGCCTGGAAAGACGGTTTCAGGCTGGAGGTTGAAGTCCGAAGAGCAGGCTGGAGGTTGAAGTCCGAAGAGCAGGCTGGAGGTTGAAGTCCAAAGAGCAGAGGTGTGATCGAGATGGCAGCTTGGAAAGGGCCTCTGGGCTGGAGCATTGGAGGGCTCTTTTATACAGCCCCATGCACATTTCATTCAATCTGCCCATGTACGTGTTGCAACCGTACCAGCAACATGAAGCTACAAGGGTGCATGTGATGGCATCTTAAACTACAACATGCCATGCTGCTTGATCAGGCTCGCCCCATGATGATATAAGCATCTCCCTAATATATGTTAATTCATTACACACTCACCTGTATCCACAAGCCTCAAACAACTTTGGGAACTGTTCGTTGTACTCCTTGCAGGCATGTGTGGGATAGAGCTTTGTATTGTTCCTGAAAACTTCACCCCTAGAAGGAAAGGAAATAATTTGCTGTCACACCATTGTGCCAATTATTCAATGTATATCTGATTGTATACTCCACCTGGGGCAACCCCATGTTGAGTAACAATCAAGACATGCTTGGTGGTACCTGAGTATGACTTTGCATTTAGTATGTGGGTTGACTGGTAGTATATCATACTCAGCTTTTTTGACTTGGCAGCTGCTGAACTTTTTGATGTGTGCAACAGTAAGTTGCCTGTGCTACATTATGTGGGTGGTTCAAGTAAAAACTGTACCTTAATGATATTCATTTTCCAGTCAATTAAGGTGGGTGTGGCTTTGTCTTTATGCAAGTTAACTATGTAGCTGCACATTCACAGGTGAGGACAGCCATTTGTATTCCTTTGTCTCTGAGGCTATAAGAATTTATTTCAAAAACATAAGGTACCGTTTTTACTTGAACCACCCACATATGTTCCTGTCTCCCAAGTTGCCGATGCTTATATTTGTGATAATTCATTCTGCCTATACTGCTCTCATTCACCGAGGTCGACTAATTAAGGCAGACCACATTACATTTACGTGAAGTTGGTGTATAACAGAGTAATACAATCTATTTTACAGGAATATGTGGAACATGCCACAGGCTTTGTTGCAAGTTTTTGACTAAATAACCTATGTGGAAGAGGCCCTAAGTACGTATTAAATATTTCTTTAGCACCTCTTTCTCTGCAACCTTCTACATAGACACCATTTTTAACCATGTCATGGAATTCTATGTGGGGATCCTCCATGTATATAATTTTCGTGCTCAAAGTGTTAATTAACTTGTATTCCACAAAAGAATTGTTGGCAAATGCAAAGTGAACGATACACAAACATCTGTAAAACGTTTTGCTTCTATCAACTCACCATGTTTCAATCTCCTTTCTAGTATACTCAATGCATGGAAATGGGTCACCACTGCAGGTATGAAGATGTAGTTGAGATCACATGGCAGTTATGAAACATCTGGTACTCCGTATGTACAGTATAGTAAACGGTCACTTGTGACTTCTAGAGCTACGTAAAAGGGCTAACAACTGCTACACGTATGTATATCACTCTCAAGTAGCCTGATTATGCAGAACACACTTTTGTGCACATATACAGTCACGTACAGTATAGCGAACAGTAATTACCTGCACTGCTACTCACTCTTCTATTTCTCAGGCACGAAGAAGATTACACTTACATAGCCCCCCCCTGGATCCGCCCCTGTACTGGGCATGGATACACCCAACCACACAGGACTTTATAGAATAATCTCTCATTACATGGTACCTGTTAACTACTTGAAACCAATGAGGGTATTCCCCCTCTTCATAATCGCTGGTAGGTAGGTGGTGAGTAAGCTGATAATATGTTTTATTCAAGCCCTTTATGGATATGTTGGCCACAGGCCCCCCCCCCCCCCCCCCCTTTTCCACTTCTGACCACACCTTGTTTATACGTGGACCTGACTTACAGTGTTGGAACCAGCAACAAAGAAGTTGAAAGGAAGCTCAATGCTCAATGCTCAATTCTGTGAACATGGGAAGGTTAACTGAACACTAGAACAGCAAATTATTACTTTATGTATGCATGTTGTAAAGCTTTGAGTGGCTTACGAGAGACTCTATCTGTGTGATTCGGACCATATCCAGCCTGATTGTGAGTGAGGCATGCTACGTATGCTGATAACTGCCATTTCTCTACACATTCAAGCACAAACAACACACACACAACATAAAGCACACATTTCAACTACTCACTAGTGATAGTTTTGAGCAACCTGATCAATAAATTCCCTTCGCTTCTTGTACTCAAGATCTGTGCCCCCACACCCCTGCAAATAAGCGAACAACAGCTGTTACATTCTTTTCAGCATTTGTACACACATGGCACTGTGGAGTAATTATTATCGGTTTGGGAGCAAGGCAGGTTCAGAGAGCTACGTATGTGTGAGCAGAAGTGAAGGGCTAACTTAGAGTCATTTCAAGTGCCTATCTATGGAGTTAGACAGTCCCCTAGAGAACAACCTCCTGTCTAAATTTCTGCAATGCCAGTTATAATTTACCCAGAAGAACTATAAACTGGCTATGTCAATGCAATTGTGGCCCAAGGGGACTGTGAATTAATATATTCACGTACCTATAATTACGAAACGTTAGAAATGAGGCTACACAACATTGGTGGTTGTGGGCACATTCCTTGATCACCACAATGGAGGAGGCACTGAGATGTAACTATGGTGACCAGAGTATGGTTAAAACAACACTTCTCTTTTACAGACTGATTCACATTTGTAAGTGTGTTTCATTGATAGCCCAGCTAGGGCATTATAATTAGATCCAGCTGCCATGCAGGCAAGGTGCTGTTGTAGATGCAAAGAGAGCTGTTATAATGTAATGTACCCGGAATGCTCGTGGCCATCATGAGTCCCTTAAGCATTCCTTGGCTTCCTGAGGGGCTAGCTACTCTTATAACAGTGTATTTATCCATTGCTGTAACTGCCCCTATTGTGTAACACTTAGTGGACATTCCAGGTAGTCACTCAGAAAACCTAGCAACACTAGATGCAACATTGGAATGTATCATTCTGTATAAATAGCCTCTGTTTGTAATTGCCAATTGCTCCAATATCTGAATCAATATTTGAGTCCACTATACTACATCCATACACAACACATTCATGCTACTTACTGGATGGTCAAGAGCAAAGTCTTTTTCATGATTAACCACCGTCTTTCAAGCTGTCTCAAAGTCTCGGATACATCTTGGAAACCAGGGAACTTGCTGTTTAGCTCTGGGTGGTTCCTCCTAGTAGTAAGCAAGTAATCAACATTTTCTGGTGGGCTCCTGCTTTTTCAATCAATCATTACCACGTCAGTATCAGACACACAGCTTGATTGTTTCTCTAGCTCATAGCAGTAGCTACCTGTGTCAGATCCAGTACCTAGGCACAGGTGTAAAAAACATAGGGGTTGCCACACAATCATGCACTAGCTATAGTGTTTAGCAATACTATCTTGTAGGGGCAGATGAAAGGCTAGTGGTCTAGAATGACTTTAATACCTACTCCTCTGAGGCTGGTAATAATGTTGCAGTTGTTTGCCTTTACACAGGCTTAGGAAAGAAAGGAGGTGAAAAATCTGGAGTCGCCAGGAATCGAACCTGGGTCGCTCACATGAGCCACGAGTGCCTTAACCACTAGGCCACAACTCCAGGCAATAAGACACAAAACAGTGAAGTATACAACTCCCCCTACAGAGATGTTTTTCCATAATTATACGTGTATAATGAAGAAAGATATGTAGGGGGGATTGTATACTTCATTGTTTTGTGCGCTCATCCCTGCCTTGTTTCCTTACTTCTTGCCGTTCTGGTATCCCTACATCCTGTTACATTTTGATTTACTTGTTTATGTCTTCTTTTTTTTTGCAGCAGGCGCATGTTTGAGCTGAAATTTGCCATCACAGAGCAGAAGTCAGTGTCCTCACAGGCAGTAGGTGCCCTTGCTTTGGTATGTGGACAATTTTGACTCCAGTATTTACACTGCCAGCAATGGCTGAAGAATCAGACCCAAGCATCTCAAGTCAACCCTTTTCTGGATGGATACAAAGCCAGCGCTCCCTGTCTGAAGACCATAATGTTAGCTATACCAGATAGTAGCAAGTGGTAGCAACACTTATATAAGGTAACGGAGGAACATGACCCCAGCTTTCGCTCTCTAGGAACAATCTTTGCTAACAACTGCACAGCATTGGAAAGTTCGAAGGTAGGGTATGCATGCGCACTTAGAAATATTGCTAATGGAACGAATGCGAGTGCCATGTAGTGCCATGTCCGGAATTAAAAACGAGAAAATGGTGTGACAAATGAAGCCATAGTTATTGAGTGGGCAGCTGCAGCCGCCTGGTGAAGACTTGGAAGTTGCAAAAAAGCGCTGGGTCGTTGCACTGCTTAGTTGAAAATGTTGCTGTTTCGTGCGAAAACCATCGTGAGAGATTGAGGCAAAGTTGAAGTGTTCTATGGAATGGTAGTTTAGTCTCCTAAAACAGATGTGCTGTTTACATATGTGGTTGTGTCATTGCCTCTACATAATTCATAATTCTAGAAGCAAGGACTCAACAGGTGTGTCAGTCTGGCTGGTACATGATGGATCTATCATAGTCGTGGAATACAAGCACTGTCACCGTACCTTGCAGTCCGTCCTTACCCCACTGTCCTCTGGTTTCCATTCATGAGTGGAAACAGTGCCCACAACATCTTTCAGTCTCTCCTCAAGGATTGATAGCATGTCACTTGAGCACCTACACTCCACAAAAACATCGTATCCACTCCCGGGGCATGTCTTTGACGGACGTGTCTCAATATGCTTCAGAACAATGCTCAGCTCCTGATATATAGAGTGAACAAGAACTCTACTAAACATACAGCCACTCATGATGGTAGTGTTGTGCCCAGGCAGTGAACTGATTACTAAGACTAAGTACCCTAACCATGTTTCCTCTATCGAGTTAGACCAATTACGCGCCTCTATGCACTGCCTTCGGACGCTGCAATGCGCAATGGGTGAGTACGCAATGACACGCAAAATAGGCACGACGTACGGCGACTAAAAAGTGGTACGGCCAAAACCGTAGCTACCGGTGTCATGGGAAAATGGGGACCCCCCAAAATGGGGACCCGGGGTCCCCATATTCCCGGGAGTATGGGGACCCGGGTCCCCATTTTCCTGGGAAAATGGGGACCCCGGTCCCCATTTTCCCAGGAGTATGGGGACCCCCTCAGTGAAAATGGGGACCCCCTCTATGACAGATGGTTAACAGTGAGACTTGAAATGGAGAACCAACAATATTAGGCCTACGTAGGCAGACCTATGCAAGGCCATAACAGTTAATCACTAACCATGCAGTTATTATAATGTAGCAAATCGGTTTTTGAAAATTTGTCAATAGAAATGGTAACACAAGTCATTATAGCTATACATAATAATAGCTTGAATTGATGAGGATCTTCAAAAACAAGCTGGTCTCAGCATCGATCCCTCTCCAGATAGCTAGAATTGTCATAGTTAGAGAGATGTAAGTACTTATAATGAGTCAGACTTGAGCATCATAGCCCACTAACTAGCCTGCAGTGCAAGACAGTGAGGAGGCTCTTGCAGCTAGTGAGTGAGTGGCTATTATTAGCTGCTACCTACATGTATAAGCAGCAGGACTCGATCAAGTTCATGATCTCCCGACATAGAAGAGATCAGCAACCTTTGCACAGAAAAAGATTGGCTTTGTTGGAGGGCTTACATTGTCCGACTTGCGTATTACAGCTACGTAGCATCCATCGCAAGTACAGGTTTCGACTGATAAGATGATGATATTCCATCCTTGCTCTATGCATGGACTAATGCTTTCGCAGACATGCATGCACAGAGGTTATTTGACAAATAAAAACCATCCTACACTGAGCTGTGAGTACTTGTTGCAACGTAAAACGAAAACGGTGTGGGGGTCCCCATTTTACCAGGGAAAATGGGGACCCGGGGTCCCCATTTTCATGGGGTCCCCAAAATTTTATGACACCGGCCGTACCTGCCGCGCCGGCCCTGTAAAGTATGAAACCCATAATTGCTCATAATACTGCACCTATCCTACTCTATGGGGACCGCGGCTGTACTCGTTTTTGACTAGCGCGACGCGCGTGCAAAATGATGTAGCCTAGCCGCTAGATAATATTATAATTACGTAGCTAGCTAGATACTATATCTCGCCTGGAATGGGCCGAGGGCTTGGATGAGGTGATCTACCTCTTCTCTGACAGCAAATACCAATGAGAACATCCCCTGCGCAGCCATTTCGCACGCATACGTAGCTACGTGCATGGATACCTAAAGTATGACTTGTACTTCCTGCAGGACCAATATCCACGTCGAAAACTAATTGGTAGTTGCAATTACCAATATTAGCTTTCGACGTGGATATTGGTCCGGCAGGAAGTACATACTTTAGATATAGGTACCGGAAACGCGCGCGCATCTAGAACCATAGATAATAGTTTATTATCTATGCTAGAACCGGCCCTGGCCCTAATATACCCTAACCATTGCCCTACTTCCTGCCGGACCAATCCACTTCGATTTGCTTTTGACAGCCCAGAAAACTTATGGTGTTAGGAATGCAATCAAGGCTGCGGTAGCGCTTGGTGGATTCGAGTTCACACCTTGTATCAGTGGCGGTTAACAGGTACTTGAACAGCGGTCTAAGTGCTGACTGCACGGAACAAGAGTGTCGTTGCAACTCCCTCCCACCCTTATTGTGCTTGCTCTTCAATCCTCCATTAACTCCCTCCCACCCTTATTGTGCTTGCTCTTCAATCCTCCATTGGGGTCGGACCTCTTCCAGGAGCCTCAATGTGATAGGAGCAGAAGCCACATTGGACGAGGGCAACCATCTCCTTCTCCTTCGGTTGGGTGCCCAAGCATTATGATGAATACACTCAAGTAATTAAACCAAGCAACATTGGCATTAGGGGCAAACAAGTATGAGAGTTATGCATTGTACTATAAATATTATGCTACAATAAGTAGAGTTGTGTGTCCACTGTCCACTAACTGAAAGTAAGATCAAGCAGAAACACATCATGATAGAATCAAAGCATAATAAAGGCCTATTATTATGGTGCAATGCCCCTACATGCACCTTTCAAGACCCAGTGCTGCCTCAGTGGCTACATTGGCTAGGTTAGGGTAACCTGGGGGGCGGGGCAGTCTGGGGGCAGCCTTGGGCGGGGCAGCCTGGGAGGGTGGGGTGGGAATGGGGGAGGGGTTGGGGTGGGGCTGGGGTGGGGCTGGGGCATTAGGGTATGAGAGTCATGCATTGTACTATAAATATTATGCTACAATAAGCATTAGTAACCTATTATGTAACCCTAACTTAACCGTAACCCTAGGGTTAGGGTAGGTTAACTCTAACATAGTCGTAACCCTGGGTTAGGGTTAACCCAACCCTCAAGAAGTACTTTGCGAACACAAAAATACAGTTTGCACCATTCAGACAACACTGCCCCCTCCCCATGCACCCACCCCAGCCCCACCTCCCCATGCACCCACCCCAGCCCCACCTCCCCATGCACCCACCTCCCCATGCACCCACCCCAGCCCCACCTCCCCATGCACCCACCCCAGCCCCACCTCCCCATGCACAACCCCTCCTCACCCTCCCAGGCTGCCCCACCCCCCAGGCTGCCCCACCCCCCAGGCTGCCCCACCCCCCAGGCTGCCCCACCCCCCAGGCTGCCCCACCCCCCAGGCTGCCCCATCCCCCCAGGCTGCCCCACCCCCCAGGCTGCCCCGCCCCCCAGCCCCCAACCCCCCCAAGCAGTGAAAGGTACTGCTAGAGTAAAGTTAGGGTGAGGGCTCACCTCACCTTAACCTCACCCGAGCTATACCTAACCCGAATGACTTGGACACAACGAGACCCGCTTTATATAGCCGCAGAAGCAGGCCGGCAACGCGCGCGCCGTAGGCCCTGACTCTCCTATTTGATTGGTTGATTGAGATTTTGGCGGGAAATTTCATGTGCACGCGTAGACGGTGGCCAATGATGAGCGTGTTTCTGTCTCTGTCGGTTCTCATCGGTCTCCAATGGCGTTGGCCTCCTCAGGTAGGCCCTCTGCCAATGGCGCTCTCTCTGTAGCTGTGGTTGTAGTTGACTCCAAATGCTGTTCGGTATGCAAGTGCCTGGGGTGGCCCCGGAGCCCACGCTACGCCGTTTGTGAATACGTTTGGCGTCTGGGTCCTCTATGAACGAGGTTGTTGCTGTGACAGTTATAGGTTAGAGACGGTAGGGTCATGCCCAGACCTCACGCCCATACAGAATAAGTTTGCTTGGAGTCTGCATGGGAACGAGGTTGTTGCTATGACAGTTGTGCTTGCAGTTGAGACTCCATTTCTCGATCTACTCCATCTATAATCTAAGGTGAGGAGAGGGGATGAGAAGGGAAGGAGATGTCAGCTCTTCTGCATGCATGGTTCATACAAACCCTGCAGAGATATACCACCTAGCTAGCTAGCTACGATAGTCAGCATTGTGAATGTGTTGTAACCAGTCTACTGTAATCCATAGGGTGTAGAAGGATGAACCAGATCCTCACACTTCCAAGAAGAGGCCTAGGATCTCGTTGTTTTGGATGATTTGTCAGGTAAACTCGGCAGTTATGTGTATGCTGTGGGTGACTTGTTGTACTATCCAGGCGTGGTGTACAGTACTTCCGTGGGTGTGGCTGCAATTTGAATTGGTACATTGTACAGCTAGCTCCATCTCTTTCTCATTACTCTATAGAAGACTGAGGAAGAGGTGAGTAAATTGGCGGAGATGGTCTCCTTGGATAAATAGAGAGCGAGTTGTAAGTGTGTACATGTGTGTGTGGACATGGGAAGTGTATGTGGGTATGGGAAGTGGTGTGGGTATATGGGAAGTGTGTGGGTATATGGGAAGTGTGTGTGGGTATGGGAAGTGTGTGTGGGTATATGGGAAGTGTGTGTGGGTATATGGGAAGTGTGTGCGGGTATATGGGAAGTGTGTGTGGGTATATGGGAAATGGGGAAAAGTATATATGTGTGAGGTGTGTATGTGGGTAGGGAAGAGTGTGAGGTGTGTGTGTGTGTGGGGGGGGGGGGGGGGAGAACTTGTATATATATATAAATGGTGTCAAGACCCACAATCATGCTTTTTTCAGCTCTCCCTCTTCTTTCCCCATGCACTTCCTTGCAGGCAGCAATGTTCACCCTACGTACTTCCCATTGGTTACACAGCGAGCTGTTGCACGAACAATTGTTGGCTGGTATAAGGTGGGTCAGATGAATACAGTAACAGTACAAAGTGGTAAAATTATGTAACTGCTACACAGTTCCACCGGTGAGCATTTAAATTCTAGCACAGTGTCCAGTCGAGTTACAATAATACGGAGAAAGATTTATACTAAATGGGCATTAAATCTGTCCATAAAAATCAGCAGACTACTCTCCAGTCTCTCTCTGGCATACATACATACAACAAACATAGTTTACTAATACACTGAAGGTTCGGGGGTAAAGACAAACAGAAATGTGCACAGACACACGCACACAAGATAATGACTCCTATTTATAGACTTGTTCCTACTCAATCCAGGACTTGAACTTGGTCCTAATCATGCGCATATGGACACCCTTCTCAACACCAAGCTCCCTTAGGACAGCGTCACTGGCATTCAAAAGGAGCTCGCCGTCGATTCCATTCTCCAAAAAGCTCCGCGAAAACTGTTTCAACTGTTTGTTTGCATCTAGAAACTGGGCTACGGCCTGTGGTGGGTACTGGCTTGCGAATTCCTCTGAACCGAGGACCTGCCTTCTGAAACACATGCGGATGATTAGGCGATGCAACGGGTTACTGACTCCCAGGTCTTCAAGATCTCCGTCTTGGAATTGGATGAGTAGTTCCCCATTGATTTCATACTCCTCAAAGGCAGTGGCATACTGGTCCAACTCCTTGCTCTGAAGGAAGGTGACTATGTCCTGGATGCTGAATGGTCTCGCCATACTCTGCAGTTCTTCAGCTGTGAGTGGATGACAAGAGGTGAAGCAAACAAACGTCTAATGATTGTACCAGGTACCACAGGCTTTCCATTCCCAGATTATGTCCTGCAGCTTTGGAAGGAAAACCATACTACCGTGATGTCATGGTAGCTCTGTGTGTCTTCCTGGATGGTAAGTCATCCTAGGCTTGCATCTCTCTGGTTTCCCAGCTCATACATTGACAGTAATGTGAACGATCCCACAAGCATTCCATGGCATTGCTACCTTTGATGTGACATCATGGTGGTACGGTATCAACATAACATGCTCATTTCTCCTAGGGTTTCCCAGTTTTCTCAAAAGCTGCGATTCACTCAACTACAGTATATTGACAGGAACACACAAGTATGTAAACATATACAGCTGAATAGAGAACAAGATCGATGCCGCCATAAGAACAAGTATCAACACATGCCTAGCAACTCAGTTGGACTTACCTTCAACTTGGGAGGTGAGTCTTCCAATTAGAGCACGGTTGCTTCTGATCTCCATTTCCATGGCTACAAAACACAGATTATAGACTAACGGTTATTGAAAGTTACTGCAAGTTGTTGCTGCAGAAAATTTAAGCAACCAGTGTTTTGAGATTACCATCACTACATGATCTACGTTATGCTAACAGGATCGAGTGCATAATGACGTTAGGAGTGAAGGAGCATGAAACGACCCCACACAAAGATCCACGGTCAGCATTTTTTAGCGCACACATGTATCGTTGTTTCTCCATAATGCCATTGAGCGACATGCAGATGCCAAAGATCGCTGGGAGAGAGAAGATAGTGTCCGTAAGTGTAGTGGGATGTTTCCCAGCAGTCATCAACCCAGAAAAGCAAAAGGGGCGTTTTATTTCACTAGTCACAACGCCTGCTTGGCTGTGTGAAGCGGCTGGAGATCGATCAACAACATCGTCATACAGCACTTTTCTCGAGATCTGTCACTACTAGTGCATGTATGTCATTCCCCTGCCTCGCTACTAATGGGGTCTTGACAAAAGTGTAGGGTCATTCATACAACACAACAGACAAGTAGACAGTGATGCAAAATCTGGCAACCTCCATGATGTATATAGAATTGCAGCTCAATAAATGCATTACACAATTGTGGAGCCCTCACAGTCATTTGGGTGGAGGTGGTGATCTTCCACACAAAATTCCATAGCAGAGGTGGTGGTCGACTCGTGCAGGGACACAGATGAAGATGAGGAATCTTCCACAGCCTCCATCAGGTTGGTCTCAGAGTTGTAGTGGATGAGTTCATTGAGGATTGTGAATGACCGGTTGCCGTGTCCAGGAGGAAGGTTGCCTGTCTCCTGGTGCGGTGTAGGAGTGCTGCTGTATACGTATCCCCTCTGCCTGAAGTGGGGGAGCCACGAGTCCCACAGGTCAGCGATGAAATCACTCCACTTCTCTTCGTTTGGTTCCGGAGTGTTGAGCTCGTTCTGTGAGACATCGGCCTGGACCTCGGTGATCAACCTGGGTAGTGGGGGAGGGGGATGAAGGTTGGAAATATGAATGTAACTTCTCCAGTAAGTCTCTACTTTCACTGCACTGTGGTATGTTTCAAGGACGTCGATGGGACAAATTTTTTTATGTGGAAGGTTTTGCTCAGCGGATTACAAATGAAGAATGCAGTCTGAATCTCATAAGTCACTCAAAGTGCATATAGCAACATCCAAAAAACAACCAGAGGTGCCCACACCCCGGGGGGGGGGGGGGGGGGGGGGGGGGTAGGAAATTCAAAAATTACCAGGCTCTTCCCTTCCGTCTGTATGGGGGCCCAAAAGCCGGGGAACTAGGCTATGCTGATGTCATTACTAATAGAGTTACCTTCTCAGCACAAGCCGCATGCACACGTAGTGCTCCAGTTTGATGGATTCGGGGATCATGGCTATGAGGCGGTCTCTCCCACTGCACACCTGTAGCTCCTTCAAGTAGTGCATCAGAGAATTCTGCGGGAGACAGTGGTGAAACATGATCTTCAGATACAACAGAATGGTAGGTTATGCAGCTACGTAAGTACTGCCAATGAATTACTTCATGCTGATGTAGGTAGCCACTTATCATGGCATGTGTTTGTTGCCATGGCATGTGTTTGTTGCCATGGCAATCCGTGCTGTCACAATAAGCACTGAGGTGACCCTTTCCTGCACAGTCTCATCATGTCTATACTACTCTCTTCTTTGGCCGAATACAGACAGTACCTACCCCACAAATGTGTAGGCATTGTCATACTACCATTCCACCAGGCTGTACATTGACTGTAACAGTGGAGCCGACTCTCCTCGAGCTACTGAAGCCTCTTCAGGGGCTACTGCAACAGCTACAGCTATAGTCACTACTGTTGTGGTGTCGAGAGCTGCGGGATGAGCAAATTCAAACAAGAGGGGTGGGCCCATTTTCGAGAATGGATATATGAGACACTCCGGTATGCCCATTCACAAGCAATGTTCCCTGGCTCTGCAGGGCAATTGTCTTGTGTGCTGTATCACATTTCTTTTGCCTGGAATGTGAATATGGGGCCTTGTTCCCTGGTCATTCTGACAATTTCAGGTGCATACCTGTGGCTTCTGTGTTGTCATCTTGATGATACTGGTCTCCAGGTGTACCAGCATGTCCACCAGGGACTTCAGTTCCAGCAGCAGCTCACCAGGAGAGCCTACACAGGACAAAGAGAAGAGGATACGTAACAGGAGACAGCTGTATGTGTACGTGGCATATATTCCATGGAAAAAGTTCCATTACAATGTGCGAAGTATTGTGTAGACGTGTGTTGCGATTACCCATGGCTAGTGCCTGTGAGTTTGCAGGTGATAGCACCACCCCATGGAGAGAGAAAAGAGTTACCAAGCAAAGGCGGAGAAGAAATGGAATGGCTTACGTAGGGACATACTGAACTACTGACGAGATTGGTTGGGAAGATTCGTGCTAGCACAACTGGAGACTAGACATACAAGTGTGCACCAATCATGTCGGAGCTATTCTGTGAGGCCATTTCCTTGTAGTCGTTCTGGAAGCTGCTACTTCCGTGACTATGCGGCACACTACACTGAGGTTGTGCCTCTTCGCAATATTGATGCTGAACATGTCACGAAGGAGCTAGTCAAAGTGTTTTCCTGAGACGCTGCTACAGGCCTCTACATCCGGCCAACTGACTTTGTTTTGTGCATGCTTTAGTACGTACATGCTGGCACGGACAACACAGTTGGTAAACTGACCATCATAGTTGGATGCTATTTGCCGCATGGTGTCTTCATCGGGCAGGCTCATCTGCATCTTGGCAGCAAATGGAAGGGAGCAGAAGTCGTACCACCCCTCCTCCGCCCACTGCACGAAGATCTTCAGGGTATGGTACAGGAAAGGGAGGTAGAGCTTCTCCAGGCAAGTGTGTTGTGTTGGCGTGAGGCTATGGTGGGAGGTGTAGAGGAATAGGAAGGTATGATATTGTGTGTCTTAGTGGTTGGAAAGAGGTACCAGAAACACTCAACTCAAGTGCCACTGTTCACTGCATAAACCAACTGTAACATATGTTATGCTCACAATTAGTACTGCAACATACAGACCCATTGCGGGTGACATCATCACTTTTGAGAAGACAAAATTTATGGAAAACAGCCGCCACAGGGTTCTAATGCCAACTGTGGTTGAAACATGCACTGATGAGCACCTGTGGATGCTGATCTCATGGAAGACATCCCTGCTCTCGTCTGTAGGGTCATACTCGTACAGGGAGATGAGGAACTGTGGCAGGGTTTGTGGCTGCAGCTGGCGGCACTTGTTGCCATGAGCAGGAACGTCTGACACCTACAGCAATGCAAAAATGTTTGATGTACTTCATACACCTTCACCATAGGGTGTATAATGCTTGTTTCATAATGGAACCCTTGAGGTAAGTCCTGCCAGTAGAGATGGTCTTGGCGTTTTTTGGACACAAGTCGTGGAGGATTGCTCTCACCTCTAGTCATGAAAAGTACAAACCTTCTGGCTCAGTGTTCTCTCAGCTAGGTGTCCTACTGTGCCACATGCAAAAGCATATTAAGTGCATGTCTCTCCTTTGTAAGAAGGATGCAGGTCATAAGGGGGCTTACAGGCTTACAGACAACTAAAGCTCATCATTTATACAGCTATGTGTGACACCACTATCCTTGCATCTCCACCCTATATACCCTTTCCAGACTTGCCCCTCCTACCGTACCTCTTTGATGAGGTGGCTGACAGCAGTCCTCAGACCAGTGATCACCTCCATGATGGTGTGGTAGCTGGCCGAGTGGAACTCGTACTCCAGCTGCTTCCGGTATGTGTCCTCGACTTGGGGCTGCAGGGGGAGGATTGGGTGTGGGCAGCATTGTAACTACACAGCCACTTGCAGGAGGAAGGAGAGACAAAGGGTTGGGCCGACTGATCCATGATTTCAGGGTGGGCTCAGCGGGCTATTCGCTTAATACAATCACATTTCTAATGTCTGCTTGCACAAAGCCATTCCAGCAAAATCAAATTGCATGCATGTACTGTACCTTGAATGATTCTGGTAACTTCTGGGAAATCCCTTCCAAGTCAATTGCACAGTCACGGAGACTGCAAAGGAAGATAGAGTTACGGTAGCCACTGAACATGTTGTCATAACGCCCCAATGGGGAGTGCACAGGAAATCTCATACTATATTAGTTCATTGGCTATCCTGCTGTGCTGATGGAAAGCAAGGAGGGTCAGTGTGTTTCTAGAGATTTGGTTTGGGAAGGTTGGGGATACTTCAAAATTTGGTGAGGTGGACCCCCCTCCAAAGGAAACAAAGAACAGGAAAGAGAGAGAATGGGAGGGACAGGTCATTCATAGTTCACAGCTTTCATAGGAGTCACAGTGGGAGAGGGTCTACCTCAAATTCATGTAGACCACACTTTGGCACATGGTGACAGTCATTGTGCTATTGTAAGTACACAAGTACAAACCTGATGTGAAGAGAGAGACTGGAGGTGTCCTCCTTGAACTTGAAGGGGATCCTCATGGAGGCAATGGAGGCCTCCTCGATGAGAGGCTTCCCCGCGATACACGTGGCCAGAATGTCCTCCTGCAGCTTGTGCAGGTCTACTAGATTGGCCATCTGCGCTGGTAGATTGCTGGTTGGCGTTGGAGGGCCACCAATGTCAGTGGGGAAGGCCAGGGGAAGGTAGCTACGACTGTGGATCAGCTGAAGCAGGTCATTGCTGGGGTAGAGAGGGATGAGAGGATGGGACAATCTAAAGGTTAGGCCCAACAGAGAAAGAGACGTCAGCCATCTGTGGCGCTGCTGATGTGAAGGTACAAATTCTTAGACTACCGCTCACTTACTTCTTGGACCGTCCAACTAGTCTGTAGTACTGGGTGAATTCTATGGCGTGGACCCTAGGAACGTCCTTGGGGAAGAAGCAGCTCTGGGCAGAGGAGGAGTGGATGTTGTTCAGCAGTGTTGACAGAAAATGGTTGTGGAATGTGATCTGAAAAGGGAGGTCAAATGCACAACTTTACGGCACAGTGCTACATTGTATTTATCTTCAAATACACAGATTTCAATCAGACGCACACATATGCACACCTGCCACCCACATGCACACACACACACTCACGCACACACACACACTCACGCACACACACACACGCACGCACGCACACACACACACACACACACACACACACACACACACACACACACACACACAAACAAACTTACAATGTCCACAATGACGGTGTACAGTAGGTCAGAACCTTGCTCCCCATCCACAGAGTGGGAGAGCAGGTGGATGAGGGGCGTGTCATCGCCCAAGGTTAGAGGTCTCTTGTTGTGCGTGCAGCCAGTCAGGCGGACATAGTCATTGAAGACAGCTAAAATGAAAATGTGATATTGAGTTGTGGGATCCAACGACATGGAGTTAAATTGATATATACATTCTCCCACACCATTCCAGCATCACATAAAGTTCACTTACATTTCAGTTTCTCATAGTGAGCTTTGCGGTCCCATCCGGTAGAGGAATGCTTGGCCAGCACCTTGGCAAGGCGGCCCAGTGTGATGGTGGTGGCTTCCTCATAGGTCACTGCATAGGCCAGTTCAGTGTGCAGCCACTGGTAGAGTTCCACGATACCAGGCAAGAGGTCTCCCGCGATTCTGAGGCGAGGATACTCGACCACGAAGCAGGAGAGGGGATAGAGGTCATTGGTTTTGGGGTCACCGAGGTTCACTTGTGAGAGGATGCTGTGTGTCAGTGTCTCTTCAGTGGGCATCCAAGGGTAGCGGACATCTAGCCGTCTGGAAGGACAAGAGGAAGTGAGAGAGGAGTGCTGATTCAGCATAATGACTAACAATGTGAGCACAGCTAAACTCAGTAAACTAAGTATATAGTGTATCGAGCTAGACCATTTCTCTTGACTGCATGGAGAAATAGGTTCATCCCCCCTTAATGAACACTCCTCTTGAAGGGCACCCCTGAATAAAGGATACCTCCCTAATCAGGACACTTGACCGAGTCCGAACTTCCTATAAATATGTATTATTTGTCCCCGAAGACACCTCCCTAATCAGGACTCATTTCAGGGGCCCAAGGTGTCCGCATTAGAGGGTTCCATTGTAGCTCAATAGACTAGGTACACTACTACTATAGCCATCAGCCCGTACACTTACTGTATGTGTTTGAACACACTGTTCTTCACGACGGAGGACCTCTGTGTAAACTGGGTGTGCAGTGGTGGAGGAACACAAATCAGTTATACAGAAATGCATCCCGCTTCAGTTGCCTAGGTGGGAACTTCCTGGCTACAGGCGTACGGAACATACTACACGCAAGTAAAGGTCCCCACTAGTTAACCAGCTTCACAGATTCCTTACACAAGTGCATCTAAACATAATCCCACTCTACATTATACATGCTAGCTCAACTGTTACTGTGCTTACCCTCCCACCTTTTTGACACTGTAATCGAGCCATCAAAAACTAGTACCGCCACAAATTACTGTTCCCTATTCTTACCTGATGCATATCATTAAGTCTAGAAAAACTAGCTCACGTGTGTTTATGTTGCTACACCAATAACTGTGGCTTACTGTCTCCTTGAGGGAGTTCCAGTGGGGTGTGAAGATGCGGGAATGCCACACCTCCTCGTATTGGTCCAGCTCGGTCCTGGTACGCAGCTTGCCTTGTAAGGAGGAGGGGGACTTCAGCTGCAGCTGTAGGGGGCGAGGATACGATACATGAGTAGATGAAGAGATCCAAGCTAGAACAACTCCAACGATCAAGATTAACTCCATGAACTCAACTCCACAAAATCAACCATAAACACAACACTCGTCCACATACCTCAAACAGCTGGTTGAGGCACCCTCTGACAAGCAGCAATCTCTCCTCGTCTGAGATCACGAGGCTGTTTCTCAGGTGGCCCCAAAGCTGGTGCAACTGGGACACACAATACTGCCGCACGGGCTCAACACTCTCCGAGAACACACTGCCAACCAGCTTCTCTTCCGCCCCAGACTGGGAGAACAGGGCTACGCAGAAGGCGGCAAAGTTGGCCCAGAGGAGGAGATAGAGGGAGTGGAGGCTGACGGTTCCCCTGGTTGCGTGCTCAATGTAGCCATGGTGGCCGTACAGACCGTCCTTCGTAAGCTCCACCCCCTGGTCATAGAACTGGTAGCCAGGCCCCACCCTGGAGTTATACTGTGGGGAGAAGGGACGGCACATTGTGAGAAGGATCCCAGTAGAGATCAGATCATGTGCATGGAAGCACACATGTATCAACTATACTGAGAATGTTGTCCTTGACAACAGGGAACATGCACACTGAAGAGTTCACTGCTACTGTACACAGTGTAGCTCTGTTTCAAACAGCTGCTCTATATCGTTTGGGTGGTTGAATACGACGTACGAATCTTCTAGACAACCAGCATGCATCCACTTACAAGGAACCCAGCAATGTAGTTGTCTGGTAGCTCCTCGACGTTGAACATGTGGTACCAGAGGTGGTTGGAGTGGGCGGGGCACCCCACAGTCACTGTAATGATGTGCAGGAGAGCTATTCGCAGGTCAGCAGTTGACTGATCTGGAGGGAGCGAAAGGACCAGAAAAATATGCCAACTAGATCAACACATTTGCAGTTTTTGGTGAACCTTCAATTTGGAGATGGCTTACCCTCTGGGCTGCTAGCGGATGGTGGAGGGAGGAGGAGGGCAAAGATGGGATCCTGAGAAGGGTCATCCCCCGTCTGGAGCACGGAGTCGGGGTTCAGGAAGCAGCAGAGCAGCTGGATGATCTGGGGCTCCAGGTACTTTCCCAGGTCCGTCCTTATCACACGGGCTACCGCCTGGGACTGTTTCTGAGGGGGATAGGAGGTGTGTGTACGCCAAGGAGGTGTGGTGATGTGATTAGAACATATGTTGCAGACTTGACTTCAGGAGATACTATCATAATCAGACACCATGTGTGTACAAGATGCTGACCTTCTTGGAAAAGAACTCATTGTAGATGCATAGCCAGAGCACCATGCGGAAGCAAGCAGACTTAGACATGGCATGGGTGTCGCCAGACGGGGTCATGATGTTCAGTTGGCCAGGAGAACTGAGGAAGATGAAGCAGTATTTACATTTGAATTCAAAACCCTTGATGCCTGACCTCAAGAATCAGGTATACAACCTACGATCTCACGTGCACTTGCTTACCATTCCCCTGCGATGCGCATGAGGTCCTTGACCCTGGAGGTGGTGCCCTGCGTGGTGTGGATGGCAGCCAGGGTGGTGCTGACCCTCTGGTACAGGGAGTGAAACTCCTGGCCCATTTCTGGGTATGGTAGGAAGGACTGGTCCACCTTGGCAGAAGAGGTGAGGGACGGCGACTGGGAGGGAGAGGAAGATTGGCGTCAACGGGATAACTTTCAGGCTGTATCACACACACACACACACACACACACACACACACACACACACACACACACACACACACACACACACACAGACACACACACACACGCATGCACACACACACACACACACCTCGCTCATTAGAGCCTTGTTGAAAGGCTGGAGGCAGTTGATGCCATCACACAGTAGTCTGTACTGCTCAGTCAGAATGACAGTGAAGGCGTGGAAGCTCTTCAGCTCTCTGAGGAGATGAAGCGCCAGTACAAGCCCATGGCCTCCCACACTGCCCCCACCCGTTGACTCGTCATCCAGTAGGGAATTCAGGTCGGGTAGTACTGCATACAGCTACAAGTGAGATCAGATACTGCAACTGCAACACTGTACAACACCTCAACTCAATCCCAAGGCTGCTCACAATTTTAGAATTCTGGAAACGCACTGTGCAATGTTGATTGCATGTAACATGTTACATGCACCTGAAGCTAAACATCAAGGACATTATTTATCCAAGTCCCCATCCCACATGCTTACAGCCTGGATCTTGGTGTTGTCCTTGACGTCAAGGTTCTGGGCAATCGCCCGGATCATCACTTGCAGAACGGCCTGCTTCTCGATGTACAGGAGCACACGTTCCTCCTCGGACACTGATCCACCCTCGCATTGCTGTGATGAAGGTGCGTGGAAAGGGATGTGAGGATGTGTATGTGTGTTGTGTGTGTGTGTGTGGGGGGGGGGGGGGGGGGGGGGGGAGTGAAGACACCATGACAAGGGCCAAGGGGATCACCCTTTCATTCAGGGTACTAAACTGCTACTATACAAGATCACATGCTTCACTGGCCTACATACTTTTGTGATGTTCTGTGCAGCCGTGATGAGCCCAGACATGTTGAAATTTGACTTGAGGAGGTCCTCAAAGACGGTGAGGAAGTATAGGTGGGACAGTGGCTGTTGCATCAGCTGGTTCTGGGGGTAGAGGAATTTGGGAGGAGGGAGTACTTGGTTGTCAGGTGAATCAGACATGACGTGCAGCAATGAAGACTAATTGCAATTCGAAAATACGTCCCTCCTCACTTTGGGCTAGATGTAGTGTACAAAATGGGTGGGTGGGGGGGGGGGGGGGTATTAACGGGAGACTGCGGTAGTCCAATACGTATGGCACCAGTCTGCAGTTGATACTGGGGTATTTGGAAGGCTACGTTCATCCCTATCAGATTGCTTTCACTGATAAAGGTGCTCCAGAAACTTGCCCATTGTGGGCAATGAAGTGAAAGAAGAACTCGTGTAACTATTAGATTCCTCGAGGCCACTGTTAGATTTGGAATTATACTGAAGAGAACATAAAAGTGCTCTTGCACGGCGCTAACCTCAGCAGCAGTGCACTGCTTGATTGGCTCACAGTACTGGTAGAAGGTGGGAATGTAAGGTGCTGCGTTGCCTAGGTCCTCACGCGAACACATGATGTCAGCCATCAGGGAGTGCACCTGTGTGGAGAAGATAAATTTACACTCTCAAAAGAGAGGTGTATAATCTAATGGTGTATACCAAATTTGTGCCACTCAAATTCGCGTCAAAATTGATGATTCCGAAACGGTACTTTTGCGTCAAACATTATCTTGTGTCATTTCTACTGTTGCGTCTGCTCCGCGAAGTGTTCAGTGGCTGGCTTGCATTGGGCGCAATTGCGGGTGTAAAAGGTGCAAGCAGAAGCTGCAGAAAGGCGGCGATGTCATCTGGCATGGTGGATCCTTCGAGTGTTTGCTGCCACTACTTGTAAAATCAATGGGCTCTACTACTTTGCGATCCCGCTTGGGTTTCTTTGAGTGGCCCCGCACTCAAAGTCCAATGAATTAGCAGGGGTCCTTCTGTACATGTAAAGAAGGCTGTACCGGTAATCTTAGCAGCCATGGCGCTCGCACACGCGTTCATGCAACAATTCCTAGTGTCACATTTAGCAAATTTCTGAAACGTATTTTCTAATCTTGGAAAAATAATTCTTATTTTGGTGATGCAAATTTAGAGTGCTTACGGTACCACCACTGAATCTGTTTAGATGAACATCTGCCTACCTTTGACTTCTTGAATAACAGTAGAATAGAGTGAACAGGATCGTCCTTTCCTCCCTTTCCCCGGACACTGTTCAGAAGAATTCGGTAGAGATAGAACTTAAAGACCGACAAGGGTACGCGGCACTGGATCCTCTGCACAGAGCTGTCCACGGACATGCAGTCAAGGTTGAAGTCCAGCTTAGACAGAAGGTCTACCGAGTACTCCACCTCGATGACCTCGTTCATGAGGAAGGTGGCTTGCCACTGGGACTGCTGATTGGCTATGTCCAGGAACCACCAGACGTCATTCTCGTGGTAGGAGGTGTGATGCTCCGAGAAGAAATGTCCAAGGAGGCCCTCCGCCACATGCCTCACCTGGGAGCTGTCCCGAGTGAGGGCGATGGAGGGTTGAACTCCTGTTAGCTCCTCGAGAACCACGGAAGCCACATCGCCCAACCTGGGACCCTCACCCTGAAGCTGGGTGGAGCAGAATGGGGAGAGTGTGACTTAGTGAGCAGGGTGCTATTCTCATGTGGATTTGACTAGTGATGTGTGGATTTGACTAGTGTTTTGAGGAGCTTTGTTTTCCCAGGCTGGTGCTGGGAAAACCTTTCAGTCGGGATTTTACAACCCTTCTAGACTTGTGACAACAATGTACTACCACAAATGTCCCACAACTCATGAGTGTGACCTCGCCGAGTGACACACAGCAACTTTCGACTTCACAATCTTCCTTTAGTCGCTAAAATGAATGCAGCCTGTTCAAGCCTTCCCTACAATGTCCTGCATTCATCTAGTGTCCCTTAGCAGTAACATGTTAATTAAGAAAAGGGTGTTCAAAATCACACACAGCGTAAAGGCTCTCCTTACTTCAAGGTTTGGTTTGAAGTGCTTTTTGAAGAGGTTGTTGAAGATCCTGAGTCCCTGCTGGAGGTCCTCCCTGGCCTGTGTGGGCTTGGAGCAGAGTAGCACAAAGACGGCGTGCATCACGTTGTGCTGCGCCTCAGCCACAGCTGACTGGCTGGTGTAGATGTGCTCCCGTAAGGTCCGCATTGACATCTGGAAGGGGAATAAAATATAACTAACTGTTTTCACAAGTGAGTTCTAACACACAAAATGTTGACCACTTCCAAAATTAATATTCATAAGCTTCACCAAAGTGCTTGGGGCTGAAAACTAGAACGAAACGGTGAAAGTTAACTTTGAAACAAAATTTTGGTTGCTGCTGCAATAGGTGACTCACCACACCACTGTAGACGTTGAACCACAGCCTCAGCTGCTCCACAGCTCCCTCTCCACTTTCTCCAGCTGCTTTCTCACTAGGCTCGGAGCAGCTCATACCGATGCCAGCGATGGCACCGAACAGAGTGTCAATGACGAACACGCTGAGGGCCTCAGGTCTCCCGAGGAAGTCCCCGCTGTCCTCCACGTCATGTAGGAAGGACTGGGCTGGACAGTGGACCGTCTCCGATAGGGAGGGGAACACGGACACTGCAACCTCGATCTTATCAAGAGGTCGCAGGATTGAGACCACCTTAGCCAGGTTCAGTTTGTGGATGTGGACGTACACATGGAGGATTGCAAGGCGCTGAAGGGCATCACGCTCCTCCAGTTTCCCAAAC
>OZ007515.1:2510371-2793204 GCA_963931865.1 Axinella damicornis | reverse complement strand
GATGGTAGGAGGTACGCACAGGCATGCACAGACGCAATCAGAACATTAAATCACCTGCGACATGGTCTGCAGCTTGGTCTGCACAATCTTCACCATGTCAGTCATGGTCTGCGCCTTGGCCTGGTCTAGGTTCTGGAAGAGCGAGGGGGTGGCCTCCACCTGGTCACCGAGCACGTTCATGCTCTGGTTGATCTCCCTGCGGCTGTGGTCGACGAGCTTCTCCACGGTGGCCGTGACGAGATGGAAGAAGGGAAACTTGGGAGGAGCGAAGGTGTCGTCCACCATGTCGCAGTGGGAGGTACTGCTGGCGACCCGCAGCATCTTCAGCTCGGAGAGCTTGGGGATGGGGTACACTCTGAGCACATCCAAGAACAGTGACTGCACAACTGGGGAACAGTTGGGGTTGAAAATGACATCGATGTTCATGTCCTGGTTGATCGTAGAGACCATGTGGACCAGGAAGTCAAAGAAGAGGTTCTTGAAGATCGCTTGCAAGGAGTCAATGACATTCAGTGTAGTCTCCTGCTGGTGAGCCAGGGCAGCTGCTTTTTCCAGGTACTCAACCATCACGCTGGGCTGCCAGTACGAGTTGAATCGGTCACAAAGGATGTCGCCCACTCCCTTTTCAAAGAAAAGGTCCTCAAGTGCTGTACTTCGGTCGGGAAGGCTCATGGGCTTGTTGAACGATGAGTGCTGATAGGATCCAAAGAATACCCTGGAGGCTACAACTGGGATGGCTTCCCGTAGCAGTGAGGTGAGCTGGAGAGTGACAGAGCTGTCGGGAGAGAGAGAGGCGTAGCAATGCCTGAACCAGTCTCGGATGTCCAGCATACCTCCCTTGGGGCTGTACCCAATGATGTCGAGGTAGTGGTAGTCCCAGCCCTGGAGAAACATGGAAGGGTAGCAGAGCCTGGTTTGTCTTGATGCTGGAAAGTGGAGAAGCAGAACAAAGAGTTTCCTCTGTCGTGCTTTTAGGCTCTCGGCCTCTTCGATCATGATTCGGAGGTGGTTGACCACTTCTTTGGAGGTCTCCTGCATGTTGATGATGAGGAGCATGATATTCTGGGTGGGAGAGCTGACAAACGATTTCAAGAGTTCGTTCATGCTTGTGTACGAGGTCATGGTCGTCAGCTTGTGTACAACTAGCTGCTCCAGGTTGCCGTGCACGAGCTCTTTCAGAGCAGTGTTGCCGTCGGTGTTGGTTTCCGAGGAGGCGTGCACCACACTGGGGTACTGTGTGGGGAGCTGGTGGAGTAGCTGAGAGGAGCGTGTGAAGCAGATGAGTTTTGTGGCGTGTACCTGCTTCCTGGAAACACAAACACAAGGGATGAAAGGAATCATAATGACCACAGAAAAGGTTGCCTCCCCAACCTCCTCTTTTCTTCCCCTCCACCTTCCCACACCCTCCACCTTCCCACTCCCTCCTTCCCACTCTCTTCTCTTCCCCTCCACCCCCCACACCCTCCACCTTTCCCACTCTCCCCTCTTCCCCCCACCCTCCTCCTTTCCACTCTCCTCTCTTCCCCTCCACCCCCCACACCCTCCACCTTTCCCACTCTCCTCTCTCCTTCCCTCCACCCTCCACACCCTCCTCCTTCCCCACTCTCCTCTCTTCCCCTCCTCCTTCCACACCCACACCAAAGCAACCGCATGATCAGACAACTTACTTGCTGGTGCTTATCCTTTTGCTCTGGGTCTCAAGAAGGGACTTGAGGCTGAAGTGGTGTTGGTGGTTGAGGTAGCTCTCAATGTATGAGGTGGGCACCTTGTGGTGGTGCATGCACAGTGCCTCCGAGGTCATCAGCT
Source organism: Axinella damicornis (assembly GCA_963931865.1). Lineage (NCBI taxonomy): Eukaryota > Metazoa > Porifera > Demospongiae > Axinellida > Axinellidae > Axinella > Axinella damicornis. The sequence goes on along the minus strand of OZ007515.1, from coordinate 2,791,398 downwards.
GGATCAGGCGGATGCACAGGTGACGTGTCAGCCATTGCACCAGCACGGACACAACCAGACACGCACTGACGGAGACTTCTGTCGTGACCTTCTTCTCAGTGGGTGCATCCATACGGTAGAGCGTGCGAAGGGCATCAGTGACGGCCTCCTGGGCTGAGGTGGGGGTGAGCTGCTGCATGTGGCCAGCAAACTCAGAGTCTCGGAGCACATGGTTGAATACCTCTTCTGCATCCAGCTGCAGTTCCTCTGGTGAGCACTGCATGGGTGGAGATTTTAGCTCTGAAATAGGTCCAATGTACCTACACATTCTAGCGGGATCAGGATGGCATGATGCTGGGAAATGGCACCGAAGAAAGTGGGACATGGGAAGTGATCCCTTAGAGGATTTTGAGAGAAGGACAAAGACAAGCCTTTGACTGTTATCTTCCACTGTATTTGTGAATACTGGACTGATTTGCACCATTATCTCAAGATCCCTTACAAGCCCCTTAGATAACCTCACAGCACAAGTCAGATTTTGTTAAGTGGCTCACTGTGGGGATCTGGAATCCAGCGTTGTCTCTGAGCGTGTTGAGGAGGGTTTCCAACAGCCAGACCTTGGTGCTGGCGGAGGGGTCCACGGGAGGGGGGCGGTACCGCTCACGGTAACTGCACGTGAAGTTGATGGGTGGCAGGAGGGTCAGTATGAGGGAGTTCACCGTGTCCTTCTGGAGGCCGTAGATGCTGGAGGAACCTCCAATGTACTCCAGGAACTCCTTTGTCTACAGGGAAGAGTGAACAGGAATAGGATATGGTAGATGAGACCTCTGAGTAACCAGGAAGGCAAGCGGGGAGGGAGGACGGCAGGCATCTTACAATCCACTGTGGAGTACTCACCTTGTCCAGTGCAGTCCTGAGTGTGAGGGTGAGGCAGGGAGGGAGGTGGTTCAGTGCAGCCTCCAGCACCTGCTCGTGAGACAGAAGGTACTTCTCAAACCGGTTGAGGAAAGGTGGCGGGATATCCTTCAGCTCGGATTCCTTCACCATCACTACACACTCAAACTCGGGGTGCACACGGCAAGGTTTGATGTGGGCCCCAATGGCAATGTTGGCGTAGTACCGTGGGCCAGAGGTGGCATCGATGCGGTGGAAGCGGCGGTTGAAGAGGTCATAGAAGCTCTCGTGAACAGCATCGGTCTGGGTCATCACCACAGTATGGCCTTCTGTGGCAGAGTGGCGAACAGCAGCGATGGTGTTGATCTGAAAGGTAGAGATACAGGGAAGTGCAATGCAAACTAATACACTGTGTGTATGTATATATCTGTAGTACCATGTCAAGATCTATCAACAGTGCTAACTTTACACCAAGCATTGTCCACCCATGTGTCCACATGCACGCCATCCTCTGGTACAATGTACCTTTTGCAGCTGGGCATCTCCTGGAAAGTCACTGCACACGTACACCCGAGTTTTCTCCCTCTGTAGCACTCCCGAGGAGAACAGCAATCGTACAAGGGAGCTGTCCTCGCTGGGGTCGATGATCAGCTTGTACCGCACCTCGTTCTCTGCCCCAGTGTTCACTGGGTGGTCTACTAGGCTGCTGTACAAGACATCCAGGACGTTGCGTGCTTTTACCTTTTGTGGGGAGGAGTGCACCTGGGAGAGGGTAGAGGGGGAGAGAGAGGGGGAGAGAGAGGGAGAGAGAGGGAGGGAGAGGGAGGGAGGGAGGAGGAGAGAGAGAGGGGGAAGGGGAGAGAGAGAGGGGGGAGAGAGAGGGGGGGGGGGGGGGGGGGGGGGGAGAAAGGGAGAGAGCCATTAGCCAGTCTCCAGTTAGACATCTCCTTCCACACACACTGAGCTTACCGCTCGTAGAAAGAGCTTGCAGATGTTCTTGAAGCACTTTCTGCTGACACCATTGAAGTTTCTCTCCAATGCCTCCATAACCAGCTGTGGGGAGAGCATCTCCAGCCTCTTGCGACGGAGGTACGAGATGAAGTGGATGAAATCACGCAGGCCAAAGAAACCTTTGCACTCAGGCAACTGCATGGTGGCCGTATATGCTGGGCAGAAACTGGCTACAATCTCCAAGTCTCTCTTCAGCTCCACAGGAGGGTTGTCGGGCGTTGGACAGAGGCAGCCCTTTGCCAGGGTGACAAGGTCTTCTGGAGTGCTTTCGGGACGGAAGAGGCTCACCGCTCGATTCGTCTTGGCTGCATCCAGCACATGGTTGCTGATGGCAAGGAAGGACACTTCCTGCCTGTCCAGGAAGTAATGCAGGACTTTCAGGGATTCGTGGCGCTCCTGAGGTAGGCCAGCCTCATCCATGAAGACCACACAGTAGACCGGCAAGGGGACTTTAGTGTGGCTGCGCTGCCTGTTGATTGCTCGGCTGAACACGGTGGATATTTCATTGGAGGTTGTACGACGTGAACACTGGTAGGTCTGGGGGTCAAGTGAGCGGAAGATGTCCGTCTTGCGGAAGATCTCTACCTTGGACTCTTGCCCCTTGAGGTTGGCAAGAGCGAGGTTGAAGGAGAGGGTCTTTGAAGACCCAGGGGGTCCCACAATGATGAGAGGGGTGTGCGTCATTGTGCAGATGATTGTTGCGAAAAGGTTCTCCTTGAGCGCCTGGGTTTTGGCAATACCTTCTGGGAGGTCAATGTGGTTGATGTACCAGTCGAGTTCCTCCTTGAAGGCTTTCGAGAAGGTGACCCTTGAGATGGTGGTATGGTGGTCGAGGACCTCCATGTACTTTTTGCGGTGCTTGGAGTCTAGCCTGAGATAGTACACAAGCCCCAGGGCCACAACAACAGCTCGCGAGCCATAGTGCTCGTACGACTTGCCACATGGCTTGAACTTCTTGTACATCTTTGTCAGCCAGTCGTGGAAGGTGAAGAGTCTCTGGATGTCTCGTTGACTGACGCAGCTCCTGGAACATGCAGAGGCCTCAGAGTCGGGCATGTCATAAGATTTCAACTGCTCGAAAGCATACTCTCGCAAGAGGTTCTGGCTGGTGACAATCAGGTCGGTGTGGTTGGCTAGGTCGGCATTGCTAGTCTTCTTACCAGAAGACATTTTCATCTTGGCAAGGATGTACTCCCTCTCCTGGTGTTCCCCGAGGGCACCATAGTCCCACATGAGGCACTGGAGGGTTGGGTGGAGCTGGCGGACGTAGTAGGATCCCCTTACCCAGGTGTCGTAGGCAGCCAGGCTGTTCCCACGGTGCGGATTGCACGCCCCAACAATGAATATGTTGTGAGGGATGGCCTGCATAAGAGAGGGGGAAGGAGGCAAGGGGGGTATAAGATCAAGCTTCATGCTGCTGCGGATATAGTGATGCTGTCCGTTAATGGAACAGTGTACTGGTGTTGAACTTGCAACAGTAACTGCTGTAGTCTTAAATACAGGCCTGTTGCTTTTTGATATTTTTGGCATTCTGTGCCCATTTCCCCCCATAATTAGAGGTACTGTCGTTACGGCAGTGAGTAGGTTACCAAGCCTACCTTGCCGTCCAGTGTCCGATCCACAATGACCTCCTTGAACAGACCCAGACATGAAGTGGTGTTCACCTCGTCCAGGAACACCTGGAATAAAGAATGGAAGTTTCAGTACACTACTAACCACCTTGCACAAGGATCTTGCTTCTAAATACAGCTCTGGTAATTCCACAGCAATATTATACATATGTGACCGGACACGTATCTCTGCAATTGAACGCACTATCCAAATTGAACTCGGGAAGTTTACAGAGGAGGGACTATTGCAGCAATTATGTGGAAATGAAGCCTTAGGGCTGTTCCAAAGAGTTTTATGGAAAACGGCTAGGATACGAAGGCTAGTAACTCTGGAACAGAGGGAGTTCAGGCCTTCTAGCCTGGGTTGCTATTAGATGAAGGTTAGTGTACCAAGAATCACTTCATTAGCTGTGGAAATATTAAAGTTTCAATTGTGCAAAGTGGTCCCTTTCTCAAATCCAGTCACATATGTTGCTGCTGCTAGTCCCATCCCACACTTGAGAAGTAGAGCACGCATGATTTTGCCCCACACATGCTCGGGTTCACTTACGGTAACAAATGGGATCTTTGTGGTTTGGCTTCCCTCGTAGGCAGAGCTCAGCTCTTTGGCCTGCTTGAACACAGGCTTGAAGAAATCCATGATGTCTGATGGCTTGATGGCTGTTGGAGAGAGGAGGGAGCTCATGATCATTTGAGTTGTATGAACTATGTTTCAGATGCACATATCTCCAAGCAGTTTTGGTAACTTACCAGCATGTATGTTGAGCTTGTGAAAGGTGCTTTTCACTTTAGCATTCAAGAATGTGTAGAGCAGCTTTGCAGTGTCCTGCATGTATAGGGAAACATGAATATTCCACATGTGCAGATACTGGTAGAAGGCTAGGGCAGAAAAAAATGGAGGGCCAGGGCAAAAAAAATGGAAGGACAGTCCGCACACCTACGTACCTTGGGGTTGTTCTTGTACTCTGCAGCTGCAAAGAGTCTGCTGAACTTAATCCCAGCGTCTTTGTCCTCCTCTCTGAGCTCAATCAGCGACAGTACGGGATCCCCCACCAGCTTCAAAATCTCCTTCCTCATCACGGAGTAGAACTGTCCGTCACTGGAACTGTCGTCGGGTAATTCCCCAATCAGGATGAGGTCGTCCTCTCGGATGGTCTTGCCGGCCGTGATGTCAGCAATGGCCTGCACACAACCATGGTAGCCCTCCAGGGACTTGGGGGGCAGTTCTGAAGAACAGAGACAAAGAATCACATGCCTGTTGGAAATTTGTAGCAGTGAAACTTCAACACAATTTTCATATGCGGTATCTGGCTATCTGTCCACCTCTGAATCAGAATAGGAAGAGAAGCGGTAAGAGAGAAGGAACACTGTACACCCTACACACCAGTACCTCCAAGCTTCCTCCTGATGTAGTCCATGAGACGGGCTCTGCGCAGGTTCCAGTTCTTGAGCAGGGAGTAGTTCCACAGCTTGGACAGCATCTCCACGAGGGCTGTCTTCCCTACCCCTGTCTCTCCCTCGATGATCACTGGCACGCCACATTCTGCACGCTCATGAATGTTCAGCATCTTGACAGCAAAGTCTAGTGTTAGAACGTAGGCCGAATCGTCCACAGGGCTCAGGCGGTGCTGGTCGTCCAGGGGGACATCCAGTGCCCGGGAGATGTAGGAGTCGAGACACTCACGTGTGTACAGTTGACTGCACAGGTGGGGTTAGAAACAGAACGACATGCACAGTCATAGCTCTCAACTACTAGATGCTGTGGCTGTTACTCGCACAATGCAGCTACTGGTTGAGGGTGGCAACTAATAATAATCAAAGGCAGCATTTATTGTTCGTTCAACTTGGGGCACTCAACAGGTCTTGGGCAGTCTGTGCCTGAACGCTAAAGAGGGGGGAGGGCATTTACTCAAAGGGAGCATATTAGTGAGAGTCTATGGATGGCCATTACCATGCACTCCCAACATGACTTGTTTGATATGCACTATTGTGTCCACTCACAGCATGGAGGGTATCTCCACACCCATCTTCTTGAACCTCTCCTTGTCCTCCTTTGGAATCTGGTCCGGGTGCAGGGACATCAGCCCAAGCGAGCCCCCACCGTCCTTGAAGTCATAGATGAGCTGTAGGGAGGCAGGTTGTGACCATCCCACACACTACTAGGAAAGAACTACTATGACTGTTGAGGTGACTTCAGTTTTGCATGACCAGTGTAAATATGGTAAGGGATCCATAGGTTGACAACTTCCATTTAATCTCCTACTCCCATTTTTCAGAGGTTGAGAGCCTGGGATTGAGGCTGTCCCTCACGTACCTGATGGTGTGGTTTGAGGGACCAGTTCTCTCGAATGATGGGGTCGCAGAAGTCGCTAACTTCCTTGAGCATGGTGTCCATGAGTGTGGAGCCCAGCTGGGTGGTGTTGTTCTTCTTGCGCTCACCCTGCTCCGTCAGGATGTATTCTGTCGAGCCAGAGTTGTAGTTGAAGGCTGGGCAGTTGTCCAGGAACTCACACCGTCGCTTCATGTACCTGGAGGTAAGGAAAATGAGTGGAGTCACTGGTATCACTGGTAAACTGTTTTGAGTCAGAAAGCTGCTTCCCATTGCAACTGTAATACGCCAACTCATTATCAAAAGTAGGTATCATATTGGTTGAGAGACATGTCGACATGGATAACTTTTTTGACTTTTCAATCAGATCAGGTATTTGACCTGAGGAAGATCGGCACAGTCTGATCGAAACGTTGTCAAAAAAGTTCTCCTCTTGCCGTGTATTGTTGTACTTCACACAGCAAGAGGATAACTTTTCTGATGTTTCAATCAGATCAGGTATTTGACCTGAGGAAGATCGGCACAGCCTGATTGAAATGTTGTCAAAAAAGTTCTCCTCTTGCCGTGTGAAGTACAATCAAAAGTAGGTATCATCACCGACTTCCAACTGTCACCTGCGAGGCCTGGTGCACAACACGTGTACATATCATTTGTGTTAATGGGTTCGTGTGATCCTGTGTTCATGTGTTGTATCTATCATTTAGAAGCATGCACCACAAAACCATATGCTACCACATGTGCACTGTGTAGTGCTAACAGGTATGTCAGTGTGTTCGTGTGGTTGAGGTGTTTTCACTCATGCCTTCAGGAACCAAGAACACCACACCTGCCCAAGATGCATGGTGGTCTATGAGCTTGCTTCCAGGTTGCTTCCAGGTATGGAGCATGCAATTAGCTTCAACTTCAGAGAGTTGGCGAAGACATTGGTAAAGGAGACATTAACATACCTGTACGGTTGCAAGAAAGTAATGCTACTTGCACGAACTTCGACCTCGGCCTAGTTGGAGGAAATGGTCCTGGGGCACCTTGCTTGGAAGTCAGATTCCCGCTCTTCAAGGCCATCGACGCTGTGGGGTCTGCCCCCTCGTACGAGTCCCACTGAAATCGTCCAATTTGCCTCTCAAGACGGCAGCATAGCAACCGTTGCTATGATGCGATTCCCACTGAAATCGTCCAATTTGCCTCTCAAGACGGCAGCATAGCAACCGTTGCTATGATGCGATAATGTAAATGCATTCCCTCTATACCTAACTAAGTTTCACGCCACGCTTGTTGTAATACAACTCTATCCAATCCCATGGCTGCTGAGGACAAACAGTATTCTTCACACTCACCTAATGAAGAGCCTCTGTAGGGTCTTGTTCTTCTTCATGTGCTGAGGTGTGAAGTGCTCCAGCAGTCGGTGACACTCCGGCTCTGGCAGGTCCAACTCTGTGCTGAACTTCACAGGGATTCCAGGCTTGCGGCCCGTGAACCCAGAACCTAGTGGGACAAATATTGTACTTTGCTAAGGTCAAGCCTGCCATTGCGCAGCGCTATACGTACATGTGCAGTACATGATTGTGGGGCTACCATATTCAATAATCGTATGTGCAAGCCCTGACTTCAAGGTTTCTACCTCACATGGGTAGCCAGCCTCGAACCCAGCCGCATGGGATCCTGGACTATCATCTTTCGGCAAGTTATTGATTTGTATAACAGAGGGAGTCATGCATGCACAGTATCGACTAGTGGTTACAACAGAAGCACTGTGCACGCACAAACAAGCAGTGCAGCGGCACAAACAGTGGGTATCAGCTGTTCTTTTATCTCCCTCGTGGCATCAGCATGGGGCTATGAATATGATAGAAAGTCTGTTTGTGGAATCATCCCAAAGAGAGACGTTTGTGGAAAACCATTCCGCATGGAGAGGTTTGGGGAAAACCGTTCTGCATAGAGATGTTTGAGGAGAAAACTTTCTCGGTTATATTATGTGTAACCTACTTTCACGATAGAGACGGTCGATTCCCTTGGTGCCCCCCACACGGTACGCCTTCAGGTACTTGCACACAAGCTGAACGTCAGCATCCACGACGTAGGGGGACTGTGGGTAGACACAGTGCGGGGTGCCCAGGAGACCAAGGGCAGGGACTTCCTCAAAGAACTCCCTGAGGGATTCGTTCGGGGTCATCTGGTCTCTGGACGGGACCTGCAGGGTGGGAGGGAGAGGAGGGAAAATAAAGTTTGTTGGTTTGTTTATCACTTCTGAATCACCTAAAATACTATCCAGACTCACCTCGACATAGACTGCCCACTGCATGCCTCCCGGGAAGCGGAACGAGTTGCCAGTGACGGGGTCCTCCACATAGCCAAGGATGAACAGGTCAAAGAAGAACCACCCGATGGTCTCTATCAGCTGCTCGTACTTGCTTCTCTCCTTGTCATCCACCGAGTCCTGTACAGTGTAACATTAGCAGACCTCGCGATAATTCAAAAGTATAGTCTCCATGTCTAGCCACAGTGATCAGAGACACTTTCAAATATTGACTACACAGTAAATTATGTACCCCTGTCAAGAAGCTGGTATCAGTACAAAAGAATGCGTGCATGTAATGTCTGGATATTCTGAAATATGCCCGGACAAATACTCTACTTGACCAGATATTGTCTGGCTATACACTACCACTTGCATCTTGTAGTGATATTTGTCCCAAAATGATTCAGCACTACATGAACTTTGACCCATTCTGTCTAAGTGGACAACACATTGGCCCTATACTTTCCGGTTTCTATGGATACTGGAAGAAACACTTCAAGTTCAGGCTACTTCAGGGTGGGATATACACGAGGTGGGGTCATCAAAAGTGGGTCATCAAAAGTGGGTATCTACCATTCTATAGCAGCAGCCTACTGTCATGAGGTGATGGTCTTACCCCTGGTGGGAGCATGGTGAAATTGAAGAACACAGCACAACCCTGCATGTCCAAAGGCAGCTTGGAAAGCTTCTGGATGGTACTGACTGGAGTGAAGGCCTCGTTGACAGCAATCCTCAGGTGGGAGGGGCACCGCTGCAGCTGGGACTCAACATAATGAGTCTTGCCATCCCCTGTGGAGGGGGGATAGTACCAGGACAATGGTGACCCAACTGTGATCTAGTACAGCTCCTGTTCAACAGCTATGAAGCTGATTAGCCGAGCTAATCCGTATTGTCCCCATGACACAGTCGCTGTCTGGAACCAGCAATCGATCGTGTACACCCTGAGGAAGACCTACCCAGGTCAAAAACGTTGGTTATTGCATCTCGGTCACGAACTTGGCAGATTCTGACTACTCCTACCTACTATGTACTATTGACCTTGTAGTCAAGCTCAGCAAGCCAGTCGTTGTTCGGCACCCTCCCCCCTACTTTACTCACTGAAGTTACACAAAATGGTTCTGCCTTAGTCTACACACAACACAAGCCACTAGCTAGCTGCTGTTTGATCATGAACTCCAGTCAGCAGAGTAGTCGAAATACTACGGTATGCGTACCTACTGGTCCCAAATTCATACAGGTGAGTCAGCAAGCACTGCCCAGCAAATCATTATGTAATACTGTACAGGCACAGTGTGTGTAACCGTGGTTACACAGAGGACCCCACAAAACTTAGGCAGGCACTTACACAGACAGTAGACACAATATCACTAGTGGAATGCAGGGCATTGCGTGCAAACAGAATTTTCTATTGACAATTTGACATACATAACTGACCCAAGCTACGTACCTGACAGCATTATATGTTCATGATTATATGGGGCTTGCTCAAATTATGGGGGCATACTCAGGAGACAACACCGGACAGGTGGGCTTACGTTTTTGAGGATGGAGACATTTTTGGGGTCACTGCTATTCCCAAGCAGTGACGTCATGTGCCACCTAACCTACCACTGCACTGTCTGCTCACCTGCATGGCCATAGACCAGCTGTATGCAGCAGAAGTCATCCGGGTTGAGGGCTGACTTTTGGCAGGTCATGACGGCCTGGTGGAAGTCGAGCACTGGCTCTGCACCCTACAGTAGAGGAGGGAGGGAAGGAAGGAGTCTTACAGTAGCTGCCTCATCCTCTAGAAATTGCAGGTGGCTGAGCTTAGATACATGTTCACACTAGTGAGTACCCAGTAGACACAATGTACGAGCTGTGTGGAAACAGTGTGTTTGACAGATACACCAATCACCTTCTGAAGCTCAAGCAAGAGTTCCGTTCCCAATTTTGGCACAAAAACACACCTCCTTTTCAAACAGCATGTTTGCTGCCCGATTGCTTGGCTATGATCTGTGAGTGGTGTAACTTTCGTACTGCCATCCACAGTGACCATTACAGTACAACTGAAGAGCTACGGTACCTACTTTGTAGTCTCTGTGCAGAATCCATGGCATCTCCTGGAGCAGGGAGGGGGCGGTCTCAATGAAGTGCACGCAAGGTACCTCCACGTCCTCACGGTGGTGGTGCTGCTTGAGGTCAAAGTGCAGACGCAACAGGGCCTGGGGGGGGAGCACGACAAGAATGAACCGGTCACTCATGCAAAGTTGAAACTCAACGCTTCAGTAGAATTTCACAGCTGTCTTCATCAGGAGATGAAGGTAGAAAACTAGCATCAAACCATTTCTGGGAGTATCATCCATCAAAAATAAAAGTGAGAAGTTCTTTGTAGTGTATACATACCTCCTGCAGTTGGTAGGGAAGTCGGTTAACTTCAAGGATGAGATACTGGAAGGGTCTCTTTGTGGCCCTCTTGGGGTTCAGGAACAGTTTGAGCTCCTCCTCTGTGGTGTTCTGGCGGCAGTGGAACACCTCAAACACCTCCGGGACGCCGCCATAGATGCTGATGATCAGCCGGAGCAGTTGGCTCTGTGTGAACCCCTGGCAAGAGTGCAGGAAATGGGTGGACTGGCTGGACGATGAGCGGGAGATGACAGTAGAGGGCCGACGGCGCTTCAGGGAGTGGCTTGACAGTTCAAAGTTGCGGAACAGGGCTGCCAGGAAGGACCCTACCAGGTGCATGGGTGTGTTGCCAGATTGGCTCTCCTCCTCGTCCAAATGGTAGCTGCCACGGCTAAGCAGCTCCTGCAGTAGGTACACATCAGACGATTCTAAAGTCAGCACTGCATAGAGATATGCTCACATACCCTCTTCCCCTGCACTACACCCCCCCCCCCCCCCCCCCCCCCCCCCCCCTCCCTCCCTCCCTCCCCTCATTCCTCTCGCCTTCCTACATCCTCCCCCTACCTCTCTTCCTCCCCCTCTCCCATCCCCCCCCCCCCCCCCCCCCCCCCCCCCTACATACCTGCACGGTCTCCTTCAGTTTCTGCAGCACAAGGGGCTTGTTCTGGAAGAGGAATCCAACCTCCTGCACGATGGCATTGATATCGGGTTTCTCGGCAACGATCATGCAGTAGAGGTGAAGCAGCTTGGGGATGGTGAAAAACAACAGCTGCTCGTACTGCAGCCGCAACTGTGCCACTTCTTTACGCCACTTGGAGAGCATCTGGGCTGCCTCGTGGACCTGGGGAAGAGGAGGAGAGGAGGAGAGAATGGAGGAATAGTAAGTTCCACAGTATAATCCATGCTTCTGAAGGAGATCGTCGGACAAGCAGGTTCTTTCTTGCATCTACTATACAAGTAACAGGAATACAAAAAACAAAAAAATGTAAAGGGATAGCAGAACGGCAAAACCAGGGAGACAAGGTATAGGGATGATAGCATAAAACAGTTAAAAGTTATCACACCAGAAGGACCCCTTTTCTTCTTTTCTCACATCATCCTCACCACCCTCCTCTCACCCTCACCACACCCCTCTCATCCTCACCACACCCCTCTCACCCTCACCACCCTCCTCTCACCCCTCTCATCCTGACCACACAGGCACACACCACTTGCCCTCACCACCCCCTCTCACCCACCTTCTGGTCAGCGTCTTCTTGGGAGAGGTAGCAGGGAAGGACCTGGGTGAGGGTCTTCCGGATGAACTCAGGGTGACCCAACTCTCGCAGCTTTGAGTACAACCCCATCAGCTTCTTCGCAGTCTGGAAGGGGAACAAATAACAAGCCGGTCAGGGAGGACATAGGACTTGCTACCTGCCATAATACTGTTTCTGTGAATGTCTTCTCTCTCTGCAAAACTTGCGCTAATAAAGTCATTTACTATAAAGTTGGGAATTTCACATCAAATCAATGGTGTTCCTATTATAGAACCAACTTCAAACCAACAACTTCAGTGCAAGGGATATCATTTTGGGACAGTAAGGCTGGGTGGAGGAGCCAAGTCTGTGGACATAACCACAATGAAGTTAACCACCAGGGACTTCAAATGGAGTCATCATGCAGACTTTCAGCTTGTGATGCCACTTCCAGCAATGACTTGGGAGATTGGGATAGGGGGAGGTGGGTGGGTTTCAGCACTAGGCTGAGATAACACGGCTTCTTCTGCGCTAGGCTGTAGAAAGGTCTCGGTTGGCACTGGACCAGCCATTTCAGCCCACTTCTCTCCTCCTTTGTACGAATGGGTCTCGAAAACAAATGTGCACAGGATGGCTATAAGGGCACCAGTGTTAGGTTTTTGGACCTGGGAATATGGTAAGGCATTCATAGGCTTAAAGTGACCTCCAGAGAAAAAAGGATAAAGTTTCCCAGTTGACACATGCTACTACTATCAAGTTCCATCATGAATAGTACCAGCTGAGTAATTGGCACTGTCAGATGATAGTGGACACATGCCTCACCAGCCAAGGTACTCTCACACCCTATTATACACACACACAAACACACCACGCATACACACAACGTACTCTCACACCCTATTATACACACACACAAACACACCACACACACACACACACACACACACATGTATGTATACATGGCCACACACCACACAAACACACATACCTGGTTCAAATGCAGAAACTGGTTGATCTTGTCACCATCTGATCCCTCAGCATCCAGGAATCCCAACTTGCGCACAAAGTCCCCAATCTGCTCGTTACTCCACTTCTGCTCTACAACATCTCCACCTGGGTGGACTGCAGCCTCCCCTCCCACCTCATAGGGGTTAGCATCCACAGGACGGTACCTGAGCTGGATGGTAGGGGAGGCCCCAGTAGGAGAGGAGCCAAAGACAAACTGGTAGTAGCCCGAGCTGAGAACATGCCCGAGATCTCTGGCAACCCCTTGAAGTGTGTCACCCTAATGGAGGGAGAGAGACAGCAGGGAAAGGGACAGGGAGGGGCATGGAGAGACCATGAGAAGGAGAAAGGGAGAGTGAGGATGGAGAGGGAGAGTGAGGATGGAGAGGGAGAGTGAGGATGGAGAGGGAGAGAGAGAAGGAAAGAGAGAAAACAGGTTCAAAATTGGTACACATTTACTAGGAATTCTAGCTTGGCCAGAGAAATCAAAAGCTACCTTCTGTTCAAGCATGCTGCATCTTCACTCTAGCTGGCCTGACCTCAGACAGGAAGTGTAACCTGTCACACAAAGAAACTAACAGGGGCAAGCCCAAGAATGTTGTCTGTGGCAGCCATGCTCTTGTTTGTGGGCCAGCCTAGTCACTGCCCTCTCCCCTCCCTCAACAGCTTTTCTTTTACTCCAGTCTGGCCTCTCCCTTTGTTGCTGCACAAGACCACCATTTCATACTGGCTGCTTTTGTACACACACTAGCTTGCATTCTCTTTGGTAAAATGGTTCAGCTGGTTCCTCTTTATTAGATTTGGGATTGTGTGGTGACATGTGCATAGGCAGTGCCAACGACACACAGTAGCTTTCCTAAGCCTACCATGACTAATTAGGGCTTGCTTAGGAGCACGTGCGCAAACACTTGCACAGTGCACACACACACACACACATACCTCCCCCAAACACACATACATGCACCGCACACACACATGCGCACACACACACACACACACACACACACACACACACACACACACACACACCTCCCCCAAACACATACATGCACCGCACACACATGCACACACACACACACATGTACACACACACACACCCCGCACTCCTCCCCCAAACACACACACACACACACACCTCAGCTCTTGAGAACCACAGTCGGATGAGGTTAATGTTCCTGTTCACGGTCTCCAGCTGTTTGCGGGGCTCCAGCTGTCTGTGGGGGTCGTACGCATTCAACGTTGACACCTGGCTCATCAGCGAGCTAAAGCTCTGTTGAGTGTCGGTAAAGGGTGTGATGAACTGGAACGCTGCGAAGAGGTGGTTGAGGACGGCCTCATTGTACTCCTCGTGTTGCAGGTGGGTGGTAACCAGTTGGTACTGCTGCCTGAAAAGTGCCTGGCCCTGCTCACCAACAAACTCCTTCTCGGTCACCACAAATTGGTGGAAAGGAGCGCTGTCGGCCACCGCTGCAAAGAGGTCGAGGTACCTTGCGTTCTGACGATCATCCAAACGGAGCAAGGTGCTCACTCTCTCCATCTTCTTGATTGCATCCTTCGCTGTAAGCTGCTTGTGATTCTCCTCGACTTCCAGCAGCTTGACCAGGTCTACAAGCTCCTGCAACTCAGGGTCTGTGAGGCAATTCTCGAGATGGTACTGCTCACAGACACTGTAGATGATCTGGATGTGCTGGGTGAACTGAAACAGCTGGAGCATCGCCTTGATGCCCTTCAGACCTTCTACATCCGCGATGTGAATTCTGGCGTGTTTGGCATAGTTGTTCAGGATTTGGAACTCGTGATCAATGTCCAGGGATTTCAGACTGAGGGAGCCGTCGGCTGTTATGTCCGTGTAGGATGCGGTGCCATTGACCAGCTTCATTAGCAGTAGTCGAGTGCGTATCAATGCAGTGGCAAGTGTTTCGACCGGTATCCCCAGGTGTTCTTCCTTCTTTCTCTTCTTCTTCTTCTCAACGACAACGGCTGGTAGGGTGAACGCTGGGGCAGGCGAGTGTGGGGATACCTCAGGCTTTTCATCCAGTTTCGAGAGCTCCAGCTTGAGGTACTTGTCGAATACCTCGCTTTCATACAAGAAGAAAAACACAAACATATCAAGCTGGTCCTCGAGGGGAGCTAGGAAAGCACCCAGCCCGTCCACCAGCAGCTTGAGCTCGTGGAGGTTCAGATCCTGGGTGATCTCCAGTGAGATGTCGAGACCGGGGAGGAAGTTCTTGCTGATGGCAGGTGGAAGGCGGTGGTCCAGTTTGCGCGAGTGCTTCAACCCGCTCACTTTCTCTCCGGGAAAGGTGACGTGTCGGGTGATGGGGAGGAGAACCGCAGCCGGCAGACCCACACCGTACTTGGCCAGTACATGCCGTAGAGAACAACTGTGAAATACATGGGAGGAGAGGCAAGAGCTATTACCATGGGCAAGGAAAATCATGCATCGGCCATCAACATATTAAGATTTTGCGGGTGTGTGAGTGAGTGAGTGAGTGAGTGAGTGAGTGAGTGAGTGAGTGAGTGAGTGAGTGGCAAAATTGGGATGTTCAGTGTTTGGGACTAGACTACCTTTGTACTCCACAATCTTTGCACTTACTTGGACCCCAGTGCTAATGCTCTTCGGCAGAAATGCTGTTGCACAAGCCTGTCAGTGCGTCAGAGCAACGAGCTATGCTGGACTCATGTGGAAGCAGTGGCAGAGGCAAGAGTCTGTGAGATATCTGAAGAAAGCACTGTCGTGGGCCTAACGCCAACGCCATGACGGAGGTAAGCATTCACCAGGCCTCTGCACAGAGAGCTGTGATAGGGGTTGGACTCACACAGACACTCGTAGACACGTGCAGACTGAAGCAAGCAATGCTTCTGATCTTGCTATTCAAGCAGCGGGAAATTTGTACTGTGGAATGGATGGGAATGTCAAGAGGGGCACTTGCCAATCGAACTAGAGGACCAACCTCTTTCATTACACTATCGGTAAGAGAGAGAAGGGCACCCACCTTTCAAGACTGGCCTGGACAAGTTGTGGCTGAAGATGCAACTGATATCCAGTGATTCAATTTTCGTGGGTTTAATTTGCTTATAAATTCCACCCACTTGTATGCTAAGACACTCCTAAATTAGTCCTAATTGTTGAGAAACCGGAAACTATCACCATGGGCCTAACCTAGCCTCGCCTCCTCCCACCCCCCCCCCCCCCACCCATCAACCCTATATGTACAGTAACAAATGTGTTGCTCTCACCATCCTGCATTGGGCTGGTCCTTGATGTAGCGGATCAGGAAGATGTTCAGCAGCTCAAAGCTCTGCAGGAATTGCTGCTTTGTTCCCTGGACGTACTGGTTGTCCACCACAAATGCGTCTGCAGCAAACACTGTTGCAACCCGGTTCACGTGGCTGAAGTCTTTCGCATAGAGCAGCACCTCGTCATAGTTCACCTGCTTGCTGTCAAACTTATCCTTCCAAGTAGCTAGTACCTGTCGAGCCTTGAAGACCCAAGCAAAGAATGTCTTCACATCATCGCAAGAACTTTCCATGACATTGGGCGGGAGATCGCTGCCCACTAGGACAAGTGAATTCTCGACTTCAGAACTGCAGTAGACGCCGTAGATGCGACCAAGCTGGGCAATGATCGCATAGTACGAGCTGATCCAAGCAAAGTTGTCTGAGATGGGCATCTTCTCACAGCAGGAGGCGACTACTCCCCAGCAGAAGGTGAGCCGAGAAGAAAGGTCTTGGAATGAGCTCATGTCAGGCTTGTCAGCACAGATGGCGGTTACACATTCATGGAGGAGGAAGCGGAGGGACTGGGTGAGCGGACCATTCAGGGCAAGGGACTTGGGGATCAGCTCCTGTGTGTGTGTGTGTGTGTGTGTGTGTGTGTGTGTGTGTGTGTGTGTGTGTGTGTGTGTGTGTGTGTGTGTGTGTAGCATTGAATCAGGTACTTTGCATGACGTTAGAGGTCACAAAACAACTCTTGTTGGAGTAAAATTACTTACTGCATATTGCTCACATACACTAACATGCAAACCTTAATCCAATTCTAGGTTTGTGTACATAACTGTGGCACGCCCTCACCTTCTGTATCACCATCAGAACAAGATGCTGGAACTCACTCTGCTCAACAATGGAACCCTGGGGTTAAAGGTACACAAACACGTTCTGTGAAGTTCATAGATAAACTGATCAACACGCTGAAGCAACTGCTTCATGGTTACAATCATCTGAGGTCAGTATGAATAGCACAAGTCCCAAAATACGCGTGCGGACACATAAAGAGATCAAGCGCCAACTTGTGGCAGATAACAGGAGTGGTGGAAGGATGCACATTCAGTGAACAACAGCCAAAACGGTTGGTTAGAGTGTCTCACAACATACTCCCTTACCCAGATGGTCTCCACTTCACTGAGGATGCTGTCCTGCAAGGCGTTCCTCTGGACGTAGTCCGACAGGAAGTGGGTGAACTGGTCTGGCACGCTGGTGGCCAGGATGTCGCTCTGCAGTGAGGAGGTGCTCCCCTCCGACTCCATCCCAAAGAGGTTAGGGACGTCCAGCTGCAGCAGGTCCAACATGAAGTAGCAAGCCCGCCCCTGTTCCAGATAACACTGTCCCACCGACTTCATGAACTCCAGGAGAAAGGTATGATGCTGGGCATTTGTGAACCTACAGTAGAGAAACAACGGCATCTTCTCATAAGTAGTGCTGTTTTTCGAAAAATTCGGTGCAATTGTAAATGCCGTGAACTTTGCCCCATAACTCTCTGACAGTGCAGCTCTAAGACTTCATTTCCACATCGTTGCTGCAGTAACACCTCGATAAAACACTCACGTTTAATTTAGATCGTGCATACCACTGCGGAAATAAACGTCTTTGAAGCATGCAGATTTCGAAATGCGGGATACATACTAAGGTCCTGGTTTGGTAACACAGACACATGCAGTTTGTGAGCATGTATTAATAGTGCACAAAAACTCTTGACATTATGTTATTTTGGCTAAATTGAGCACGCTGGCCTCTCAATGCTGCCACATGTTCGCCAGCTGACCAGCATGTGCAACACTTGAATGGGTTGATTGCTTTTCCATTAGTGTACACACAAGAGCACTCTCTGTGTACAACTTGTGGAACATAATGAGGTACACAAAGGAAGACGTACGCAACGTGTTGACAGAACATGCTCTGAATCATGAAACAGGAGCACTTTATTGGAGTAAACAGCTCCTGTCAAGTTTATACCCTAGCAACACCATACCATCAGCAATGGACACCACCATTCATTGATTTGTGGTTTGTTATTCAGTACAGGCACATGGCTTGGCTAGGTCATTTGAGCTGAGTATGAATGATCTTGACCTTTCCACAAACTCTGAGAAGAACTCGTTCCATGTGGTGCTGCAGATCTTCACTCCCTCAGGGATCTTGTACTCCCGCAGATATCCCTCGACCACCTGGTGTGTGTGTGTGTGTGTGTGTGTGTGTGTGTGTGTGTGTGTGTGTGTGTGTGTGTGTGTGTGTGTGTGTGTGTGTGTGTGTGTGTGTGTGTGTGTGCATAGAGAAGAGGGTGTATGTGGTATCAGTAGCACTCACAATGATGAGTGGAGTGTGCAAAGAATTCTCATGAGAGATCATTACTACCAGCTTAGGTAATCTTTAGGAGCTGGAGGCCGGTACTTACATAGCAGCTGTTCAAATACAAGGACGACTTATGAAAATTTAATAGTAAATGTAATGGATCAAATCGGGTTGATTTTAAATCACAAACGTGTAGTTAACATAATGATTGTTGTGTTTCTCTCTACATGCTCCTGATGGTAGGCGTAGCATTAGGGCAAACGGAGAGAGGGAGAAGAGTTTGATTCATGCCAGCAATAGCATACATACACACACATAGAACCTCTACATGCAGGTTGACAACCACAGTAAACAGCTCACCCAAGTGCACCCATATGTGGTGGGATTTACAACCATGGCAACCAGCTCATCCAAGTGCACCCATATGTGGTGGGATTTACAACCATGGCAACCACCTCTTAGTGCACCCATATGTGGTGGGATTTACAACCATGGCAACCACCTCTTAGTGCACCCATATGTGGTGGGATTTACAACCATGGCAACCAGCTCATCCAAGTGCACCCACATCTTAGGTTTACAGCCATGGTAACCAGCTCACACTAGTGCACCCACATGTAGTGCATCTTAGGGTGACATTTATGGCAAACAGCTCACCCAAGTCGGCCAGATGAGGAAGGCCTTGTACAGCTGGAGAAACTGCTCCACACTCAGGTTGACAAAGTTGTCCTGTAACTTCACTATCACCTGTGTGAAATTAAAGACGCCAAATTAGCTATCACTGAGTCAACAAGTAATCAAAAGAATATCAAGTTACATCAAGTCCCTCCCAACATCTTGTGTGTCAAGAAATAAGGGTGATGACTCAGCGTCACTCAACTGCAACACATCTATAGCTTCCATAACCATAACTTCCACTCACTAGCTTGCTACTCTATTGTCTCAGCCCCAGACCCAATCCCCAGTGCGGTTGGTTTGGGTCTGGGACCGAGACTAGTAGCTACTCTACTGCCACCTGAATCATACTAACTTTCAGTTTGCAAGTCATGTGAAGTTTACATACGATTGTCGAGTAGTGTGATCTAATTGTCTGATCAAGTTTGCATTGACTGCTGTACGGATAAGCAAGTCAGTTCACAAGGTGTAAAATCACACACCATAGCCTTGAGGATGAATTTTTGAGGTCATGCAGTACACGGGGTGTGGCGTTGGGTGGCTATGGAGTAAAACAAGTGAATGGCGTTGGTGATTCAGTCCCTCTAACAAGTGTTAGATGGCTAAGTGGGGAAACCCCATCACAAATTAACCCCTTCTACCACCCCAAACACACTTATACGAGCACAACACGGGAGTGCAGTAACTCCCTCCCTCACTCACTAACACACACCTCTCGCTTGATGTGTTCGCTGAACTGTTTGGTGACGCCACCACTCTTGGTGGTGAGGAAGTCCTTGAGGTAGGACTCGGCTCGGTCGCTGGTGATGTCCACACGCTGCAGCAGCAGACTCAGCCAGCACTTCATCTCCTTGTCCATGGAATCACTCTTCCAGTGGTGCTTGCGGCACACCTCCAGCACGGTGTCCAGGAAGACGAGACCCTACAGCAGTAGCCACAAAAATGCATACTGTCTGATGGGAGGCTTTCAGTTTTAATGAGCTTGCAAAATAGTATTGTCTCTAAAATAATTTTAAAGTCTGGAACAGTGAAATTAACCTAACTCAATTCGAGACCTATATTCTGGCCCTGGCAGTGAGCTTCTGGAAGGGTGCACTTATGTACTGTACAAACTGAATCAGTGGTGAGTTATCCTACCTCTTGCAGAATGGCCAACAGGTTCCCTTCTGGGTGCACTGCCTTTAAACCGTCTTCCCCTCCCTCTTTGAAGCAGGCCTCGTAGCAGGACCGAGGCTTCCGCATGAAGTTGTCCACAAATTCCTCCTCTAGCTGCACATAGGGTTCCAGGACCAGCACAAACTCCCTGCAGGAAGGAGGGTGGGCACCGCTAGCACACAGAATGCGGTGATCTAGTTAGGTATTGTGTGGTCAAAATCAAATGTCTGCCAAATTCATGTACACTGGGTGTGGGGAAGTCAGAAGCAGTTCACGTGACTGGGGCAAATGTCATGACTATCTCCCCTCCCCTACACACACACTCATACATCTTTTTGTGTGTCCAATTTTTACCTATACTTTTTGTGATCAAATCCAAGCTGCAAGGTCCGGGACCAAGCCGCAAGGTCCCATGGTCTGGGACCAAGCTGCAAGGTCTGGTGCTTGGTCCGGCACCAAGCTGCAAGGTCTGGTGCTTGGTCCGGGACCAAGCTGCAAGGTCCGGGACCAAGCTGCAAGGTCTGGTGCTTGGTCCGGCACCAAGCTGCAAGGTCTGGTGCTTGGTCCGGGACCAAGCTGCAAGGTCCCATGGTCTAAGCTAGGTCTGGTGCTTGGTGTGAGACCAAGTTTTGGCTGCATAAGTAAAGGAACCACACTGTGATAAAGGCCATAGACAAATGACTGAAGCGTTGGATACAGTCCGTCAGTTAAAAAAGCCACAATATGAATAACAAACCACCCTTTGGGGTAAAGGACTAAGACCAACTTCCTTCTTACCGGACTTGGTTGAAGGGGCGTACAGAGCCGTCTGAGATCAGGATCTCGGCCATGTGCTCAATGCTAAAGGAAGCTTCGTCCGGCAGCTGCAGGAGTCTTCCAAACTCCACACCTCTCTTCACACTATGAATGGTGTCTGTGTCCAGGTAGAGCAACCTCTGGTTCTGCAGCGGAGGAGACCAGGAAAATTATCATAGCTACACACCATTGGGAAGATAGAGGTCAAGTTGGGAATTCATGACCGATAGTACGATAATACAATAGCTGTTGCTGACAAAACTAATCTAGTCAGCCTGGGATGCAGAGCACGCCTGCTCGACCACTCACAGCAGTGAAGTGTGTGTTCCAGTATCCAATGCACTCTCTGGACCCTCTTTCAACATGGCATTTGCAGGCCACAGTTACTGGGAAAAAGAGGAATTAATTAATTAATACAATAAGCTTTCAGACAAGAGAAACCAGATGTCTGTTATCACTAGTATGGTATTTTAACCATACTGCCACATCACACATCAGGCCTCTGTAGCTAGCTGTCTGTTCCTGTGACCTATTAAACTTCAAACGGTTTCACTCACTCCACAGCATCCTGTAGTAGACATATCTGTGACTGAGTTGACTTCCATCCTGGCTCTTGAGAGTGAAGGAGATCTTCATCAGCTCAATGCAGGCCTCCTCCAGCAGATGGAACACCTTGGACCTGGCGTCACTCGGATCAAACATGATCTTGAAGTTGTCCCTGAATGTGTTGGTAAAGGGTACATTTTGTAAAATGTAAAGAGCGTGTATGATGGCAGCTGCATGTTAATCAGTGATTCCCATGATCTTGAAGTTGTCCCTGAATGCATTGGTAAACGGGTACATTTTGACTGGAAGAAAATTCTAAAGACCATGTATGATGGCATGCAGCTGCACGTTAATCAGTGATTCCCATGATCTTGAAGTTGTCCCTGAATGTGTTGGTTAAGGTTACGGGAACCCAATATGACTGCATGTTATTCAGTGATTCCCGTGTACATTTTCTTTTCTTATCCACGTGTTCCTCAAAGTGCAATTGTACACATTAATTGAGGAGTGGACTCAGAATTTGTATATGTGGGAGGGGCCAAGGCGTCAGCATAGCTACACTTTTGCAGGAAGTTCGTCTTTTCAAGAAGTGGGTAGGCATAAATAGGTTCGAGTGTCCATACTAGTTGGTGTAAGAATTGAATTGAGTAGGGGTGGATGATATGTAGATTGTAGTTGCTGTTAGCACATGATGTATGCAGGTACCAGCAACATCACTAATGGAGTGATCATAGCCTGCTGTTGTGAAGACCCTCTCTTTGTTCATGTATAAGGGAGACACTGTTCCATGTACGCAACATTACCAGACTTCACCATACACATTTACAAGTGTAGACATACACAAAACAATTCCTGTTAATGTTGGCTCCTTATGATCACAGTTGCGTACACACACCTACAGTCATCCCAACACGATGAATCTGCTACTCACATCTTCAGGAAGGTTTCAAGTGTCTTGGCAATGGAGGTCTGCTCCAGCTTTTCAAATCTCTCGATGCAACTTTGGATGAAGGGACTCATTTCATCGCATTGGTACAGTTGCTGCTTCCTGGGGGATACAAAAACAGCAAACAGTTCACGAGAAGTTTTGAAACGATAAGGACAAAACTGACATCATCAAGACCTTCATCAAGATTACAATACAGCAAAAAAATATAACTACCTGTGCACACGGAAGGCAACCATCAGGTAAAAGGGGAAATCACGTGCAAACATCTCGTCCAAGTGCTTAGTCAGCTTTCGGAACACCGCACCGTCACTATGCTGAGCCTCGCGTTGGATCTGTGAATCGTTATGAGCACATGTGTTAATTACTGCAGACACAACGCCTTTTATTACTTAATTCTGGCAGCATAAAGGTCACTCAATAAATTGACATTCTCCACTTTGAGGAGAAATCCACACAACCTATTAAACGTTCAGCTTCAATAGCTAATACACAAAATAAAATGAAATACGAGCTGCTCTACAGCTTACCTTACACTAAGAACCAAAGGAAAAAAAAAATACAGATAAACAAACAACAATAGCTAATTAGTAGGCAAATCTCACCATCTGTTCGTGCTGGTAGAAGGTGGACATGACCACCTTGAACAGTCCTTCATCCTCAGAGACACACACCGGGCCGTTGATGGGGAACATGAGTTGCTTGATTTCGTCCTTGAGGTTGATGGACATCTTCCGTGTGCTGCGGTAGCGAAAACTTCGGCGGATGCCTGCAAGGGAGCAATCAGGAAACAGAATACTGATCAACTATCCTACACTGGTGTGAGGTATGTATTAGAGAAATAGTCTGCAGCTGCTGGTAAAACCCGTCTATTATATTCTGTGTATGCAAAATCCACCTCTGTGTCATGGCATGACTAGATTCAGAAGCTTTGGGAGCTGACGCTGAACATACATGTAACTGTGGACTCATACTCAAAAACTGATTCACAGGTATGGTATGACTTGTGGAGGAACCAGCGTATTCCAGCAATTGGCCAACCTTTGTACGAAAAAACGCTTGTAATCGCTTGTAATCGTTTGAATACACTGGCTTCCCAATGTCAAAGGGAGAGGTTTATGCCGATATGAATTTCCACTGGGAGTGCACAATGCTTGTTAGGACCACAACAGAGGTGGAACCTCCACAAATAAGAATAGGTAATAGGGGTATTATGACTATCAGTGCATCGGTACTCTAACTGATCGGATCAAAGCACCACAAAAGTAGCGCACAGCACGTGTCTACACACTCACTGACCAAGGCGCTTGACACCAGATTTTGGTGGGAGGACTGGGGAGTAGGTTGCTCCAGGAGGTATCGAGCTCTGGAGATCCACTTCGGGCATGTTCTTGGGCTCGATTCTTGCAAGCAGTTCCCCCGTGTCATGCCGGTTTAGGAACTCTCGCAAGCTCTTTCCATTGTCTGAGGAAATGAGAACAACTGAAAGGCTGCCTTTCTTCAGTTTTACAACAGCTTCCTTGAATTCCAGAGCGAGTTCAAGGCTGTCTTCAGTGTTAACGATGATGAGGGAAACGGCGTGCGACTTCTTGTACTTTGTAGCCAGTGAGTTCAAATTGTCTCCAGTCTGCAGTTGGTGGTACCTGATGTGTTGGCACTCTACTCCCTCTGCAGTGAGGATCTTCCAGTCTACGCGAGCTGCAGTGTCTGAGAGAGGAGTGAGGGCGTATGAGTAGGAGACAAAAGCTTGCTTCTGGCCCTTGAGGCTCAGCAGGAGACCTGGAGATGGAAAAGAACAAGACAATATCAATCACGTAGGACATGTTTATGGAAATCATTACTGGCATTGTTTGCCTTAGCCACACCATATATACAAGTGTTGAAAGTGTGTACTTTCAGAGTGCTCTTATGCATGCTTTGACGCAACCTCATTCAGTTAAGTACACAACAGTCAGCTGTTTGGCAAAGGCTCACTACCTCAATCACCATCACCATGCCAAAAGCATCCCTATTACTGTGCTAGCACATGCACAGCACCTGGAGGTATGTAATGGTCCTTAACCTTGTTTACCAAGCTGGAAGCCAACACAGAACCAGAGAATAACTTGCATGTGCCTGCACTATTTGGCCTCCGCTCAACAAAATCCCTAGTCAGCTGATTCCGGTGTCATCATCTTCTACCCGTACGTATAGCCTCGTTCCCAGGCCGCGTCCTGGGAATGAGGCTACCCGCACGCAGCACTTCATGGCAAACTTAGAGATGTACGTACCATTCTGAATGATTCTTGAGTCGCCCTTCTTCTTCCGCCCCCTGCTCCCATCTGCCTCATCGAGTCCCTCCACATCCACAGGGAGCTCTCTGTAGCTTTCCAAAGAGCTCTCAAGGTGGGTGTCACCACCAGTTCCACCAGACTCTGCCATTTCTGAACAAGAAGAGAGGTCCAGGATCTGAATCATCACTCATTGATCTTTTAGTACTGTGAGGTGAATTATAACACAAGGGTGCAACCCTGTGGCATACACAACTGTAGCAACTTGCAGATATCCAGGCCCCCCACTTTTTCCTAAGGCTCAGAAGTATAAAATGACAAACTAGTATGGTCTCAGAGATACAATACCACTGGGGTCGCTCATGGGCAACAGCTTGGTTAAACCATTGTTGCAATTTGTGTAAATCAATCAGTTTGTCTAACCTCACTTTGGAATGCAAATTATAATCATGTTGTTTGTGCAATCCTGCTGACTAAGGGCTGAGTAGTACAATCATTAAAAATTATGAATTTGGGCAGCACAGATGTGCACGTACGAACTTGCTCCCGAGTTTCCATACATGGTAGGTTAAGTTTGGATTTATATGCAGGATTGACTGAGCATATACTGAGTAGATTGTCAAATAGGAGTGGTGTACTGGTGAAAACTGTTATAAGTATGCCCACATTTTCCATCATTAAGGAGGTTGTTCATGGCAGCCACACTTAGTAATCAGTTCTACTCCTCGACTTGTACATACTACTTGTGCTACCATCTTTTACAGAAGGCAAATTGAACTGCAACATCTAGCTCCACAAATCAGCTGCTATCGCGCCTAAGCATTAATTAATTTGCATTCCAAGCAGAAGCAAGGTACTTTTGGCACATCAGGAATTTCCATTCTTTCTGATCTGCTCAGCAGCAGAAACAGTCAAAACTGCATAATTTCATGGCCAAAAGCCTACAACAGACCACAAAGGTCACTCTTCGGTTTTAGCTCACCAGTAACCGTCATCAAGGTAGATTCATACACTCTACTTCTCAATGGGCTAGTGTTAATTGGCAACATAAAATAGAACGATCATGTAAGTAAACAAATTCGGTGTACAGCCAGTTCAACCACGAGCTAGCCAAATATATAGTTTTGTGATTGTGAACAGCAGCACGTAAATTTGTACGTAGGTCAGTTCAACCACGAGCTACTTAGCTAGCTAGCTAGCTAGCCAACCAGTAACTGTGGTTGAACAACTGAACAGAAATTTATTTCGCTGGTCAGTTCAACAACGAGCTAGCTAATTTCTATCTCGGTGGTCCACATACACTTTGTCATAAGAAATGATATATCTATACAACTCACAGTCACGTCATATACGAGACCCGATTGTCTTCGTACTGTGCAACGACGTTTCAACAAGGTGGACAAAAGTCTTCTTGCAGAAGGCACATCCCAGAGATTTATATTGACCTGCTTGGCAACAGCTGTCCGGGGGTGTGACACGTCACCTGGTGGGGCGGAGTTATGAATGCCTTCAGGCAATTAGCTTGATTACTGCAACTATAGCACATTCTCTAGCTTGCGTGCCTCTATACTTTCGGACAACACTGCAGCACTGTCATCATAGTTCAACAGCAATCATGATCTGTGCAGTGCACCAAATGACGTCCATGCAAAGGGTTTGTACCCAGACTACTTCACTTGTCCGGCCATAGTCTGGTTCCCAAGTTGAATCTCTGGGAACCAGACTAGTCCGGCCATGGACTTGATCTTGTTGGGTCAACATTTCCAAGAAAATAAACATCATGACATTAGAGGGAGTACAGACTGTGTGACATTATTCCTGAATCCGAGTATGGCCAAAGTACTTTCGCTTAAAGTGTTACTTCCAGCAGGGATGACAAGCTTGTCATCCCTGCTGGAAGTAGCTAACACACACTTTTGCATAGGGTACTAATTATTTTTCAATAGCAGGTATGAACTAGTTGTATGCATGTAGCTCATAGCAAATTTAAAGCACCACACCATGCAATGGGGGCAACATTTGGCCGCCTTATCAGCCTATCCCTCAATTAAGGCAGTTTTTATAGCACAGCCTATCCCATGCTACTTGAAAGGATCCCTTGATTCAATTTTCATGCCTACCGCTAAGACTATACCATTCGTTCACCATGCCCAGCTTTTGTCGCTTGCAGTACTGCAAGCAACATGTATACAATGCAAGGGTACATGTACACAATGTCTAGACACGTTCCCAGGCCTCCACGCCCAGCTTTGTTGCATGCTTGCATGCAGTACTGCAAGCGACAAAAGCTGGGCATAGAGGCCTGGGAACGTGGCTACACAATGTCTTGATCATTGATGTGCCCAATGTCACACAGACACGTACATGTACACAATGTCTTGATCATTGATGTGTCCAATGTCACACAGACACGTACATGTACACAATGTATTGATCATTGATGTGTCCAATGTCACACAGACACGTACATGTACACAATATCTTGATCATTGATGTGTCCAATGTCACACAGACACGTACATGTACACAATATCTTGATCATTGATGTGTCCAATGTCACACAGACACGTACATGTACACAATGTCTTGATCATTGATGTGTCCAATGTCTCTACTCTTCCTGCTGCATATTCAGTTGCTAAGATACAATGGTAGATAATACATTGTGACTGGAATGGTGTGTGAACATAATACATGGACATCTATTATCGCTACTTTGGCTGCAAGGAAGTAAATGCACAAATGTTTCATTTACATAACGTCAGTTCAAGAAGGCATAGGGCAAATGCATTCATGGTGGTCCTGGCCATGAATGCCATAAAACTATCAACTGTATTATTCATATAATTCAGGTGCTAACCACATGCCCAATCAAACTCATTCCTGACCTCATGTACGCAAGCAAGCAAACAAACAGCATGCCAGGCCAGAGCAGTTATGCACACAACACATCAGCCTCATTCTCAGCCTTTGATCGCTCGGAGGTGGTAAAGTTCTGGGAACCAGGCTACACACACCGCAAAACGGCTGAGGTTGCAAGAACACCTGCTAAGCGGAGGCTATGAATGGCACACCAACATAAGCACAGGAAATTACTTTGTAGCGAGCTGCGCTCACTTCCTTCACACAGTCATTTGGTAAACAACCATCAAACAGGTCAACATATTAATTATGGTGGTAGTTCAACTTCACAAGCTAGTCGTTAATGTATATGTAAACACGTGTTCTGACTCACCTTTGAAAGGATTTGGAGAGCCAAAACAGCCTCCCTAAAGAGGTGAAGATATCATGCTTACACACAGTCATGCAAGTGGTTGTGGTAGCCACCCTATATTGTTGATGGTACACCTCAAGAGTGATATTATAACGTAATAGATACTGCACACCTCATAAGGCTGTTTGCACTGAATTGCATAGTTGTACACAGTATGGGCAAGCACTAATTGCAGTACACACCTGGCAACGACAGAGCCATGCAGTGCTCCAGCTTAGTCAGCAGGAGTTGTGTTACACGTAATGTTTTAAATTCACTGGTATTCCGATATGGCACACAAGCAATGTAATGCTACTTCCCTAAACTTTGTTCTCCAATGGACTGCATACATGCATGCACACCTACATGAATATAGCCCACCTTGCCACCGTGCCATGCCCTTTACTCTTCTCCACCAGGCACCGAATAACATGTACATTATAGGATTTCATCTGAGCAAGTACCCTGACCACCTACGTGGGGAACAAGAGCGCAGCTACCTCCCAATGCACTGACCACCTGGTATACCAGTAGCTACTGGCTCAAGTGATCCTTTCCCGTGCTACTCCATTTCATCAATGGCAGCTGCCAGCTTTGGAATTTGGATCAAATTGTGACAAACAGTCACTTGCTAGCATGCGAAAGTTGAGACAGCATGCTTATCTAAGGCGTCAGACACAGAGCTTCAGTCAAGATCAGGCACAATTGCACTCACTACAGTGTACATAGACCAACCTGCACTCGCACGTATGTGCTCGGGTCCAATTCCAAACAATCGAGAAGCATCTGAATGGATTTATGCTGTCTGAGTTCGAAAGCAGCCTACGAGGAAGGATAGTGAAATCACATTCACAATGCAAATCATGATACAGTATATGCATAATTAATATTTTTCTCGGAATGTACGTATGTATAAAGCTTACAGAGATTTTACAGTCAACCTTACAATCACTTCTTATGAGCTGCGTATATAGATTGCGGTACTGGTGTATAAGTGACTGTCTGGCTCAAAATAGCTATTACTACTCAGCAATAAGGTATTCAAACACCTCCATCTTGCAGATACTCACGACAATTATAACGGGCTGCAGCATTTCACCACTGCTAGGTTACAAGTATTTGGTATAATTTTTGGACAAGTCAACACCAGTACCAATTCTTGTGAGCGATCATGGTGACAAATACTGTCACTGGTTGGTAAAGAGTAAGATGACGTGCCAACACACAGGTATTCTAGGATGCCACTTCCTCCACTACCCTTGTGCATTGCACCACAAAAAAAGAAGGGAGCTGTCAGTTCCCTAACCTAATTAAGCCTACTGTGGCTACTCCAGTCAGGCACTAGGTCCAGACTACATTCACGAGGTAGTAACTACTTAGGTAGCTGCAGTTGCTCACTGCAGCTATACAACCTCTGGCTTCTGTTTCTCCTTGGCTTAGGTTAAGGCACAGAGGTCCAGCAAGGTCTGGCTTCAGTGGTTTAGGGGAGAGAGCACATGTTTGGTATCCAAGAGATCTGTTGCGTGAAAAACCCTGTAGCCATCTTCCAGGTCTACATTAACCAGATAGTGGCTTTATGCATTTGGTTAGCTGGTGCAACTAGCCAGGAAGCTGGCTGTGACACCATAGCTACTAGGACCTTAAAGCTGTCTCAGAATGTCTCTTTGAAGACTCAATATTGTCTGGTTGGGGTTATGCCCTGAAAACCTCCTAGCAAGGGTGACAGAAGGTGTTAAATATTATAGCTGTTGCCATGGAAATTATTAATTCTATTGCTTGCAGCTCAATTTGTTTGTCACAACCACTATTGTTAATTGTGTGGTGTATATGCGGGATGTTCATGTTCCGAATTGAGTAGGTATACAACGTACCAGAGCAGTAACAGCCTCGGCCCTTGTCATCTCACTTGGACTTTCCAATCTCCTAATAGAGATCAAAGAACCAGATAGCGATGGGGTGCAGGCGGAATACCCGGTATTCAAGCTGTGTGTGTGTACAGGAAATGTGGTCTAGCATTTCCATACCCAAGCAGCAAAGCTTCAGCTTTCCTGTCAAGGTTCAACACTGTCAGCAGCCCACCAAGTGCAGACCTAACTGCCTGCAAAGATAGTAAGCAACACTTTGAATAACACACTACATCTGTACGTGTCTGCCAAAGTTCATGAGGGCTCACATTCAAATATCTACCACTTTGCATGCCAGCGGGAAGGTGATGATGGTTGCATGTGTAGCGTCTAGCTCACGCTCCTGAGAGGTGAGTTTTCAAAACTCCTGAAAGATGCCACACATTTGGTCTTGCCTACATATCATTATGGCTATGTTATTGTAGGCCATGGTTACCCACATGTATGAGGATAAACAGCGCTGCTCTGGAGTGCTTGAATAAGAGAACAAATGTGCTCTTAGGGTATCAGTTATAAGTTATTCAGCAACAGGTTCTCATATTCCCTGAATGCAAGATGGCTTTGGTTGCTCATTCAACGTACCTGAACAGGTTCATTTACAAGTCTCTTCAGCAGAACATTAAAAATGTTCTCCTTTCGTACTTCACAGGACAGTAAGCGTTTCCCTATGGAGATAAAGGATCTATATCAACACATCCTCATGCATTGTGTACCTCAAGACTGTATGCACTGACCTATGGCTATCAGAGTCTCAATGGCACTCAGTCGTAGCTGAAGTTTAGACAAAGAACACAACTATAATCACACTGCACAGATCGAGAGCAACATGATTTCACAATGTGTAGGTAGATTAGGCATCATGCAGGTTATACGTATTCTTGCCTCTTGTGTGGCTGTGGGAATTAAATTTGATCCAATCCTGTGGCAATCACACTCATGGTGGGCAAGCTGATATTTAAGAATTGGCCCATCCCTTGCCTTACGTACTATATACCCTCAAGGATCACACATGACATCATGTTCTGCCAACAGTACATATGTACGTACACCGTGTTGGGGGCGCGGTCTACTTATTGCACTCTTGGTTCCGCCTATGAATTGATGTGAGTAATGGTGGTCAGCAGGAAGACCAAAATGCTCATAACTCCACAATTAATCTTTTACAGTGTTAATGCGTCAGTGCACAATGGCAGTCATGGTGATGTAGTCAATATCTCCTCATGGTGATGTAGTCAATATCTCCTCATGGTGATGTAGTCAATATCTCCTCATGGTGATGTAGTCAATATCTCCTCATGGTGATGTAGTCAATATCTCCTCATGGTGATGTAGTCAATATCTCCTCATGGTGATGTAGTCAATATCTCCTCATGGTGATGTAGTCAATATCTCCTCATGGTGATGTAGTCAATATCTCCTCATGGTGATGTAGTCAATATCTCCTCATGGTGATGTAGTCAATATCTCCTCATGGTGATGTAGTTAGTTTCTCCTCTGAGTACCCAAACATAAGATCAATCATTATTCCTCTACCAGGAGTGCAATAAGTGATGCCACCAGGTCAGTTCGATCATTCTCAGTCCTAAACTCAAGGGTCTGGGAATGAGACTAGCTAGCAGGTGCGTAACTACACTTCATCCTGTGGGTGTGTTACCTGCCAGTTGTGAAGTTTCTCCATCTGGTCAACTGCACAGTGGATGACGTCACTGGTGTAGCAATTCCAACACTTCACTAGGCATGCCAAAGCCTGTAGTGTTGTACAAGGAGGAAATCATATCATGCATTCTTCGTGGTACTGCGCATGTTCCTTTGTTCCTCTCACACAAAATTACTGTAATAGCTACCGCTGTCCTAGGGATACCCTTCCTCCCCTCCTTCGCTCCTCCCCTACCCCTTCCCTCCCTCTCCCTCCTTCCCTCCCCTTCCCTCCCCCTTCCCTCCCCCTCCTTCCTCCCCTCCCCTCCCCTCCCCTCCCCTCCCCCTCCCCCCTCCCCTTCCCCTCCCATCCCCCCTCTCTCCTCCTCTGATCTACAGCTACACTGACCTGGCTCTGATAGTGTGGGGTGGAGTGTTCCAGTACTGCTGTCAGCCTCATGACACATCCTTCCTCCTCATCATGGATGTGGCTGAGGAAGAGGGCAGCTAGGATGGACACCTCAAGATCGTCACTCTCCAGGAGCTCACGGAACACCCGACACAACCCTTCATGGGTGGGCTGTTCCCAGTCCTGAAGAGAAACAGAACTTCATAAACTGGTTGAAGGAACATGCTGATGGAATTGTAGAGGTTCATTCACATTCGTAAAAATACAACATTTCAAAAGGGAATTTAAAATATAGCAGAAACTGCATTTAACCCCCCAAAGGACTTGGTCAGCTGCAAGGACTGAGGTGAGAGGTCTATGAATAAAACGAAATGCTGACAAAGTGAAAATTGCTGATGCCGTATAGAAAGTGAGCAGAAATTATTTCCCTGCTGTGTGACATCACCAGAATTGTAGCCCTTTCACCTCAGCTAGTACAGTTGGCAGAGGCCTACACGGTCAAAATGTCCTGTTTGTGTCACATATCTCAATGCAACCTCCCTTTGAAATGTTCATCTTGATATTTGAATTGTTACATTTGCCAGTTGGCTGAGAATGTCATCAGCTTGAAGGAGCTGGAGCAACTCGATCTGCAGCTCAGGAGAACCTGGAAACAAGCATTCACACATTTGATAGCCATGTAATCATTCTGATGTATGAAAAGCAAGCAAAATAAATGTTCCATTCGAACAGAACACCTAACAATCACAACTACCTATCAATAGAGTGTGTACTTGCCAGACATGAAAATTGCTTTAAACTGTCTAGGTATACAGTGGTCAAGGGTATCTGTAACTGAAGAACACTAGTCAATCACTTACGCTCACTTTGGATGGATAGAAAGTACATCAATCATGTTGGCAAAACAGAACAGCAAGCACATACATATGCTGCTAGCCTCATTCCCAGGCCACTATTCCTTACTCCCACGTGGCCTGGGAATGAGGCTAGTACACCACTAGCCTCATTCCCACGCCACCATTCCTTACTCCTGCATGGGAAAGTGGCCAGTACACCATTACATGCACAATAGGTACTCCAGCCATATTTTACCATTTGCCAGGTAAGTAACGAGAAACTGCAAGACATCAGCTCCCAGGACACCTAAACGGTACAACAACAAAGTCGGACAAACATGTCAAGTCAGAATGTTCTGCTGACCATGCACGGAGCCATAGAGTTTATGCAGGTCACTGTGTTGTGGCTATTCACAGACGACATTGCATACCATCACCTAGGAAACATGCTCTTACTAATGGGATATGTGTACAGTAAACAAGAAGAATGTCCAGAATTGGACGACCATTACACAGCAGAACCTACTGGGGACACTCAATACGTCCCACTCTGATAGTTATTTGACTTCCCTATAAAAGACAACCTCCCAATAATGGACAAACCCCAAGGTCCCTGTGATCACATCAAAGCAATGAATCATTTTAGCCTTAGTAGTTGTTCAGCCCTTACCGAGGTGGAGCAGAGACTTCCCTGCCTCATATCGCACACTGGAGTCGCAATCTTGTACCATCTGTGACAAATAAGAACAGTGGACTATCAATCCATCACTTCCTCTACCAAAGCAATAACTAGGTATACACAGTCTTAATATCCACGATCTGTCTGTTGCATCTGGTAATTGGAAGTGAACAAGGATGGCTGGCGGATCAGTTTGTTAAGTTGTAAGGCTGGTGCAGCGCCTAGTTGTTGTCCAATTGAGTGGGGGGAGGGGGAGAAGATGAGAGTTTTACTATCAGGAGTTCCTCGTACAAACAAACAAGAGAAACGCTTGCTACAACTACTACTAGCCCCAGTGGAAAACTACTATAGGCACTACTAGCCCATAATTTTAGGCCCTGGGCTGGTTGGCATAGAGACCAAATCAGCCACTGTTGTGTATGGGCAATGACCCATGTGCTGCCTATGGTGTGGGATACTTTAGCATACGAAGTCCTGATAACAAAGTATATTGAGCATCAATCTCATTCTATCCCCAGGCTTAGCCTCATTCCCAGGCCCAAGAACGAGGGCCTGGGAACGAGGCTACCCCGGCCCGGGCTCTACCTTCACACGCAGCTTTTCCACAACTTGTGAATCCTCACTAGTGCTCAGAGCTCCAAGAGCCTGAGAATGGATAAGAGGTTGATCACACAGCACCACAAAGGTGATAGTAATGGTAGTTTACACAGCGCAGCCATCGTAGAGGTCTTTGATAAGGCATACAAAGCACATTACCTTAGATGTACATTCATGCCCTAATATGTAAATGTTTTCCATTTTGCCATCACTGCAAATTGGGTCTACTATTATGCACATATCTACACATATTGCTGATTTGGATCTTCGATTGTACACGTACCGTTCTGTAACTATGAAGTTAGTTGAAAACTTGCAAGCATGCAAACCTTGGAGTAAAACTCCCAGAAGGTATGCAAACTTTAGAGCATCGACTTGTAGTTATGCAGAATTACGTCATATTTCATCACGTTATGAAAACGCTCCGTCTAAAATGTCCCTTGTAACAGCAGTGCAGTTACACAACACATACAGAGTACAGCGGCAACTGAATTCGCTACACGGACACCATCTGTAGCCTAAGAAAAGTTCCCAGCAAATGCTGCAGTACGTAACTGTGGATTTCTTCCTACTGAAAGCAGGAACAGACTTAGCCTCGTTCCAAGGCCTCCCATGTGGCTTGGGAATGAGGCTGGAACAGGTTGGAACTGGAAATTACGGAGTAGCCTTGTTTCAAGAGATAACAATGGTCTCAGGCCTAGTAGAAATGATCATGGTTACTCTAAAGCACACCATCTCACGTACCTACCTACGCACCACTAAACAGTGCATGTGAATGAACCTTCTATGGTTCCAATCCAGGTATACTGGTAGCTTACCTGAGTGCTGTCTTTTCTAATGTCTGCTACAGGTGAGTCAAGCTGACCAAGAAGATGCTATCAGAAGAGGGGAGGAGAGATACAACACAACTCCATTATCCCCAGCTATGTATAGGTGACCTAGCTCCTAGCTGGTTTTGAGTCACAGGTAATGGAGACATAGCCTCATTCCCAGGCCTACCCCGTTTTTCTGTTCTTCAGTTCAGCTTGCGTTGACAGATGTTGTCAACTTAAACTGAAGAACAGAAAGAACGGGGTAGGCCTGGGAACACCGCTAATGGAGACACAAGACACTACACAAGACACTGCACAAGCTGACCACAGTGTACACCCACACGGTGTTTGTGCAACTGAAGTGTTCTGCAGCACTACGTAAACAAGGACAGCTGATGCATACACATGTATTGTTGGAGGGTCCCAAAAAGGGTATTATTGATTTGTCATGTCATTCTGGAGATGGTACCCTCACCTGTATGCGCTGGTTGCGGTGTCCCTGACTGTCAAAAAGGTCTTCTGAAATGCAGATATACAGTACACTCTTCAGCTGTGAATAGTACATACAACCAGCACTGTACAGTACGGGAGACATGTTTCCAGGGTGGGAGTACCTTATGAATGAGGCTACAGTACCAGGGATGAATATCACTATGCCAGTCCCAAGTCAACACTATGCCTAGCCTCGTTCCCAGGCACGCGACCTGGGAACGTGGCTACACTATGCCAGTCCTTAGGACGTCACCTTCAGTGTTTCACGGCATGGTGCTCCAATACGTATGCGTAAAGTATGATGGAGGGGGGGGGGGGGGGGGGGGGGGGGCTTGTAGCTATGTACAACTGCAAAGAGTTATAAGTCAGAGACAGTGTGGTACCTGCAAGTGAGGAACTAGTTCTGCCACATCTGGACGACTTCAATCTTCTTCTCCTTGGGGTGCTCCTATTGGGCAGGAAGATGAGCACTGTGATCACGTGTACATAGAATACGTAGGTAGTTGCAATCACAAACATAGCCTGAAGGGTGAATGCTGTTTAGTATGTGGATGGTGGTCTAGTCTGCATGTTCCCGTAGCAACCATTAAGGCACCCCACTATCTCTTCCACCTACATGTACTTTGTGCTATCCCTGTTGAAGGTTTTGGTCTGCTAAGCAAACAGACAATACCGGCATGTAGGTACAGGACTGAGTGTTACTATAGCAACTAAGAAGACCACTTAGGCTCAAACAGTACATCTGAAACTATTGTCAACTTGAGCTGTATGCATATACGTACATACCTTGTCCTCAGTAATTCATAAGCCTGCAAGGTGCTCTGGCAAACTTCAGCCTAAATGCAAAATGAAGGACTTGTGTAATTCCTTCAACACTAGCTGTATGACATATACAGGGATCAACAGACTTCAGGACAACAGGTAGTGGGTATGTGTGTCACCAGCACTACGATCATGCAGCTGAACACAATATCACAGAGCGAAGTAAGCTCACCTCATCTGTGTTCCAGCCTTCTCTGAGGTTAGGCAAGCTAAAATGACGCCATGTGTTAGAGGGTCTGGGATAAATATATGGGTCAGCCTGCAAATAAGAAGATGGTAAGTTAAGATGTACGTATACAGCTAGCACGGATTCAAGAAAGGTTTGTACCACTGCATGCACTGCACAGTGCTCTGTACGCTGTCCTTGTTTGTAATTTCCACATAACTCTCATATTTCCATGAATGTCCAAAAATTAACACTTAGCCACAATGCATATATACCTATATACCCTATACACATTTATATTAACCCATACCACACCCGCTTACTGATATCTACCGAGATGAAAGGTATAGTCCACTGACTTCAAAGTACCTAGCCTGGCGAACTAAAGGAAATGTCAGGTATGTTCACATGCCAAAACACGGAAACCGTTTACTACCATTATGGCACATTTTGACACGTAAATGAGACCGAAATTGGTAGAAACAGCACTCCTTGATTGATGTGCCAAAAATGGAACAATGGACTAATATTGGCAGCACTCCGGGTGAGTAATGGCACACCAAGGATACAGATTGAAGCCAGGTCCTGTCTTGTCTCATGTCTGCTGCATGTACACTAGCTGCCACTTGTTGTGGAGGGCGTCCTGCATGCATAGCCTCATTCCAAGGCCTTCTACACCTCCAGTTTATTGTTTGCAGTATGCGAAAATACTGTAAGCGATCAAGGACTGGTGGTGTAGAAGGCCTGGGAATGAGGCTATGAGCAGACTAATATGCTAGGTACCTCGGGCTAGGAATGAGATATGAAGCTGGGATTTGCACCATTGTGATCAGCATGAATGGAGTATTCTAATGGTGTCCATTTTGCTGTCTGTTGAACTTTGACCCAAAATCATGGATTATAGCCTTTGATCGAGTGTGATTTTTGACAAAAATGTGACTGAGATTACAATCATTTTAAGGACATCATTTGAAAGCTCTGTTTATGCTGACCACAATGGCACAATTCCCAGCAGCTTCATATCTCATTCACATACCCATACCTAGTGCAACGTTCTCTATTCCCAATACCAATTTTGGTTCATTGGTCTATTTTGAATAGCACCTACGTATGTATAGAACAGGAGTGCCAATTTAAGAAAATTGGCATATGCATGTCAATATGTGCCATAATTATTGGTTTCCAAAATGTGCCAAGTTTGGCACAAAAACACAACTTGAAATGTAGTTCATTGTCGTGCTCACATTACCTTCTTCCCATATATCTTTCTGGAGGACGGCGGTGCAGGAGCTGACGGAGTGTCAGCTGCAGTGAGTGAGGGAAGCCTCGGCAGCACTGCAGAACTGGCACCCTACACCAGAGGGAAACAATCACATGGACGTGAGTTCTGTACTGCAGAACTATTACCTTACACCAGAGGAAACGATCACCCATGCATGAACGTGAGTTCTGTATGGTTCTACTTATGAGGCCAGGCTAGCCTTCAGTTTCCTATACATGCACTGAATTCACTCTATGCAGCTGGTTGTGCCTCAATTGGACAGTTCACATACTGTACAGTATGCAACAAAGAGCTGAGGAGGAGCCTGAGAATGAGGCTAGTCTGATTGAGGTCCAGAACCTTGACTGAACTGTTCAATTGAGACACCATCAGCTGCATGGAGTGAATTCAGCTCTTTGTTGCATACTGTACAGTATGGGACAAAAGCTTGGGGAACGAGGCTAGATCAGACTGTGCAGGACCAGTTGGAGTCAGTGGACTACACTGTTATCCTACAGTATGCCAGCCCTCTCTGTTGTAAGAATCATACTATAGTACTGAACTCTAGGAGGTACTTCAGGGCATGGGATACAGTGCCTTAATGGGAGCACATCTGTACATGCAAGTCACTGCATCGAGTGTTCTGATTTGTATTCACATGTGTGTACAAGGCCTCCACACAGTACTTTATTGCCGTGTGAGTTTCTATACTGCTGGGATGGCAGAGATTTCAATTAACATTGTACTCACCCCACTCTTTTCCAAGACATGCCGGTCAGAGTGCATGCTCTCTGAAAATCAAGGAGTTCACAACTTTGATGCTGGTTAATACCATTCATAGAATCTGCAGGTCATTGCATTATGCATACCTAGGACAAGTGCTGATGGTTTTCGGTAACTACTTGTGCGCCTGTGTGCCTTGTCAGGGGAGGGCATGGTCACCCCTGGGTCTGTGGCTGCTCTGGCTGCTGTGTGGATCAACTGCTGAAGGGAGTCTAACT
This sequence comes from Axinella damicornis, assembly GCA_963931865.1. Lineage (NCBI taxonomy): Eukaryota > Metazoa > Porifera > Demospongiae > Axinellida > Axinellidae > Axinella > Axinella damicornis. Next base: position 2,752,832 of record OZ007515.1, on the reverse strand, counting down.
CTTGGCAGATAGAATGCATACCTGCATGCTATGTGAGTGAGGGGAGGAGTACATGGGAGAGGGGAAGGAAGGGAGGGGAGGAGAAGAGAGAGGAGGGGAAGGAGGGGAGGAAAGGGGGGAGGGGAGGGAGGGAGGGAGGGAGGGGGGAGGGGAAGGGAGGCGAGGGGAGGGGGGATGGGAGGGGAGGGAGGGGAGAGGGAGGAGAGGGGAGGGGACGGGAGGGAAGAGAGCAGTACAATGGGGAGGGGAGGGGAAGGAGGAGAGGGGAGAGAAGGGAAGTAAAGGGAGTGAAGGGGAGGGGAGAAAGTCATTTTGTGCATGGATCGGTGGGAGGTGGGCACACCCAAATGTAAGTCCTTTGTATGTGAATGTGTGGTCACTAATGTAGCATATTATACAATACATCTGCTCCTGATGCATCAATCAGGTAGCACAATGGCAATGCACTAACCAACATCAGAGTAGTGAGACCACTGTTCTCACTGGCAGTCTTTCTCCGCTCAGGTTTGCCTACATTAGCCAAAGAATGAGCTCTGTATCATGAGGACAGCAGGTACAGGGCGTGGCATGGTCCACAAGCCTCACCTTGCTTCACATAGTTCCTGTTTACAGCCAGGCACAGAGAATTCCATGAGAACTGACCAAACACTTCAGCCTGACGTGGACTTTCAAACCCATACATGGGATTATCCAGGTCCATGCTTGCCTCATCCTGGGCATGCTGTCGGCTCTCGTGGAGCACTGGTAGCTGCGGCAACTCAGAGGCGACTCCCTCCAATGTCTCCCTGGAATGCCTGTCGTCTTCATCCTCGGTAAATGGGGATAGTGTTTCTTTATAAGGTAAGATGACTTGAGGGGTTTCACTAAAAGCAACAGAATATTGCCGGCTGAAGCTCGGACGATCAGGGTCGGTCACGCTCTGCTTCTGCTCGTCGTCCCCGGAGCTCAACACCTGGCTCTGTGTAATGTCTTTCAGTGGGTTTGGGTAGGCCTCCACCATTGTCCAATTTGCCTCACTCTCGCTGTGCCAGACATCACTATCCCTACTTGCAGATCGCTTGGAGCTAGGCTGACTATCACTCTTGCAGGTGGTGCCAGGCGGAGGCGAGCTGGAGTCCATAGATCCCATTTTTCCGGAGCTGCTTCCTGGTACAGTGGAATCTCGGACTAGAATGGACGTTGCACGATCAGAATACTGGGTAGCAGAGAACCGCGAATCTGTGTCCATCCTGCTCGGGGTCTCAATGCTGTCTGTGATTGACTTGGAAGGTGAGGCTGCATGATGGGACGCCTTGGCCCTGGGGGGAATGCGAAACCGGGATGGCCTGATGGCTCGTTGCTGGAAACCTGGCTGTGTGGCATTTGGCACTGTAAGGGGCTGAAATTGAACCATCAAAGCAAACATATAAACAAGACCCCTTGTGTGGGAACAAGCTATCCAATATAATGCTACTGAGGTGGGTCTTGCACGGCACTGACACTGTGCTATGGATCGAATGTTGAGTGCCAAGCATACTTCAGATTAACCTGCATGGGCATTGTTCTCCTTCCCTTTGCAGCCAGAGTACGCCGCCGGCGAGTGAGCAGCAGCCTCTCCAGGTGCTGCTCCAGCCACTGTATTCGGCCACGGAGATGATAGGTCTGCAGCAGTGGAAGGCTATGTCAAAAACGTACACATTATGACACATATCAATGATAGGGAAGGGAACAATCTTGGTACAGTCAGGGTATTAGGCACATCAGAAGACACTTAGAATCTGGATAGGTGATCAAAGCACCATAGGCAAAACGTGAGTAGGCAAAACAGTAGGTGAAGCGAGGAAGTTAACCTATGCTCGACCTTCTGAATTACACTATACGCATACTCTCTCACTATGAGGATCTGGATTGTGTATACTTACATCCCTGCGGGCTCTCTTTGCTTCAGCCAGCTCCTTCTGTGCATGGCCAAGCTCAGCTTTGATCTCAAAGATGACCTACAGAGTGAGACTGTGCTGATGAATGTGTGCTTTGCCCACCTTCAGTTCCAAGACAGACGTCTTCCCACCTACAGTCTCTCCCCTAGTCTAAAGAGCTACACCAAATTTCTCTGTAGCGCGATAGACTATCTCTCCCCCTACCTACACGAACTGAGCATCAATTGGAGTGTGAATGCCAAACTATCGCCAGCCCCTCCCTCCTACCTGCTAACCTCTACCTGCAGTGTGACTATAGCTAGCCCCTCCCTCCTACCTGCAGTGTATGACACTATATAGCTAACCCTCCCCCCTACCTGCAGTTTGAATACCATACTATAGCTAGCCCCTCCCTCCTACCTGCAGTGTGAGTATGACACTACCGGTATATAGCTAACCCCTCCAATAACCTGCAGTGTGAAACCACACTATAGCTAGCCCCTCCCTCCTACTTGCAGTGTTACTATGGCTAGCCCCTCTGCAGTGTGAGCATCACACTGTACCATAGCCAGTTAGCCAGCCCCTCCCTCCTACATGCAGAGCGAGTACCACATCTACCCAGCCCCTCCCTCCTACCTGCAGAGTCAGTACCATGCTATTCCATAGCTACCCAGCCTACCTGCAGAGCGAGTACCACAGCTACCCAGTCCCTCCCTCCTACCTGCAGAGTGAGTACCACACTATACCATAGCTAGCCAGCCCCTCCCTCGTACCTGCACGTGAGTACCACACTATAGCTATGTAGCCTCTCCTCCTACCTGCAGTGTGACTATGACTACCTGTGTGAGTACCACATTGTACTATAGCTAGCCAGACTGGCAGTCCCTCCCTCCTACCTGTAGTGCGAGCACCAGCTCCTCCGCCCGGGCTAACAGGGACTGCACCTGTATTGCTGCACTCTCTTGCTCCTCCTGAGGAGAAAAGAACAACATGCAGGCCAGCAATGCAAAGATGCACACAAGGCACTAGCACTGGTGGTCCCAACCGTGCATTGTTAGCCTTGTTCCCAGGCCCCGCCCAGCTTTTCAGTACGGAAAAGCAACCGAAAGCGGTGCGTGGGCCTGGGAACAAGGCTATGCATTTGTATCGCTCAGTGTCGGCACACCTCCCTTCATACACACCTTTGAGGATGCCAGTTGTAGGAAGGCCAGAGACTGCTGAAGCCCTTCCTGAGCATTCTTCACTAGTGTAACCTATCAGTAGGAGAAAAACATAGTCACAGGATTCTACGTACAAAACTACGAGTGCCTGGCAGTGTGGATTCATCACAAGATTTGGGTTTGCAGTCAAGTTGGAGGTGGGAGACCAGAACATCTTCTGTGTCAGGCCTACCCAGTTCACCATAATTGGCAGGTAGCCCTGCCCACAGGAACGCCCCCATCTTCAATATATACAAATTCCTTGCAGCTATTTCCATACCTGTTCGTTCATGAGCAGGTCAAATCTGTTGGCAGCGGGGATGGGGGTGGTTGCCTGGGAGGACCGCGCGGAGGGAGTTGAGATACTTGCAGGGATGCGATTTGCTTTCGCCCCAGGCCTTACTCTGGACTGCAAAGCCATGGCCATCCCAGACCACTCACGGGATTTGAGACTGCTCCTCTGCTGCGCTCCGAAAGAAGACGACCTGGATAGAGACCTGATAGAGCTTTTGCGCTACTACCAAAACATAGTAAAGTGGGTGGAGCACGAATTGTCAATATGCAGGGTGGTGGGCGGGGTGGGGCGTCACGTGCAGAATATTGTATTAACCCTTTAACCACCGAATTCTTCCCACCAAGACAACACATTTTCATGCATTCAGCGCACACCACTTTCGTAGGTACTCCTCTCCCACAGCATTCGCTCCTCAGCGGCCAAAGTTGGTGGGGCCCGCACACATGGAGAGACCCCTCTGGCAATACCGTTAATGATATTCATGACCCCCCACAAGGCCAGCAATCGGAGGTCAAAGGTGGATGTCAGCCGGATTTTCGCCCAGCATTTCCCTAAACTTGGGCCAGATCTGACTGATGGCACATCTTACACCACCAATTTGCAGGTTTTCTTGAGGCCCTGGGTGGGGTCTATGAATATCATTAGAATCAAAAATTCTCGGGTCAATGAATCTCATTAAAATCAAAAAACGCCCTCGACAGCCCGAAGGGGGGGCTGCCGCCCCCCCTTCGAAACCCCCCCGCTTGTACGTTTAGTGGGGGAGGCGCGCCGAAATCTGACCAAATTTTTGAGTTCGGGCCTTAAAGTCGTCCCTAGGCCCTCTGAAGACTTTTTGGTCTCTTTTTGGACTGGCGAGAAGCCCTACAAGTGCATAGGGTCTAAATGACGCCTATAGACGTCAATGGGGCTTAAAGGGTTAACCGCCAATAAAATTAATTGTGTACCAACCTCCCCTGGCCCAAACATGTCACGGTGTTCGTATCATGTACCTCCCTGAGACGCGGAGATTCAGTTTCTCTTCACTTTCAGCTTCTGTGTTACGTCGGTGACGGAAGATATCATTTGCTGTTAGAATGGCTGCCGTTACTGCGACGGTGAGTTTGCACATAAATTATTAGTGTGTTGCCAAGTGCTCCCAGTTTTACCAACACAAATGATACACTTGGCAGCACCATAATTAGCTCAAATTGACCGCTGTAACGTGCTACTCTGTCTCTGGTCGGTGTGTGGGTGTTCTGTTGTGGTTTCTGCACCAACATTCTAGGGCCCCTAGGGCAGTTACGCCCCTTCATAATATGAATGTGTGGAGTGCATGTGGCTGTATGTACTGGCATTGTTCCACTGGCCTCATTCTGGACCCTTTATCCAGTGCATATACCACTTCCAGTGTAATGCGCAGAAACGTACGTTCTCACAGCCTAGCGGTATAGTCTTTCTGTTGCACAGTACATGAAGTGGGTGGGTGAAGCCCTACCTTAGGCCTGCATGGACTATTTCATGTGAACGATATCAAGGATAGAGAGAAGGTAGAGATCCTTCATTATATTACTGACGTCTGAGGTTAATTGACGAACAACCCAACCAGCCAATGTGTTTCCCAAGTGTCAGGTTGGGAAAACTCTATGCTCTTTCAGAACCAGTGGTTCAAGAAGTGACCTTACTATGATGAATTTCATGACTTGATAACATTTTGCCACACTTGCATTATATAAGGCACTGAGGACAGGAAAGATGAGGTTAGCGAAATCATTGCAGGCAAATAGCTTCATGCAATGTACTGGATTTCAGCAGCACTTTTGTCTCAGAATAGCCTCAGAACTGATCTCTGAGCATTTGATTTCCTGGAGGCATGTTGCCAGACTCCCCTGGCGTGTACACACAGTCTGCCAACAACCGGATCAATTAAATATTGCTTCCTTCGGCCCTGGGCACTGGTTTCCCTTCCCAGGAGAGGCTTCAAATAAGCTTCCTGCCAATCCTGCCCATCTGGGGAAAATTCGTAAAGAAAAAAACAACACGGTGAAGAATGATGTCCATTTGCTCTATGCAACAGTTACTCCCACAATTATGTGGTATGTTACCTGATTCTTGGTGATGTCACCCCCACACAATAAAATTCTCTACCTGTGCCATTTATCGCAAAATGTACCAGACACTCCTCCTCTGATTCTCAATACTAAGCTATATGTTGGCTGCCACCCCTCCTTTTCTGTCAGCTTTGGGGAAACACTGACTGCATGACGTTTGTGTGCATCTGTGTCCAAATGTACGTACCCTGGGCACTCTGCCGCTCATTGCAGCGCTCATTGCAGTGTAATGCGGAAATTCTGTCGCCCCAAATGGTGATGTGGAAACTATGCATCAGTAGAAAACACCTTGCTATGGTACGAGTGTCATTGTATCTACAAGGTGAGGTATAACCAACGCTATTGCTTTGTGGTGGTATTATTCATTTCCGGTTCTCGAACTGTCATGACTTTTGCCCTACATGGGGTATCCTTGGATGTGACTGGGCACAGAAAGAGAATTGCTTCTGTTGTTGTGGTTTGTACATCAATAGTGACAGGCCGTGATGACCACTGTTCTGTTCAACTGTGTGCTCTGGAGCTATAAATAGGAATGGTTCCCCAAATTATTGGTTTGAGAATTTGACTTCGAATTAGAAGTGGCACATAATTTGTGTGTTTGAGGTGTTCCCACTTTGGATGGTGTGTAACAACTCTATGTTACGGTGTCAGAGAGAGGCTGAGCCCAATAGGCTGGCTGCTGAGTTGAGCCCAGAAGTGCCCTGTGTGACCCAACGCTATACCTTATGCTTAGCAACTTTAAGGGTCGTGATGCCTAGTCACAAGAGCACTGTGGACTGTCTGTCATGACTATGTTTTCATACACTACATACCAGCAACCTAATGATGCGTATAATGCTGGGGGAGTTTTTATATTAACACAACCTTGAAGGCCAAGTTCATTCCGCCGGGCAATCTTCTCCATATGAACACTACCAGCAGCATATCCTAATAACTGAGACCAGTTGCAGATCGATCAAGATGTGTGAGCCTCAGAGTATTTATTTCCATTGTGTACATACTTACGAATATACTATAAAGCCGATAAACATACAACATTGTGTTCATATGCTATGAAAATAGATCTTAATTTGGCCATTAATTTGGCCATTTATAGTATGTGTGCCACCTTGTAGATAGGTTGACCTCTGCCAAGGTCCTAGTGGAGCTACAATCCTGTAGCTAGCCAACTCAACGAGCTGTTCGTCATCCATAGCACTAGTCTCACTCCCAGACCCCTAACATGCGTGTTCAGGATCTGGGAACAGAACTACTTGTATCGTGGCGAGATGTGCCACTGTTGCACACAGTTGGTGAATTCATGTACTACCTGATTGAGGTCTAACATGATCATGAGTGATGGCAATGACCACCATCGCAGCATAAGTGCAAAGGGACATTAATAGAGTGTGTACCACAGTGCTTATGATAACAGCCGGTCAACTGGCAATTTCTGGTCAATTTCTCTGTGCAATTACACGTTTGAGCGGAAAATGTGTCAGGACAAGTTTCACGAGGTCGTTCACTAGGCTCGTTCTAAAGGTATCCATTTGATGTAGTATCTCTTAGCAACTACAGTGAACAGTCTCAGGTCACACACATATTAGTACATTACCAAACACAGTTGTGTAAGTAATAGGATATTACTGAGGCGTACAAAACTTGGGGTTAGGTAGTTATGCTTCCTGGTATAATTATAGTATAGTGCTTCCTGATATATATTATACGTAGTGCTGCAAAGTTTGTAAACAATTAGTTGTGGTTCAATGGCTTTGCTATGGCAACTCAATGTTGTTGTGGGAGTGATCGAGGTTTGTCCCGAGTGGATACTGTGTCCTCATCAGTTGACTGACAGCTTCATTCAGCGGATTTCAGTTTGTTTGAATGTTGTGTATTCACAGCGACTGAGCTCTGTAAATCAGAGGAATCGCCTGTGCAGCCTCCAGACTTCAGAGTAAAGTCTCACCTAAGTGGTGGCTTCTGTGTTGGCTCCTGCATAAACAGAATAGAAGGTTCTTTAGTACCAACTTAAGATCGGAACACTATTTGCCGACGTTTCACTTCAGGGCGAAAGTGAAGAGAGTACGAAACATCCAAACGTTCATAGCCGTACACCTGAGGATACATGGCGTCAGAAGTCAAAGGTCAGTGAGGATTGCTCTTCCCCTCCTGCCTGTGGTTGGTGGCTTACCTTGTTTCTGGGTGTCACCCCAGCTCTTTTAACCAAAGCCATTTAACTCACTCTTTACTAACCTTTACTAACCAGACTACATTGGAGGCCTGCCTTTGATCTTGTAGGTTGCATAGCACATTAGCAGATCGTTGTGCTGTACGACTTCAGCTACTGACACCACTTCCTGCGGTGACCTGGCAACGGGTGGGACAGGGGGAGGTGGGTGGGTGCCGCACCTGAAGGGTGACTGCACTTGGTGTATGCAACACACAGAATTGTAGTATGCAGTTTATTCAGAACATCCAACACGCTGTTTCTCTGTTATCATTGTGAAACAAACTTGTTTACAGAGGAAAAGTATACGTTGAATTCGTTGTTTTGAGTTGAGTTACACACCTCAGCTGGCATGCTTAAACTCCTGAATAGAGCATGCCATAATCTTCTGCAGGTACAACTGCATGGATTTTACCGTGTAGGTATGTAGCCCCTGTTACGGTTACGGACGGGTACCTGCGTACATGTACATCAAGCGGCAACAGTATGGATGCAGCCCTTGCCAATTCTGGTATGAAGTGTTGGTGCGGGGGATCAAACATATTCAGGCCCCACCCCCTTTTTGCAATACATAACTTCTATACATGGACACCTTGGCCCCTCCCACAGAACTTTATTTCTCCTGAGCACATTCCTCAAACCGCATCCTGTCATTGATATGATGCGGTTGTATTGTACTCTGCGCTTGTGCCCAGTGGCACGTGTCTTAACATGGTCTCTTCCCCTCTCCCTGCTGTAGGGAATGGCTGGCGGTGGGGGTGAGGACACAAGAGCGGCCCTTGGAAACCTCGTGAAGGTGAGCTTTAGACTACCAGTGATCAGTGGAACTGTGCTGGCTAGCAGCTAGCCACAGAGCTACCCATCCTGGCTTAGTTCTCTGACAAGCTTGGTGTTATGGAGTTGGATGGAAGGTTCATTATGGGATGCAATGCTGGGAACAGTAACTGGTGCAGTATAGGTGGTGTGAATGGAGTAGGCTCGTTCCCAGGCCCACACATGGAACACAGAAGTGGACCTCGTGGCACTTGGCAAAATTCCTGTATGTGCTGAGGTCAGCAGTCTTGATTTTGGTAGGTGAATCACGTTCGTCCATTGCCAATTGCTGCATAGTAATTGCATTCTTTACCGTGTGAAAATCGTAGCCGTTTGATGAAACCGCTGTTTTAGCCTTTAAGACTCACCTCTGGTCGCTCCTTGGCAAGGACTTTCTACTTAGCCATCACCAACAGCTTCTTGCTACGTGAATTCGAATGTGTCCAAGTGAGGAATGTAATCGCTCACACAATTATGCTGACTGAGCACGTAAGGAAATGTGCCAGGTGTCACCAGCCCCTCTTCCACGTTCTGTGTGAGGGCCTGGGTACGAGGCTATGAATAGGTGCATGATACATGGCCATTGAAGTTCATGTGTGCACTTAGTAATGCACACAGACAAAGTGTCCGTGTAAGTTGGTTACAGGACATGACAGAGACCATGCAGGGTACATTCACTAATGGGTCTCATTCACAGGATATGGCTTTCATGCTATATAGACCTCCCACAGCAGAGAAGCAAGTGTTCACCATCACCCTATACTATACATGGGCTTTCACCTCCCTCACTGTATCTGCATGAAGGTCTCACAAGTGACTAGTCTAGTCCCATCCCTCACTTCCGTTGCACACACACACACACACACACACACACACACACACACACATGCACACGCACACGCACACACGCACACACACACACACACACACACACACACGCACACGCACACATGGAGAAATGTGTTAACACATACATGCACATATACATGCTATGCACATCACATGTACACATCTGCATACACATCACACCACACACCTACATCCATACCCACCCACACACATCACACCACACCCACATCCATACCCACACCCACCCACACACACACACACACACACACACACACACACACACACACACACACACACAGGAGGGTAAAATAACCCCTGAGGAGGCAATAGCGTATGCGCAGAAGATGGGCCTCATGAGTACGGGAATTGACCGCTCCATGAGCCTCTCCAAGACGACCCAGCTGTTCAACTTCAGTGTGTACAAGTGGAGCAAGGGCAGAACTGTGCAGAGGCTCATCTTGCAGGTGAGACACCGCAGGGAGTTGTTGTGGTGTTCCTGCAAGGTGTTTGGTAGTTGTTTATTACTTAGCGCATGTATTTATACATATGTCACCATAACTGTGTGTGGGACTTTGTCCACTACCTTCTGCAGTTTGACTTCCAGTCTCAGATGCTCTCCAGCATCCAGCATGGGAACAGGACCAAGAAGGTGGAGTTCACGGACATTACTGGATTCCAGAGTGAGGTGAGGTGTCCTCACGGTAGAGGAGGTCTGAAGTATGCACCCTCATGAGCTGCATTTGATATCAACTGAACCATCCAGCTACAATTGCCGCCCATAACATGTAATGACCTTCAAGATCAAGATGGCAAGATTTTTGCATCTTAGATGAATCGGACTGACAAACACAAGCAGATTGTCTGTAGCTAAACCTACAGCACATACAAACTGTGCACTAGCAATGTCTATAAAGTCACGTAATCACGATTGTGCCATAATTTATGAAGTCTCATTCCCAGACCCCGAACGTGCATTCGGGTTCTGGGAACAAGACTATAATTTATGTGTTCAAAATTACTTATTTTTAACCTAAAATTGTGTGGATGTAACGCATTCATACCTTTAACCTCCAGCTTGAATGTGCTGAAGAGGCCTAGGTCTAGCCTCGTTCCCAGGCCCACACTTCCGCGTTCCACGTGTGGGCCTGGGAACGAGGCTAGCCTAGGTCTACTGTGATTGTAACACTGTTCACGTCTGCAGTGCTTTGCTCTGCCTTACCCCAGGATGGACCTCGACTGTCGATCCAGTTCAACTCTCAGAGTGAGTATGAGCTGGACGCCGACACTCAGGATGAAAAGAACAAGGTATGCATGATTTTGAGTTTCTCGGCTTGCTCAACTAGAGTTCAACTAGTAGTAGTAGAGTTTGTGTGGCAGAATGTGCCACGATTGAAGCAGATGCCGAGTTTGAACCACTTCAACGGCACATTCTCTAAAGCCCCGAGGGGTTAGCACAGCATTTAGTGGCTAATGAGGGCCTGGAGAAGGCAGAGCCAAGTCCCCGGGACTGGCGGCTTTACATGCCCTCCAAATAATGCTGTGTGAAATTGCCTTCATGAACACACCTCTTATAGGGTAGAGCTGAGTCGACTCCAAGGAGAGAAAGAAAATCTCCTATTGCGTGGTGGGATTCAAACCAGCAGCCTTTTGATTAGCAGCCGAATGCTTTAGCTACTCAGCCACCAGCCATCCCCGATCAAGTTAGCCAAGCACTGATGGTATTCTGTTCAGTTCCTGGGGTGGGCCTCCCTCTCTCCCCTCTCTCCCCTCTCTCCACTCTCTCCCCTCTCTCCCTTCTCTGCAGATGATCCGCCTCCTTGGAGCGATTATGAAGCGGCACCGCAGTGCGCAAGTAGAGCCTCCATCTCTGGAAGAGGAGTCTGTGGAGGAGAGTAAAGTCGAGACTGCAGCTACACCTGAACTGAGTGGGTATTGTTTTCCAGGCATCCAGGGATGATTGTAACGTTCTGGAAACTAATGCATTTCTAAATAGCACAAGATAGCCAATGGAGTGTACTGCAAGCGCCGAAAAGCTGGGTGATGGCCAGGGAACAAGGCTAGAATATCTGACAAAATATCTTACAGATGGCCACATGTTTTTGTACTCCAAATGCCATACCAACTAGGGATAAATGATGTCGTCTCTCCAGTTGGTGGCGGAGTCTTTTTGGGCTCATTAGGAGAATTAACTGATGTATGCATCCTTTTACATAATCTCTCTGGAGTGTGTACATAGTGAGCTTCTTCCTTAGGATTCCATACAAAAATTGTATGGTGATATTTTGATTCCAATTATCTTCAAAGTTTGATGCCTTACATGCATTGTCCCATTGAATCACAATGGTAGTTAGCCACCCACACACAGAGTCCACCTCTGACACTTGCCACACAGCCGCATTGTCTCTGCCTGTGACATTTCCCCCTGTAATGTATCTACAGGTCATTCTGTTCCATTTGCGCAGAGTGGGAATGAGACTGGGTATAGGGCCGGTTCATTGATGTGTACATCTCCACCACAGGTCTGGTCCTGAGTTCTGATTCAGTGCCCGTGGCCCTGAAAGAGCCACCTGAGGAAGAGTCTTCCTGGCCACAGCCCTCGGTGCTCCCCCCCTCCACCTCTTATACACCCATCAAGGAGGGATTGGTGGAGAAGAAAGGACATTCTGCTGCCTTCCTTATGTGGCCAAGGTGAGTGTGTGTGTGTGTGTGTGTGTGTGTGTGTGTGTGTGTGTGTGTGTGTGTGTGTGTATGTGTGTGCACATTGCATGTATTGTATATGTGGGGACAAGTTTTCATTGTGATATAACGTAACTACTATCATGACATTAAGTTTTTCTTTTCGCAAATGTACTGTTAAATGTTTGTCTCCTCTTCCTTGTGCCTGGTAATTTATACACGTTTGTGACTCCCTTATTTCACTGGGAAATTTCGTCTACAGGCGATGGCTCAAAGTATGTGAGGGGGAGTTGCACTATTGCAGACCAGATGACCAGGAAGTACGTAGTACAGTATGTGCACTGTGTATAGATAGATAGATAGATAGGTAGATAGATAGATAGATAGATAGATAGATAGACTTCATTTCGCCAACAAGGCAGCAGGTCACTTTTGACCCTACATATACGAGTTTAGCTTTGGCTCTGCTGGAGTACACATACCTGGGCTTCACTACACTGTGAATGGAAAGGAAAACTGCAGGGCCATAGGAGTACTGAAACAGTGGACTCCGAAGCTACAACTAGTAATTTTGAGGACTCAGAGGACGAGTATGATCTTAAGAATCACTGCAAGAACAATAAGATGGTGATCCACCTTTTTAACGTTCATTCTGGACATTGCCGTTTCCCTACATGTATGTATATGAGTGGTAGCCCAAATGGCCCTGCTCCTGTGGTAGCCTCGTTCCCAGGCTCTCTCCTCCCCCCGTTTTATTGAGGAGAGAGCCTGGGAACGAGGCTACTCCTATGCTGCCACTCTCCCACCCCAACACAGAATGCTCTGAACATCATCCCCCTCAACCCTGGGATCACGGAAGTTAAGAAGGTGGACTCAGTTGGTTTCTCTGTCACCCTCATGGGGAGCAGGAGAGTGTTCAGGTCAGCGTTAACTATCACACCATGAGATCCAACATGTAATCGTGTGTGACTACAAGGAATATAGTCAGCACTGTGGAGTGAACATGAGCCAGCTGCACTATCTTGCAGCCATGTTCCTTTCAGCAGTGTGTCCTGTTTTGTATTAGTTATGTGCATATATTATGGGCTGAAAGTTTGTGTGCTGCTTCCATATTGTCCGTGGTGTGTTGCTTGCACATACGTATGAGTTCTCTCTGAGCTGTGTCAGATGACATGCCCTCTCCCAGCTGCTGTGTGGGATGATGTGCTTTTTCCAGCAATGCTACCTGTGTACATGTAGTACTGTTTCCAGGTTACAATACTCACTGCAGCAGGATCATGAATCAGCACAGATTGTTTTTCCTCCGTAGCTTTCGCTCACTGAGCAGTCCCAACAAGACAGCTCAGCAGGACAGGGATGAGTGGTACCAGGTGCGTGGGTGGATTCAGCTCTGTCTGATGAACTGTATAAGCTGCTATTGTCAGTCTTACTTCATGCACTTTTCTTGGCTGCAGGCGATCTTGAATGGTTGCTACAGTCGGAGGGAGTCCACAGTAGGGCTTAGACGAGGAACTACCACTGGTACTATATGTTGTGGTGTACATTTCATGATTTTGTACAACTACACGTAAATATGTATTCTCTCTGACTGTCCATCCCTCCCCCTCCCTCCCTCCCCTCCTCCCTCTCCCTCCCCACCCCACTCCCTTCCTCCCCTCTCCCTCCCTCCCCTCCTCCCTCTCCCTCCCTCTCCACCCCTCTCCCTCCCTCCCCGCTCTCCCTCCCCACCCCTCTCCCTCCCCACCCCTCTCCCTCCCTCCCCTCCTCCCCTCCCTTCTTCCCATCCTCCCGTGTCCCTCCCTCCCTCCCTCCCTCCCTCCCTCCCTCCCTCCCTCCCTCCCTCCCTCCCCCTCCCTCCCTCCCTCCCTCCCTCCCTCCCTCCCTCCCTCCCTCCCTCCCTCCCTCCCCTCTCTCCTATCCTCCCTCCATATCGTAGCCAAAGACATCATGGAGGAAAGAAATAGGCAGGCTGCCAGGGTGAGATTCAAAACCATCAAGCAGCAGACTCTTCAGCAGCTCAAACTATCAGGTGACGGAGGTACATCCTCACCACCAGCAAGTCCATTCAGCAAAAAGAAACAACGGAGCCAGACGTTCTCAGGAATGCTGGCTCGTACCAGGAGCCTTAACAGAAAAGTACCTGAGACGTCGTCATCGAATCGTAGGAGCACATTTTATGAATCAGTAGATGTGACTACTCCGTACACGAAGGCAGTGGAAGTTACCCCGCTCAGACTGGGAAGCCGGACCATGGGGGAGACACTGGGTTTACTGAAACAGGTACTCGATTTTTAATGGGTAATGACTGCCTAGTTCAAGAGACCTATCTCATCCACATACGTTTAAGTTATGAGTCCTTTTCCCCCTCATTTGAAAACATAACATGAATGTCACAGTCATGTAAATGCACCCAGTGACATTGTGGGCACAACTGTGAATGTGGATGTTGATTGTGGCAACCGTCTATCACATTGCAAGGACTTATTAGACCTGTCCATTCAGAGTGCAACTCATGCCTACCCACTCCACTTTGCCACACTACGATTTTGTCCTCTTGAAGAACGATTTCTAAAGAAAACGCTGACAGTGGTGACAGTTTCAATTGATCAGCTGACTCATTTCACCCCCCCCCCCCCCCCCCCCCCCCCCCCACCACCACCACCACCACCACCACACACACACACATCCCAGGAGGTGAGCAGCCTGTGTGAAATTGTGTTGCAATCGTCCACCGGCAGCTCCCAAGTGGACATGACAGTGAGTTGAGCGTCCCTGTCTGCCTCCGGTAAGCCTCGTTCCCAGGCCATTGCCCAGCTTTTCTTCGTTGCTTACAGTGGGAGAGCCTGGGAATGAGCCTACCTCCAGTATTACTCAGTTCAATGCTCCATGCATGGTCTGCATGCAGTGAAAATTATAGACCTCCATTATCTGCTTGCAGGTGGCCCGGATAGGGGGTATAATCTCGGCCTTGGAACTCAAGCATGAGGAAGACACAGGAGAACCTCCAGTGTACGTGTGTACAGTTGTACATGCATGAATAGTAGCCTCATTCCCATAGAGTGGAATAGTGCATTTTAAGTCCTTCAGCCATTACTGTACTGAACTACATTGTGTACATGCATGTTGTTTTGAGCTGCAACAGAATATGTTGGAGTCACAATATTGACTTTGTATCCAAAATTGTTGTTTGCTACCGTAGTTGTGCGTTATTAGGTGCAGCTCACTTATAGGCACATATTCACTGTTAGGCGCAGGTTTGTCTCTCGTCCCAGCTACTCGCTGTTAAGCGTTGCAACAACCTCTTTCATACATTCCTCACTCTGACCTGTCCTTCAGCTTACTATTATGTCGATATATTGCAATTTGTCAATATATTGGGTGCAGTATACGTATTGATACAGCGAAACACAATTTCCTTGATAGTTTACAGGTTTGTTCGGACACTCAGTCTGTATGCCTCCCCATGCTATAGTCCTCCAGAGGAGTTGTATGACACACTCTCACCCCGACCCTCTTCTGCTGGCGGGCTATCCACTGTGGCAGAGTCTGAACGGTCGTCTTTGACACATACGCCATCCCTTCCCAGCCCCATGGATACTGAGAGCAGGTCAGCAGTGGCTCCAAGACACTGTATTTCACGGAGACGTTGTTAGAACTGGACTTCCAGTTACGCTCCTTGTACAAGCATTTTCTCCACAGACACTAAATCACCGGAATTACATAATGTCCCATGTTTCAGTTTTGCCCGCATGGGATCCAGATCTCGACCTAGTTGTGTTGTGGGCTGGAGGCTGGAGGCTTTGTGGAGTGAAGGCCCCCCTTCCCTCCCAGGCTTTCCCCCATCATTTTTGTGCACTACAAGTGATGAAAAACGGGAACAAAGCTAACTCTGAAGTGCATTAACTTGTACTATTTTGTATCTTGCTTAAGTATCTCTATTCATACCACTGACAAGCATTTTGTGTTTATTTTAGGTCAAGTGTTGGAGACCACTCACGTGAGGGTGGGCCCTTGTCTCCCGTCAGTGTTTGCAGTGAGGGCAGCAGCTTAGAGGTCAAAGAAGAAGAGGAGAGGACAATCTCCCCACGCGCAGCTGAGCTGGACAGTGATGGTGTGCTGGATGACACGCCTAAGATGCTGGAGATACACTGGATGTTGTCATCGATGGAGGGAGCTCTGCGGGACAGTGTCATCTCCCCTTCCAGTGCCTCCTCAGGAGAGAAACCAGAGTGTAGCTCTGCACAGAGTGGAAGTGTAAGCACCTTAGTGAAGTTGGAAATCTGGATGATTATGCCTTTTCTGATTCATGTCGAAACACAAATTCGACTCAATTCCCTTTAATTGCGACCATCACCCAATTAGCTAGCTTGAAAATACTACAGTTAAACCGGTCATCACTAGCCTCGTTCCCAGGCTCCCCCCCCTCCCCCTTGTGCGCAGTGGCCTGGGAACGAGACCTGTCATCACTGCCTCTCCCTGTCGCTGTATACTGGCACAGTTGTGATATGGCTGAGACATTGGTGATGGTGGGAAATGCTAACCACAACGTAAGCAACTCATTCTTTTCCGTGCCTGGCATTATCTGAAGGCACCATGTGTGTCAGTGAAAATGGACGCTCCGTGCAGGAGAAAAGCCACGGCCATTCGGGAACTGGGAAATGAACATGACCACTTGCTTACACCTCGTCTTGCTAATGTAATGAAACTAATACCTAGTGAGTTGTTTTTGTTTCCTAATTATGCATTAACGGACTTCAATCACAAAACGGCGAACCAACCATGCAGAACGTTATAGTTATTTTGGGGGAATCAGGAAGGGGAGCCCACCTGAGGTGAGTGATATGGCAACGCGACACGGTCCAGATGGTTGAACCACCACGGTCCATATGGTTGAACCTGCTGGCGTCGGTTTTGACCTTGTTTGAGCTGAGTGCACTGGCACAGCGATAAGCTGGAGGTGCTGAGGCTCTTAGGTAGGACCCCCCCGCCCGCCTAACTATTATTTATTTATTTTATTATAATGAATTATTATTATTTTGTAGTTTTATATTATTCTGACTTTGTGTATACATGTATGTGTGTGGGTGTAGGTGGGTGGGTAAACTGACAAGGCTCTAGGACTAGCTAGCTGGCTGGCGAAAGCTACCACGAGGTGCGCGCGCATGGCTATGAGAAAGACCACGCGCAAGGTGTGTGCGTGTGGTGCGCGCGCATGGCTGTGAGAATGACCACACCCATATCCGGCCCTTTGCGTGTAGCAGTAGTAGTATAGGCTCTGGATTGTGGCTAGATGTTTGCTGGATGACTGGGTAGCCAACTTGCCCCAATTACTGGTGGCAAGTTGCAGAATGAACCGGATGCCGCTTGTGATAGCCGTTAACCTCGGTTTGCGTGCTGACGCAAACCCCATTTACCTGTGGTAACTGAATTTCTATTAACAGCAAAAACTGAGCTACGCATAACAATACTCTGACGTTGTTGTCATGAGATTCACAATCTCGTCCTCACATATCGCACACTGCCTACAAGCATATTTGTGCCTAGATTTCCTTATTAGTACATGACTCATCTACAGTAATCGTGAATCACCTGCCCCCCTGCTGGTAATTCTATTTTGTACTGAAATGTATTTGCTGCTTCCTGTGAACTAGTGTGAAGTACTTACTTAAGTGGTTAACTTCGTATGCAGCTGTTTGACTTGTTTCACTTCATTTGGGGTTGTGGTATAATGTGTGTCACTATGTAACTGACCATACAGTCCACCAAGTATGTGTTCCTCCTCTCCCTCTGCAGTCCTCTCTCACAGGAAGAAGCTCGGACCCACACTCACCCGTACACAGCCCCGCTGATGACACTACCGTCTCTTCTCCCTCCAAAGTTCCCATCCCCCCACACCCTCCTCCTCCTCCCTCTCTTGGTAGTCCTGTTCCCCCTCCTCCTCCCCCTCCTCCTGGGTTCTTCCCCCCAGGAGTTCCCCCACCTCCTCCCATGGGGGGAATTCCCGGACTATCATTATGTAAGTGTGTAATGTGTTTTGTCATGGCTACACTAAATATGGTACACATACATATACACACACATGTGCACATGTTACTTGCACACATGCATGCACACACATGCATGCACACACACGCACACACACATGCACACACACGCACACACGCATGCACACACGCGCACACGCATGCACATGCGTGCACACACACACACACACACACACATACCTAGTGCCACCAAAATCAGGCCCCAAGCCCCAAAAGAAGATGAAAAGGTTTCACTGGGCACCTCTCCCACCACCAGTGGTAAGTGTTAGTGAGTATATGATTCTCAGTATGAAGATAGCTACTCTTCCGTACCGCTGGGAGACAAAGCATAGAATCCTGATACCATAGTCGCGCGTTATTAGGCGCATCTCACTTATAGGCGCATATTCACTGTTACGCGCAGGTTCAACTCTCGTCCCAGGTACTCGCTGTTAAGCACTGTAGTCTTCTTCCAGCCATTTTCGATGCTACGGAGTGGTAAACAGCTAGCTATACCGTAGTCGCGCGTTATTAGGAGCATGCGCCTATAACTCCACAGGAAGGAGATATGCGCCTATAAGCGAGATGTGCCTAATAACGAATATTTTTATAATGACATTCCTCGAATAGGAAGTGCGCTTCAATTAGAATTATAGCTTTTTCCACTCCGTAGGATCAAAAATGGCTGAGTTTCTGGAAGAAAACTGCAGCGCTTAACAGCAAGTACCTGGGACGAGAGTTGAACATGCACCTAACAGCGAATATGCGCCTATAAGTGAGATGCGCCTAATAACGCGCGACTACGGTAATTCGAATTGAAGCGCACTTCAAGGAATGTCATTATCATATATATCTCGTTGTTAGGCACATCTCGCTTATAGGCACATATTTCCTTCCTGTGGAGTTATAGGCGCATGCGCCTAATAACGCACGACTACGGTACACTCTCACCCCTAGTGTGATCTCCCACTGACAGGTTGTGCGCGGTGGGTGGATGGAGTGGGCAAAGAAGGATGTCTATGAATGTCTCGATCTGAAGGAGCTGGAGAATCTCTTCCAAGCTAGGGATGACAAGAACCTAGTGTCCAGTAAGGGATGTTGTGTGGGTGTGACTGTACGTCATGTGCAGAGAGTATAGTTACAAGGCAGAATACGTTTACTTTCTATGACGGTGTAACGGGATGGAGTTACACCAGCCACCCGTGCCTTCTGTCCCAGATTATCTCACAGCTATGTGAAAATTGGGAAGGGAGACTTGCGAGGATTTGCACATGATCGCTGTCATGGTGACGTCACATTTACCATAAGAACACCACAGGATGCTCATGGTTTGTGTTGTTGTCAGTGCATGAGCTGGGGTACCAGGACCAAGATGACTTACCATCCAGGAAGACAGACAGAACTACCAAAGCTTTCAGTGACATCGTGGTTGCACTGTATCACATGTGAACTCTCCCAGGTCCCTTGGGATGGACAATGTAATCAGAGGAGTGTCGGAGCCACACTTTACTTCTCGGTCTCAGACCCAAACCAAATTCACTGGGGTTGGTTTGGGTCTGGGGCCGAGACTACTTCTAACTATGTATGTAAACATGTAGTTTGTTATCAAGTAGACTCATCGACTATCTCTCCCCCTCCCAGCCAAGACAATGCGTATACGTCCTGAGCTAAAGACTCTACTGGATACCACACGGAGCAGAAACATTGAGATCTTTCTGCCAAGTTTTCCACTGGGCCTGCCTTCCTTGGACAAGGACCTGAACGAGCACCTCAACTGCATTAATGAGAGTTCCCCACTCCAGATAGAGCACATCGTTGCACTCAAGAGGTGTGTGCATAGTTGTTCAATCAGCATGACTGTGTTTCATGTTCTCAAACTGCAGGAGGAAAAAATGTAGTACATTCTTGTAACAAACACTAGTGAGTCCCACATTAGCAAGAAATTGATATTACTATCTTGAAATATGTACCTTGCATATTTACGCACTTCGTTAGTGAGTTGTAAAGGGAGTTGTGTGGATTGATCAAGTTAGAGCATGCAACTGGACAGTCACTTCACTACACGAGCCTCACATCTGCGGAACATTTTCTGTGATGTAGGCATCCTTCAAATATGATAGTCTTGATATGCACTTACCAAATCTAAACTGTAGTCCACCAGTCATCTTGCACTCATGTTTGCCCAATTTTGGCCCAAACCTGTGATGCTGTGATTGAAATCCAATATTGAGATCTACCAGTAGAACACAAGACGTTGAACGTTGGTACGTAAGTGCATGTGTAAGTGTTGTTCATTTCTGTGCAGGTTTCAACCCACGCAGGAAGACAAGGAGATGTACAAAAACTACAAGGGAGACAAGAGCCTTCTCCAGAATGCTGACACCTTCTTGGTGAAGGTATGTCTGTCTTTCTGGCCTCCCCACACTTTGTATCACTTTGTATAGTGCAAGCTGCGTAGAGGTGTACGGGAAGTGTCAAAAGCTGGATGGAGGTCTGGGAATTACCTGTTTCGTTTCTACTAGCTCCGATATGTATTGTGATTTTCTTTCCCTCAGCTGTCCGATATACCCATGCTTTCACTGAGGCTGGATCTGCTGTTCACTATCAGAGAATTCCCTTCAAATTTTGAGGGATTTAAACCAGTGAGTATATAATTCAGATTGTCTAGAGTATACATACCCTCCCAACACGTACACAATGGTAGAGATCAGAAACTCAGACTGTAAAATACTTTGTGGGTGTATGTATATGTGTATCATACTAAGGTACAATGTCCAGAGGTTCCATACAATGTGTGATTCTTGTAATCCTGGATGCTATCACTTCACCAGACCTTAGACCTGGCTTGGCAGGCCTGTCGTGAGTTGGACACCTGTGTGACCTTTGTTGAGGTGCTGCAGTATGTCTTGGCTATTGGAAACTATCTAAATGCAGACTCCAGGCAAGGAGGGGCGTATGGTTTCAAGCTTTCTGTCTTGCCGAAGGTAGGCGAGTACTTTGTGCTGCGTTTAGTATTTGGAAATGGATGTGCATGTGAATACAGCTGGTAGACTCCAGGTGCTCTTTCCCTCCTATTGTGTGCCGGGAACCATCCTAATGCCGGAGCCACTAATTCTCCCCAGGATACCATGCTGTGATACGAGTTGGTTGGTTTCCAGTGGTTTAATGACATATACACACCACCTCCTGATGTAGCCAATACACTCTCTGTCCAGCAGTCAGCTACTCTCATGTTACAATGATGATCATGTTCCTAGTAGTACCATTTACCATTGAAAGTATACCATGTAGTTGTCTTGCTGGTTAGTTATGCTGCCTTGGTCTCCTGTTTTGTATGTACAGATTGTAGTGGCCAGGAACTGTCATTATCATCCCAGCATTACCTTTCTCCTCTTCCTTTCGCCTTTCCCAACTCCCTCAAGCTTGCCGGGACCCATGGCAATGAGAGGAGGGTGAGTCTGCTCCACTACCTCATCCAGCAGTTGCACAGGCATCAGTCCCGGCTACTGGATCTTCCCAAACAGATGGAAGCTGTTTCTAAATCCTCAGATAGTCAGTGCTACATATGGTCACTCTATCTTGTAGAGTCTGTTGCATGCACTATACCCCTTCCAAGTAGGCTTGTCTGTGATAGCCATGTTATTACTACCAGCCCATAGATTTCACTTCAGTGTCCAAACATCAAATCACTGCACACTACGGCTTCAGCTAGCATACATGCAGGATAAATAGTGATGTCATAGCATACTACGTAATTACGTAATGGTCTGGATGATGGACTGAACAATGAAATGCATGTGGAAAAGCTAACTGAGTTCTTACTGCCATCCTGAGTTTCTGATCCATCCATAGTCTCCTCGACATAATAATGTTCTATACTGCAATAGCCTTCTTGTGGGGAACGATAGTGGGTGTGGCTTCCTCTCATGGAGTACACAGATGACTGGTTGTTTGTTAGCTCTAGCTACCTTGTAGCTGTCCATGTGTGCATGTATGGCTGTGGAATTCATTGTTGATAGTAGCCTCATTCCCAGGACAGGGGGGAGTCTGGGAACGAGGCTAGAGTTACAGGCTGTGTTGTGTGTCTATTCTCTTATATCTGTGACCACTTACACAAGTTATAGTTTACCCTACCTTTGGTCTTGCAGTCTCCATCACAAGCATACTGGTTGAACTCGAACGTAAGTATTCGTAATTAAGCATGGACTCTGGCTGTTGTGCACAGTGAATGGTAGTTCCCCCCGATGAATTTGAAATCTGCTAATTCATGTAATGGTAAAATAACATGTAGTGAGATAATGGCAGTTTGTTCAGGAAGTGCTCCGTCTTCAGTGATGCAGAAAGAGCTGGACAAGATTGAAAAGAACGCTAGCAGGGTTTCTGAGCAGAAGAACATGGCCAAGTCTGCTGCTGATGTGCTCATGAAGGATGTGAAGGTACAGGCTACCAGTAACAGATTATGGTACGCATAATGTGCTTTGAACTTAATGAGGTCCAACAGACAACACCTCGCATTTTAGCATTTCCGTCTTTCTCAAATTGATCGCTACTTGAATCTAAATTAGTACTTCCGTGGTCCCTAGTTACCAGTAACTGGCAGCTGCAATTGACATGACGGCATGCAGTGGTGTGATACCTTGTTTACATGATACTTATTCTGGAAATGCCAATGAACTAAGTCATCTTTCACTTACCACCGGTAGCTAGAAACTTGATCTGGCTTACCTTGACTGATCTAGTGATACTTCCTTTCGGATATCTATGGTGGCTGCACTTGTGTGCACATTATTTGGTTACTAGGTGGCAGCAAGGTCACCAACAGCTGCAGTGGAGGTAACCAGAGCTGGGTTAAACAATCCACTGGCAGCTGATACTTATATCTGCAAACCATTAACTTTTTACCGACCAATGACTGCAAAAGCCGTCATGAGCTCCCATAAGCATTTATGTGGGGACTTTAATACTAGGCATTATACTTTAATACAGGGTTTTTCTTATGGTTGGTAAAGAGTTAAAGAACTTGTTTTGGCTACACCTATGCAAGCAGGGTTAATGAAGCCTGTTATCTACTCGTCTGGTAGGCAGCTCAAGCATCTGACTAGCAGTTATGACTGTGTAGAAGGTCCGAGTTTGAATTCAGGATTTGTGGATTCTTTTTCTCTCAATTCTAGATCTGTTTTGTGTGGCTATCAAGTGTGTGTGAAATTTACCCCAGTTGCCTCCTGTTCTCTTGCAGGCCTTTGTTGCTCACTATCGAGAGCAGTTCCATGCACTTGATTCAAAGGGACAGGAAATGGATGAGACGTACAGAAAGTTATTGGTAATGCAATATGGCTGTAATAGAGCAAGTAGACCTTAGTCTGCTAAATTGAAATTCCAGGTTTCCATTGCTAATATGACAACACCCCTTGCACCCATTGGTCACCATGCAGATAGGCTCAGTTAGGCTGAATCCCAGATTTGAAGTAAATTGGATGTACAGTCTCCGAGTTATGGCATCCCAAGATTTTCCCATTGAAGCCCATACAAAATATTTTTCCACTGGAGGCGCCTCCAGGAGATTTGTATGGCCGTCTGTATTCGGTGGACTGGACTCGGGACTGGACTGTGGGACTGGACTCACAGAAAGTTGTGCTCGTCATTTCTGAAGGCCAGAAAACAGGAAATTGCGGAACGGCACTATATAGCTGCCACCGTAGATAATAGCTTACCAAGTACGCGAGATGTACCAACACAGCTGTCACCATGTAGACAGCCTGCCGTGGTCCTACCATGCAAAACTGGTTAACCAGCTCGACTTCGTTTCGGTGCGAATTCGTCCATGATCTGACGACGACTTCGAGGAACACATGGCGGTCATTGCTAGCAAACTCTCGTATACCAAGTGTTACAACCATTTTGCAGCTTCTTGAACTGTTTCTATGCATGCTCCTGCCAAGTTTGGCTGGCGCTTCCGTTCCTGCTTTCCGCCTGTGCTGTAGGCCTATAATTATTCATTGTTCTTGTCCCCAGACCATTTCAGTCTGGGAACGAGCCGATTCAGTGCATCGTTGGCGCACGCGCTCTGGCAGAAAGGGCTGATGGAACGGCTGATATCGAGTCATGGTCGGCTACCCCGAATGCCATTCATGTCATGTAAGTATTTTAGTAGCGTTTGATGCTTCAAAATGATGAGCGCAACTTTCTGTGAGTCCAGTCCCACAGTCCAGTCCCGAGTCCAGTCCCGAGTCCAGTCCACCGAATACAGACGGCCGATTTGTATGGGCTTCAGTGGGGATCGAAATCTGGGAGGCCATGCATAACTCAGACAATGTACATCGATTTACTCATCCGATTTACTTCAAATCTGGGATGCAGCCTATCTGCATGGTGACCAAGTTTGTTGTTGTCATAGCAACAGAAACCTGGAATTTCATTTTAGCGGAATAAGGTCTATTGACTAAGCAGACCGTGGTAGCCGTATGACAGCAGCTCCTCCTGGCACATATGCCCATACACAACACCAGGTAAAGTTTGGTGAGCCTCCTAACACTGATTCTGAGGACTTCTTCTCAGCTATTGCGCAGTTTATTGGCCAGTTCAAGAAAGTCACTCTGGAGCTGTTCCCACCTAAGCCTCCCCCACTCAGGTACACTGTATGTTATTGTGTACATGTCTGTGTAGTTTGTCTGTAATTACACACGAAAATTTCCCGATCTATAGTATGGCATGTAGCTAGCTACAGACACATGTATGTACATACACACAAAAATGGCCATATACACAGAAATATCCATAGAGTACACAAAGTATGGGCAGATCATTACCATCGCCACACTTTGTTAACATCCAACTCAATGAGTATGGACCCTTGTGTATCAACAGAAGGATATTGTGGTTTAGTACATGTGGGCTCCATACAATATATATAACATTAAGATCACTTGGTCTTACATGCAAACTATGAAAGTTTCTTTATTTAGGGCCTATATAGTGTATGGTCATATTTCAAATGCTTGTGTACCAACAGTGTATCTACAAGGACACTGTGGTTTCATTCAGGACTAGGCTCCACACCCCACTGGAATGTCATACATGTCTTTGCATGTAAACATTGTAAAGTGACCATAAGTATCTTAATTTAGGGCCTATAGCGGATATAGAGTCACACATCTGCTTAGGATGGCTGAAATTGATGAGCATGTGATTGCAGATTTGAACTCTTTGTCAATGCACGAGTATTTACAATTATTTCAGAGAATATCACAAGGGGGGACAAAACAGAACACAGAGAAAGTTGGTGGGGGGGGGGGGGGATTGAATAGTGCACGGCAGGGTTTAAAATCTCTAAGGGGGCAAAACATTTTCAAGGGGGGTTGACAGCCAGTTATTGAGTGCTTTTCGGTCCATGTACATGTATATGTTAGTGTACTTAATGCGTCTTAAACTTACTGGTAGTTGAGTAAGTTAGCAGTGAAGTTCATTAATACCCTACTTGGAGCATAGTATATCATGGCTAAATTTATCTTCTTTACTCCATATTTAGTCCGAATATCACGAGGAGATCAGATGAACCCAAGTCGAACCCTGAAATAACCGTGCAGTCTACAGAGGCTACAGACAGCCCAGTGAAGGTAGCAGAGGAATTTGAGGAGCTAGGAATTTGTGTGCACGTGTGATGCTATGTGTGTTGGTGGCCATGGGTTTATGGATGTGACTGTTTTAGATCTAACTGCTCAGTCTATACAGACTGACATTTGGATAACGCTGAATTTGTATTATCGTATACAGGTTCACCCTAAGAGTAAAGAAAAGGAGCTGTCAGTTTCCACAGCACATTTGCAAGCCAATAAATTGGTAAGCAGTCCACTTGTTGACCACCTGATGATTATACATGCAATGGGGCTTAGCTTTAGTTATGCAGTAATCATGGCCCAGCAAAGTGAGCATCTAGCCACGTTCCCAGACCGTTTTGGGAGGGCAAAACGGCCTGGGAATGAGCATCATGCTATACGTGACTGACAACTTGCATATACTCAATATACTTTTGCCATGACAGAAGTCTGTATGCTTCCATATCCTAGGCAAAAGTTTTCTCTGTCAGCATACATTTCATTCCCAGGCCTTCTCACCCCAGCGTTTGTCGCTTGCAGTACTAACGCAGGGGTTGGTACTGCAAGTGACAAATGCTGGGGTGAGCAGGCTAGGCCTGCATGGGAATGAGGCTAACATTTTGGCACACCTGGCGTAGTATTGTGATCACTATCATTCTTCCGCAGCCTACTCACGCCCCAGTGCGAGCTGTCATCAGCACTCTAAGTAGGAACCTTGAACCTAAAGAAGGTAACTTGGAAAAAAGAACCAAGGACGGCAAGAGATGGGAAAAGAGATACTTTGAGCTCGAACGTAGCCAGCTACATTACTATTTGGGCAAGGGGCAAAAGTATCGTGACACCATTCGACTTTATGGGGTACCGGTGAAGCTCAGTCCTGAAGATCCAAGAATACTGTTGATTGAGACTGACTCTCGTACATGGTACTTAAAAGCTGAGAGTAGCGAACTTGCTGCAGATTGGTTAACTGCACTGAAACTACACACACAAGCACAGGGGTCGGCAAGATAACAAATGGCACATCACGGGCACGCTCGTTTTTAACAGTATATTGTGTGGATTAAATCATTGAAGGTGCATCTACTGTATGTACCTACATGTGACTTATTGTTTTGTTGTAACTTAGCTGCAGAGTTGTTATTGTATTGATTGCTGACTCAGATGTACTAGAGTTCTATTTATAACTTGCCTGTGAGATCTGTATCAACCTGAGTCATTCAGGGCTATAGTTAACCCACAAAGAAATTGCTGTTCCATGTGGACATGTGGACCGCAATTATTATTGTGCGTGTGTAGTTGCGTACTGCACTGATGGGCACGTTGCTGCAGCTGTATAATATTATACGTATAATATTATCTTTTTTTACTTTTTTTTGTCTTTTTTTTTTTTTTTTTTTTTCAGTACCAAAAAAATTTAATGAAGGACAACGGGAGGGCTTCCTCAGTTTACATACATTACGTACAGGGTGGTATATATATATACCTATTTTTGTCTGAGCTCATTATAGCTACCACAATAATTAGCGCGTAGTTGCGGATGTTGCGCTCTCTTCCGAAACTGCTGCTGTAGCCGCAATAATAATTATGCGCTAGAACGAGGAAACGGTAATAGGATTAATATTGCCATTCAATACCCTTCGTGAAGTTATTAGTCATGCCTAATACGGCACTAAAGAGTATAATATTTTTGTCTGCAGCTATATATAGCTAGTGTGTACTGCACGAGCTCATTCAGATCTTGATCTAGAGGTGAATACTTGCAGTTTCGCAAGCAGATCAGTTTGGAAGCCCTCGCTTATTTCATGAACTACTGATCAGTGATTATATACGGTAAGCCATAATAATCTCTGCGATGTAGTAATACGCAATGCACGCATAGTATTATTTTTCATCTGCCATGGCTCTACGCGTACGCTGTATTAATATACGTACCAAGACAGTAATATGAAATGCATACAAGCTTGCTCATTTCTGATGTGAAGCAGAAGAGTTCGTATCCATCTGCAAATAGTCCAAGTAAAACAGCAAAGATTCACGCTCTAGATGCAGCTAACTCTGCGTCTCTGATCTGATGCAAAGTGAATTGCACGATTTCGATGTTGTTAACCGCGGCGTGGCCAATCAGTCGCTGAGTCTGGTTCCACTGTAATTTGCCCCGACCCACGACGAATCCTTAAATTGGTACCAATAATGAATTTGTATTACCGCACAGTATAATAAATGCTAGTGCTTGACAAAGTCAAAACGTATATCTAAACGAGTCTTAGTTTGTACCATTAATTTTCAGCTGGCAATGGAGAGGACTACTGTTCACTGGGTCCTCATTGTGGTATGTACCTGCATCTCTGTCGTGCAAGTCAGCCATGCAGCCCCCACTCTGGGCACTTGTGGGCTGCCAAATGAGAATGTGTGCTCGTACTTCTTCAGCGCCCTGGAGTCGGCATTTGTAAACAATTCAGATGTACCATATGCACTTCAGAGGGCTTTCTTTCCCATTGGAACCATATCACCGCTCCTGCTGGATGTTCGTACCACAGTGACTGTACTCAACGTACCCAGTGTACAATGCACTGACGAGGATTTCCAGTATCAAAGTTCGACCATTTTCACACTACCACCTGTGGATCAACTTTGTATGGACTACAACTGCACAAGTATGGTATGGAGATGGAGACATCAGTGGAGCCGAACTGTCATCAACTTTGTGATTGAAAGAGAGAACCTCAACTTGCTTCAAGATGTGAACTTTATCGCATATGCAACAGCTGCATTTAGCTCTTTCGACACCAGAACCATATTCAACTTACAGGGGAGCACCATACGTGACAATTCCACATCAGTCCAGTCCAATGAGGTGCAATTCAGTCTGATCATCCCATCACTGCACTGCATTCCTAGTGAAGACGCATTGCTAGAGGCCTGGGGGGACATACTACCTTGGGTAAGTCACTGCAAAACAAAAATGATGATTACATTAAGTACATGTACGGTGTTGGCTACAGAAAAACTACATGCATAGAATAGAAGAACTTTCTATACCGATGCAGGGAATTCCGGTGTTATGTCGGGTTTAGCAATTGTTTTACCCTGTATATTGTCACCACAAACTGGGGAACGGAAAACGGGATAGCTATCGGGCCTGGGAATGAGGCTAACTGCAATCTGCAGATCTAAACATCCTTGAAGGAGTCACATGTGGGCATATAGTTTCTGTCAAACATGACTAGAAATAGTATACCTCGGGGGTGCAATTGTGGTACCTCCTTCGCACTATAGTCTTGTTCTGGGTGGCCTGGGAATGAGATTCCCTCGGAAACTTGCCCAACCTTTCTCACCTATCACAATTCCCTCTCACCTTTCACAATTCCTTCTCACCTTATGATGCTAATTTAACATTTCCTGGGTGTACTGTACTTTCTCTAATTCGTTTGAACATTCTAGCCATTTGCATATTAATTTTAATCATGCTTAGTTGTTCAAATTTACTTGCTTAATAACTTGGAGGTGAAGGTTATAGTGTGTGACCAAGGACAAGATATTGAAGAAGTTTTACTATCTAGCTATGTATACTAACTAGCTGACTTTTCAAAGGAATGTGAGAACAGAACCTTGACATATAGCTAATGCATAAGAAATTATCGTGGCCTTTGTAGAGAAACTCTTTTCAAAAGCGAGTTCAGAATCTAGTAGTAGACCTATGTGCAATTAGCCTTGTTCCCAGGCCCCAGCTTTTGTCGCTTGCAAGCGACAAAGGCTGGGCATGGAGGCCTGGGAATGAGACTATGTGCAGTATCGTTATTGATTTGACGTATGTAGCTAGCTAGCTATCAGGAAGTAGCTACCACAATGAAGAGACAGTGATGATAACAACGGCGTCTTGGTCTACTGTTATGTTGTTACACTAAACAGAACGATATTATGGCAGAACTATTAAATTTGTCTGACCCACTCAAATATGGCACTTCTGAACTGAATGGTGGTATTATTAATGTAGTGTGCACTGTGTGTGTGTAGCTGCTACTTATGTGTTTCTATTCTCTGGAGATGGGACTCCCTGTCCTTGCGGTGGCTTAAACTGGTTCAACATGAATCCCATATGTCTGTGTTATGTCTGCATTAAGTTTGTCTGAGATGGGACTCCCTGTCCTTGTGGTGGCTTAAACTGGTTCACCATGAATTCGGATTAAATCGAGCGCATGATGACATCATTGTTTGTCATCATGTGCTCTTGGTATGTCTGTATTGACACTTGTGGGTTCTCTTTCCTAGTCTCTCACATTACATGCCCACCATAAATTATTACTTTGTTGCATGATACCCTACAACTTCAAAGGTATCACTATATGCCTATATGGCACATACCACAATGTCGGTATGACATAGATCATAAAATATTGGCACGCGCCCTCGGGCCTGTGGCCCTTTGACTCATTATTTGACATGTATATCCCTTGCATACACTCATGCAATAACTAGCCCTTAGAGCATATAGCTAAGCTGTCAAACTATGAAGTTTCCAGAACCGATACAGTTATATAACTGGTATATTTTAGAAACGCCTCTTCATATGAAGGAGATGTGGATTGTGGAGTTCACATTAGAACCAGTTCAAAGGTACCGCTATATGCCTATATGGCACATACCACAATGTCTGGC
The DNA here is from genome assembly GCA_963931865.1 of Axinella damicornis. Taxonomy (NCBI): domain Eukaryota; kingdom Metazoa; phylum Porifera; class Demospongiae; order Axinellida; family Axinellidae; genus Axinella; species Axinella damicornis. The sequence continues at coordinate 2,722,541 of OZ007515.1, read as the reverse complement.
ATGACATAGATCATAATATTGGCACTCGCCCTCGGGCCTGTGGCCCTTTGACTCGATGCCAACAATTATTTCATGACAGACGGGAGCAGCAGAAATGGGAGCAACTGTAACACAACAGCGGTTAAGCCATATATAGTCATGCACTGCATTCATCTGGTGTTATGAATACTGATAGCTGTCCATGTATGCAAGCCATCTCCTACATGTGTAGTGGCTGGATCAGCATGCATTGTGCATATGTGACACCATGAGTGTGTTTGCTCAACCTGTCAACTCAGTTCTAGTAGTCTGAGATCAAAGCATTTGCCGTGTATAGTGTCAAGCAGCATGCAGCAATGCTCACCTAGCAGACTCAGTTGTAATGGCTTGTACATGCCTCATGAGCATGTACCAGGCTAGGGCCCGGAAGTATGGCTTTGAAATATTAGGCCCTGAAGCGTATACCGTTAGGTAAATGGCCCAACTCTAGCAATTATGAGCCTAAGGTGGGAGTTCTCTCCATATGTTCTCTAAGTTCCTTCCTTCTTTGACACCTATCCATCATAAGTGCTTACAAGTTGGTTTTGTTTTTTTAAATGTTTCTGCAGCTCGAACTATATGCAGTGAGGCGTGCTGACTTGTCAGAATTTGAGCTGGATGTGGACCACAGGGGGTATGCTTACTTTGAATCTGGTGAAACTCCAACAGATGCAATACTGCTTGTCCTCACGGCCGGTCAAGTCTTAATGAATGTTGCTATTGCTCTGATTATTATGAGACTTGTTACAGCATATTATGCTAATCTCAGCAACTCAGAAAACCAAGAAGGTTCATCAGTGGTATCCATCTACTGGGCTAATTTCTTTCTGGCCTTTCTTGCAAATGCCGTGCTGATACTTGGGAACGTTGTACTGTACCTCGACATTAACATCATTAGCGATATTTCACCCGATGCTCTGACCTACCGAATCATCAGTGATGGTACAACTCTTGGGCTTGTGCTCTTGGAACTAATAGTTGCACTTGCTACTCCAAAAAACGACAAGCTATACATCCCCTTCATCATATCACAGCTTATATGTTGCTGTCAGTGCTTTAAATGCTGTGGGAATGGATCTGGACTGGCATTCTTGCGAAAATCAATTCATACTTTTGCCATCTGGGTACTTATGATTTTTCTGCAACTTGCTGCAGCATCAATTATACCACTAATAATTGTCTGCCTCAGAGATCCGGTTCCCTCGATTGCTTTTGTTACTCTCATGGCATCCACTTTCTTCTGTCTAATCATCTTTATTGCCCATTTGATCCACATCAGTGAGCGCATGAAGGAATCGACAACACAAGAGCGTTTCACTCTCATTCTTCAGGCATTCGTCTTTTTGGTGTTCTTTGGCATTGTTTCATTGGTTATAATCATCTACTTGAGCTTTGTGCGGGCTGGAACAAGCACAGGCACACTGGGAGGGATATTTGTTTCCTTGGTTCCTTCTGCAATCATCTCAGGAGTTGCTTGGTACACAAAGAAAAACTTGCTGAACAGTGGAAGTAAAAAGCTAGAGAAGCCCAATAATTCGAAGCGTGTTGGTTCATTTATCAAAAAGTATGCTGGTGCATTCCACAAGATTCTACAAGATGAGTATGAAGAATCGCCACACCATGAAAACCCCGATATCCCATCCAGCAAGAGCGACGACAAAGTAAACCTTGAAATTCCTGAAGATGCTAAACTAGGAGCTGATGAACCAGACACAGACACAGTCGTGCTTAATGTGCAAGATGCATCGCCAAATGAGTGCCAAGACAAGACCTTTACGGAAGAATATGAAGTTCCGCAAACCGCCAGTGCCATTATAGAATTTGCCCAAAGTCCAGGGGATAGTGGCATCATCGTTACCAAACCAGGTGCTGACGTACCAGATGCTGATGTACCAGAAACTGTCATGCTTAATGTGCAAGATGCATTGCCAAAAGAACCCCAAGACATGGCCTTTACAGAAGTTGTACCAAATGGAAGCGTCGCCACAGAATTTGAGAAAGCTCCAGAGGGCAGTGGCACTGTCGTTACTAACCAAGCGCTCACTTCTGAGTCGGTATTTACAACAAGCAATATGGAGTTGGAAATAGAAGTAGTTCTTAACTCTGGAATGTGATATATTTATGTAAAGACTCCAATGACTTGACTTTGTATACGTCTTTAAATAATTGAAGGGCTGAAACCATATATAGTGGGCTAACCCACAAACATTGAACTAGCCCCCATAAACTCGAGAAAATGTGTTTCAGGAGCTGCTGAAATTTCAAGAATATAAACATTTTGGTCATATGCTCATATATATAATTATGCATATTTATTACTCCATTTTTGTGCAATTCATCAATTTCCAGTACTGTACTTGCATGATTTTGGGTTAGACCACTCTGGTTCTGAGCCCTATAGTCATCTGATTCTGCATATCAGGTTAGCAAGTGCATACTTGTACTTGGCAATGTAGCTAGTCAAACGTCAACCACTATTTTTTGATTACACTGTAATCAAAATTATGCAGCTGTTATAATCATTACCTTGAACTCATGGTAACCTCTGCTTGCTGGAATGAAAAATGGATTCCAGAATGAAAAAATAAATTAAGAGGGTGAGATCGATGACAATGACATCGCAATAACGAACCATAGCACTGCATGGTCTGCACTAGTCTCATGCCCAGACATCCACACCCCCAGTGGGCGTGGACGTCTGCACTAGTCTCATGCCCAGACATCCACACCCCCAGTGGGTGTGGACGTCTGCACTAGTCTCATGCCCAGACATTCACACCCCCAGTGGGCGTGGACGTCTGCACTAGTCTCATGCCCAGACATCCACACCCCCAGTGGGCATGGACGTCTGCACTATAGTCTCATGCCCAGACATCCACACCCCAGTGGGCGTGGACGTCTGGGCATGCACCAGACTAGGTCTGCACTATATATGTGTACGTACAGTCATACACCCATGGGAGGTCAGATTAACCATCCCACCAGTTTAATTTGTTCTCAGGGGTTAACATTGCTACAATTGTATTGCGGCTATTAATATTGTTGCTCAGAGGGCATTTATTTTTAGTTTTACCCCTGGCAGCTTGGCGCTTAACACTCCTTCTTCTGCTGTGACCAGTCTCTACCAAGCCAATGACTGCAGATGATAGTAGCTAGCTATATACCATGCCACAGTTTAATTGAATTATATGAAAAGATTATAATATTATGTAGGCCAGCCATCATCTCACCATTCCATCAAACTCCTCCATCTGCTGGTTCAGAACCGAATGATAGCATCTATCTGCTAGTGTGCGGCTTGTCAATATGCTAAACTGCTGCCTTATAATACCTGCCATAGCAGGAGTGCATAATAATATGGTTCTCACACATATGTCATGCTTCTGAGGATGCGTATCATTGACCACGCCCTTTACATTGCTAATGTGGAAGCATCGCGATTCTGCGATTGCCATTTAATACAGTGCCATGGGTCACAACAATACCACCGGGTGAGATGAAGGATGTAGGGTGTTGGGTTGCTTGAGGAGAGGGGGGATTGCTAGTTATCAATAATAATATTAACGTCATTATGCACTCCTTCATGTGTGAACACATCCAGCAAAAACGGAACATTACGCACGTCTTAATGTTTGAATGCGTTAAGAATCATACACCCCCTTTGCCTCAAATTTGAAAAACAGAACTTTCTTTTGCAATGATTCCTACTTTGGGGGGTGCCAACTGGGATTTGTGCCTAATGTTCCATTTGTACTTGATGCGTTCACACAGAGAAAAATGAGAAGGGTTGTTTTAACCAGACTCTGGTCACCCTAGTTGCATCTCAGTGCCTCCTCCACTGTGGTGGTCGAAAAATGTATCCACAACCACAAATGTTGTGTAGCCTCACTTCTAACATTTCGTAATTATAGGTACGTGACTTAGCTTAATTGTTTACCCATCTGTATGTCTGTTGGAGGACCTATAGTGGTCAAGCAGTGTAGCTAGTAGGCTCCATGGGCATTTATTGTGTATGTAGCTGTATAAAGTGCTTGTATTCACAAATCATAGCACCATTTCCTCAAGTAGGAGTCCTCTTATGGCTTCACTATACTTGGGGTAACCATAATATAATTATGCTGAGAGTAATGACCAATAAGTAGGTGCTAGGTACACAGGAACAGGATTTATCTGATTTCCTGGAAGGGCAGATCAGCTGAGTGTAGTTTTGTGGCAGCTGTCTTATTAATTGTAGAGGACATGCAGAGTCTACCGAGCAGGGGTGCAGTTTCACTGGCAAGTGGATCAGCTTGGAAACCCTCACTTCTTTGATGAAAGTAAGCGCCATGCAAGTGTGAAATCACTTTTTTCCCAGATTGACACACACTAGGCCAGTTGGATAATTTTTATCTTGTACCATTTCAGCTGGCAATGGAGAGGACTGCTGTTCACTGGGTCCTCATTGTGGTATGTACCTGCATCTCTGTCGTGCAAGTCAGCTCTGCAGCCCCCACTCTGGGCACTTGTGGGCTGCCAAATGAGAATGTGTGCGCTTACTTCTTCAGCGCCCTGGAGTCGGCATTTGTAAACAATTCAGATGTACCATATGCACTTCAGAGGGCTTTCTTTCCCATTGGAACCATATCACCACTCTTGCTGGATGTTCGTACCACAGTGACTGTACTTAATGTACCCAGTGTACAATGCACTGACGAGGATTTCCGGTATCGAAGTTCGAACATTCTCGCACTACCACCTGTGGATCAACTTTGTGTGGACTACAACTGCACAAGTATGGCATGGAGATGGAGACATCAGTGGAGCCGAACTGTCATCAACTTTGTGATTGAAAGGGAGAACCTCGACTTGCTTCAAGATGTGAACTTCGTTGCATATGCTACAGCTGCATTTAACTCTTTTGACACTAGAACCATATTCAATTTACAGGGGAGCACCATACGTGGAAACTCCACATCAGTCCAGTCCAATGAGGTGCAATTCAGTCTGATCATCCCATCACTGCACTGCATTCCCAGTGAAGACGCATTGCTGGAGGCCTGGGGGGACATAGTACCCTGGGTAAGTCACTACAATAGCAAAAATTATCGTGTTAAGCACACTACACTGGTTAGAGGAAACCAGGCTGTGACATCATCATGTATATAGCCAAATCTATATAGCCTTATTCCCAGTGTTTTTTGTTATTCGGCTTGCGTTGACCTAATATGTGGAAGCGGACGAGTGGCTCAATGCACTGAGCTTAATTTCAATTCCAGAACATTGCATTATCAAATCAAACTGCAGCAGAGCTCGTTGATAATATATTATCATTACCTGTTCAACCCATGTAGCTACTGCGTATTGGACTCGGGGGTTGCCATAGTCTGAAAATGTAAGACCGTCCCAAAACTGCTTGTGGCTGTGTGACCCCATTGCTAAACTGCTGATAATCAATATTCCATAACCGGCTTGACTCAATCAGCTTCTTTATATTCTCCTTTCAACCACCTCACACACCAGCTGCTATTTTTCAAAGGGAATTGAATGCACACTATGTATAGTACCAGGAAGTGTTTAGCACAGTGGAGAGATTGTGATGCCAATATACTGTTGTGGGTCTACAGCTTCATTCCTCAAGCACAATAAGCCTAGTAGCAAAATCACTTCGGTATCACGCTTAGAAATGTCACTGGATGTCTGGATGGTGAGTGTGGAAACAAACCAACCGATTTGTTCACTTCCCTGGAATATTATGTATATATCTACTACAAAAAAGAATGTATAATTTTTGGCAGGTAGTATGTTCATGTTGCTGGTTTGAGAAACCATTCTTTGCTGGGTTGTCTGTATGTTCTTCATACTATCATCCCATGGACCATGTCTGTAAACAATACAAACATGTTTTGTATAGTGTAGGAAACCAAGGAGGAAATGTGTATGTAGGAAAGAAATTACCTCCCAATCTAACACAGGAAGAACAGGTACAGTGTAGTACAGTATAGGGCAGTGCACTTTCCTGTAGGTTTCCCACAATTAAATTTTCGGGAAAGCTTCCTGAAAGTGTACAGGAAATTCTGTACCACTTTTGTTCCAGTGTAAGGAAAACATATTTATGGCATTACAAACACTGTCACAGCTGTAACATCAGGGCCATAGGAGTAGGTGTGGCAGGTGCGGCGGCCGCCGGACCAATAATATGCTCAGTCTGGCTAGCAAGTTGTTGAATCATCGCAAGATTGCACCAGAAACGATCTCAGAAGGTCTAAAATTCAAAATTTTCCTGGGGGAGGGCCCCCTGACCCCCCTATATATGTGATGCGCTTCACGCACTTGCTTCGCTTCTCGGTTGGTGCGCTGCGCGCGCCATTGCGCCGCCATGATTTCATCGCTCAAAGCACTCTCCGCCTGACCAAACTAAAATTGCTTCCTACGGGCCTGAACATGCATACTACCAGTACCACTATTCGTATTATTACAAGCAATATCCTTAGCGGCACACCTCTGCTGATGGTACACAAATGAGAGTGCAGTGCGGATTGCAACTGAGCTATCCCCACTGTCTTCACATGTAACATTGTTAGATGTTACATGTTACATTGTTAGATGTTACATTGTTAGATTGTTAGATACTACCAGTACCACTATTCGTATTATTACAAGCAATATCCTTAGCGGCACACCTCTGCTGATGGTACACAAATGAGAGTGCAGTGCGGATTGCAACTGAGCTATCCCCACTGTCTTCACATGTAACATTGTTAGATCACTATAATTATATGCTCTATGGGACAGCTTCTTCTCTGCTGTAGCTGATTGAGTTACCATGCACATGCACTTGTCTGCAACCTGGTACTGTGCAAGAGCGCAGATGACATCATCGTCTTCACGCCGCAATGACGATGATGTCTTCATGCACTCTTGTACTGTGCACATTGTGCACTATGTGCACGTGGTCAAACAAACAGTTTGTTATACAGTGTATCCTGCCAATACTGTCTTTCTGGGAACCTTGCATGCACAGTGATAATGCAAGTGTCAAACTTCATTTATGGTGCAACTAACGCAGTAATGTGCATGCCTTGTGCATGGGGTCTTTCCTTGTACTAAGAGACGAGTACTCAAAATTACATGCCTAAGGGGAGAATTCTCTCCGTATTGTATTCTTCTGAGTTCCGTCCTAGCTATAATTATATCCATGCATCATAAAGGCAAAGTGCTCATAAGTGATTTTTTTTTACTGTCTGCAGCTCCGGCTATATGCAGTGAGGCGTGCCAGCTTAGTGGACTTTGAACTTGATTTGGACCACAGGGGGTATGCTTTTCTTGAATCCGGTGCAACTCCGACAGGTGGAATACTGCTACCTCTCCTCACGGCCGGTCAAGTCTTAATGAATGTTGTTATTGCCCTAATTATTATGAGACTTGTCACAGCATTTTATGCTGCTCTCAGTGACTTGGAAGACCAAGAAAATTCTTCGGTGGTATCCATCTACTGGGCCAATTTCTTTCTGGCCTTTCTTGCAAATGCCGTGCTGATACTTGGGAATGTTGTACTCTACCTTGGTATTAACATCATTAGCAACATTTCACCCAATGCTCTGACCTACCGAATCATCAGTGATGGTACAACTCTTGGGCTTGTGCTCTTGGAACTGATAGTTGCAATTGCTACTCCAAAAAACGACAAGCTTTACATCCCCTTCATCATATCACACTTTATCTGTTTCTGCCAATGTTGTAAATGCTGTGGGAATGGGTCTGGACTGGCATTCTTGCGAAAATCAATCCATACTTTAGCCATCTGGGTACTTATGATATTTCTGCAGCTAGTTGCAGCATCAATCGTGCCAGTTATAATTGTCTGCCTCAGAAATCCAGTTCCCTCAATCGCATTTGTTACTCTCATGGCATCCACTTTCTTCTGTCTGATCATCTTTATTGCCCACTTGATCCACATCAGTGAGCACATGAAGGACTCAACATCACAAGAGCGTTTCACTCTCATTCTTCAGGCATTCGTCTTTTTGGTATTCTTTGGCATTGTTTCTTTGGTGATAATCGTGTACTTGAGCTTTGTGCGGGCTGGAACAAGCACAGGCACACTGGCAGGTATCTTTTTTTCCTTGGTTCCTTCTGCAATCATTTCAGGAGTTGCTTGGTACACAAAGAGGAACTTGCTGAACAGTGGGAGCAAAAAGCCAAAGCGTGTTGGGTCATCTATCACAAAGTACGCTGGTGCATTCCACAAGTTTCTACAGGGAGAGGATGAAGAATTGTCGCAACGTGAGAGCATCCCGCTTGACAAAAGAGTTAATGGAGAAACACGTTTCCTGGCTATGGAAAATGGGAATAGCGTACCCATGGAAGAGGTGACAAAGCTGGTCGAGGAAACCACATTGCATATCAGTCCTGCCGTTGAAGATACAAAAGTAGATATTGCTGAGTCAGATGCAGTTACGCTTGATCGTGATGTGGAAGATGCAAAGCCAAGCGATGAGACCTGTACAGAAGAACTTCAGAACGACACCTCCAACGTATACATAGAGTTTGAACGATCTCCAGAGGGTAGTGGCACCATTGTTTCTGACCAAGAGCTCACTTCTGATTTGGCTGTTACAAGTAACGCGGAGAAGGTGATTGATGCAAGTGATCACTAGTAGATGATATAGACTGGAGTGTCTCAACTGTGCCTGTGAAAATCATGCACCCTGTAAAGCTTTTATGTTGCCTGTAGCTACAACTACACTAAAGCACTGTAACTGTCACAACATCTTGGAACATTGCTGTTACACCAGCTGTTAGGATGCAACTATATAATATCATGTTTCTTGTCTCAGGAAGTTTCCTCAAACTTGTTTCCTGTTTGCTGCAGTGCAGACATCGACAATTAAGGATCGGTATTTTGACAATTGCATTTTTGTCACCAGAATTATATAATTATATGGAACTAGTATGATATTGTTGGTAATTTTAACCAGTGAGCAAACGAACTAGCTCGCTGCTTACTATACAGAACAGAATTGGCTGTGGGAGTTAGGGTTCATTATCATAATAATTATTATGCTCAGTAATTAATTAGGCCCCCCATGCTAATGGAAATTTCGTATTGAAATAATCTGCAGACTGCAATCCAGGGACATATGCATGACCACACTTTGAAAGCTAGTGTGCATACCGGCACATAGGGGGAGGGAAAAGCAATCACACAAAATTTAGAGTATGCTCATATTAATTTTGTCTGAACAGTTTCAAGGAAGACCGAGATAGGGAAAAAATGTTGGCAATTTAAAATCTGTGCTCCAGCTGCATGCTGCATGTGACATAGTTCTCCCACAGACTCCAGTAGATCTACATAATGATCCGGTGCAGTGTTATAGTTCTATTGTAAACCTGCTGAAAATAATATGGGGTGCAGGGGGTACACAATCCCGGCCGCGGGCTACATCCAAATTCTCAAGGGTAGTCATGGAACTCTGGGCAGCACAAGTACATTGCATGCTGAAACAGAGAAGCACTAGCTGTTACAACTAGACACTTTCACATCCACTGTAACATCAGACCACTGACTATTGATGCATGCTGTTGGCCGTGCACCATGCAGGGTTGCTCTCAGAAATGTATAGGAATCATCCCCCAATGTGACTTGTGATGCAGACACAAGCACATGCAGGTAAACTGTCATACTGCAAGCATCAATTGAAACTACATTACAAGGACACAGAAATCAGAGCTTAGAAAGGCAAGTGCGCATATATCTACTTGTAACTTGAAATGGTGAAAGAAAGGCAAGTGCTACTTGTAACTTGAAATGGTGAATAGTATGACTGTACTACACAGTGCACAACATTCTGATTACTGAAAAACTTTAATGACAATAATAATATCAGTTCATAGCCACACAAAATGAATGCACAAAGTGTGTTTATTATAATTCTAAAATTTCTGTACAAAACGATTTACACTTTTAATACGACGTTCCTTCCGGAGGCTGAGGGAGTTTCATGTTGTCTTTAGCTGTCATGGACCTATGCACGAAAAGAATGATAAAGCGACTGAAGAGCCTTGAACTACACGGACCACACACAAATCCAATCATGATTTACATGTGCCAGAGGTACTGCGCACTGCTGTGTCCTTCAACATGACTAACTTTCTAGTACACACACAGCTCAAAGTTTTACCAGACATTCAAGAGGCATATGGTAAAATTGAATAGAATGTCTTGATTGGGGAGTGTGAGCGAGCGCCACATAGACGTGTAGCACGGGGCAAAAAAATGTATATCTGTTTGTAATTCCATACGAGTTGGGTTAAATACATCACATGCAACAACCAGTTGCAGGTACAAGGTTCAAGTAGCCCAATATAGTACATGGACCTACCTCTTCAATGGCTACAGCGATGGGTGCTACCGCATGGCAACAAAGACGGTGAGGTGAGCGCACCGTGTCGATGGCCACAAGGATGAAGTCTACTCATGGATGATACCTACCTCACTGGCTCAGTGATGGGAGTGGCTGAGAGCGCATCTGCTAATCCAATTTGTAAGTCCTGTAGAGCGCATGGTGTGCTGGAGCAGTGTGCAACGTTCATATAGGCCATGTGTGATATGCCCCTGCTAGGCTGCTCCAGCTAGCCTGACTCACACTCCCAGTTCCTGTATTGTACATTAGTGTGTGTTTTGTGTCTCACGGTATTCTGTGTCCTTTCTATTCTCAGTTGCATTCAGATGACTCTGCATATACACTCGCTCAGGTTCGCCCCACAATGCCATGCATTCTCATGGTATACAGCACCACCCTAAACAAGGACCACAGACAGCAGGGCCTCCATCACTGCTCACCTCTTCAATTCTGATAAGACTGTCTTGAGTGTGTAAGTTCTCTGCCACTTGGCAAGCACTGGTATGGCCCTCCTGTCCACCTATGATAATTAAGTGTTTGTTTATAGTGGCAATCACTCATTGCTAATTGAGTACAACTAACAGGGGAAGTCCCAGGATCAAGACACAGTGAAGTACAACTTTCCCTAATCAGGGCAGGGGTCATCCCATGTACATCACACTTCCGAGCATGCGCAGTAGTACTATTGACCACACCCTTTCTGCAATACAAATGTGTAAGCTGTGCTGCTGGAGGAGGGGGTCCAGCTTAGCCTCATTCCCAGTCCCACGCCCAGCTTTTCGTCACTTGCAGTACGGTAAAGCTGGGCGTGGGACTGCATGGGAACAAGGCTAGGTCCAGCTAGCTATCTATATTAACTATACCAGGAGCTGAAAGTACTCTGAAGCAGCGCAGATGTTTAGAAGATGGGTAATCTTTAACTCAAGTGTCTTTCACTCTAAATAACAGGAAGCAAAACCCTGTATTAAGGTATAACGCCTAGTATTAAATTCCCCATAATTATAAATGCTTATCTTATGGGCTTATGGGAGCTCATGACAGCTTTTACAGTCATGGGGTGGGAAAGGGTTAACTCCTACACATGACATGACTTACATGACATACCATAGTACATGACGCTACTAGGCAATGCTGGTATCTTGCAGTCCAAGGGCCTGCTGACCCGTTGCTGTATTAACCATGCCAGTGGCCTCTAATACAAATCAATTATTGTGGGATGTGCCGGGTAGTCCCTCAGTGGGTCACAAATTGTCAAGAAGGCCCACAAACCACAGAACAAGTCTTTACCTCGGATCCAGACTATTAGCCTACCTCTCCAGTGCTGGAATTAACTCCTGGTAAATTGATTCTGGTGATGAACTTGACTTTGGGCGGCTCATCAGGGTACTTGTCTCCACATTCCACCTTCAAACTGTATATGCGGCCCTCAAAAATACACTAGAAGGCGGACAAAAGTATAATCACTGGTGGTATGCACAGGTACCAAGAGGAGAATAATGTCCTTCTTGAAACTGATGGTTGCCAAAGGCTTACCACAGGCTAATGGGAAGTAGAGTAATCGACTGATTATCGTACGCCATGTATAATCGGACGTGCTAGCGCCGAACGTGTATATTACTGGCAGTGGGCAGAACCTTCAGTCGATACTATGGACCCATCACACTTTGAGTTGAAAGTTTGGTGATTCTCTGTTGCTTGGTTCTGGAACTACAGCCAGCCAAAGCTCAGTTTCAGACGAAGGTATGGTCAGACAAATTGATCTACTATCTGATGACGCTCCCTGCTTTTTCTCTGCTTTTCGGGAAGCCTCATGATCCCTCTGCTGCAGGTTCATTTTCGTGGTCTGATAATCATACATGATACATGGTGTCTGACAATCAGTCGATTACTCTGCACTCAGTATCACCAGGAGCGCATAATGATGTAGAGAGCAGAAGAAGGGGAGGAGCATGAAATGACCACGCAAAAGATTAAACTTTGAAAACTTTCGGTTACTGACTTGGCTTTAGCCTTGCGGGCAAAGTAGGACTCATCAACTTGAACAACTTTACCGGGACAAGGGGTTCTGTACGAGCTTGCAGAGTTTACTGTTATGTGTATGCTACGTCTATAATTACTTGTAGAGCAAATGAGGATGGGGCTGATTCCCTGCTGAATGATGTGCTTATCCAGATTCCATGTTTGCTCAACTGTCACTTCACCAGAAATGGTGTCACCGAGCGTTCTCGTTGGCTTGATTGTGCTTTTAGCAGTATTCTTGTTAAGCGTGGAACCGTGGCGCCCCGCTGCACTTAGTACTCCTGTGCGGCCGGCCATTAATCATGCGCATGCCACGCGTATACGAATAGGGATTTACTCTAGGCGCCACGTGTTCACGATCGAGATGGCTAAGCAAAGGCATCGCTCGGAGTCGTCAAGCTGTGATGGCTTTGTAACACCAAGCAAGCACACGATCGGCTATAATGCGCCTTGGAAGACGGATTGACGAATTGTCAGTGGTACATTCCAGTGTACAACAGCTCTGCGTCTACTGTTGCCGGTCTGTTGTACTCCGTTTGCAAGCAACATTGCACAAAGCAGAGAAACAGCGCAGGGACATGGACATAAACCGTGCACCTTTCTCTCTAACCCCCCCCCCCCCCCCCCCCCCCCCATGTAAAATCCTGGCTGGAACACTGCTTTTAGACATGGTGTTCCACAAGTGCACACTGTAATCAGCACACTTCTCCTACCACACTGTACCATGAACCAGTAGCACGGTGTTTACTTGTTCTGTAATTAACGGTGCACTAATTAGAATCACTCGCAATCTGATGGGTGCGACTACAGCACAAGGGACGAGCTTACAACCTACCCGAGGGGGACCAATAATCATGCCATTCCACTTCGTTAAGGTCATGTCATCATCGTCTTCTAGGCCCCAGCTAATGGTGCCGTCCCCACCACCCTTCTGACCGTCCTCGAGCTCTTCAAGGAGACGAAAGTTGCGCGGAACTATACCAAGAAAGAGAAAAAACAAACACATGAGCAGTGGGAGAATAGCCCTGATGTACAATTAAAACAAAGGGACATGTGTAACGCACCAACATAGCTATTCGCCATGTCTGCCGTTCCTCAAGCTTGCCGGCCTGAGCTGAGACGCATGCGCGTGCGCAATGCAGCGCAACTCGAGATCCGGATCCCGATATCGCGATATCCGTGTAACGCCCCGCCCCATAATTACAACTTCGATATTCATATCCGAGTACGAACGAACTGCAGAGAACCTGTAGAGAAACATATACCATGGCTGCAAGCTATAGCCGGGAAGAAATCGCAAGACATGATAGTGCGGACAACGCATGGGTGATCGTGGACGGGCTGGTGTACGTACGATATTTCTCCCTTCCTGGGCACCCACCCAGGCGGCGTAGGGGTTACGGAGGACCATGGATATTATAGACTACAATATCCATGGGAGGACTACTTGGGGGCCGATATCAGCGCTGTGATTCGTTCCGAGGAGGTCCACAATCCATAGATATAAGACACGGAACGTTCCGTGTCTTATAATTATCTATGCACAATCACACAAGAACCGCATTCGAAGTTATGGGAAAGTATTGCATAGGAGTGCTTGAGGATTCTAACAGTATACGTAAGGTCGACGTCGGTTGAAAATATTTATTACAAGTAGCTGAGCTCGCTTCGCTCGCTCAGCTACTTCCCCCCCGAGGTAACATGCCAATTATTCCCGTATATCTTTTGATTATTCCCGCATTATTCCCCGATGCCTAAGCACACCAATTATTCCAAAAATTATTCCGAGCATAATTTCCGCAGGCCTATGACCCACAGGGATCTGTATTTGGCCCACCTCTCTTCTTGATCTAGATCAATGGAGTTATGAACATACCTCTTTCAGTGCTGAGTCAGCTATGTGCATGCCTATGCTGATGACATCCTTTCATATAGACCCATCACTTGCCATGAAGATTACGTCCTCCTGCAGCAAGGCATTGATGCCCTAAGTAGCTGGGCTCTGAAACCGGCATCTATGCTTTAACACTTCCAAATGTAAACGTGATTGTCTCACGCAAGCGTCATGGTGTAGAATCCTCAACTTTAACTCTTGCTGGCAGTGATTTGGCCAAGCAGAGTGTTTCAGCTACCTAGTTTTACTTTTAGCGTCTGATCTCCCTTGGACTTCCCATATTGAATCCATTTGTAGCAAGGCCAGGAGATAGTCTATCGAGCTAGACCAATTTTCCTGAAGTTCCCCAACTTTCGGAAAACGAGAGAATTGGTCTAGCTTGATAGACTAGGCCAGGATACTACTTGGGCTGCTCTACAAGCATGCAGTTCTATCAACATGCTGAGCTGCAAACCCTCCACCATTAACTCTAGCTCTCCTTGGTGTGTCCACTTCTTGAATATGCCAGTCAGGTCTGGAACCCTTACTTGCTCAAGGACATCAAGTGCGATTGAGAAGTAAATGTGCAAGTGGGACCATTATGAACCGCTACTGCAACTTCTTGACATCCCCCGTCTTTACATAGATGGATATCTGGATAAGATTGTGCATCTTCCCTCCTGGCATTAACACCATGGCAGAACTCCAGACCTTTTTATTGCACATAGACCTTTTACACACACTAATTACATTTTACACTCATTTAATTTGTTCCCCCGCTATTCTGGTATGAAACTCACTACCAGTTACTGTAGTATCAGAGATTCTGTATCCTCTGCTTTAGCTTTTAAGGATAGAATCTGGGTGCATATTACATTTTATGCATCTTGCATAAAACTTCTTATAGGAAAAAAGGCATGCATGGGATGTGCTGTGGAAACAATACATGTACATTGTCTTGCTGCGAGCCTGCAAACAAGTCGGACATGATCACCACAACCTGGTACATAATAGTTATGTCGCTAGTATAGCAACTAATATTTCTTCTTTCTTTCCCAACAGCATAAACATGAACATAGCATGCTCACCTCCATGGTGACTATACAGTTCTGCTGGCCCTCCCCCCACTGACCAATGGAGAAACCCTCCACATGAGACCAACTATTGTTTTTCAGTGGGACTTCCATGCTCAGTGAGAACACAGCTCGACTGGATGGAGGCGGCAGTAACATGAACTTGGGTGGCAAAATCACAATCGGATACAACGGTGGTTACCGATTGGTTAAAACATTAAACTGCTAATCGAAAGGTTGCAGGTTCGAGTCCCATCATTGGCATAGGAGAATTTCTTTCTCTCCTAGCAGTCGACTCAGCTCTACCCTAAAACATGAGTGGAATGTATTCTTGAAGGTTCGGCAGCTTTCTGCTTCCTTCCAGGCTGCGAATCCACCCAAAGATGTGTTCATTCATATTCAGCCACTTATCCATTAATGCTCTGTACGGAACTGAATCGAAGGCCTTATGCATGTAGGTCAAAGAATACTGCACACACTTCCTTCCCCGAGTCAAGCTTATTTGCAACTGTGAGTGTGATGTCGCATCATGTATTGCCCATTTCAACTATTAGTGGTAGAATAGTACTAAGACCACTTATTTATTTACCTCTTCAAAACAGAAGCAGCTTAAGATGTAGCAACCAGCTAATGTACAGTGTGAACAGAGCTTTGAAAATTTATGTTTTAGCTGAAGAGAGCTATAGTCGATGTCGAATTGAGGCGCATGCGCGTACGCAATACGCAGCGCCGATGGGGCGCGGGCGGCGGGCGCCCAGTGTATAACGCCGCGCCCGGCGCCCCGGCCCCGCCCATGCGCATATCAGGTGATTCAGAATACGAGTACAGAAAGGCAGCTGACCACGAACTGACCTTTCGTAGAGAACCCATAGAGGAACATGGCTGCAAGCTATCACCGGGAAGAAATCGCGAGACATGATAGTGCGGACGACGCATGGGTGATCGTGGACGGGCTGGTGTACGATATTTCTCCCTTCCTGGGCACCCACCCAGGCGGCGTAGGGGTTACGGAGGACTACTTGGGGACTGACATCAGCGCCGTGATTCGTTCCGAGGAGGTCCACAATCACACAAGAACCGCATTCGAAGTTATGGAAAAGTATTGTATAGGAGTGCTTGAGGATTCTAGCAGTAAGGTTGGTTGAATCATAGATAATACGCTCTATTATCTATGGTTGAATAAATAGTGTTGCAGCCGATCGAGAGTTCACAATAAATTGAACAATTATCCTTGATTGATGCAACCGAGAGTACACAAATAATTATTGATGCCATGCCACGCCCACTTGTTGGCTGCAAGTAGATTTCATGACCCAAGTTAGGGCTATCAAATTTTGTCTGTGGTTAGCATGGAACAGCAAGGTTATTATACCACTAAAATGTCACCTGTCATTATCATGATAATTTTATCACAATAATTGTTATCATGATAACCGATAAAACCATGCTTGTAATAATTATATTCTGGGCTAAATGTGTAACTACTGATTATTCGGTACAGACAAGGAAAGCTCTTCCAACGTCACAGAAAGAATGGAATGAAGATGTGAGTTGATGGAGTGTAACTCTAGCTGCATGCTAACAGAATAGCAAAGGAATTATGATAACAGCCTGACACAGGACAAAGTCCAGTCAATTCTGTCTAATGTCTGAACAAAATGACCAATTTCCGGTCAAATTTTTTCAACATTAAATATTTTGTCTGCCGGACAGCTTTCATTCGTTATCATAAGCCCTGTAGCAACCATCTTTATATTAATTTTGCTCCCATGCACCCTCCAGGAGCTTATCGACTGGTCGCGAGCTCTGTTGCCACAAGTGGCTAGGGTTGGCCACCACTATAACAAGTGGGTCCACTCCCCAGTACACCGTCCCCTGAGGCTGTTTGAATCTGACATCATTGAGTCTCTGACCAAAAGCCCCTGGTGGCTTGTACCTCTGGTGTGGATTCCAATTGTGATTTATATCTGCCACATGGCCTGTATCAATGCCCCCACCTATGTCCCAACACTACCTCCTTCTCTGCCGCTGAGCATCATTCATCTCTTGGTCCTGCTCGCGCTGGGTGTGCTGCTGTGGACACTGGTCGAGTATTGTCTGCATCGGTTTGTCTTTCACCTTGATCCCCCACCGGACTCAAAATTTTGGATAACTTTCCATTTTGTTATCCATGGTCAACATCACAAGGTTTGCCGTTATTCATTTCCTGTTTGAATCTCTAGCCTTTAGTCGCTATAGCCTAGTTTGCATGCAGTCTCGTGCCAGACCCCACCCCCGCCGTGCTTGAGAATGGTCTGGTGACCTCCAGCCAGCAGAATCCTTGGGCTTCATTAAATACATGCATGCCTGACTGTGAACCACTGATGCACACACAGTGAAAGTAGTCAACAGCATGGATTATGTAATCACTAGCACAGCAGTCAGGCAGTAGCTAACGCATTTGAAATTGCCATACTGATATTCTCAGACATAAAGGATCCTGCTGAATGTTGCCAGACCCTCTTATTGGGGGCCAGGGCACTAGACTAAGTTTTTGTAACTTTCCACTAGCTATATACTGATCAGAACAGCAGTTAGTAGACTTACTGGGTTTAGCCTGTGTGTTTATTCCCACTGTCCTAGGTACCATTTGACACGATGCGGCTGGTATTCCCTCCCGTGCCAGCAGGCATCATAGCAATGATACTCTACCTCCCTATTGCTCACCTTCTGCCTCTCAATGTCGGCCGAGCTCTTTTGGCTGGAGCGCTACTGGGCTACATTGGATATGACCTCACACATTACTACCTACACCACGGATCACCGACACCGGGAACATACTTCGCATCACTGAAAACCTATCATGTAGCCCACCACTACGTCAACTATAATCGAGGTTTGTTGTACAATCATGTATGCAATGCTAGGTCTTATTGCATAGTAGAACACAATGTCATAGAAATAAGGGGATTTGCCCCCCCCCCCCCCCCCCCCCCCCCCCCACACACACACACACACACACACACACACTTTTGTGTGTTTTCCTTCCCTCTCTGCTGTGCATGGACAAGCAACTTTCCTTCAGGCCTGTGTGCCTAACTTGTTAAATTGCAAGAAACAAACCAAGCCAAGCTGTCCCCTGGAGGGACTCGCATCTTTCAGCTGCTCTTTCGATGTTAGCTTCTTTCAAGTCTGGCAGCTGCCATTCATGTTTGTTTGTCTTTTGGAATAAGAGAATGTTCTTGAGGGACCACTGCATGCAGCCATCTGCAGATGCTCTGTAGAATCGTTTTTTGCTGCTCACTTCCATTCTCAGTTTAAAGCTTAGGTTTATGGAAGATATAGTACCTTGCATGCTTGGAAGTGATTTGAGAGGTGCATAGTTCTCCCAAACCCAATACCGATGGCTCCTGGGCAGTTCTGAGCCCACATTTACTGCTTGTGGTTTATCATCTACCAAGATGTGATGATGGTGTGTTGACGATGTGGTGATGTTTCCCTTCTCAGGATTCGGGATTTCCTCCAAGCTCTGGGACATTCCATTTGGCACTCTTCTCAACCTAAACAGCAAGGAAAGTGTTGAACTTGATAATAAAATGACTTAAAGTATATTATATCCCTCAGAGTACTGTTGTATCCATCTGCTGCATATACTCTATATACACTTGCCTGCATACACTGTACCTCACTGTACCATTGTGCTGCATATGTGTCGTTATCAAAGAAGATTACAGGTACTGCATGGTATAATCTTTGTTGTCCATTCTGACATTCAGGACCTTGGTAATTAGGCTAGGCATATTGTAGGTAAAAGACTATATTGAGAGAGGCCCACGTATTATTCACCTACACAAGAATGACCTAGTAGATCGAGCAGTTAATTTTATTGACTCTGGTAAGGCTGTATACAGGATTACCGGACCTTTGACCCTCATCACTAGCAGAATCAGTTAATCTGTATCTTGTGTTTTGCGGAACAGAGTATGCACCGAGCAGTCCACATGACCTACGTACTATACAAGAGTTACATTTCTTCTGGGTGTCAAACCGTTGATTTCAGTGTACAGTGATAGCCACTCTCTTGTACGTTAGGCGCATGCGTACAGGAAGTTACGCCCACTTAATTTCGGTGTCCCAGTTCCGAGCTTCTGGCTTGGAATGAGGCCAGATCTAGATATGGCTGAACAACGCGATTTTTGGTTTTGGGCGCAGTTTATACGGAAATCCGTGAAACTCCGTGACACGCAACCGACATTAACCCTTTCCACTCTGAGACTGCATCGAGATGTAAACACACAACACCGAGACGGCGTGCAACAGACAAACAAAGCACTGGCAGAGCGGTACAACAGAACTCTGGCAGAGCCGTAAGGTAATTCCTAGGCCAATGAATGTTAATGTACTAACGTCTACAATTATTAATGATGTTGGAGAGGCTATGAGGTTTTTTGGGCCTCTTCACAGGAAGTGGCAGCTCTTGTGCTCCAATCTTTCTTTTTGTAGGTCGGCCCTGAGGGGCCATTTTTGACCCTTTTGGTATTCCTGCACGTCTTCTTTTTATTCCTCCAGCATTGGTCTTTATGTATCGGCCTTTTCTTCCTTGAGACCGCACAAATCCTATCAAAATATGTGTAATGGACTGGTTATTTCATTGGATAGGTTGTCTTTGCATGCTCTTATTTGGTGATATTTTGGTCACAGGATGTAGTGGTTTTTGTGCTGACATGAATGTTTTCGTTAACACCTCTTTTGTACCATTTAGCTAGGCCTTTCCTGTTCTTTCAGTGTTGTAGTAGGCTAGGGCTCACATGGTTGATCGGTAGTTTAATTTCCTTCATTTTTGTACTCACCTGATGTATCACCTAGATCATGTCTTTTCAGTTGAATATCTAATATTTTCTGTATGGTTTTCCTGCCTACTTATGTTGAGGATGTTGTGCAAGATTGTACTGTTAGATCATTTTGGTTTTTGTAAGTATTTAAGTGGAGTGTGTTTGGTGCATTATTATCCTCTCGGCAAGTGAACAGTTATTAATCTTTGGAGTACTTCGATCTATTGTCAAATTGAGCGCACTAGCTCGGCCTAGTCTATCACATTTGGTGGCAGCGGTGGGATACGTCGTCACAGGAGTTTGGCGGGACCCACGATTGGAGAGGCGGAGATTGTGAATGACAACGAGATCAGGGAGGAAGTACAGGAAGGAAGAAATGGCACAAGAAGAAACTACCGGAGGGGTAGGAGTGGCTGAGATGATGCGGCTGTTTTTGGAGGACCGCAAGCGAAGGGAGGAGGAGCTCGCCGAGGAGCGGCGACGGCGAGAGGAGGAGCTCACGCACGAGCGGCGTCGGCGAGAGGAGGAAGTCCAACAGCAAATGCAGTTGCTGCGTGAGATGGTGGAAGGCTCACGACGGCGGGAGGAGGCTCCGGCGAGAGCCAGTGGTGAGAACGACAGGGTGAAACTGTCGAAGTTGTCCGAGGCGGACGATGTGGAGGCTTATCTCACAACTTTTGAAAGGATGATGGCAGTGTACGAAGTGGATCGTGCACGCTGGGCGTTCAAGCTTGCGCCACAGTTGACGGGCAAGGCACAGCAAGCGTATGCGGCGATGTCGGTGGAAGATGCCGGCGACTACGACAAGGTCAAAACCGCTATCCTGAAGCGGTACAACATTAATGAAGAGACATATCGACAACGGTTTCGAGGCGTTGCAAAGAGTGGAGAGGAGAGCCACCGAGAGTTGCTGGCAAAGTTGCAGGATTTGGCACGGAAGTGGGTGAAAGGCTGTGATAGTGTGGAACAAGTGGTGGATCTGATGGTGACGGAGCAGCTTCTGAACACGCTAGCACCGGACGTGCGGGTATGGGTACGAGAGAGGAAACCCAAGAGTAGCGAGGAGGCGAGCCAACTTGCTGATGACTATGTGCAAGCGAGGAGGCAGATTCGAGAGGACAAAAAGCCTCATGTACAGTTGCCAATGGCCAAAGGAGGAGAGAAGCAGATGGCTTCCATGGGCCCCAGGCGGTGCCACCACTGTGGAAAACCTGGACACTTGGCTTGGGAATGCAGGAGCCGGGGAACCAGGCCGGTTGCAGGAACGGCGAATTCTAGGGGGGACCAACCAAGGCAGGAGAGGCCTAGGTATGAGGTGACATGTTTTAACTGTGGACAAAAGGGGCATGTCTCGACAAGATGCCCGAGCAATGCGCTATTTTGCGGAGCCCAGGGAAGGCGCCCACAGGAGCAGGGAGTGCGCAGACATGGAGTTGTTGAGGGGCGGTATGTTGGTGACATATTGCTGGACACAGGGTGTTCCCGGACTCTCGTACGGAAGGACTTGGTGCCGGACAAGAAAATGCGGGAAGGAGACGTGGTGACAATACGTTGTGCACATGGGGACACTGTGCTATACCCCCTGGCAGAGGTGCAGATGGAAGTCAGTGGACGGAGGATCCAAGTAGAAGCGGCAGTATCGGACACCCTACCCATGTCAGTCCTGTTGGGGACAGATGTTGCAGAGCTGAGTGAGCTGTTGGGGAGTGAAACTCTGAAGGGGCCACAGCAGAAGGACGAGGCGTTGGTGGTCATGACCCGGGCCCAAGCCAAGAAGCAGGAGATAGTGGAAGCTACCCAACACCGGAAGGAATTGGAGTCAGGAGGACAGGCGAAGCCAGTGGTGGAGGTGGACTCGGATGGAGAAGATGCTGGGCAAGAGCCCATGCCTACAGAGGTATCCGGAGAGGTGCAGACACCCAGCCAGGATCAGAGTGAGGGTCTGGCCATATATGACTTTGATGATGACATTTTTGTTGCGAGTAGGGAAAAACGGAAGCTGACAAGGACACAGAAGCGTGTTGAAAGGAGACAGCATGCCCAGGGGCCAGAGGCAGTTGCAGAGGATGGACAGTTGGGCCGGCATACACTGGAGTTGACGAGTGAGGAGTTGGCCGAGATGCAGAGAGCAGACAAGACACTGGTTGCAGTGAGAGAGGCAGCTGAGGGGACACCCAGTACAGCAGGAGGTGGTTTCTTCAAGCGGGATGATTTGATCTATAGGCGGTGGACGCCACCAGGCCACAACACCGAGGAGATGGCAGTGGAACAACTGGTGCTACCACAGGAGTGCCGCAGAACAGTTCTCCACATCGCACACACTATCCCCCTTGCAGGTCACCTTGGCAAGGACAAGACCGCTCACCGGATCTTGCAGAGGTTCTACTGGCCGACGCTATACAGGGATGTGGCGGAGCTCTGTCGAACCTGCGAAGATTGCCAGAAAACGGCATATTGCAAGACCCAACGTGCACCGCTCATACCACTGCCTATAATGGAGGAACCATTTCAGAGGATTGCGATGGACATTGTGGGACCACTGCCCAGGAGTCGTTCGGGGAAGCGCTACATACTAGTGGTGTGTGACTACGCCACCAGATACCCAGAAGCCGTGCCTCTCAGATCCATAGACGCCGAACATGTTGCAGAGGAGCTGGTGGTACTGTTCTCTCGGGTTGGGGTGCCCAAGGAGATTCTCACGGATCAGGGCTCCAACTTCACCTCACAACTTCTCAAGGAGATCTATCGTTTGCTGCATGTACATCCGATCCGGACAACTCCATATCACCCCCAGACCGACGGACTTGTAGAGCGCTTTAACAAGACTCTCAAGTCAATGCTCCGGAAGACAGCCGTGGAAGAGGGAAAGGACTGGGATAAGGTCATTCCATATCTACTCTTTGCGTACCGTGAAGTCCCTCAAGCATCCACGGGGTTTTCTCCTTTCGAGTTGTTGTACGGCAGATCCGTCCGAGGACCCCTGGATGTTCTCAAGGAAGCATGGAGTGTGGGAGAACGGAGTGATGAGAGTGTGGTGTCTCATGTCATTGCCATGAGAGAAAAGATGAGCATGATGGTGGACCTGGTGAAGGAGAATATGACGCAAGCACAAGGTCGACAGAAGCACTGGTATGATCAGAAGGCTCGGCACCGGGAGTTTCAGGAGGGCGATCAAGTGTTGGTGCTGTTACCCACGTCAGCAAACAAACTATTGGCTCGCTGGCAGGGGCCATATGAAGTGCGGAAACGAGTAGGTCGGGTCAATTATCAGATCGAGATGCATGACCGCAGGAAGAGGCGACGAATCTTCCACGTGAACATGTTGCGGAAGTTCAATACCCCAGAGGTTGTAGGGTATTCCGAGGAAGTAGCAGACATTGAAGACGAGGGAATATCAGTCTGGGATGGCCAGCCAGATGGGGAACCCGAGAAGCCAAGTGTCGGAGAACAGTTGTCAGCGGAACAGCGTGCTGATCTGGACCAGCTTCTCACTGACTTTCAGGATGTCATGAGGAACACCCCAGGGAGGACTGATAGAGCTGAGCACAGGATCGAGACTGGTGGAGCTCGTCCTGTACGATTACCCCCATATCGATTGCCACACGCGTATCGTGATACGGTGAAACAGGAACTGGATGAGATGCTGAAGCAGGGAATCATCGAGCCATCATCGAGTGAGTGGAGTGCTCCGATCGTCCTGGTGAAAAAGAAGGACGGTTCCCTAAGACTTTGTGTGGACTACCGACGACTCAATGAGGTGTCAGAAACAGATGCATACCCTATGCCCCGCATTGATGATTTGATCGACCGTTTGGGGAAGGCAGGGTATATCTCGACTTTGGATCTGACACGAGGATACTGGCAAGTACCCATGGCCCAGCAAGCTCGTGCGAAGACTGCATTTGCGACACCGTATGGGCTGTTCCAGTTCAACGTCATGCCCTTTGGATTACAAGGAGCTCCAGCAACCTTCCAGAGGTTGATGGATAGTGTTGTTCGTGGTCTGGAGTTCACAGCGGCTTACTTGGATGACCTGATAGTATACAGTGAAACATGGGAGGAGCATTTGGCTCATCTCCGTGTGGTTTTCCAGAGACTGCGAGAGGCAGGACTCACAGCTAAGCCAAAGAAGTGTCAGTTTGGGGCCAATCGTTGCGTGTACCTAGGGCATGTTGTAGGGGATGGAACGGTACGACCGGATCCCCGGAAGATGGAGGCCATGGAATCTTTTCCGACCCCGCAGACAAAGAAGCAAGTGAGGGTGTTTCTTGGGTTGGCTGGATATTATAGGAGGTTCATACCCAATTATGCTTCCATGGCTGCCCCACTCACCGATTTGACTAGAAAGTCATTGCCTACAAAGATCCAGTGGAGTGATGACTGTGAACAGGCCTTCCAACATCTGAAGACGCAACTATGCAGTGCACCAGTGCTACACAGTCCTGACTTTGATAAGCCCTTTCTACTCCAAACAGACGCATCAGATCGTGGAATTGGGGCCGTTCTTAGTCAGGAGGATGCTGATGGAAATGACCACCCAGTGGGCTACTTTAGCAGGAAATTTCTCCCAAGAGAACAGCGCTATTCAACTGTGGAGAAGGAATGCCTAGCTATTAAGCTTGGGGCTCAAGCGTTCCGGGTGTATTTACTTGGGCGGCCATTCACGATACAAACTGATCACCGTGCTCTCATTTGGTTGGACCGTCTCAAGGAAAACAACGCTCGACTTACACGGTGGAGTTTAGCCTTGCAGCCGTATCAGTTTAAAGTTACTTATCGTGCAGGGAAGGCGAATGCAAATGCTGATGCTCTTTCCAGAGCCACGGTAAACTAACTCGTTTACCGCTGGAGAAGGGGGGAGGGGTGTAATGGACTGGTTATTTCATTGGATAGGTTGTCTTTGCATGCTCTTATTTGGTGATATTTTGGTCACAGGATGTAGTGGTTTTTGTGCTGACATGAATGTTTTCGTTAACACCTCTTTTGTACCATTTAGCTAGGCCTTTCCTGTTCTTTCAGTGTTGTAGTAGGCTAGGGCTCACATGGTTGATCGGTAGTTTAATTTCCTTCATTTTTGTACTCACCTGATGTATCACCTAGATCATGTCTTTTCAGTTGAATATCTAATATTTTCTGTATGGTTTTCCTGCCTACTTATGTTGAGGATGTTGTGCAAGATTGTACTGTTAGATCATTTTGGTTTTTGTAAGTATTTAAGTGGAGTGTGTTTGGTGCATTATTATCCTCTCGGCAAGTGAACAGTTATTAATCTTTGGAGTACTTCGATCTATTGTCAAATTGAGCGCACTAGCTCGGCCTAGTCTATCACAATATGAAAAGCATATTTAAATGTGGTGCTAATGTAGGTTCTACCTATAAGTGACTTACTATCAGGCCTTCCAAAGGTGTGTAAGGCATAGGCAATTGTTGAAGTTGGAGCATGCGATGACTTCTGCATTTTTCTATAGGTAGTGATGAATTTACAGAGACCGGAGATGAAGTTATGGTCTGCCTCCCTCACTCTCACTACTAGGTCTTCTTCGATCTCCCTTATGGAGGTACGGAAGTTTTCTATCTGCTCCGTAAGTGAATCAGCCCCATCATAGTCCATTTCCTCTGCTGTAGTCCCAAGACTTGAACTGATGTTTTCACCTCCACTATCAATTGCTTCAGGTTTGTCTGCATCTGCAGGTTCACTGCTGTTTGCATGGCTTGGACTTCGCAGGTCTGCATAAAACTCTGTAGCCATAGACTTCCCCCCCATTGCCAGATCTGCAAACATCTTCCTTGCTTCTTTTGAGTAGTACGGGGCTAGGTTCACTGAACAAATGTTAAATGCCTTTGCCACAGCTGCTTGGTGTTTGCAAGCAGCACCACTATAACCTCTGGAACATGAGCACACTCCAATGTCCATGTCTACAAAATATTCAAGTTCACCAATATTCTTTACATCAACTGTTACAAGGTATGTAGAATCTCGAAGTTTTTTGGTACCTGTTATTTGCTTTTCTACATCATGGAGTTCTTTGTAGCGCATAGCAATTCCAGGTCTGAATCGGCTGTGTGCCATGTCTAGTAGTCTACTCACAAAGTACTTTTCCATTATCACAGTGACAAACTCAAACATCTGTATTAGGTTGTATGCTTTTATTCTTCCAAAAACTATTTCCTTGATGATTCTCATTCCTGCCTCCGCATAATTGTTAGTATGGTTTCCCCTCATTATTTTGTCTACTCTGTAGGAGAGAGCCCACTCAGATCGACGCTCCCAAATCTGCTCCAGTCTATGACGGAGGTTAGGGTATTGTGTTGTGTAGCTGTTTGGAGTCTTCTTCATAATAGAAACATACTTTTGGTGAAAGTCTTGCTCATGAGGTGTGTACAGCATACTTTTTACCAGGAGCATAATTGGCTGGCGGTCTTCCTTAGCTATGCCATGCTTAGCATCCCACAACCATGACCACCAGCTCTGCAAGTGATGAAAAATGCATAGAAGAAAGGTGGTATCTGGCCAGACATTTCTGAGAGCTGCCCTTTCCGCATCTGAATCATCAGTGATACATATCTCTGGCCCATTAGCCCCTTTTCCATAAAAGGCATTGGTGAGTAAGACAGTTTTCAAGAATGTCATTGCCTCTGTAATGACGTCTTCGCTTTCACCTGAAGTTATTACTACACCCAAGGGAATGCCTCCAGCTGACGTGCATGTGCTCATCACAAACGTGGGGCAATTGTACCGGTCCAAACTCGAAGTTGAGTCACAGTATACTAGCTCCCCTGCCTGCCTCACTAATCTGTGAGCACGAGCCATCAGTGGAGTACATATTGCTAGCACAAGAGGCTGGTCAGATGTTGTTTTTTCCGGTGTGGTCTGTACAGATTGCTTTTCATACCTTTGTATGAATGCTCTTCCACCTTCTTCTCCATGTTCTTCATTGTAGGCCTTTATAAGTGTTTCTAATTGTTCAAACATTTTCTCTCCATTCTCTGGGCCAAGTTTGTCTACTCGCCATTTGTTATACAGATAGTAGATGTCGTTTGGGAGTGGGTTTATGGAACGGTCTGCATGTGCAATTTCAAATTCTTTTTCTTTGCCGCCATGTTCAATAGCTAGATTTAGGCTGTGGTGGTGGATAGCAGAGGAGGGAGAGTGACCTAAGTCAAAGTAGCTATAAAACTTCTGTTTAGTTTCACTATTAATTGGTCTAAAACTGAGTGCATGTGCAGATTGAGTTGAGTGGTTATGATCCCATGTAATCGTTACTTCACATGGATGAGTGATATAATGCCTGGCCTTTGTGTTGTGCACCTTTATCGTGAAATGAGCTGGGCACTCGGTCTTCTTATCTCTCTGTAATGACTGGGTCTTTTCTGGTTTATACTTGGAAGACTTTTTGCGTTTGTGTTGGCAGTGTCGGTCACTCTTATACAAAATCCGACAGCCTTTTACACGATTTCCTCTTGTAACACGGTATGTTGTTGCTGTATAGGCTTCAAGATCTTTGATCCATTCAGTCGCTCCTGCTTCTGATGCAGTATTAATGAAAATGGTGGCTGAAAATGCCAGATTATTGGAATTCTGTGTGTAGTTTAACCTTTGAAAAATATAGGTATATCCCTTTGGGAGGACAGATGATAATAGTGGTGGTAACTGCTTGCCAGTATATTCTGTGTCAAGATCAATACTGTCATGAACAATGTCATGGTTGGGTATAGGGCTATATGGAGGTGGACTGGGTGATGGCACTGTAGTGAAGTCATCATCAGGGAAAGTTGGCATCAAATCTGACGCAGATGAGGTTTTATCTGATTGCTGAGTCATGGGGCAAGAGGATAGCCGAATGGAAGATTCAGCAGGTGGTTCAGTGGAAACACCGACCAGTTTCTGAGTGGTGTAGGTGGCCAATGAGTTAGTGGGAGGTCTGACAGGTTTCTGAGTGGTGTGGGTAGCCAGTGAGTTACTGGGAGGGCTGAAAAGTTTCTGAGTGGTGTGGGTAGTAGCCAGTGAGTTACTGGGAGGGCTGACAGTGGGCGATGATAGTGGTGTTGAAGTGGGAGGTGGTGTCATACATGTAGGTGACGGTTTGGACAAGAGTGGTTGGATGGCCAATGATGGAGTCATAGGTGATATTTGGGTTGGCTGCTTGTCATCGCAAGATTTCTTGGAAGTAAATACATAGTTGGTCTGACTACTTCTCTTCCTGGTAAAGGATAGCTGTTTGTGCTTCCTTAGTGAGAGAGAAGGCTGCCTGGGTCCCTCATAGGATATTAATGAGGAGGGCTGAATGGGCACTGTAGCTGGTGTGGAGGGCTGATAGGGCACTGTAGTTGGTAGGGAGGGCTGAATGGGCACTGTAGCTGGTGTGGAGGGCTGATTGGGCACTGTAGTTGGTAGGGAGGGCTGAATGGGCACTGTAGCTGGTGTGGAGGGCTGATTGGGCACTGTAGTTGGTAGGGAGGGCTGAATGGGCATTGTAGCTGGTGTGGAGGGCTGATTGGGCGCCGTAGTTGGTAGGGAGGGCTGATTGGGCGGTGTAGTTGGTAGGGAGGGCTGAATGGGCACTGTAGCTGGTGTGGAGGGCTGATTGGGCGCCGTAGTTGGTAGGGAGGGCTGATTGGACGGTGTAGTTGGCTGACAAGTTGTTTTATTTGGCAAGTTCTGTCGGTTGCTGGGTTGTGGCAGTTGAGTAGGACCTGTTGGAGGGTCGGAAAACTGCCTTGGAGCTGAGTGGGGTGGGGAGAGCTCATTGGTCCTATTAGTGTGTGGAGTTAGTTCACAGTATGATGTTTCTACTGGCAGAGTAGCAGACAGTGGCTTGAGAGATTGTGAGGTTTCCGGAAGGTTATATGCAGCTACTAGAATGACTGAACCAGGTGGAGATGGCTTAGGAATGGATTTGATATCCTCTCTATGGTATTTCTTTGCCAATGCAGGCTCAAGGAACGTATTGCTGTCATAGAATGCTGCAGAGTTTCTGCCTGTACCTTTACTGATGAGATCCAACCGCTCTCTGTATGCACTGTATAGTAATTGAGAAAGGACGAAGACCAAGAGTTTGTTAGAAGAGATTTTAGGGTGAAGCTGGATACTTTTACTCACATCAGGTGACCATTCAGCAGTTCCTCTAGCATCATCTTTCGCACTATCCCCA
The DNA here is from genome assembly GCA_963931865.1 of Axinella damicornis. Taxonomy (NCBI): domain Eukaryota; kingdom Metazoa; phylum Porifera; class Demospongiae; order Axinellida; family Axinellidae; genus Axinella; species Axinella damicornis. The sequence continues at coordinate 2,693,213 of OZ007515.1, read as the reverse complement.
TGTCTTCCTGAAAGGGCCAATTTTCATTACCAGTTGTTACATCAACTTACATGCTGTTGAAGTATATAGTCAGATTCACTAGTCAATACCTGCCGATAGCATGTGGGGTCTCCTCGGGACCGATGCAGTGCATACTTCATATGTACGGGTACATGAGACAGAAAGTTATTGTTAGTAACGGACATATTCGGTAGATATGTGGCATATCTTACTTGGCACAGAAACACCCCACAGTCCACTGCATTGGTTTGTTTTGGTATATTCTGTTAAAGAGATACCAATGAGGTTACAATTATAATATTCTTCCCACCATGAGATGGATAAAGGTTATACCTTCTTGTGAACGTAACTCCATTCAGCCCAGTTGACGTGCTCTCCAGCACTCTCAATGCTTGCTTCCATGTAGGCCCTGAGGTTGGATCAGTGTGTTGGTCAAACGTAAATATTCTGAAATTTGAATTTCACTGTGTTCAATGTCTTACGTAGCTGTGATCATGTGAGCATTGTTCTCTTTGAGCAAGCTGTCATAGTATTCAATGCTTTTCCTGTTGAAATCCACAACCTGGAAGTCATTAACAAACCAGAAACCATGAGAGACTGTTCAACAAAAATATTCCCCAACATATACACCTCCCTTTCCTACCACAAAGTTTATACATGACCATTGTGGTAGCTATCAGTCCTTTCAGCATCCACTAAGTGTCTGCACTCTCTTACCAGCAGGGTCCAGTGGTTACCACTGTCATGGATGATAAACATGACCAGGTCTTGGCTGGGAAGGTGTTCCTATAGGGACACATATATACAGTATCCCAAGTTAATTCCCAGTATTATAGATGATGCACTGCTATGAAGACTCACACTATACGTTGGCCTTTAAGTGATTAGGAGTCCAAGCTCACCTTCTGGTGCCGTGATAGTGTGTGAGTGCCCTTCTGTAGTTGCTGAAAGAAATGGGAGCCCAACACAAGCACCTTTTTCCCAGCCTGTGGTGTGTAGTCATACATGATGCGTTGATGTCATACTCATTAATATTGCTGTATACCTTGGCTGCTTCCTGCTGAATCATAGTCATGTAGGACGCAATAACCTAACACCAGGAAGGAGCAGTGTTGAATGAGTTACAAAGCTTTACCTATAGCTACTAAAACAAACCTCATCGTTTAGCCACCAAAACCCTCGTAATCTCCAACAGGCATCGAGGGAAAGTGTTTCCACCCCTTCTTGGGCTTGGTAGAATAGCATAAAGGGCTGTTGAAGGAGAACTGTTGCAACACTTACTGGGGTTACCTGCATGGGTACCAATTTACCAAACAAAGTTAAGGGTGGTTGAGCTGCATGTACACTACTATGTTGATGTTGTGCACAATCCATGTACCTTTAGATCGTCAACTGAAAACCACTGTGTGTTGTCCTTGGTTGAGCGAACAAATGCTCTGTAGTGACCACAGGTCTCGGATATACGAGTATGAACAACCATTCCAGTCAGACTGTAGGTCACTGTGTGACCTGGAACTTTCAGAGTTGACTTCTACAAGATAATATCAATGTACAATGTTTATACTAAGCCATACATGCCTGTCAGTGCTGACAGTAAAAATAACATACTTGCACTTGAACACTGGGGGGGTCAGAGCTGGGTGACACGTTCGTTGTACTTTGAATATGGATACAAAGCAGCTCTGGCAACGAGGAGAGGCTGTGTTGCTGCCATTTGGTCACATTCCTGTTGCATCTGTGCATACATGTAAGGACAGCAGTAAACACACATGCATGATCTGTGAGAAAACAGTTAACAGCAAGAAATGTACCCATCACAGTTACACGTAACAGCCTCATCATCGAGTGACTCCGTGAACAGGTCCTGAACGTGTACAGACCGGTCTTCCTACATGCAGAGAAAGAAATAATTGAGCTGCTATAGTGAATATTGTTTTGTACATGTGCACACCCCACTCACCCCAACATGCAGCTCAATAGTCAGCTCATCAATTCTCATTAGTGATGATATTTTCCCGCACTGGCCGCAGGCCGCTGTACCAGATATTAGAAATGCAATATATTTTGTCCTTATTAACTTCCTTACTACCTTACTTTTCTGTGTCTTCTCCACAGCTATTCTCTTCTGAATTGCTGCTGCATGCCTGGAGAGGAGCAGTTACTTCATTATAGATGCCATACGTTGTATTTCGAGCTACAGCTTACTGTGCATCAGCCTTCGTCAACAAACTTGAAACTAGAGCAAGGTAGAACTCCTGAGCATCGAACTGTACTCCTCGCCTTAGTGCTGGCGAGATGTCTAGCAAGAAATATATACAGCAATGAATCTGGAAACTTGTCTTTTGTATGCATATCATAATCACCTCATATACCTTTCAAAGCTGCTAACAGTGGTGCTGGTGACAGTTTGGTACCCATGAGGGAGTATTTGTACCCATCCCATAGTGTTCTGAGTGCAGCAACACTGCAGAACTCACCTGAAACAAGTTAGAAACTGGAAGTAGCTCACAATTATACAAGTATTAGCTATAGCTAATACTTGAATAATTGTGAGCTCAATTGAATATTCACTAACCTGTAAATTTGCAGCTGTCAGAACTACAACGTTGGGGATGGCTAGAAAACAGCTGATTGAAAAGAGATGGGAAGGAAGGGTGATTGAACAGGCACTGGAGGACTGCACTGCTGTAGCAGTTATTTGCTGAGTTGGAAATTCCAGCAGGGAGCATGCCGCAGTTATACACTTCCCCAGCCGGGCGACTTGGAACGTTCGAAGAGTGCATAGGCACCCTGGTAGGGTCCTTTCTTCCTGACAGAGATGTAGACAGCCGCTTCATTCCAATTAATATTTTGCCTTTGTATTTCGCGCGCCTTACGCGCGGTTTCCACGTGCGCGTGAATAGCATTGACAACAGGGTTAATGCTCGGTTGCGTGTCACGGAATTTTACGGATTTCCGTATAAACTGCGCCCAAAACCAAAAATCGCGCTGACAACTCGGAGTCGGAGCTCGAGGAAAGGCCCGATGAAACGTCTGATACGGAGTTGTTGCTGGAGAATGAGTTCATCGAGGAGGACTGTGTGGAAGAGAAGGATACGCTTACACTTGTTGCAGAGGAGAAGGAAGCTGAGGGGGCGGAACAGAGCAGTTGTGAACCGTCCAAATCCGAGTCAAAGTTCCGCCTGTACCGATGGCGGTGGTTTATGCTGGCAACGCTGTTTCTGCTGAACGTCAGTAATGGAATTGTAGGTTTGATAACCAAACATAACACAGCTAACCGTGCTCCCTTGTTTCACGTATTATAGCCATAGGCTAGCTTGTTTTACCACATGCTACACGTCTTGTTTACGCTACATCTCTTGTTTTACTACATGTCTGTCTCATAAGCTATAGAGATGGTGGAGGTAAGTTCAATACCATGACCAGCTGGCCAAGTGTGAAGCACTCGGCCGGCTGGTTCTGCATTTGTGTGCAAGTCTACACATAGATGAATGAATGAATGAATGAAATAACATTCTAGAACAAGGCGACTCATTAGTCAAAATCTAAGCAGTAACAGAATTAAGTCAAGTGTTTGGGGGACTAGACTAGTGACACACAGCCTTTGTAATTAATCTCGAGCTATAATAGTTGGGTGTATTCTCTGGTGATATACTTAACCAAACACTAAGTCTTGAGGCTACACAGTTAGCCCGAGCAGCAGATGGATTGTCTGCGTTACTGTGAATTGTCAGATGAGTGTGCACCTTTCTTGCCAATTTTTTATATTTATTTTTATTTTTATTTATTTTTTGTTTGTTTAGTTCTTAACTAAAGGGGGATGTACAATTCAAAGAAAAGGAAAACGCAATAGTCTAACCAGAGACACCCTATAAAACCAGTATCAATTGTATATTTTTTTCCACAGATGTGGCTGACATTCGCTCCCATTCCAGACTTCGTCATGTCGTTCTACAGTATTTCCCGCAGCGATGTGGACTGGCTGTCTGTTGTATTCTTTGTTGTCTCTGTGGTGGTAGGGTTTGTGGGCATTTTCATTCTGGACACTTGGGGACTCAAGCTAGCTGTAAGCTTGTTGGTCTCACTACAGCATACTGCATGTTGTACATTGTCCATCAAGTGTGTATGGTCGTTTGAATATGTCTGTTGACTGTCCTTGGGTGTTAGACTCATGCATACTGCTGAATCAGCATGCTGCTGAATCAGCCTCCTCTGTAGTGGAATCAGGGTATGTTAACGTGACGTACGCTTGGGGGGATTAACTGGATGAAAATGACCTCTAAAATCTTATTGATAAAGTAAATATTCAGCCATCAACAGCTCTGAGTAGCATAGGGAAAGGGTGAAGTGTTGTTGTGTAGGTGTCCTCTTCTATGCATGCCATCTCTGTGCACTTTGATCAACATTACAACTTCGGCAAGCTGGTATGACCACTAGTGTATCTTTCACGACCTACACGAGAAGTTATTTATGGATTGAAAGGACAGTCGTGACCACTATAGCTAGTACTGGTACATCTTTTGTGACGTAGCTACACATGAGGATGTTGGGATCTAGTTGAATGATTGCCTGCACATTGTCTGAATAAATGTAGCATAAAGATTTGCATTCTTATTCCATAGATTTATCTTGGTGCTGGATTCAACTTGGCTGGTTCGGTCTTCCGTTGTCTTAGCACTGCCCACCCCATTGTGTGCTCTTCAGTATATGGGCATGCAGGATATTTTGTGGCAATGCTGGGGCAAGTTCTCACTGCCTTTGCACAGCCATTTCTCCTGTACTCCCCAACAAAGCTAGCTGGTGTCTGGTTCGGGCCCAAGGAAAGAGCAACTTGCGTAAACTTGGCCTCCCTTGGTGAGCAATGATTGCTTGCATGCTTTTGAACTCATTACCAAAACCACACTCAATAGAAACTGTTTATTGCTGGATGCATGATGCTTGGGAATCAGAATGGTATAGCCTGTAGGTTAAAAAGCTCTTTGATGGCATGCCTACCCATCTACCATTAATTTTTATTATAGCAAACCTCCTTTCATCGTCAAAAGAAAGTTGTTAAATAAGTCCATTTCATCGTCCAGCATATGCACATAGCTTTATTATGTGTCCACAGTGATTTTGAACAGTCGTGCCATAGTTGTATCTGCCTCTTGCAAACTGGTCATGTGTTGTGTCTTTCTTTATGCTTCAGGCAACTCTATAGGTCTTGCAAGCGCTCTCCTTATCTCCCCTAACATTGTCACAACCACCCACAGACTACCCACACTGGTAAGTAATCATGACAGACATGTTGAATGATTTGATCCGAAATTTGACCATCATATTTTCCACTGTGAACTGCACAGATCTGGGTATACACAATCCCAGCTGCAGTTGGTGCTGTTCTGGCTGTGATTGCCTATTGGTGGAAGCGTCCACCCACCCCTCCCTCACCAAGTGCCCAGAAACAGGGCCAGCCATTCTTCAGGGGACTCAGGAAGGTAGTGCTGTGGTGTGAATACTGTTAGTGAGAGCATTCATATGGCTGTTCACACTGGGTTAGCAGCAATTCTTTGCCACAGTTTAGTGTGGAAACTTCACATGACTATTTAATTGCTCCCAGGACCTTGCCTGTTTTTGCCACTCTTCCGCATTGAAGCATATAAAGATTATAACCTGGAAATCTACGACCTGCAATGTTTGTATACTGACTATTGCTTCCAATAAGGGACAGCAGAAATGAACTGGATATGCTACGCATACCCATTGGCAGCCTCATTCCCTGGCCCAGGCCTATCCCGTTTTTGTTCTTCGGTTTTTATTGACAAAAATACACAAAGTCTTGATATGCAATCACCATTGAAACTATAACTACACTGCCATGCATAGTATTATGCATTGATGCTTATGAAGTTGCGTGTGCATGTGAGTACATGTATGTACTGGCTATGATCCATGGTACCTCCTTGCATGTCTGCAGGTGATGACCAACTGCTCCTTCTGGGTGCTGCTGGTGGTGTGGGGGATTACTGCAGGGATGTTCAGTGCCCTCTTGACCCTGCTGGCACAGTTCCTCTGTCCTCACGGTTACTCGGATGTAAGCTGAAATGATGGGACTACCATTGTCTCTCAATCATACGCCCTCCTATTTCTTCATTGCATTGAGTCTAAAGGGGCTTTTACTTGAACACTCATATGCAAATGTTTAAGGTGATGAAGTGGTGAGGTCGAAAGGTTTGTTAAAGAGACGGAGGATGTTTACTATGTATATTAGCGAGAGACTATGGTGATATATAGCTAGCTAGGGGCTATGTCCCACTACGTGGTTTATTGTCCTGTTCCTCCATATGCACACAACACACACACACACACACACACACACACACACACACACACACACACACACACACACACACACACAACACACACACACACACATGCACACACACACACACACACACACAACACACATGTTTCCCCCACACACCGCAATATACACACACCACAATACACACACAAATGACTGTCATGTACATACACACTAGAGAGACTCTGGGTTGTGGGGTGCATTATTAAACTTCTCTGGCCTTGGGGGAGCCATCGTGGGTGGTCTGATACTGGACTACACCAAGCGGTTCAAGGAGGTCGCTGTAGTATGCATGGGAAGTGCAACCCTGTGCTTGATATGGTTTGCAGAGGTAGGTTCGTAGGAGCTGTTTGTTAACCAAAAAAAGGAAAAGAAAAGCCACACCTTCATCATAGATTCAGTAGCCGTGACATACATGTATAGGGATGGTATGGATTTGTCACATAGCAAGTATTGGTGTGAGCTTACTATCGTAGGAAGCAATTTTAGTTATGTGAGGAAATTGAAACAAGTGCAAGAACCACTCCAGCCTTTCTTCACCGATAACCACCAATAAGTTTTAGGGCATGGCCTCTTTTGCCTCATTTTGTTACAGAAGTCATATCATGTCATTTCTAGGTGTCACAGCTATCGGGACAGTCGGTGACCATTGCCTTCTCACTGTGCATGACCGGGTTCCTTGGAATGCCCCTTGTTGCTACCTTCCTGGAGTTAGGAGTGGAGATCACCTATCCCGTTGTTGAGGCAACCAGTTCAGGAATCCTCTGGATTGTATCGTAAGCCTACTGATGTAGATACTAGGTGTATGTGCACACACGTACTGTCAACTGGCAGGTGTGCTGGTGTGGAGTGATTGCACGTACATGTATCTATGGTGATGAATTAGGTAGCTAAGGGAGAATGTACAAATTTAGCCTCATTCCCAGGTGCTCACTCGGTAATTGGTACCGAGCGCCTGGGAACGAGGCTATATAGTTACATTGCCTCTTCCTTTATTTCATTCCCAGTCAGGTGACAGGCACGGTGCTGGTGCTAATTGGTCAAGCCCTGGAGACTGACATGCCCCCGGAGTTGTGGCCACAGAGCCAGTGCAGCGTGGATGACATCTCTGAATCACCATGCTTCGATTCCATTTATAATATTTCCATCCAGAACTCCACATCGTTGGACCCCAAAGTTCCACAAGATCTCACCTATACAGGCTTGTTCTACGTGGGGTCGATGACTCTAAGCTTCCTGCTCTTTGTGGTTGCTTTCAGGCCAAGGTACCGGAGATTAGAGGCAGACAGAAGGGCTAAGAAACTTAATAAACTGAAGGAGGAGGCTGTTTCAAACCTTGAACAAAATGTTGAGACTGAAGGCGAGTCTGAAGGCGATGTTATTGATATTGACAACTCAACTAGCTCCTCCTCTCCTGTGCCTCCGGAGCATGATCAGGAGGAAACCGAGCTATAAATTTTATTGTGCACAATAGCACCACAGCCTACATGTTCAGTACGTGTATAATGAATTTTGTAAACGTGAACTCTTACCTCCACCATCTCTATAGCTTTTTGGATATACCTTGCAATTGGAAGTTTAGTCATGTACCTATTACTGAACACACAGCTATAGCATCACAGCTGTTGCTGAATTTGAATACTCAAGCATACGGCTATTGCTGAATTGGAAACCATGCACAGCTATAATTATAGCGTGACAGCAAGCACAATCATACAACCACCTCAAAAGTTTTACCATAAGACACTACACAAGTATTGCGGTAAAGATGTACACTGCAGATATAATATACTGTACACTATACTAAGACTATAGTGGGGTAAAAAAATAAATAATTTGTACACTTTGCCTATAGCCAAATATAATTTTGTATCTAACCAGGACTATTATATTACTTTGGGATAAAAGTCAAGTCTGCAAAGTAAAGGTTAAAGCAGTGCAGATATTATTGCTTTCCTCGTTTCCCTGCAAATGATCTTGAGGAGTGCCTTGTGGTGACAATGCTCGTAGTTGTCTCCTTCACTGTCACTCGCAAAACTCTAGAGCTGCTTTGCTGCGCTTTCAAGTGACCACCAGCTGGACTGGACTTCGGAATCTGCTTGGCTGACCTGGTTCCTTTTGGACTCTGCGACTGCACTCTAGATACCTTAGAAGGACTGGGAGAGGTTTGGGTGGATTGAAGAGGTCGCTTGCGTGCCTTTGGCTGTGTAGACGGTTTTGAAGTTGCAGACTGAGCAGCTGCAATACGGGAAGACCTCCTCGGGGGAGAGGGGCCCACCTGCTGTTGGGACACTTGTGGGGTTGCAAACTTGACTTGCTTCTTAGGCTTCTGAAGTCTCTTCGGTGCTGCCATTCTTCTGGGACTCCTTGTTGGCCTGAAAGCAGTGATCCCCCCTCGCACGTTTGGTGAAGGAAGTATTCCGGAACCAGCACCAAATAAGGGTATTGCCGAGTAGGGGAGTCCCATCGTAGCAGTAGCAGTGCTAGAGGTTGTAGTCTGGGACTCTGGCTTCTGCTCCAAATCAATGATCTTATCCAGGAGCTCTAGGTCACCCTAAGTAATGAAATAGTTGCCGTAACAAAAGTTCTCAAACAAGAAGTCCCCAATAGGGCACTAACCATCCCGTCATGCACTGTTTGTAGATGCGGACCGTGGAATAGATGTGTGACATTATTCTGCCTAGCGTAAATAATAATTGAAATCGAGGAGTGGTTTTGCACGGACGGAGAACGACTTTTCATAGATTGCTCATTTGCGTCCACACACATACTTACGGACAGAGCAATCATGCACTCTATCCTTGCTGTGCATGCATGCGCACACACATAGACAGTACTGTCACTAATGTTACTGGTCAGGATAAGAACACACCTTGTTAGAAGTAGCCAGGCTTTTGTCTTTCATCTCCTCCAGCTCGCGAATGAAATAAGACCTATAGAAATAATTTATAAACAAAGAAAGCCCTCTGTAGTAGTACTATATTCCAATATTATCCAGATTGGTCACTATGACCATGGCTGCTCTTTCAAAGTATACATACATCTATCAAGTCTCTGTATATATACAAATGTATATAGTGCATTTGCGAAAAAAACAACAACTATAGTATATATAGCTATATCCACTATCACCCAGACAACTATATTCTCACCTGAAGGTCTGGAAGAGTTCTAGGAATCTGGTCTTGTGCTGTCTCCTGTCATGGACGTAGTCGTTGTGCAAGTCAACATACTGTACTAGAAGAGCAGCCTTGCGTGTTCCAGAGTCCTGAAAGAGAGCATGATGCAGCATGATGCCATGCAACACCTTTCCTGGTAACCCGGATACCACAATACCTCCCGATTATATGCCCCACTACTTTGAGTCAAAAGTGGAGAGCTGAGGCTTTATTCAAAGTCTACCGTCATCATCACCGCTAGCTGTCCAGGGACACTCAAACCTACCGTGAAGGCATCACTCAGTTTCACCACGATGGTCTGAGAATGCTCAACTCCTGACAGGTCCTCCCAGGTCACCTTGATCTGTGAAACAGGAGAAGAAGCGATACGTAGGCTCAATCCTGTGCTTCAGACCTGTGTATACCTTACTTCTATTCATAGATAAAGCAGAAATTGAGACCACAAGGCTTCCACCACATGCTATGCAAATGTGAGGGCTGTTCGTTGTTAGTATGAGCAGCTACCCACTATGCATTGATCTCAGGAAATGTGCAGTACCATAAACACCTGATTAACTACTCAACACTCAGCACCTTATCTTCTTTATATCGGCGTCCATACAAGTATAACTCATGATGTATTCTCATGTACTGGTGGGTGGTGTTGAGCCTCTATCAGCTGAAAAGACTCCGGGTGGTACATGTAAACCATCGCACCTTGAGTTCCTTTGGCAAACTCCCCTTCTTCTGCTTGGTGTCAAGCTTGAAGAGTAGCAAGCCTCCCTTGCTCCGGCCTTGCTCATCCTGACAGGAGGGAAACTCTGAGGAGATGACCACAGGTTTGTGTGGCTTCAGGTTATTCAGCTCCGGGGACCTGCAGGGAGAGAACAGCTTGAGGCGGGATGCACAGCTGCCAGGAACACTGGGATTAACTATGGAAGAGTGTTTCGCTATCAGGGTGTCCCCCGTCTTTTCCATGGACTAATTTCTTTGATGTGGTCATTAAGGTCTTGAATGTGGTGCATATTTTTGGCTCTCCTTGGCCCCCTCTTCCTTTAAGGTGAACACCGATGGACCAAGGGTGGCTGTTGCAGACTATCAGTTATGTACAGTTACGTACTCCATACCAGTCTATCGAGTTGGATCATTCTCCTACTCACAGGAATTTGGGGGCAGGACGTATGGAAAAGCCCTCTACTCCACCCCCAACCTCGCTGTGAGAGAACGGTCTAGCACCATAAACTATAGCTCCATTTACCCGTATCCCTTGGCAAAAAAGTATTGTGCAGTCAAGAGCTCAATTCTGATGTTGAAGGCCAGGATGGTCACATCATAGTCGAACTCCTGGGAGAGGAAGAAAAAACGACACACATTATAATGTGTACGTACCTGCAGTCGGCAGTATGAGGCAGCAGCTGCTCTAGGAGTAATAGTACATCATGTGGTCGTGGGATCAGATTATCTATGGTGGGATCTGCCGCTACCTGGTTCATGATGGTCCTGAACTCCTCGGCGCTGTCCACACTGCAGTACTTGGCTCCCCTGGTCTTGCTGATCTCCTCCACCAGACGCACATTTAGATCCTGTGGGATAACGTATGCAAGTACAGTATTAGAATAGGTTGACTCCCCATGTACAATAGTGGGGTCACATTGACAATGTACAACGTTGCCTCAGTCCCATGCCTCCACTTTGCATAGGTCCTGCACACGCAATCAAACCATCCACTACAATCCCCCCCTACGCCACTCATGAGAATGTGTATAGCAGGCCTAGCTCCCACCATTTTGTATTATTGTAGCTATTTGTAGCTAGAACTACTTGTGTAACGCCACATTTTGCTCGGATGTGGTATAAAGAACTGCATGCTTTGATCTCTGACCAAGCACCACTGTATAGTGTATATACCACTCTAATTAAGCTCTTCAGCTAGGAACCGGACTGGGCCTGGTTGAATTGTATCAGGAGCCCATAACGAGAAGGAGTGTGCAACTTAACGTTATAGCCACAGAACAAGTTAGTCAAACAGTAGCAACCTAACCATGCCCTTGTTTGGAACCTCCTATGCAACAAGAGCCAGCCTTCCTGTTGTATAAGTTGGCCCCGCCCACCGGTTCGTAAACACTTTAGTGTGACCACAGTACAGATTCCCACTTGCTGTATATGGTCAACAACATTATACCAGACTTGTTCTCGTAGTTGGACGCTCCTTCTCGTTATGGGGTCCTGATTGTACGTATCCATGGTTTCCATATGTCACCAAACATGTGACAGAATACGCTAACCATTGATTTGTGATGTCTACAAACTCACCATCCCGATTCCCACCACAGTGGTGTATATCCCCCTCTCAGCGTTGGTCCTGATGGTGTCCAGCAGTTTCCTCTCGTCGTTGGCTGAGTCCACAGTGGAGCAGAGGTCAGTGAGGAAGATCACACGACTTGATGCATGGCTGCCCTCACCTGTACAAACCAGACACAGCTATATCAGGGTTTCATTTGGCCACCATCGGTGTTCACCTTAAAGCTGACGGGAACTAATGCCCCCCCCCCCCCCCCCCCCCCCCACTTTGCCACACTCCAATTTTGTACCCTCACGCACGATTTTCTAAATGAAACGCCGTATGTGATACTGAACACTATCACCGTACCAGAGGAGGTAAGTCCCATTCCTGGGTCCTCCCATGAAGAGATGAAATAGGTTAACTTATGGTACAATAGATGAAAATCACAAGATGGAGTCATGTTACCCTCTAGCTGATATACATCCACCTTTGTAGCATTGCGTGTGTGATCCATATATCACACGTACACCTCCTGCACATACTGATATGGAAGCCAGCAATTGTGGAGATAACGTGAGAGTCAAGAAGGTTACTACTGAACTCACCTACTGAACTAAACATCTGCGTAGCACAGTCTATGGCAGCAGAGAGGCAGGTGGCACCATAGGGTTTCAGGGCACCAATCTCCCGCCTGAGCTTGACCTTGTTGATAGACCTCCATGGTTTGATGGGACAGTGCACATCAGCTTGGTGGTTGAACCGAACAAGACCAAAGCAATCACTGCAAGATGTGAAAGACCAGGGAGAATCCCAGAGTGGCAAAACACTGTCAGTACTAACATCAGAAGCAGTGATTTTGAGTGTATATTGTAGCCTTAATTGTTCTCAAGCCCTGCCCAGCTTTTTGTCACTTGCCTGGGATGTAAATTGTGTTACCGGGTTTTGAAAGCAAACAGTGTATTTATGTAATTGCACAGGCATAACAAAAAATTTAATGCATAATGCGAAATGATCGAGTGTAGAATTTGTGCGAACTCAAATTCCTATGGTGCAAGTTCTCACTCCTGCACCAGCTAGATACCGGTATTACCTACAGCTGCACATAAACAGTGTGAATAGCACCATTTATCATCACCTGTCATTTGAATGTTCACAATCTGCTGATGATTGTAAGCAGACAATTCCAGCTATGTAGTATGTATGTGATGCCTATGCGGGATATACATCCACTTCCCCTCTTTCTCTCACCTTGGCTTTAGCTGGTCAGTGAGGGACTGGAGGCATTGCTTTGCAACGGTGAGCTTGTCCTGGACAGAGCCACGCTGGTGATGCTGTGAGTCCTGGTCAAACGCAACCCCCATGGAGCCAGAGATGTCCAACACTGAACAGTTCAAGAAACTAACTCAATGCGAACCTTCATTTATCACTGCACCACCAGCAGGTTAGAAGCAAAATACACAACTTCCCGAGATTGAGTGTATCAGCAATTCAGCATCTATGCCCAGTATTGGAAACACCTGCCTGAAACTCATTGTTCAGTGGAGGACTTTTGCAGAATTAATAGTGGACTACCACAGTGAAGTTGACAAATTTTTGCCGTGGTAAATCCACTATTCCATGAAAGTCATAACATTAGCCTCATTCCCAGGCCCGTGCCATTTCGTTTCATAAGTGACGAAAAGCTACATGTAGGCGGGGGCCAGCTGGGAACAAGACATGATGTGGGAGCACTACCCCCGAATTATTGTCGCTAATTAGTGTTGTTCCACACACCTATGGCCAGGTTAAGGTGAGGTCGTCCATGGATCTTCATTCCAGGACCATCGTACATGGAGTTGAAGCTCATACCCACCCAGCGTTCCTCCTTGCTCGAGATGGGGTTACGGCAGCCACCAGAGGTGAACCGTGGCTCAAATGGCCGGGTAGAAGGTGGTCCCGTTGAAAAGGAGTAGGAGTAGAACATGTTCTCATAGTTCTGGAGAAAGACCGGGTGTCAGCCACGCCCACATGTCATAATTGATGTCATATTTCTCGCTAGCTAGCTAGACTTACGGCAATGGGTCTGGCTAGTGATTAACACAACAGCATGGACTTAACGCACCAGGTAGGAAGTCTTTTCTTGCTTTGCCGTGCCGGTGCTGGCGTAGGTGAGCGTCTGCCGGCTTGTCAGGAAACTCCTCAGTTGCTGCGAGCTGGTGGCAGCCATCATCTTGCGCGGAGCCTTCCCGCCGCACGACTTACGAGCCGTTTGCTTCGTGCGAGCCATCTTACGAGCTAAACACAATGGACGATGGTGTAACTTGGACTACGTTAGCACTGAAAAATGCACTGTCACGTTATAGACCTCTAGCTATATCCTATTTTTAGAATTCAGATTTTAGAATAGCGTGGGAGTAATAGCCTACGCCCACGATAGCTAATACTTCCGCATAATATGTAAGCACACCTGCTGTTAGCACTCATATCCAAGTAATTATTATGACATACTGAGGCGGTACATTAGCTAAGTTCTAGTATTACTGATGAAATTGTTCACCCGTATGCAGTGTGCATTTTTATTTACTCAATTATAATTACTCTTTGGTCCTCCTCATCAGTTCGCTGAGTGCTGCCAGAGCAGTGTTCAACCCGCCAGTTGGTGGATGCAGTTGCCGAGTTGGAAACACCAGTAGGATTTGTGTACTTTTTATCACTGGAAACAAGTAATCAGTTGAATTGGTATTACTAAAAGGCTTGCTTTGACTCGTAAACATGTTTCTGCACTGGCACGACCTTTCAAAAAGTGAATGATACCTACAATGCATACACACATCTCAATGCATCACTATACCTGGTCACATGCACAGTGATATCGGATACCTCTAGGGGGCACTGAATAAACCGCAGCATTATAGCTTTTGACTTCCAGTTTTGCTTTGACCTGTTTACAATTCAACCTTTCAGAAGAATTTCTTCATATCATCACTGAGATGGCCATTCTCCTGATTGGCATGCAGCTCTCCTCAGTCCTGCAGGTGGGAAACACATACAGCATCTAGCATCAGTCTAGCTAGCTATCGCTGTGCATCAGAAGACTGTAATGAAGGTAAGCAGGCCAGTGAGGCAGTGACACTCACTGTCTCCCAGAAGGTGGTAGCTAGTAGAGGACAGCATTGGATCCAATGTTACGGTCATCTACCTGCATGCACTTGACCAATAGTTACCTGCACTTAGAGTTTTCAAAACAGAACCAAATTTCACTGCTAGTAAAGTGCTAGCTACGTATACATATACGTAAGTAATGTATGCATGCTGGCCTATGGCAAGTTTCGATACACTGTCCTTGGTAGCTTTCAGCATGTAGCTGTATACGTTACGCTACTTCATTTGAATTAGTTCTGGAAGGCCAAAGTGAAGAAAGGTATACAAGATAAGCTGTACACTTGAGCTTCAGTCCCGTCAACTGCATCACAAGCTCTGCACAAAGATTTTACTCACCTCTGATTTTTCCTTCATCAGTTTTGTACCTCGCCCCAGTAGCATATAGATGCTGGTCTAATTTATACAACCATTTGCTCACACCAACTGTTTTTGCACTCATTTGTACCTAGCTAGTACTATTTCTTCATTACCAAATCAATTCTTGACTGGTCTTGTTCCCCTTCTCTCTACACTACACAGGCGCAGTCTTGAAATGATCAATCAACTACAACCTATGTCCAGCCAGCTGCAGCTGAAGAAGGGGAGTGGTTGCAAGACCGTCAAGACGCCACCTGGTATTGCTCCTCAGTGCCAACAGGAAGTGAAAGTGGAGGATCCATCTGTGCTGCTGCAGTCCCTTCCTCAGGCACCAAACCCGGGTCAAGCTCAGTTCACCCGTTGGGACGATATGCCAGCTTTCCCCGTAGCCGTTACAGACCTGTTTGAGCCAAAGAAGAAGCCAAAGAAGAAGAAGGCAAAGAAGACCAAGAAGAGTCCCCACAAGCCCTCTCAATCAGCTGTGGTTCAACCTCAGTATGTGAAGACACCGATCGATGGCATTTATTTAATGCTATAAAGTGACTGTTGACTGGTGTTATTCTGTTGCACTGTAAATTTTTAATTTAGTTTAAACTTTTAGGGGTGGTTATAGTAATTAATAATGATGTACATTTTAAGTGAAACAAACATGTTGTTCAGATCTGTGTATTTTTTTCAAGGCCATGCACATGCAGGTTTATCACTGTCAAAGTGACAAAGTATAATTATGATTGTGGATATGGGGATTTTTGTATACTATATTATGTACATAAGACAAGCTAATGATAAATTAATACTTCTTAATTCTGTTGGCAATATTATTTTACTATGGCAGTTCCCATATAATATTATTATGTAGTCCGGGCACTTTCGTAACATCCTAATCATTCTACCATACATTCACTGACAAACTGGTGAAACATGTACAGTTATTCTGAAGATGAGCTCTACATAGGATACTGAAAACATGCTCTCTGCGCTATAAATTATGTAAATGTACCAATAATTACTACCAACTTAAATTAATGTACACAATTTTCTGGTTGAACAACCTTTGTCATCATTTCAAAGATCTTCTGAGCTTTGCTTTGGGCATCTCTGGCTTGGTCCTGTGTGTAAACATCAGAAGGCACAATGGGTGAGGAATACTGGTTTGGAAAGCGGGGTTTGAGGTAATGGTCTCGGAGAGAACGTGCATAAGATCTCAGGCCAAAAGTTAGAGCAGGTCTTTCTTGCTCAAGTGCTCCAGCATGACCCTCAAGTTCATGGTTTCGCAAACTTTCAGCATGGAGACCACATTCAGCATACATTCCTGCCTTGAGTGCTTTTTCAGCAACTTCATGTGCAAGGAAGCATACATGTGCACACACATGTGGGTGGTGACCAGTTTGAACGAACAAGAGCTGGAGGGCTTCTAGGTCAGCTTTAGCTTGTTTTATCCACACTGCTGCTGTTGTCTGGTTTGGTCTGGGACGAGTGTTGAAGCCATATGTGAAGCCTCCTTGGCCAGAAAAGCCTCTTTGGCCAGTAAAGCCTCCTTGGGCAGTAAAGCCTCTTTGGCCAGTAAAGCCTCCTTGGCCAGTAAAGTGCATATGCTCTTGCTCCCTGGCGCGCCGGTGACTTCTAGCTATTTCATCCCACTCATCAAACAGGAAATAATGCGGAAAATCTGGGCATGGGTCGTCCGCACTACTTTCTTCCCCATCTTCATGATTTTCAGGGGATTCTTGAAGTATTGCAATCTGACGCTGAAGGAATTGGAAGGCTTTTGTAGCAAGAGGATGACTGTTCTTGTCAGGGTGCCACTTGAGGTAAAGTGCCTTGATTGCCTTCCTTCGGAGTGTCTCTGGTAGTATCCAAATACGCTTGAGCTGTTTGCAGATTTCTTTCTTGATTTTCTTAAACTCTTCACCTTCTAAAAGACTCCAGACTTGAGCAGAATCAGCATCAGGATCAAACAGTACCAACTCTGTGCCAGCCTCTTCATTCACACATCTTCTCAACTTAGCACGGAGAATTTTGTACAGCTCAATCACACTGACAACTTTGCCTCCTTCATCACCTTCATGTGTGTAGATCAAATACTGTTCCAGAGGCTCAACTTCTTCTGATTCAGAGTTCTCTTCATAAGGGACAGTAACACGATGAGCCACTAATGCAAACACAATAAAGCCCTCTCGTTCCTCATACCCTACCCATTCTTCTGGCCTGAAAACATTGTTAATGTCTAGTTGTAATCGGTGGTGCCATGATTCTGGAATGGAGCTTCCAAGTTTGGGTTTCAGGTTTGGGTCAAATGAATCCTGCAGATCCACATCTGAAAATTCAAAGTGCACGTCTAAGTCTTCAAGCAGCTTTGAAACATCATCGGGTGTCTCTGCTTTAAGGAGATGTGATACAGATAAATTGGGTTCCTTCAGTGACTTGACATCAATTCCACCAATTTCAGCTACACAAGAGACAATGGCACTTGTTAGCAACTCAAAGAAGTTTGGTCGAAGGGCGTATACGTCAGAATCAACATACAACAAAAATGACTCTTCATTCCTTCGGAGAAGGAAATCCACTTTTGCCATACCAATTTTCTGTGCTGGCTCGACAAGTTTAAGGAACACATTAATTTCAAGGTTCCTCACTGAAAAGATCTCAACGTTTTGGAGGAACACTCCAAGTGACTCAGTGAACTGGGAACAGAGTTCTTTTCCATTTGAATGGTGTTTTAATATAGCACATGCAGCTTTGGGGAATACTGCCAATGACAATGACTTTTGCAGTTTCTTGGCAAAGTCCGAGAGTGTCTTCTCAATGCAATTAGCACAATTTTCATGCAATTTTCCCATGCAACATTCCAAGAGAGCTTTTGGACTAACATTAGATGGTAAGCTACGACAGAACTTTCTCTTAGTAATCACATGTGCCTCACTAGTTGAGGACGCAAGAGAAAATAGATCATATGACACTTTGGACAAATCAAAATGGCCTTTCTCAAAGTATCTTGTGTCGTGGTAGAGCACCAGCTTACTGTCAATTAACTGGTGCCCAGTGCTGGGAAGGTAGAGGGGGCTCAGTGATGGCATTGTTGTAGGGCTAACAGTTTGTAAAAGGTAGTACAACTTTACGAGAAGATCCATCACTGTGCTTTCTGTGTTCACATCCAGTGGCTGTCTGAACATGCTTGCAGTCTCAAGTGCAAACCTGACATGCTCAAGATGAATATCACTTTGCACACCAAGTACAGAAAGAAGGCCTGGGAGAATAGAATACAACTCATCTGGAAGGGGGTTCAAGAAGGGATGGAATTGCTTCAGTGTCTCTGTATCCGAAGCAATTACTTGTTGTGGTTTAACCAACACTGGGTGCCTGATGCCACTAGTCTTCCCTTCCACACACACAGGGATGCAGGCTACACCACACAGCCTTTTAAGCTTGTCTTCTGGACAGAGCTTCATTTTGAGATATTCAAAGTTCTTAATCATTACTGTAAGCAGCAGCGATGTCTCATCTCTATCAGAGTGAGCACGTTTCTTCGTTCTGCAATTCTCAGGGTACTTGTCAAACAGCTCAAACTTCGAAAACCGGGTTTCTGAGATATTGCACACATTTTGAACTACTTCAAGAAAGGTTGGAGGTGTATTAATGCACAGAGATGCCTTAAAATTCTCTACCCTTTTGCCCTTTGGAAGAGTGGGAAGTTTGATGACTGGTTTCATTGTCCATACAAGCTCACAGTCATTGAATAGCGCAGCATTGCGGAGTTGAGTTAAGTCAGTACATCTTTTGCCTTGTTGGATACAATTTTCTGCTGGGTATACTTGTCTTATCCAACTCAATCTTTCCAACTTCTCAGCACACACAAAAGGGATTTCTGATACTTGGGACAAAAACTCATACTGTTCATACCAGTCTGTGGACTGAATTAAATACTGTAATAGAACAGAAGAAGCCTCCCTGAGTTTCGTGTGCTCTCCATTGGATACTCTGCGGCAAAACCCAAGAAACTCATCCTGTGTGACTTTTGTGCGCAGTCCAATTTTGCGAAAGAACTCCAGCCATTCTTCATTGCGGAATTCTCTATGTGGAAAACTTGAAGACTCATGGAATGTGACAAAGATAGGTACTTTGGGATCACAGAATTCACACACTGGCCTGAGAATGCCATCTTTTGGTAGGCAGGAAAGTTGCTTCAATGCTGTAATGAACTGAGAGGCAATTGATACTCTCTCTGTATGCAACTCTCCTGTCAACTTGCTAACATTGTGAGCATCACTGAAGAGTTGGTCACGAATGTGTCGCAGTTGTTCCAGTCTGTCTTCATTTGACAGTAGTTGAAAATGAGGAAGGACAAATTTGAGATACACCTCTGTGGGAAATATCTCAGTAATTCCCAGCAATGATGGTGGGCCCAACTTGTTACAAATACCATCCGATTTTAGAAAAACTGCATTTGCTCTCCTCAGCCAATTCTCACTGCCTGCCATGCTGATATGGCATGGCCAGATGTACACATCTCCAAGCAATGTGCAGAAATTACCATCAATGTTTTTGAAAAGGGGCAGCGATTTTAGCTTCTGGAGGCTTGATTCTGATTTATCATGTGCAAAATGGATCTGTTTCAGGTATTCAAAGAGCAAGGAAATTTTATTATCAACACACTCGCTAGTCTGGAGTGATAACAGACATTCATCTGCATCATTGTGGAGGTAATGCAAATTGGTTAGGATCCTTTCAGGTTCAGACAACTTAGGGCAGAATGTTCCGCACTGATCTGGGGTGGTTATGCTAACATCAAGAATAGGCATTCCAATCTCTTGGATTAACTCAAAGACGCGCTGATTAAGATTCAGTGTTACAGAGCTAGAAGGAGTTACCTCTGGTACAACAGGAAGAAGCTGATTTTTTGTTGAAAACAGTTCATGTGTTGTAGATGGCAGTAGAGCCCACTCTCGTACTACTGCTTCCAAATGGTGTGAGAATATTACATCAGTTGTGAGGCATTTCCATAGAGGTTTCAGCAGAGATGTAATTTGGACATATTTATCTGCTTTTGGCACCCTTTGCGCAAAAAATGCATTTGGTAGCACAGCCGAGAGAATACTGTAGACAAGTGCCCAGTTTCCTGAAGACTGTTGCCGGAAGTAAGTAGGAACATACTTAATTTCAAGCAGCTCTGGGTGGAGAAACTTGTCTGCACTTTCAGGAAACAGCCATGCAAAATCAGATTGGATCACTTTGTCAGTCTCAGCAAAAATGCGAAGCTGTCCATCAGCTGTTAATAGCAAAGGAAGAGTGAATGGTGGCTCAGGAAACTCTTCATGTATTGCTGCACCACTAGAGGTGCAAAGGAGGTATGTAGTGAACCTTTTAAAGTTTGTCACTGACTGAAATGTGGTTTCAATGATGTGACAAGGGATGTGACAACTTGTGGAGGTTACTTGTTTGTGGAACATCTTGTAGTATTCATACACGGACTTTCGTGAGACTACAGGGAGTCCAATTTTCTGATCCGAAAAGTGACGTTGCAAACTCAAGGGTGCGGCACTTAATTGCATTCCAATACTCTCCAGAACTGGAATCAAAGATTTTTCATGTTCAGCAGGATGCCAAAAATATGCTTGTTTTGAAGGATCCTTCTTATTCATTAAAGGATGCCATTCAACTTGTAAATTGTCAATGAGCTTGGGAGATGGTGAGTGGTATCTTTTAGCTGCTGCTGCTGTTGGAAGTTTCTTGATGACTGCAACAATCATTGTGTTTTGTGCAATAAGCTTTTGATACACCATCTTCGCAACTTCCAATAGTTCTCTCTCTGGTGGTGCACAATCATGGCCTAACCATCTGGGAAAGACTCTGTAATATGTTTGGATATCACTCCAAATCTCAATATGGGACTTATATATGCTTGGCATAATGACCCAGTTTTGACACTTTACTAGAAAGTCAGCATAGGATGAAGCAATTGCTTCCATTAATTCCAGGTTCCATCTGGTTCTGTCATCAGGCTTGTCTCTCGTGGTAGGGTGCCATAGATCGCGTCGAGATGCATCCAGAATGAAATTTCCATTCACATGAACTGGCAGGTTTGAATTTAGAGGGAGAGGGAGAAAGCAAAACACCTTCCCTCTGAAACACCCACTGAAGTCACTTGGAACCCCACTTGCTCCAGATCCACTGGAAGTTCCCCTGTATTCATTACGCACCTTTCCGAAGCTACTTGGAGTGAGAGGCGTAGCTATGCCATGGTTAGGTTTAACTTTGGAAACAAATAACCACGCTTGATCACCACATCCTATGTCTCCAATTCCTTGCTGAACAAGCCACTTGTTTGTCTTCTTGAGCACTGTGTCAATGAGTTCAAGTGGATAAGTGATAACATGAGATTCACTATCTCTGTCAAAACCTGAAGCTATTTTATGGAGCTGTGTACGCTGGTTCACTGCTATTTGGTTGATCTTGACTTTAAAGTGGTGAATTAGCTTCATTTTAGGTTTCTGTTGATCTTCAATCATGTAAAACTTTAGATCTGTTACATGATTCAAGAAGATGAGAGCCTCCTTCATTTCTGGAGCCCATTGTTTAAGATACTGTTCCATTCTTGAAGGAGATAATGGTACGGTAAAGCTATGATGTTTCTCGTGATCTACTACCTCTGACTGTTTCATTAGCTCTTCAGTGAAGCGCAGAGGAAATCGAAACAAAGACCCTCCTTTCATTTCATTAGGACAACCTGACACACCTTCCCGAAGATATGCTGACTTCAGATCCGCCCAGTTTGACCAGAATTTTTCATCAAGGTTGTCAAATCTCCTTCCTGGTCTCAGCACACCAGCTCCAGGCACATATCGACAGTGAGGGTCAAAAACACACAATGTGCTTCCATTTGTAATAAAGCTGGGACAGTCTGTGAGGTGGTAGACCACATTAAATCCAATGCCATACTGGCCAATGGTTTCTGCATCAGATCTTTTACTTCCAAGCCCCAAAGCTTGAATTCCCTTGATGTCACTTTCACTGAAGATACTATCATTCCAAACAAGAACTGAAGGTCCCTGCAGGTCCTTCCACTCATTTGATGGTAGTTTCTTTGTCCCATGCTTTCGTTTGTCAAGAATAACATACATCCTTGTAGCTTTTGAATCATCAGCATTTTGAAGCAGCTCTTTGAGAATTGTTATGTCCAATGGATACTCTCTCAGGATGTTTTTGATCCTCTGTGTTAACAGCTCACACTGGCCAAATTCTTCTCCAGCAAATGATTCATACCGCTGTAGTAATTTGCTTCGGACCAGCTTCACTCCTAGTTTTATTGCTGACTCACGTGGTATTTTATTGTTTACAAATGTATACTCTTCATCAACTTCACACCATTTAGCATCATTGTAAACTAGTCTGCTGGCTTCACACATTGCAAAAGATGTGTCCGGTAGATAGCACGTCATACTTTCTGGGAGATCTTTTATGTTGGTAATTTCATCTACCAGAGTTGGAATGAGTTTCTGACACTTCTCACTCACTGGCTCAGAGCCAAAGTCCTCATACATTTCCTGCAGGCCTCCTAGGAAGTCATTGAGCAAGAAGCATTCCTTGATGGCAAGAGCTGCAACTAGGTTGGGTTTATGCTGTAAGATATCTGGTAGTCGAAAGAGGTAAGGGCCATTGTGAGCCCAAGTAGTTGCCACTGTGCATGCTTGAGGCTTAACAAATTCTTTGCCAGTCCACACGGAATTGGTGTCTCGTAGATTACTAAAGTCTTCCTCCTGACTTGCAGAAAGGTTTCTTTCCAGGAATGTGTATATTTCGGAGCATGCTTTCTCTGTCCATGTAATACATAATTCAGGTTGCGAACTAAAGGTTTCAATGAGTTGGCACAATTGACTAACAACTGTGCCAGTTTTTACACAAGTGTGAATGCCTAGAAAGGATTGCACACTTTGTGGAATATGTCCACATCCTCCCTCCTTAAGTTGAGCTTCACAGACAATGGGTGCCTTGGAGCCAGCAAGAATTATATGATGCTCACCGCAGAGGAGCTCACTTGGACTCAGTAAATTGACTTGTCCATCAAACAAATCACTATACCATGTCAAGGAATAGTCTGGTGGCTTTCGCATCACTGGTAGGAAGTTGATGGTTGCCAGCTCTCGGGCTTCAACCACATCTGAACAGGCTTCAACTTCCAGTGAATCATCAGTGGACTGTGAAATGTTATTATTGATGCATTTTATCAATAGCCTGACCCTTTCAAGTGCCTTGCACCTGTCCTTGATGTAAAGTTCATGGATTGCCCTGGCCCGCTCTGTAAGCATGCTCCATGGCAAAGAATTACTGATCATTTCCAGCTGAAGTAATGCTGTGTTGATCAATTTGTTGGTGTGAAAATCTTTAATGGGAAACATGCTGTCCTTTGGGTAATATAGCTTTGCAAAATATGCATTTGGATCAATAAGGTCACTGCACCTTTTGAGTTGTGCCCCCTTTGGAGTGCACGGGATGCTTTCATTGCTTTGAAGGTACTCTTGCAGATACTCCTTTTGGCGTGTTGAGTCAACAGCAAAAGCTAGTAGCAAACAACGAAGAACTTCATTGCGGATCTGCCTAAGAGAACTAATGTTATCAAAAAATATATCTAAGAAACTTTTCTCATCAACAGTGCATGACTGAATATCATCCAGTGACAGATGCTCCTGGTAATGAGCGGGAAGATTCACAAGTGGTAGATGAAGACTTTCTACTACACTGATTACACACTGAGGTGTAGAGTGGGCGGAAGGGTGGCAGAGAATCTGTGGAGATAGAAACTTGCTGTCCAATAATGTAATCCATTGTGCTGTGCACTTTGAATAGAACAGTTCACTGGATGAAATTAGTTCAAACAGTGGGTGTATGACAGTGTCCCATGGATTATGTGTTTTTAGAGAATCTTTGAGAAGCCAAAGGCAGAAGAAATCGTAGGCCTCCTGGTGAACACTTCCCTGCACACACATGCACTGCAGTGCTTCCAGTAGGGAGTGGTAAGCCTTGGGAATGATTTGGTTCATCAAGTCAGTGTTCCACTGCACCTCATCTGTGATGTGATTGTCATCATCCGAGGATCGGATCCCCCTGCGGTCAGTCATGACAGCAAAGTTACTGCTCACATGAACAGGTAGTCCAGTCTGTACAGTCAGAGGGAGGAAGCAGAACACTTCACCCTTAATGGGGTTTGGAAGGTAGCAGGTAGTTTGTTTTTTGGATCGCTTAGCTATGGATTTAATATCCAGTAAACAAGCAACAGAGGCAGTGGCATATTTTTTTCCTGTTTCATATTCAATGTTACCAGTGTGTGAAGACACTAGCCAGTATTGCTCAGGAAGTGAAGTTATTCTATAATGGCAAATGTGAGCCAAACATTCAGATGACTTTGACCATACTTCATTGACTTGATTCCGTGTGACTTCCATCAGTAGCTTTGGTTTCCTGTCACCTGCATCAATGCGACTAAAGCTAATTTGTTGGACATTTCTGAGGAAAAGGAGTAGCCTAGATCCAGAATTTTTAAGGTCTGTGATGAGTTGCTTGATGTGGACTTCGTTGTAGGCAATGTGGCTAATATCACTGGGTGAAGTGCGGAAGGGAAATCGAAAGATAGTTCCATGATAATGTTTTTTGGGGTCAAAACCATATAAACCAGCATATGGGGCAAGCTGCTTTGAGGAGGCCACAATCTTGTCGGTGAACCTGAGCCTCTTACCTGGCTTTGTGCTATCCTTGACTACCTTGCCAAGATACTTGAGTGTTGGGTCAAAGATGTTCAAAAATTCACAACTGACAAAGGAAGGGATGTCTGTGATATGATACACAGAGCAAAAACCAACTCCAAACTTCCCAATTTTTAAGGGTTGGTCCATTTTTGTGGCTGCTGCTAGCTTTGTGATGTTCTTGAAATCATTTTCCGTGAAAACAGCATTGTTGTGGACAATTAGTGCAGGTCCATGACACTCTGCCATTCCTGCATAAAGGAGAGTTTTGGGGCTAACAGGGTGTGTTCGAGTGTCATAGCAAATGTTGACCTCTGTGGCCTCAGCATCATCCGCATTTTGGAGTAGTTCTTTGACAATGGTCAGCCCATCTTTGTAGTCTTTAAGGATGTTCCTTAGTCTTACAGTGAGTGGTTCATACTGGCCAGCATCCTCAAATGCATCTTCAGAAATATCCAAGCGTTCACTAAGCGGGGTAAGTCCAAGGTTGCGTGCCATTTCAGAATGAATGCAGTGATTCACAAAGACGTATGATTCTTCAGAATCAGAAGTAAGATAGTTCTGAAGGAAGCCAATATCCGTGTAGATGACACTACTGGCTTCCATTAGTTTTAAGTCACCAGACTGAGTCTCAATTGGAACATAGAGGTTTTCAGGAGGGATATCAGCAGGCTTTTGACCATCATTGGTCAGCCAATTCAGAATGCTCATCACAATGGCTAGTGCACAACAGTCAGTAGTTTCTTTTGCTTTTACCATTTTCAAAACAGAGATAATTTGCAATGCAGTGAAGTGTTCTTCGACTCCAAAGTAGGTGAACAGTTTGGAGAACGTCCGAAGTCTGTATGGAAGAACATACAAGTAGGGTTCCAGGTCTTGACAGAAAGTACTATTTTGTTCCAGTGCAACTTCGTTTGGACTGACAAATGTGTGCTGCCTTTCAATCCATATCCAGCTGAGGGTGCATAAGTCAGCATGAAGCAATGTATGTAGGTCATCGAAATGTGCATGCAAATATTTGTAAATTTGGTATACTATGTCATCAATTGTGTCTGCAGGAATTTCACGACAATGTTTGATGACATGCTGAAGATGAGCTACTGCATAACTGATGGGTACCCCAGCTACAGAGTTAAGAAGCGAGCATAAATTAGAAGATGAGCATTGAACTAGGAAAATTTGTGAGCCCACAACAAAGGGAAGTACCTTGGCATCACCATCATTACAAAGGAGCACAGGGGCACTAAGTGATGTGAGATGTGAGGTGCAGGCTCTTCCCTTCCACACCAAGCACTTTGGGTAGTTTTTGGGAGGAGCTGAGAGCACAGGTAACCAACTTTTCTGTTGGGCTAGTGTTTGGAGAGTTTGTTTCAATGGGAAAAACAAACTGCCACGAACAGTCACCTTTTCAGTCAGCACAGAAGGGTTCACATTCAAGTATTTCAGGACTGCTTTTGCCCTGGAGACACTAACTGGGGTCACTTCCTGTGGAGAAATGGTTGCCTGGGTACTAATTGAATTAATGATGTCTACAATCTCTTGTCCAGTGACTGTCTGACGTAGTCCATGCTTGCGAAGATGTTGAAGGTGTTGGTTAAAGGGATGAATAGGAAACATCTCTTCACCTTTGAATAGTTCTTTGAGATCCGCTTTAGAAGGATCAAACAATTGATTAGGAGGTTTGCGATTACAAGAGTGAGGGTTGATACGAAGGAAGGCAAGGTTAGTGATCTGGTTAGTAAGCTCACTTTGAGACTGGGATTTGAACATTGCAGACAACTGGAGAACCTCCTCCATTAAGGAATCAAGCATGGTATCAGGGTATGCACCACATACAATCATGGGTAACAGTGAGTTCAGGACAAAATCAATCTGCATGGTTTGGTGTGTCAATGCCATCAAGCAAGGGCCTTTGGTTTTGAGATTGTGAAAACACAACCAGATTTAGTGGCAAGTGATTTGGACTGATGTCAAAACTAACTGGTTCAAGTACAGCCTTCCCTTGCCATGATATGTGTTTAGCTTCTGCTATAGAGTAAAGCTTGCTCTGGTTCAATACAGTGAAGATTGGAAGGTTATGGAGAACACTTTCATGCACTGCAGTAATATGTTTAGATCCTGTGGACAGGAATAGTTGGAGGCTACATGCTTCAGTATGCGTCAACATGACATTCTGCAGCTGTGACACCAGATGACATGCATTTTTTATGGCTGTGAGCAGACCGCCTGTATCGTACCTGTTGAGATATGAGAATAGGTTCTGGTGACGCAAGTAAGGAAACTCATCTGAGCGAATGTAGCGAACTTGTAGCTTGGTAAGTGCACTCAGCAACTCACTTGAGCAGTCTTCTGAAATGTAAACCACTGAAGACTTTTCAGTGAGGCAAGTGACCTGGAAGCTTGGCTCATCACTTTCTGAAGTTAGAGGAAGAACCATCTTACCAGTGAAATGCTTCAAGCTGTGTGCCGAAACCCACGTCCAGAATCTCTCAAGCCACTCAGCATTGAAGGATGATGACTCACTAGGAAAGCACTTTGGGAGAAGTTGAGCTACCAACTCCACACTCAAGTTCTCAAGCTGTGTTTTCTGAGAAAGAGCTACTCTCCGTAAACTAGTTTGAATCTCAGGATTCTCAGGGAGATTCACCAACAGGTTATCAATGTTGGGGAGCAGATCACGAGGATACTTGTCACTGCAAATGTATCGGGCCTCAGCTATCCCCAACACCTTGAAATCAACAAAACTTCCATCAGCTAATGGAAGAAGTGTAAGCCCATCAAGGTCTGAGTAGTTTTCATCTGACAAGCAGTAGCTGAGAAGATCAAACCTGCTTGCAGCATCAAAATCCTGGTAACTACTAGGGTGGGATCGCAACACACTTCGAGCTATACTGGGAGATAACAATGTTAACTGGAAAAAATACTCTGAGTGTTTTAGAGCATCCCAAACTCTGTCAGGTACTTCCACTAGCTTTATATTACAGTCAGAAAGCACTTTGTGTACCACAGTGGACACCGTGTTACCTTGTGGTATGAAAGTACCATGTGTTAGACCAGTCCACTGACCCCCAAAAGTTCCCTCTCTGCTTGCCCAAACCACTGCCTCATTGAAGAGCAATTTAAACAAAGGAAGCAAAAGGCCCTCCCATGTTGTGTTCTTCACATTGTCTACCTCAGGCCAGGCTTTGTAAAACTGTTCTGGACAAAGGTGTGTCTTGGCTTCCATAAGCAGTCGGGCATAGCATGAGGGGAGGACCTCAGTTACCAGCATCTTGTTCCAGTCAGCTGCAGGATCATTCTTTCTCTCAGTATCTGGCCATTTGAGGGTTCTGCGATCATCATTTAGGCCAAAGGTGCCATTGACGTCCACAGGGAGGGAGGAAGAAGCTTCAATGGGCAGAGGAAGAAAGCAGAAGATTCGCCCACCTGGAGAGGTGAAAGTGCTTGAGCCATCATTTAGCTCCAGTGCTGTGCCCACCCAAGGAAAAACATGTTGTTTTGCAGCTGTATCAAGAGTACATTGATTCTGTGAGCCAACCTGGTTAACAACTAGCCAGTGGCTGACTGCTGTGGTATTACATGAGTGGTCAGTTACTTCCACGTGGAAATCTGTCACCAGTTCTATTGACCAAGGTGGTGGCGTTTCATGTGCGCTTGCTGTTTTCAGTTTATCCATGAAATTCTTTCTTTTGCAGCCCATGATATCCTTTTCTTGTATCACTACTCGAAATGAAAGCATGGGCTGCCCATTCTGTGGTATTTCATAGACCTCAATCTCTTGAACAGAGCGGACAAAAAGAAGCAAGAACTTTGCTTCTTCTCTGATAGCAACAAGCAGCTCCTGCAACTTCTGAACTGTATAGAGATTTTCAGATAGATTAGAAGCAGTATTGCGTAGTGGGAAACGAAAGAGTGTGCCTGGATATAGTCCTGCTTCAGCAGAAAAGCCGTCTACACCCTCAAATGGTGTTAGACTGTCAATTTTTCTTTGTGCATGAATGTATTCAATGGCGTAGGACTGTCCTGACTCCCCACGCCATATCTTCTCCTGAGGATCCAGATAGGCCATATTCTCTCCACTGACAATCACTGGAAGGTCTGTACCAACAAAATTAAAATAACAGCATGTAAGGTCTTCTAGTTACCCCACATGCACATGCGCGAAGTGGGGTTAAGTAAAATCGGTTTGTCTGTCGTCTGTCATCTGTCATTTGTCCAGTGAAAAAAATCGTGAAATAGACCCCAAAAACCTTGGAAGGGACTTAAACGACAGCAAATAGCAAAATCTGCTTTATATAATCATGTGTACCTGACTGAAGTCAAGGTGATCCGTTTCACTGTTGTTTCAGATTTTTGATAATATTTATCATCATAACATTGGCTCCACCTCTTCATGATCACAGAGTCCTTTCAAAAACAGGAAACATACTGCAGTTGGAAACTTCACGTTTCAAGATGGTTGCTAGTCTTATCCGAGCATTTATATACTTCTCGGACGTTGTTACTATTGTTTCGGCTGTTTTCTATTTCCTATTACTAGTAAAATTTGGCCCCACCTCTTCACAATCACAAAGTCGTTGTACCTTGAGACTACGGTATATGGCAGTTGGTCACTCCCATATCTTTGATATGGGCATACACAAACAAAGTATACGTGATAAGCATCGGCTCTGTACTGAAAAGCGGACAGAGCGATTTGTAGCTAGTTGCACTCTATCCTTCTGCGCAGGGTAGCTACCGTATTTCCGCGATCAAACGCCACAGATACTATTTATTTCATCACGCAATTTAATGCGGCTAATATTCGAGGGCGGCCACTAATCAAAGGCCGCGTTTATTAAACTCAGCATGAACAAGGAAGGATTGGAGCGTCGTGTATGCACAAAGAAGCTTAGTTTTGCTTCAGCCCCGTGTGGTACCATCATAATCATCCCGACAAAACGGTAGGAAACTGCCGATGCCATTTAATACTGTCGCAAACATTTCGCTGGTCACACATCGCTTGCCCTCGTGCCTCGACCTCTGAAACGTTCTTAGACAGCTCTCTTATTCAAGGGCAGCCACTAATCAAGGGCGGAATTTGATCGTGGAAATAATTATAGTATGTGTTCTATGAACATCTCCAGAATTATCAGGGAGTACTACACTTTGCAGCTACTTTTCTGCTCCATGCACCAGGGTTAAAGCTACTGAAGATTGTAAACATAGGACTTGACATAAGTTACCAATTAGTGACAGGCATAAGTTACCAATTAGTGACAGGCATAAGTTACCAATAATTATTATTAGTGACAGGCATAAGTTACCAATTATTATTGACATCATAATTATGTTTGGCAATTATCATAAGATTGTCACTGCATGCTCATCTTTTTCGCACCACTCAGGTGACCTAAGCCACAGGACACGTAGAATTTCGGTCGTCTGTGTTCGGTGGACTGGGCTCGGGATTGGACTGTGGGACTCGACTCGGGATTGGACTGTGGGACTGGACTCTCACAAAGTTGTGCTTGAAGCATCACACACATAGCCACAGTACTACACCAGTACAGTATTACAGTATCAAGATTTTAATGTGCGTGTGTGTGACGGAAGTGGGATGTTCGTGGGGCGGGACTAGACTAGTGACGTGCGACCTTCGTACTTAATTTCACCGAACTTTGAACTCCGCGAAGAATGTTTGAGAACATTGGGCATGGGCTGGAATCTTCCAGAACAGCTGGGGCGACAAGCAGATGAAATTGGGGAGCAGCAGTTGAAGCAGATGCAATTGGGGAGCGGACACAATCAGGGAGCAGCAGCCGAAGCAGACGCAATCGGGTAGCAGCAGCTGAGCAATTGGGGAGCAGCAGCTCAGTGCACAGAGAGCTATCCAGCGCCGGATTACTCACATAGGCGAACGAGGGGGAAGTAGCTGAGCAAGCGAAGCTACTTGTACAAATTATATCATCCACACGAACTGAATTCATGGCAGGAGACCA
Organism: Axinella damicornis; assembly: GCA_963931865.1. NCBI lineage: Eukaryota > Metazoa > Porifera > Demospongiae > Axinellida > Axinellidae > Axinella > Axinella damicornis. The sequence continues at coordinate 2,662,215 of OZ007515.1, read as the reverse complement.
TGACTCAACATCAGGCAGTCCCGACAGCCGTTTCTGCCGGTGCTCATGCTCCATGAATACATGCACTGAATCAGCTCCTTACAGGACAGAGATGGGGTCTGGGGACAAGAGTCCTGTTTAGAAGTAGCCGTGGGAAAGTAGGAGCAGAAGTGCCAATGGCAGCAGCACAGATTATAGCTCACAAAGCCTCAAACACGTTGTGTATGATAGTTTGCTAGCAATGACTGTCGTGTGTTCCTCCAAAGTAGACGTCAGATGAATTTGCACCGAGACAAAGTTGTTTAGTAGGACCATGGCAGGCTTTCTACATGGTGATGGCTGTGTTGCTTAACCTCGCGTACTTATCTATGCATGCTGGAAGCTGTATATTTCCCGCAATATCCTGTGTTCTGGGCTTTCAGAAATGGTGCATGAGCGCAACTTTCTGTGAGTCCAGTCCCACAGTCCAGTCCTGAGTCCAGTCCACCGAATACAGACAGCCTAAAACTTTTGTACTAGACGCATAGTTACACATTCATCTATTTTGTAAACCATGGAAAACCTATAATTATGTGGATATGGCTAGTAATTGCAGACCACATCAATCGTTCTGAAATATGAATCCAGATGCCATCAAATGTGGAGCAGAAGGTAACTTCAGTCTGCTACTAAACTTGATGTTAACACATGCCCATTCAAGGTACTGTCCGGAGCCCATAACGAGAAGGTGAGTCCAACTTAACATTATAGCAACAGAACATGTTCAGTCAAACAGCAGCAACCTAACCATGCCCTTATTTGGAACATTAACCTCTTTATATTTATAACAAGAGTCAGCCTTCCTGTAGTCTAAGTAGGCACTGGCCCTGCCCGCTGGTTAGGGAATAAATGATTTTATTATAATTATTCTGTAGAATCATACTGCAATCCTATTGGTCACTGTAGTGCTTATTCCCATGGAATAATTCACAATATTCCACGGCTGAACATGACTTTTACAAGGCGACAACAATGACTTACAAGACGACAACAATAATATAATTGTTGCATGGCAACCTTCCGAATAGAAGTTGAAGGCGTAAACGATGGCTAAACGTTTGGGTGGGGCTGAAAGGTTTGCAAACGTAACCGACAAAGACATAGCAACGCTTGTTGCGGACAAGGACAGTAAGAACATGAAGAAGGCAACGAAAGCTGCTGTTCGTGTGTTTGAAAACTATCTGAAGGCAAAAAACATCTGCTGCAAGTTCGCAACTGCAACACCAACAGAACTCAATCTGCTGCAAGTTCGCAACTGCAACACCAACAAAACTCAATATAAGTTCCGAATAATATTATAATAAAACAATAATTATTGCACGCTTCTGTGTTGGATATCTGATTTATTACTACCCTCGGAATGCAATATTCCACTCGGCCTTCGGCCTCGTGGAACATTGCATTCCTCGGGTAGTAATAAATCTTGATATCCAACACAGAAGCGTGCAATAATTGTTTAATAAATCACTTTAGTATGACCACAGTATGGAATCCCACTTGTATAATGGTTGGACGCTCCTTCTCGTTATGGGCTCCTGGATAGTACTGTACATGGTACAATCTACACGAAATGGTAGTCACCAACAACACTCGCGGCCGATGCCGAATATCAACATTGACAACACTTAACACACACACTGCATGCATGAACAATAAGCTCTTTCGGTTATCAAGTCAATGAGGATTACTGCATGGCCACATCAGAACCGTGTGACCAATAAGCAGAGAGATGTGCTGTGCAAATGCGTGAGATGGTGCTAGAATGCGTGAGACATGCTACTGTAACAGCTCAAGAGTGCGCACAGCAGTTCATATGATCATTCCAGTTGCTTCATTGCTTTCGTCCTAAGCAGAAGGCTCCACCACTCAACATTTGCAGCTTGACAAGGCAGTTGCGCCTGCGTTTATCCTCTTCGATGCAGATCGACACAGGCTAGGAGTCCATTTGAATTGCGGTCGTATGGCACACAGGCATACGACCGCATAGAATGCAAATTTACGGTTATAGAATGCAAATTTAAAATAATTATGAGAATACTAAAAAGTTATGAGCCTTACTATTTTTAGTGCTCTCCATAGAAAATGTACGGGAAATTTGCCTGGCTAGCGTGAGATTTTGTACAGTTTTGGTACACCAGCACTTTTCACCACTGATACATTTTCTATGGAGAGTACCAAACTTCTGAGGCTTATAATAGCAGCACCATTTCCTTTCTTAGCTACTTGCAAAATAATTTTGGTTGCCATAGCAACAAAATCAAAATTTGATGACGTCACATGAAAACGCGCGTATACGCGCACGCGTAGCGGCTAGCGTGAGATTTGCTGTAGTACGCGTGAGAGCGTGAGATTGCGGACGAATGCGTGAGTCTCAAGCGCAATACGTGAGAGTTGGCATGTAGTGACACTTGAAAGGGCCACAAGCTAGCCTCGTTAGCTACCAACTTTTCGTTGCTTGCGGTATCGTATTGCAGAAAAGCTGGGTGGGGCCTGGGAATGAGGCTAGAGCCACATCCAACTTCATACCTCCACAATAATCGGACACGCCTACCGCGCGACTAACCCACTTGTAACTGTAGCAGCGAAGTCAACTAGATGATCGTGCCTGTCACCTGTGATATGGTAAACGGAGTTGAATCCAATTCCGAATTTCCCCACTTTGAAGGGGTCCTTTGCCTTGACGCTACGCTGCAAGTTCTGTATCCCCTCCCAGTCCTCATCGGTAAACTGCGCATCATTGTAGGCCAACAGCGCTGGTCCCTGGAAAGGTGCCAAGGCGGGATGTACAAGCGATGTCCTCCCATGCTGCCTGCTGTCGAGGTAGAACTTCACCGTCTTCGCTCCAGCATCGTCCGCATTCTGAATAATCTCCTGAAGAAAATAAGTCAGCAATTAACCATAATAATAAATTAGGCATGGCGCGCGTTCCTGACTGGCGACGCGAGGTTGGCCGCGGGTAATATGCTATTTCCATGCGCATGCTTACGTGTACCTTGAAAATTTGGCCATCGGGGTATCTTCCGAGAATCGTCTTTATTGTCACAGACAACGGAGGTCGCTTCTGTCCGAAGCCCTTGCCAGTCAAGGACTTACTCATCTTGGCACATGTACACAATGAGCAGCTAGCCGAACTGTGGAGGGGAATCGATGTTAATTTTAGTCGTGAAATAATAGCTACGTAAATGAAGGTTACAAACAGATAAATGTAAGGAACAAAGGGACAAAATATAAAACAGAATATAAAATATAGAATTATATGAAATTATTGCTTTATTCCTTACCTTCATTATCCTCACGTTTGCCATAGGAAAACTGATGCTTATAGCTAGCTACAATTAGTCAATATAATCCTGTTCAATCTACACTTTACAACACAACCAGATGATCAGTCCAGTTGCAAGTGTATTTAGAATCTACTACAGCTACAAACCTTGCACTGCTTTCTTGCAACCTGATACCAATTATATACCCTCCCACCATAGAATGACTCATTAATACACTTGTACTGGCACCACCTACAAATAGTGCTGTCTGGATGACCAGTGAATATTTCTATGTTTGAGGGAGGTGAAGTGCTTCCTTGTCAATATGCGATTAACTGCAGCTCTTCAGGTACTAGCTAATAGTACCATCCCATGCATGAACGTTGCTGGCAACTCCTGATCCAAAGGTAAAATCAGTTATTGCAATCAAGCTAACTACTATTCGCTAGCTTTGTCTTGGAAATTGCCTTTAATTGTCTCTGTTGGACAGTTGTTGACTCTTAGAGCTAGCCTACAGTTACTCCTCCCTCTGAACACAATCTGATGACTGCATTCTTTGAATCCTCATTATTCATACCCTTTGACCGTGCATGCACCTGGGTTCCAGAAATGCCATAATGAATACAGGATTGATTTTATCAGGTCAACATCACGCACACAGTTACCCTGAATTTGCGTCATACTAGTACCAGGAGCGCATGAGCCGCCGAAAGTCGCGATGTTATACGCAGATCGCCCATCACAAATTAAACTGAATTTCTAGAATCATAGACACTCTTCCACTACTGTCAATTCAATTTGTGGACAACCTAGTACATGGTGTCAATGGTGATATTATTTTATAGCTATGCTCAACTATGGCTGACTGTGTATGATGTAAATTCAGGGTAGTTATATATGTAGCATGATCTTGACCTGATAAAACATCAATCTTGCATTCAAATGATGTGTACATGTGGTCATCACTTAAGCTTTTTTGTAGCATTCGAATCCTCGGCATGGAAGCAATTCAGCTATATAGCTATAATTATGTCCAATGGATGGGTGTGATGTGAAATGATGCCCACAGCTAGTTGCAATGCTGCATGCTTCCAGTGTAACTTATAGTGCCCCAATGCACTGAAGAATATCAGCACAATGGTTCAGCAAATATGTTGTTACAGTAATTTAAATTGCATGCAGTTATGAATGTTTACAAGTCTCTGAGTTTATACAAGTCAGTACGTATCACAGTCTCTGGGTTCCAATGTCTGTGATAACTCACAAGCTTTTTCATTTACCATGTGTCGAAGTGTCACTTGGGAATTTATCAGGAAGGGCTCTCATCGTAACTTTGCATGATTCATGCTTACATGCAAATTATCATCTCAGCTATTTTAACCCTTTGTCATCGATGCATTATTTAGGAAGGCTGTATGTCATACAACTGACCATAGTTGGGTGACCTGTAACATGTTTGATAATTATGTTTCTTTGCTGGACGGTAGGGAGAAAACATTATATGTCAACGACATGCATACAGTATAGGCTAATTGATGCATTGAATAGCAGGAGTTGTTGAGCTAATTCGCAGTAGAACGACAGATTCCCAAAACATTTTGATCCGAGGAAGCTAATTGAAGGGTAGCCTCGTTCCCAGGCCGTTTCTCCCTCCCAAAATGGCCTGGGAATGAGGCTAATAATTATAATTTGCAACAAAAGAACAGTAGATTCCCAAAACGTTTTGATCCTCGGTCGGATCAAAACATTTTGGGAACATATCATTGATGCTGCAAATTACTCAATAACTCCTGCTATTCATGCATACAGCAGTATGGTAATTATCCTATCAGTCAGTGTACATTTAGCAAGGCTTACTGCAACTCGCAAGGGCAGATGATATTCTTCAAGACTGTTGTGAGGTTCATCTGCCCCGCAAAAGAGGAAGGATGATATATGCACAGATCTCAGTACACATTATTATTCATACAGGGGTACATTCAATCAATGTCGCCATATTGTTTACAGCCTACTCTTAATTTTCACGCCCACGTCCACACATGCAGACACTCAATGGCAGCACACACAATTGTACACAGACACATGTCAATGCCATATTGAATTTGGACCCCCCGGAACAAATTTTTCAGTAAACGCTTGAAATATATGGACCCCCGGAGCAAATTTTTCAGGAAATATAAGGACCCCTTGTGAAATATTTGGACCCCCCATTGGTCTGGGGTGACTATTAAGTATGTTGTACCGAGACTATTGACCCATTGCACTTACGCCATTTTTCCGTTGCAATTCCGTATACTAAAGCATGTGACGACATCTTAACACATTGGCAGCTTAAGATGAAAACATGCCCTTCATCACTGGTAACCAGTGATGAAGGGCATGTTTCGATCATAATCAGTGATGCATCATGGAGGGCATGTTCGATCAATACTGCTTTATGTTGCCAATGTATTATGGTACATCAAGATGTTGTCAGTGGTAGCCTACAAAGCAATGGCATTTCATTCCATAGCTAGCTACCACAGAAGCATTGTTGGTGTATCATTGCGTTTGCCGAGATTACCCTAAAAGCTGCTATTTTGAGGTACACCAACATCGAAAACCAACATGGCGGCAGTTTTCACTCAAAGTAATGGGTCTGTATAGTACGCATAACGGGGGAAAAGCATGCATGATGTTCTTTCACATCATATGTTTGCAAGGGCAGAAATAATTATGTGATCTACCTGCTCACTCCAATATTATCAGTGAATGAATGATCCGAAATTAATGTACTTTGTCCCCGGTCAAACCTCCCTTGGTTGAGTATATATAAACGGATCTATGCATCGAAGAAATACCTACAGCATTTAGCATCAGCCTAGCTCCCAGGTAGACCTATGTATATACATCACTATGTGCATCAGAAATGTTGACTCACTGCCTTCGGCATCCATCGCAGAAGTGCAGAGATGGGCCATTTCTGCACTCCCAAGCCTTTTCAACAGAGTGGAGGTAGTACCTAATGTGTAAGGTTATTAATAGCAGGCCAGTGACACTCACTACCTCCCAGATCGAGGTGCATGGTACGTAGTATAGAGGACAGCATTGGATCCAATGTCATGGTCATCCACTTGCATGCACTTGACCAATAGTTACCTCTTGTGGGTGGCTCTCAGGAACTGTCAAGTCATAGCTAGAGAGCAGCGGTATGACACCGAGTCATTGTCTCACTGTTTCCAGAAACTTTCCTATTCTGCATGATTGTTACTCTGACGCTTTTGAGAAGGGCCATTACCAAGCACGTCATCTCCATTGCTAACTGAGTCCTATAACATCTTTAGACTTTTCTTGGGTGTCCAAACTTACAAACATATACAAACATCATAGAGTCGGTAGACTCTATATGTAGGGATACAACGGACACGCAATTGAAGCTAATACAAAAACATCTTCCCAAATCTCTCCAAATCTGAAAAACGGGCCTGGCAAATAAGCCTTTATGACAACTTACTATTCGTCTTCGAGTGTTTTCAGGGCCCAGAAGACTCCCAGTGTCGTGAATAACCGTCGCGAAAGTACCGCGCCAAAAAGTCGCCAAACCGCCAAAATCGGTTTTCTTCTTCTTCTTTCTTCAGACGGGCTAGTTCAAATTTGGCTGACTCCCTCACGACGGTGTTTGCACAAAACAGCAGCATTTTACACTGAGCAGTGCACGACCCCATCGCTTTTTGGCTACTTCGAAGTCTCACGAGGCGCTTGAAACCGCCCACTCGATAACTATGGCTTCATGTGCGACGCCATTTTCTTCATATGTGCGCATGCGTAGAGCAACTTTGAACTCAAAATTGTGTACTGTGTGCGGAGTGAATGCTATCAAGTATGCTGCTATAAAAATGAGGTAAACAAGTGTAAAAAAACATTAAAAATGTATGGAGATGTAGGGATAACAGAACAGCAAAAAGTATGAAGGATGATGGCATAAAACAGTTCAGTATACAACACCCTACATACTTTTCTCATTATACATGTATTATGTTGAAAGATGTAAGATGGTGTTGTATACTGAACTGTTTTATGCCATCATCCCTGCTTGTTTTCATACTTTTTGCTGTTCTGTTATCCCTACATCTCCATACATTTTTAATGTTTTTTACACTTTAATTATATGACGTAGGTCTATACTAAGGCTTCCCCAGGTGTATGATTTAGCTATGTCTGTGTACCTTCCTGCACTTTGGGTTTCACAATGGAAGGCAGAACCAAATTTCACTGCTAGTAGAGTGATGTAGGTAAGCAATGTAATGCATGCTGGCCTATATATGGCAAGTTTCGATACACGTCCACTATCCTTGGTATTGATTTTCAGCATGTAGCTAAATACGTTACGTTAGCTACTTCATTTGAAATCAGGATTTGTTCTGGAAGGCCAAAGTGAAGAAAGGTATACAAGATAAGCTGTACACTAGGCTGAGCTAAGCTTCAGTCCCATCGACTGCATCACAAGCTCTGCACAATGTTGATTGTCTCATCTGGGTCTAATTTTTCATCTATTTTCCTTCATCAGTTCTTGTACCTCGCCCCAGTAGCTAGATGCTGGTCTAATGTGTATTTACAACCATTTGCTCACACCAACTGTTTGTGCACTCATTTGTACCCAGCTAGTACTATTTCTTCATTACCAAATGCACTCTTCCTAGCTAGCTAGCATGATAAAGATAGTTAATTTTTGTAAACAGGGTACATCTTTATTAGCACTTGCTACTGCAGCTGTACCCTTTGCTGTTAGAAAAAAAAAAGAACGAAAAGAGCGTGTGTGCGAGTGAGCTAGGATAATTGCAAAGACGCTAGCTATAGTTGTAGCCTAGCAATGGAGGTGGCGCGTGCTTGGTAACGGGTTCTCGTGATCAAAGCGTCAGTTTAACAATCTGTCTGGAAACAGTTGCAACGAGAGAAACAGTGAGACGATGACCCGTGGTATTGCTATCCTACGCTCTCTGGTGAGACGGCTTGGGAATACTTTCCGGCGCAGAAGTGCAGAGATCGCCAGTAAGTTAGCTAGCTAACTTATTATTCTGCTAGCTATAGCTAGCCAACTACAGTTAAGCTATAGGCCTATTAATTTTTGGTCGGCTATAGGAAGATCAGTGCAGCCATAGATTGGCAGGTGCAGCGGGACTGAGCGCGGTCTCCCATCCTGATCCTGGTAATGTTTGTGTGCGCGTAGACGGGTACGCGTGCATGCATGCTGGCCTATGGCAGTTTCGTTTACATGGATACACTGCCCTCGGTACCTGACTTTCAGCATGTAGACGCTGCTTCATTTCAAATAAGGTTTTGTTTTGTGTTCAGGAAGGAAGGACAAAGTGAAGAAAGGTATTAGGTATTCGGCGGAGAGGGTGTGCGAGTTCAGATAATTCTAAAGACGCTAGTTGCTAAGGTACTTAGCTTAGATATGGAGGTGGCGTGCTTGGTAACGGGTTCTCACGATCAAAGCGTCAGTATCACCATCTGTCAGTTGCAACGATCAGAGAGAAACAGTGAGACGATGACCGTTGTTATTAGTGTTCTACGCTCCCTGCTGAAAAGGCTTGGAAATATTTTCCGGCGCAGAAGTGCGGAGATCAGCTAGCTAACTAAGATCAGATTTTTGCCAAATCGGTCGGCATCTATAGTAAGATCGGCGCAGCGAGATCTCATCCTTGCCACACCCACTCCATACGATAACGGGTCCAGATTCTTGATAGTTGTGGTGTCGGTGGTGGGTATAGATAGGGGGGAGGGAGGCTGGTACTAAATATCACTGGCAACTGTGATTCCCACCTGCAGAACAGAGGAGAGCCACCAGTAAAGAAAACGGCCGTCTCTGTGACGAGTTGGAGAAGTTGTCAGCTGAGAAAGAGGCGATAATTGAGATCCTACTGGCGGAGATTCACAGGTTAAAAGGTGAACAGGACAAAGCAAAAATGGAAGTCAAGAGGTATGTTATTAGGTTACAGGTTACAGGTAATTACTCGGTTCCCTGTGACTAAGTTACTGTATGTAGTGGTGCATTGAGACATGTACCATCCACTTCTCTTTCGACAGGGCAAATGAGGATTGTGCCAGCGCGGAAAAACGCTGGAAAGACAAAGCCTTACAGTATGTAATACCTGGTCTGGATCCAGTTGTATTGATTATATAGGTGATATTCTGGTCCATGCACTATACATACATATAATCCTACGGGTGTTTCTGGCTATATCCACTTATTAACCAGTATCCTACATGCATGGCAGGTTGAGCAGTACTCTGGTAGCCTTGACTGAGCAGGTGGCAAGGACTGAAGAATTGGAGTAAGTTAAAATGCACACTACATATGCATGAGTGAACAATTTCATGACTGGTCTTGTCCCCCTTCTCTCTCTACACTACACAGGCACAGTCTTGAAATGATCAATCAACTACAACCTATGTCCAGCCAGCTGCAGCTGAAGAAGGGGAGTGGTTGCAAGACCGTCAAGACGCCACCTGGTATTGCTCCTCAGTGCCAACAGGAAGTGCAAGTGGAGGATCCCTCTGTGCTGCTACAGTCCATTCCTCAAGCACCAAACCCGGGTCAAGCTCAGTTCACCCGTTGGGACGATATGCCAGCTTTCCCTGTAGCCGTTACAGACCTGTTTGAGCCAAAGAAGAAGCCAAAGAAGAAGAAGGCAAAGAAGACCAAGAAGAGTCCCCACAAGCCCTCTCAATCAGCAGTGGTTCAACCTCAGTATGTGAAGACACCGATCGATGGCATTTATTTAATGCTATAAAAGTGACTGGTGACTGGTGTTATTCTGTTGCACTGTAAATTTTTGAAGTCATGTTTAATAGCTGTGTAAATTGTATAAGTTATGTTTTGCAATAATAAGTTTTTTGTTCAACTTCAAACTGCTACTATCATACAGATGGATTGCATGGTTAGGGAAGAGTTGGTAAATATTGACCGTTCCAGACGTTTTAGAGTTAGCTACTATTATTAGGATTTTGTTCGAGGCCACAGGTTTATCACCATCAAAGTGATTATAATTATGTGGATACAAAATCAAATTCCAGAATGAAGATCCGGTGATCTGAATAATTACTATGGGGATACCTTTGTGAGGGTTTGGACAAGTCAAAGTAGCCTTTCTTGTATCATGGTATAGAGCACCAGCATACTGTCGATAAACTGGTGCAGCGCTAGGGCTCACTGATATTCTTCAAGACTGTTGTGAGGTTCATCTGCCCTGCAAAAAGGAAGGATGATAATAATTATAGTTTGCACAAAATATTTACACAGGGATACATTCAGTCATTGTTTACAGCCTACTCCTAATTTTTGGTTTCAGATCTAGCTTGATAGGAATAGCTACTATTACCATGCTTGACTGTAACTTTTTGCCGCTATACTGGACAACTTCACATTAATTTTCTAAACAGAAAGACACGTAAAGGCAAAAGCAAAGAAAGGTGCACAAGATTGCTATACACTCGGAGAACTATGTATAGGAGTGTGAATAAGCAAGAAGGTATATACTTGCCAGGGTAGATTATAGGCATAAGTTGGCACACTTGGTAATGGGTTCTTCTATAGCTTGAAGCATCTTGATCAGGCGGACAATCAATCACTCATGTTATAAACGTCATACGCTCTCTGGTGAGCTTGATGGAAGTATAATTCGGTGCAGAAGTGTAAAGATGGTCAGTAAGTTCACATTTTCTGCTGAAAAGATGTCGCTTTACTTATGCACATTGTTATCGTAACTTAGCAATGGAGGTGGCACGTGCTTGGTAACGGGTTCTCATGATCAAAGCGCCAGTTTAACTATCTGTCTGGAAACTTGAGAAACAGTGAGACGATGGCCGTGTTAGTAACGTCCTATGCTCTCTGCAGCTGGTGAAAAGGCTAGCGATTGGAAATACTTTCCAGCGCAGAAGTGTGGAGATTGCCAGTAAGTTAACATAATATTATTCTGCTAACTAAAGTTTTGGTTGGCTCTAAGAAGATCAGTGCAGCAGGACTGAGTGCAGTCTCCCATACTGGTAATGGTTGTGTGCGTATAGACGCAGTTTCTAAAATGCGATAATTCATAGATAACGCATGTGCATGCTGGCCTATGGCAGTTTCATTTACATGCCCTCGATACCTGACCTCAGCATGTAGACGCTATACTTAATTAACTTCAAATCAGGTTTTGTAGAAGGACAAAGATATAAGATAGCTGTACATTCAGCTGAGCGTGGGATAATTCTAAAGATGCTAGCTGCTAAGGTAGCTTAGCTATGGAGGTGGCAGGCTTGGTAACGGGTTCTCACGATCAAAGTGTCAGTATAACCATCTGTCTGGAAACAGTTGCAACTATAGATCGATCAGAGAGAAACAGTGAGACAATGACCAGTGTTATTAGTGTCCTACGCTCTCTGGTGAAAAGGCTTGGAAATACTTTCCGGCGCAAAAGTGTGGAGATTTTGCCAGTAAGTTAGCAGATTAGATTTTTGCGGAGTGATTGCGGTCTCCACCTCCTGCCACACCCATATTCTTTATGATATTATGTGATGGTTGTAAGTCTTAGATGCGATGACCCAACGAACAACCCTCAACATGGCAATTCAGAGGGTCAAGATTCCTAGCAACTGTGGTATTGGAGGTGATAGCGGTGATGGATATGGAGCTGATACTAAAATATCACTGGCAACAACATATCACAATAGGACACTTGGGAAGTTGATGCTGATACTCGATGGGTCTGTCATTCCATGTCAACTTAGCGCAGGGTGACCGTCTGGTCTCACAATTTCACACTTAGCGCAGGGTGACCGTCTGGTCTCATCATAAGTTCTAGTGTTGTTTTAGTTTTAGGTAACTATAACTATAACTAAATGAGGCGGTCATAGAAATCCTTCTGGCGGAGATTTACAGGTTGAAATGTGAACAGGAGAAATAGCTGTTCCAAAAGCAAAAGAAAGCAAGCACGTGGAGATCCTGATGGCACACACACTGCTGCCTGTTATGGCTCCTCTTTGCTACCACAAAACACTGAACATGGAGGCTCCATGCACCGTGATACCCGGCCCTCTTCCTCAGTGCTCAAGACCCGAATGGGGTGGGCAAGGGAGGCTGATACTAAATCACTGGCAACTGTTTCCCACCTGCAGGGCTGACGAGAGTTGCCAATACGGAGAACGGCTGTCTTTGTGATGAGTTTGAGAGGATGTTAACTGAGAAAGAGGCGGTCATTGAAATCCTTCAGGCGGAGATTTACAGGTTGAAATGTGAACAGGAGTAGCTGTTCCAAAAGCAAGAACGTGGAGACGTCACACACACTGATGCCTGTTATCGCTCTTCAGTGCCCAAATGTGGGAGCTCACTGCACACTGCTACCTAGGCCCCTTCCTGAGTGCTTACAGGAAGAAATGAGGGAGTTTCAAACACACTGCAGCCAGCCCCGTTCCTCAGTGCTTCCAAGAACTGAATGATGGAGTTCCACCTTACCCCTTCTTTGGCATTTCCAGGAGCTGGAAGTGGAGGCTCCGTCCATGCTGCTAAACATGACCCTTCCTCAGTAGCTACTATCTTGGGTCACAATCAGTACACTTGTTGGGATGACTTGCCGGCTTCTCGTGCGGCTATTCCAACCGAAGAAGAAGAGTCCCCACACCCCAAAGCCCTCTGAATCAGAGCAGCTTGCCAACCGGATAAGCCATTACACCAAATGTGCCGCCTAAAATGCTGCCTCAGTGTGTGAAGACACCCTATTTAGGTATGTATCGACTGCCAAACTAACTGTGACTGAATGAACTACTTTCTTGCTGTAAGTTATGGTGAATGAGTGTTCACGTTCAAGCTGCATGAGCAGCTAGCTATAGCAACTATCAATTGCATGCATGGGTAGGGAGAGTTGGCATCAAAGAGAATTCGACCATTGCTGCATAGCTAACTTCTTTGGTTTCCTGGCCCCTGTATCCATGCGACTAAAGGTAATTCCAAGGAAATGGAGTAGCTTATTATATTATATCCAAATTTGAAGATCGGTGATGAGTTGTTTTGTGTGGGTTCACTACAGGCAATGGTGAAGAGTGCAATGGAAATCGAAAGACAGTTCCACGATAATTTTGGGTGTACCAACTCTATAAACCAGCATGCTGTCAGGAGGCCACAATCTTGTTGGTGAACCGCATCCCCTATGTGCGTTGGATCAAAGATGTTCACAACCGACAAAGAAAGAAATGACTGTCAAATGGGACTTGAGCAGAAACAGTGGCATGCGACTGGCGAGAGATAAACGGATACTGTTTCCTTGGAATAGTCATCCCAGAAATATTGTAGACTCCATCATCTCTCCTGTCACTTCAGCATTCATCCATTATTCAACAGTTTATTGGAAGAACTAGCTCACCACGCCAAGGCAGCCTCCATCTTCATGACACCTCCTCCACAAAGCCTGTAGTCTATTCTCCTCGAGTCCTCTCGCCCCTCCTCCCGGGCCCTGCTATTACAGCTGCAATATCGAGGTCCATGTTTTCACTTCCCTTTCCCCTCCAGCATACCATGACATTGTGAGTAATTTGTATTTGGGAGGACTGCCCAAGCTCTGATCCAGTGTGCATATTACATCGCCATAAGCCCATCAGCTCTGGAAAGGAGGCCATTGCAGATGGTGTACACAGCAATGCTGCAATGTGCAGTTGATCACATGCAAGCATATTATGCGGTGGGAAACTCAACTTTGCACCTGTCTCACAAGTCAGACAGTGACTCGCACGTGGATGGGAGAGTATCCGGGATAATCCGGCCATGCAGTTCTCATTGATCATAGCATGATGCAAACGAGACAGTGATGGCCGGGAACTTCACCAGACCCTTTGCACCAGCAACATACACGTCCATACCCTTGCACCATGTACCTTAATCTTTGCTCCTGCTATTTGGACTACATATTTGAATCCATGTATGCGATCAAGAAGGTGGAGAAGGGAGAGCCTGGAGACATGGCTACAGCTATGCACCCCTGCACCAAGCAACACACACACTTGTTCATAATTAGCTCTGTATTTGTTGCCATACTAGAGAGAGTACAGATCTTTGACTGCAATATTTCACCAGGGGACTTAGGGGAGCGAGTACATTCTTTGCAAATAGCTATAGTACATAAATCCCTTCATCCCTCTTCTCTGCCCCCTCCTCTATTGAGTCTCTTCCTTTCCTCCCTTACCTGTCTTATATATAGAACTCAAGCACAAGTCGATCCTCCTCAGTTAATGATCCACCTCCATCCTCAACTCTGCTGACAGCTGTGCTCATGTGTTTTCTCCAGTTCAAGGTTCCTGTCTGTCGATCAGCTTCACCATCTCCAATCCACACCTAGTGCTGCATTCACCTGTCCATTGTGGAGATGTGTGTGTTAATTGAGTTGCTTAATCTCCTGTTGAAGAAGTTCAACACGTTTGCGACCTGGTATAAACAGAATCAAGTGATCAACGTACATTTGATCAAAACAAACTGAGGGACATAGATCACAAACTTAGTAAGGTGTGCCTACTTTTGACCTTTGAACTCTGTAAATCAATTAAGAGATCAAGAGCACTGATCAAGGACAATCATGTTCCCATGCAGTCACCCATGCTCAGAATAAGACAAGCTAGGGCATTAACCTTAGTCTGCCGAATTAGGCCTTCACCAGAAAGTAATTGTGTACTAGTAAACATAATCATTTCAACACGTGCTGAAACCGGGCAGTTCTGCAGGCAACTTGCTAAAGAGAGGCATCCATGAGGTTGTTCTTTGCACCTCCTGAGATCGGTCTTCGTCTGGTTCCGAGATTACTCTGCATCAAGTCAGACATGATGTGGAAATATCTTTGAACAGCAGCTGTCTGTAGCAACCGTATTGAAGGTACTACACACTAGCTAGCATTCATTTGTGAACTTTGTTCACGAAGAATGTATTTTCTCAGGTGTATCCATATCACAACAAATGTACAGTTAGCTACAAACACAGTGGTTCAGGAGCACACATGACTACAGATCTCCAAGCTCTGACCACCTGCAGGAGGTATGAAACAGTACAAATAAAGGACTGAACTAATACATGAGTGCCTATCTAGCCTTGAGACACAGGGACTTGCAATGTGGGTGAAATTTCACCATCTATGCTATTACAAATTCTAGGAATCCACTCAAGAATCGTACTGCTGGTAGGGCAAATTCACTTTTCAGAATGATGCCATTATGCTCACTTTGCGGATAGACCTGATAGCACCCACCAGTTTGTACTATACAGCTGGCCTTGTTCCACCTAGGTGCAAAGTTCTGAGAAAGTAACTGGTCAAAATTCAAGTCCCTGGTGGAATTCTGCTACCTTCAGGTCACTATTGTTAAATTTTGTGGATTGAGCATATATAGCTGCCGGCCATTAACTGAGCATTTTAATCGTTAGCAACTGTCGTATCAGTATACTCAAGTGCATAAGAGAATGTGTACAGGTGTGGTGGGTTCGATGACTTCTCTTTCGTTGTCGCTCCCCCTGATCCAGCTGCGAAAGGACCCAAGTGCCCAGGAGGAGGGGGATGATGGGAAGTGTGGGTTGCAGTGAGAGGGGGAGGCGGCATCATCGACGAACCATCTGCCTTCAGAACCGAGACACATTTCCAGTTTTCCAGGTAGTTGGCTAGAACATGTGTGGGAGGAAATTGGAATGTAGAATGTCATTGCCTCCGGATCCATGGAGATGCCTACCATGATTGTGATATCATACATTCATGCATAATACAAACGTGTTATAATTGCAACTACTACCTTTCCACAGGCGGATACATCCGTCATCTCCGGAGGAGGCAAGTGTTGTTCCGGTGACGTTCCACTCCACCCTCCATACCTGCACCCCCTGGTGGTCGAAGTGGGCCGGGTGCCGCACGTCCAGCTTGGTGTGACCATGTGTGTCTGTCCTATATGGGATAAACACAGACCTAGTATGACAATCATACAGTTCAATTTCTAATAACAATCACCTCAGTTTTAGCTGATTAGAGTACGTAAATTATCAAGAAATGGGGGGTGTAGAATGATCTAATTAGAGGGAAAAATGGCATCTGCAGTTCTTCATATAGCTTTCTGCACCAACCTGGTGTCTCAATGGTAAAGGTCGGATGCACCAACCTGGTGTCTCGATGGTAAAGGTCGGATGCACCAACCTGGTGTCTCGATGGTAAAGGTCGGATGCACCAACCTGGTGTCTCAATGGTAAAGGTCGGATGCACCAACCTGGTGTCTCAATGGTAAAGGTCGGATGCACCAACCTGGTGTCTCGATGGTAAAGGTCGAATGCACCAACCTGGTGTCTCGATGGTAAAGGTCGGATGCACCAACCTGGTGTCTCGATGGTAAAGGTCGGATGCACCAACCTGGTGTCTCGATGGTGAAGGTCAGAACGCATGGGAATCCTAGACCTCCACATGCAAGTTCACGAAGCGAGCAACAGATTCAAAGGGGAGACAATAACAGTGTTCAGAATTTTGCCACCAGGCAGTACATGCAATGAAAATGCGTGGGCCTCTTCTGAGCTGTACTGCTGATGGTAGCGCTCGAGCTTTGGCACCCGGGAGTGGCTGAGAAGTACACCTGCACAACACAAACGGCTTTGCAGCTGTCTCTCTACTTCTCTTCAGCAACGTTAGCACTACCGCACTTGCCTGTGCATTGATCACCCTACATTGTATGTGTGTAGGGGTTAAGTGATCGGTTTGTCCATCTGTCGTCTGTCTGTTGTCCAGGGTTTCTTTTTGGGGGGAGGGGGCATTTGCCTAACCCTGACCCAAAATGGCACACTGCCACGCACTATTCAATCCCCCCCCCCCCAACTTTCTCTACGTTGTTTTGCCCCCCCCGTGATATTAAACCCTGCTGTCGTCTGTCTGTCGTCTGTCTGTCATCTGTCTATCCAGTGATAAACTGAAATCTCGCGATGTAAAGGTTTAAATGATTGCTAAACTCAACAATAACATCGGCATCCAAAACATATCTGAACCTGTGCGCCTGCATGATAGCGACCATATTAAGTGCTTCTCTTTATGCACGTCAAGCTTGATAATTAAATGTTGGTATGGTCCGCCATTTACATGATACGGACATACACAGACTCTGGCACATACCAGCATGGCTCTTTTGAAAGACAGGTGTGCGGGGTAAGTACTCCATGCATACACTCAGGTGAAAATGTACTCAATACAAGCTAGTGCATGTTGCAATGTGATTGGGGATCTACATGTACCTTACCCTGTTGGTACGAGTTGGATGATATCCACATCCTTGGATGCTACTGCAAGCACATGATATGATCTGGACAAAGGAAACAGATACTACATGCATGCACGCACGACACTGCACGTCATCGGTACACCCATGTTTCATGATGGTAGCAGCCACTGCAAGCACATTGAGGAGGCTTCATGCAATAGCCACATGCTCATGGATGATCATAAAGCTGTCCGGTTGTGCAACTAGTCAGCTTGAGCAGATCAGAATTTTGTGATACGCCAGGTACATTAGTATTTGTATACTACCATCAAGTGATAAGAATATGGGTTGTGAATTTTAGTGACATGACACGGGAATTGACAATGGAAAACGGGACAGAACCCCACACACATTCTGTCAACTGGACTTCAGTGAACAGTACAATTGTACTACGAGGATGGTGAAATACTGACATGTGCGTTAATTGGAATGAGCTGCAATATACTTAGCTTGCGCTACCAGCGAGTTGCAACGGGTAGCAACAGTTACCAGGAGTGTGGTTGTCCCTTACTAGCCCTTAGTGAAAATTATACTATGAGGATGGTGTGAAATACAAAATGAAACTTTTGCTCGTTACTATGAATCACAGACGTGCATACACATGCTGATTCATGCATGTACCTGCCAAGGTTGGGAGCGAATACCACATCATGTACAGGGTCAAAGACGATCCCTACTATACTCTGAATCTTCTGCCACTTCCTGAGCAAAGAAGCCGACGATGCACATAAACGAGTGCACACTACAGTGGACTGCACTTCCGTTCGAAGATTTGCGGATTCCGTGACCACGCTAAAAGTTAGTGGCAAGAACTTCCTGTGGGTGAAGCTTCACGGAAATGACACGGCCCGTAACTCGCTGGGGTCCGAGAGTTGTGGGCACTTTGCGTGAGCGTCATACTTCCAGAACACAGTTTCCGCAAAAATCTATGGAATACAAACGGAAGTGCAATCCGCTGTGCCTGAGCAAAGGAATAGCAGACTATGCATAAACAAATGCACAAACAAGACCAGGAAAGTCATACGCACACGGTAGCATCACTACCACAGTTCGTGCACTACCTTGTGTCTTCACTGTATTCGAATATCTGCAGCCGCGTTGAGGCCATCGCACCAGGGTCATCAGTACCAACCACTATCATTGCTGGATGCACTCTGCAGGAGGACGTGTGTGTACACGTTTCCATGGGGATCAATGAACCAGCCACACTCTGCATCCACTAGCTCATACACTTACTGCTAGCCCCAATTAATGCACATGTATGTGACATCTTTCCTGAGTGCTATGAGGATTGACATTATTTATGCAGAACTTTTTCTCGCCACACAGGAGTAGAACGCACATCTTTCCCAGTCCCAGAACACAAAGATCTGTGAACTGACACTTTCCAACTTCCGTATACTTGCTTGTTATTAGGCACAGCTGCATATTCGCATGCATATACAACATGTATCTTCACAGTAAGGAAATATACACATACATGTATAAGCGAGATGCGCTTAATTTTGCATGACATTCCTCAAATAGGAAGTGTGCTTCATTTCAAATTATACCTTTTCCCCTCTGTAGGATCAAAAACGGAAGAGTTTCTGGGATTCAGCACTTAATAAAATGTAGCTTGGAACGAGAGTCCAACCTACTCCTAACAGCAAATATGAGCCTATAAGTGAGCTGCGCTTAATAACGCGCAACTACGGTATGAGGGGGTAGTATGAGTATGAGGTACACGGACATGAAGACTAGCTCCAACATGATCCTGATCTACCTTGAAGGGCTCCAGGACAGACAACTGGTTCCAGGCTTACAACTCATAACATGCTGTAGAAGAAACGTTAAGTTCCTCACATTACAAGTGAAATTCAACCAGAAACAGCACTCCTGGTGAGCGGCAGCATACCAGGTCTTGTTACATGTACACTAGTTGCCACTTGTTGTGGAGGGCAACATGCATGCATAGCCTCGTTCCCAGGCCTCCAGTTTTTGATCATTTACAGAATACTGTAAGCGATCAAAAACTGGTGGTGAAGAAGGCCTGGGAGCAAGGCGATGCAGGCAGTTATAACGGACTAAAAATTATGCTACATGTAGGTATCTTGGGCTAGGAAGGAGATATGAAGCTAGGATTTGCACCATTGTGATCAGCATGAATGGAGCATTCCAACGAGTGGTATTTTGCTGTCTTGTGATTGCTCTGGCCTTGAGCCCTCGGACAGGTACAAGAAAGGGTTTCGAGATTCTTCATCGGGCACCACCCCAGGTACAGTGTGTACTACCTGTCTACCTACGTTACACACGTGACAAGATCTCCCAGGCCTTCTCATTCCATATTTGTATATTGTGTGGTGAAGATCTGACTACATAACTGTGTATATACAGATCAGCGTGTACGTACCATCAATGACCACTGACTTAAGTTCATGACATCAGCTGCCTCATACACTCTCAGTTGACCATCTGTGGAGCATGTGGCCTAGTGGGCACAGCAATAAAGAGTGAAGCACTCATCCATCCAGTACACAAAGTCTAGAGAGTGAGGCGTGTTGCCTGCCATTAACAACTGAGTCAGGATTAGCCTTAAGTACATGTACATGCACATTGTATGGTTTGAAATGCTGAGGCTAAGCAGTCTCATTCCCAGATCTCTCCCACAGAGTCTGGGAACAAGACCACACACGGAAATGGATGGATAGTTACATGTAGATATTGGAATGATAGCTCCCGTACTCACTAGCTGCAATCCTAAGTGTCTTGGTGCAAACTTGACGTCATTCACTGCTGTTCTACTGTCTACCAGACTGGCACGCTTCACCTGCAGCAAGTAATGGGATAAAGTATGCATGTACACATACATGTACAGTAATGCGGGCTTATAGTCATGAAGAATCAGCAAGGTTATTCCAGTCAGCAAAGAAATAAACTCAAACCCACAAGTTGGCAACCATTATAGCCAATGGTCCACTAACTGAGCTACCATGTAGCACAGCAGGTTGGGTTCAATCTTGAAGGGCAGATGCATGCTCGTACGAACGTACTTACCCAGTGGACTTCATCATGCTGAGGACCCTTCTGGTCACCAACTGGAGTGGTAACAAAGTAGGTTATATCAATGAAGACCAGCAATGGTGCAGCATCAAGGGTGTGTTGAACCTCATTTTACGTCCTCGCTTCGATGGCATTTCAGTAATCCACTAGCCAAGAAAGCGTTTCGCACTATGCCATCATTATACATGCAGGAACATGCATCCCCTCCCGTGCCCACCTCATTCCCAGGCTGTAGGAGAACGGCGTGGGAACTACTACGAGTTCAAAGTGTACATGTGTATAGGGATGTAAAAATTACTCCTTCAAGAATATTAGTAGCTGATTAATGTACATGCAATCATCCATGGGGGGGGGGGGGGGGGGGGGGGGGATCATTGCTGCCCCCCCATTGCAAAATACCCAAGAGGTACATGTATTAAGTATGCAAGGCATCTCATGTCTCACCCCATACTTTGACTTGCTACGATCATGACATGTACTGTGTATGATCTTTCCCTTCCTTCAGTGCACCCTCCACCGTACCTTGCTCCTCCCAGACAGCAACAGTGCGGTCGAACGAGCAGGTAGCCAGCACCTGCCCAAACTCAGGGTGGGCCCAGGTCACCCTCCAAACCGACCCTGAATGGCACTGGAGGAAGCAACATCAGTGGCTGACACATACATGTAGGTTCGAACACCAACAGTTATATGCAGATGTACCTACTTCACCAGACCCTCTGTCCACGTTTGGGGGTCTGAGTGACACTCCTTCTCAACGCCTACCTTCCAGCTTGCAGTGGGGTGCCACTGTTCATCGTCACCACGGTCCCACACCTGAGGAAAAGACAACACTGAGGTGAGCACTAGCAGGAGCACAATCAGAACACAAACTGTTCATGGAAGTCACGTCTTAGCAGGATCAAGTCTCAACAAAAATTTGAAGTTTTGACCCATGGTCGCAGCTGTGACTGCAGTCAATGGGCATGACCTTCCCCTTGATGCTAGGGTCTGGGAACGAGACTATAACTAGCATGCACATATGGAAACAGTGGGTACTAGGCCTCTCTTTCAGAGGGTGGTCATTCCAATATGCAACACAGTCACAGCTACGACAGCAGGGCCAGAATAGGCCCATATCCTTGCAGGCCAAAGCATTATGATTCCAATTGATGCGCACCCACACCTTCACACTCTGATCACTGGAGCATGTGGCCATCCTCCGACCGTAAAAGTCGTAGGAAACATCGTGGATCAGATCTTTATGATCCGTGGTGATATTCTTAGCGACGAACATAGCTCAGCCTATTATGTTACGATATCGTCGTTATCGATCACGCACCGATCTAGTTCTAATTAATGCCATCCTACTTAGCATCATGACTTCATGTTTCCAAGGGCTGCTGAGGCGCTCTTGCGATCGTTTTGTTCGCTCTCCTAGCTTGCTCATACGAGCAGCATGTTCAACAGTAGCTACAATACGGCCCTCTGACTCCCTTACCTGTCGGCGGCTACCCTACCCACCGCAGGGAAATGTGTTCTTGCAGATTCGCCCCAGGTTTGTGAGTGTATCAGCGACTCTGGCCGCCAGCGAGGAAGATCTGGAACGGGCCAAACAAAGAGTGACCCAACTGAAAGAAGACCCAGGGAATCAGATTAAGCTGAAGCTCTATGGACTCTACAAACAGGTGCACAAAACCTATTTCGCATACATGATACAATGACTAGACTATAGGCAGAGCTGTGTATGGATTATTTATTACTCATTGGGTGTATTGGTGGTTACTAAAATACGGAACGGGACGGAACGGAATGGAACGGTTCCGCCTACTAAAATACGGAACGCACGGAACGGAACATCAGGAACAGCGCAATGCATTATGCGCTCACGTTCATGCATGGTGAGGAAAAGATTAGGCACTACATTTACAATTTTTAGAGAGCTTCCCAGATCCAGAGAGAGTGATCCATGAACCTCCGCTAGTCTAACAAGCTAGCCCTTCGCTTTGAGTCCAGGGCGCGATCGCCAGTATGCGCGCGGAAAAGCCTCCGCAGAGACCCAAAGTTGGCCAAGTATACCTCTTCTCTTCTCAACAGAATATGACAAGCAAGTCTTACCATGATTCTCTAAGTCTTTGCCTGCGCTGCGAAAATTATGCTAGCTTGGCTATCGTTCCGTTCCGTGCGTTCCGTATTTTAGTAGGCGGAACCGTTCCATTCCGTTCCGTTCCGTTCCGGATTTTAGTAACCACCGGTGTATTAGGGAGGAACACCAATCATGAAACACCTAATCATTTAATAATGAGCCCTATTAGAGTGGTTGCTTGTGATGCTTCATGGAGGTACACTTGATCAGACTTCTTGTGCTGGTGTACACAGGTGGCCTACATGTATGTTTACCTGTACGGAGAAGGTTCAGCTAACTACTATGCCAGATATCTTGGGCTAGGAATGAGATGTGAAGCTGGGATTTGCACCATTGCGATCAGCATGAAGAGGGCTTTGAAATGATGTCCATTTTGCTGTAGGTTAAATTTTGACCCAAAATCATGAAAAACCATGGATTATAGCCTTTGGTCGAGTGCGATTTTTGACAAAAATGTGACCAACATTAAAAATCATTTTAAGGACATCATTTGAAAGCTCTTTTTATGCTGAACGCAATGGCACAATCCCCAGCTTGATATCTTAGTCATACATGTACATATACCTAGGACACTGCCACCATCCTGGAGCCAACTACGTAGACTTGAGCTAGCCTCGTTCCCAGGCCTCCACCCCAGCTTTTGTCGCTTGCAGTACTAAAAGCGCGGAGAAGGCCTGGAAGAGTTTCACACGTGATGCGTGCCGCGACCGTCATAAAACGTCATCCGTTCAAGACCACTATGTACTAGTACAGTAGCTACGATCGCATCGTAGCTACTGTACTAGTACATAGTGGTCTTGAACGGATGACGTTTTATGACGGTCGCAGCACGACGATCGGATATAGCATGGGCGTCTACAAAGGTGAAGGGCTGGCTCACTGTCGTGCACTCGTGCGCTCCATGCTATCCTGTTCGTTCTGCTGCTGTTGATCTCCTTGCTATTGTGTTAACTACTTGTCACACGAGCAAACCCCATGCTACATGCGTGAATCTGTTGCCTTATGTGTGATCTGTACTGTACATGTATTTGTGTGGGTTGAGAATAGTACATCCACTATACATGCATGTATAGAGAATAGGAATGTTGTGACAGCTGTTTATAATTTTCAGGCCACCATAGGTGTCTGCAGCACAAAGAAGCCTGGTGCATTTGATTTTGTTGCCAGGGCGAAGTGGAATGCATGGAGCAGTTTGGGAGATCTCTCAAAGGTAGGTATCGTCTATCTGTCATTTTTGCTATACATGTACCATAGGAAGTTGCTATTGGTCCGGCAGGAAGTACATACTGGGATGGAACACACATGCACATTCAATACCTGCCCTGGCCCTAACCCTAACCATTGCCCTACTTCCTGCCGTTCCAATAGCCACTTCGTATACCATAGTCTTGTGAGGGTGGGTGCTATTTTATGTGTTTTTGCATTCATCTGTGAAGGAGCTCCCATGTTTGCAGTACAGGTATCACTCAACCAGGTCTCTTAGCTGTAAACGTATAGATGGGTACAGTGTTACCCCCTTTCGGGGAAAAACTGCCATGATGGGTATGGTAGCTTTGGGTGAGACTTGTAAAGGTCTACCGGCCTTGTTCCACGATACTGTGGAGGGACCAATTTTGATGAAGTGGCGTGTTTACTATGTGCTTTCTTCATTGTCACCTCAGCCGGATGCCCTTCAGCAGTACTGTGAGCTGGTGGATGGGTTGGTGGCACAGCAGGGAGGATCTAGTGAACCACAAGGGGAGACGGGTGCTGGCGAAGAGAAGACTGGGTACAGCACTATTGCGGTGACAGATGTCGGGGGAGCGAGAACCATCATGTTGAACAGACCTTCCAAGTTGAATGCTCTTAATTATGAGGTCAGTAAATGCACTACTCAGTGTGCTTATCCTTCTATTTAGAACCAATACCAATCATTCTATGTTTAGAAGGCATTTCTGGTACCCTGATGGCATGTGTTAAGTTCAATACCACTGCTGATGACTCAGCTAGTACCGAACAGTATGGAAGATTGACTGTGATGCAGTAGTGGAGCCAAATGACCGCTGATGAGAGCTTTGAAGTGGATGGATAACCGAGAACCGATAGGCTATCCATCTGACTGCATGCTACTTCCAATCCAACTACTAGCAGTGATCCTCTCTCCTGGTCACTCCAGGTAGCTGATGAGGACTTGCACCGACTGGAACGTGCATCCTGCACAGCATGCATACCGTATGGCCGGAAAATTTGGCGGTTTGGCGGATTATGAACGCACCGCCAAATTAAATTCCACCAATATTTTGTCATGACATGATGTGGGGCGGGGTCTCGTAGCGAAGCTCTCGCTAGCTCTCGCGCAAGCACTCATAATACTATAGTACCTCTGTCTCTGATCTGCCAGAAATAGCGAGCAGGCAGCTGGTCGGCCAGAAATAGCGAGCAAACAGCCGATATCTTCCTGGGTACATGGCCGACGATGGCGCTCCTTCGCATCACTGCTACTGCGTACCACTCGCACGGCATTTCCTCTCATACACTCGCATCCCAGAGGTTTTTCGTAGACATGACACAGCTCTCCACCGCAAACTCGGACTCCATCGTAGCCTACTGACACAAGATCTCACGTAAATTATTGAGCGCTCCGGGGCCGTGTGGTTAGTATGACGTCATTCTCGCTCTGCAAATTTCCAAATCCGCCAAATTTTAATCCGCCAAATACAATTCACAGCCTTTTAGAGCCAATCCGCCAAATTTAATTCCCGCCAAATTTTCCGGCCATACGGTATACATGTAGGGAGATGTGGTTCACTGTTTGGTGTATCACAAGACTCTTGCCTCTTTCCCGGGCCTTCTCACCCAGTGTTTGTCGCTTGCAGTACTAACGTGGGGGGAGGCCTGGTAAAACTCGTCACACGCGGTGTCGTAGCTGGACATCAGGTGGAAGAGTGGCAAGTGAAGAGCGGTCTACATCAGGCAGTCATGGCAAATGTTTCACATGTTTAACCTATCTTTGTACAATCATGATGCTTCGCCTTTTGTGTTACAGATGTACAAGGAGGTTCAGCACGCTCTGCTTGCGGCGGGTGAGGACGATAGTGTGGTGGTGACTGTGATAACTGGTGCAGGGGACTACTACTGCAGTGGGAATGACCTCTCCAACTTCGCGCAGATCCCACCTGAGGGACCTCAGAAGCTGGCAGCTGAAGCAAAGAAAATTCTTCTGTGGGTTTCTAACGTCACTGTGTGCATTTGTCTTTAGAATTTCGTTCTTCCACCCCCTCCTCCTCCTCTTCCTCCACCACCTCTTGAAGTCTCTTCTTCCTCCCCCTCCTCCACCAACCATCTCTTCTTCCACCCCCTCTTCATCCTCCTCCCTCTCCTCATCCTCCTCCATCATCTCTTTCTCCTCCAACACCTGTTCCTCCTCCTTCTCCCTCTCCTCCTCCTCCTCCTCCTCCTCCTCCTCCTCCCCCTCCCTCTCCTCCTCCTCCTCCTCCTCCTCCCCCTTCCTTCCCCACCTCCTCCTCACTCCTCCATCCCTCCCCCCCCCCCCCCCCCCCCCCCCAAGTAACCCAAACCTTTGTCTGGTCTGTATACAGGGAGTTTGTCTCTGCCTTCATCCACTTCCCAAAGCCTCTGATAGCTGCTGTCAATGGACCAGCAGTCGGAGTGTCTGTGACGCTACTGGGTCTTTGTGACCTTGTGTATGCTGCAGAACATGTAAGAGATTAGCCTCTCTACTCTGTTGGGCTGGGTATGATGTGAACTACTCTCCAATCATCTATAACTTGACCTTTGACCTTCAGTTGAGTGAAAATGAAGTATCTATTGAAATGAGGTAGCAAACAAACAGGACGTTTTGACTGTGAAGGTCTTTGTCAGCTGTACAACTGTTTGCTATGTTATTTGCTCAAAATGTTTTATTCATAAGCAATGAGCCTCATTATTATAAAGTTAGACTCGGACACTCCATATATGGTGAGCTTAAGGAGGTGGGATGAAGAGCTGGTTGATGGGAGGAGGGGGTTATAGGTCGGCCAGGTTGGACGTTGCTGTTTTTCTACATGTGCCTGATACCAGGTCCTGCTATTGTGGTTGTGTTGTGCACTCTATGACGACAATTCTCCTTTCTAACCTGTCAATTGATTCACTGTCCCTCCATTCCCAGGCCACCTTCCACACGCCCTTCATGCAGCTGGGCCAGAGTCCAGAGGGTTGCTCCTCCCTCCTCTTCCCGAGGATCATGGGTGGGGCAAGGGTAAGGATACCTGGCAGGTAGATTTATACTAGCCTCATTCCCAGGCCTCCACCCAGATTTTATCTTGTAGCCATGGTTTTCTCCACGGCTGCGAGATAAAATCTGGGCGGAGGCCTGGTAACGAGTCTAGATTTATACTACACCTTCTGAAGTGGCATATACGACTGTTTTTCTCATCAGCAGCAATGCAATGAAACATTGTAACTTGCAGTCTACTGTACGTGACCCTGTAATCATTTTTCGTGGAGTGGTGGACTGACTAACTCCACGAGGATATGTAACAGCACAGCTCCATGACTGTGTTTCTGTTCTTGTAGGCTAACGAGGTGCTTTTTGTTGGCCACAAGCTGACAGCTGTGGAGGCTTATGAACGGGGGCTGGTGACCAGGGTGTTCCCTGCCAAGGAGTTCCAGGACGGTGTGAAAGAGATTGTTTCACATGTCGCTGGTCTACCACCGAAGGTACTGTGAGGAGCCGCCTATGAGTGCCACAAAGCTGTGCAGTTGGTAGCTCGTAGCTCTCATTATTGCTTAGCTAGAACTTTATTCTGTGTGATCTATAGCATAGTAATGTGCCATGAGCTTCCTGCACCTGACCTTGGGGACAGGGGGAGGTTGGTGGGTGTTACCTACAGGGTGACAGCACATGGCCTTGTTTGCTCTTCACTATAGAAAGCCTTTGGTTGGTACTGGTTGGCCCATTTCTATCAAGTTTGGCATAATTAATGGTGTTAGAAAATAGCTGTAAGGCCTTGATTACCAGCGATCAAGCCGTTCTTAGCTATATAGGATGGGTTGGCCATGCCCAAGAATCTCGATTGAAAAACTTGTTAACAAGTGGGTGTGGTTAGGGTCACATCTCACTGTGCTTATAAGCTGATTGAAAGTAGCAGTGTTACTTTAGATTTCTTCCCTTGTCTTGTCTACTTTCCATTCACCCCTCTCTCTTGTCTGTCTCTGTCCCGTCCCCCCAAACTCACAATGCACACTTATAGTCCCTCCAGAAGTCAAAACAGCTGCTACGTCAGGTGAACATTGATGCACTGGAGCGGGCAAACATTCAGGAGTGTGAACTGCTGGAGGAGAGGTGGCTCTCGGAAGAATGCATGACAGCCATTATCAATTTCATGCAGAGAAAAAAGAAATGACTGCCATTATATAGTGTTGTCATAGTCATTATTCTGTATATGAAAATGTAGGGGTAGCATGCAGACCAGCAAAATGTCAAGCATAAAATGTCAAGCATAAAATGATAGATAGCTACAGGGATGGAAGCATAAAACAGTTTGATAGACTAAAGCCGTGGCAGCAAACACACCCCACTTTGATCTCAAGAACAGTCGCAGAAGTCTGTGGGATCCACCAGACACTTAATTCCACTTTTGCAAACAGAATTGTTTTATACTACCATCCCATGCATCCCTATTCTGCATTTCCATACACAGCGGACTAGTTCAAAGTTCAAAAGTTGCTTTTGTGCGCATGCGTTTGGTGGCGCGCGCAATCGTTTCCGGCCGGCTGACTAGGGGTTCAAATACTGAATTTGTAGCAAGTTTTGGCGGGAAGTCGGGATGGCACACTCGCTTAACCCTTTAACCACCGAATTCTTCCCACCAAGACAACACAGTTTCATGCATTCAGCGCACACCACTTTCGTAGGTACTCCTCTCCCACAGCATTCGCTCCTCAGCAGCCAAACTTGGTGGGGCCCGCACACATGGAGAGACCCCTCTGGCAATACCGTTAATGATATTCATGACCCCCCACAAGGCCAGCAATCGGAGGTCAAAGGTGGATGTCAGCCGGATTTTCGCCCAGCATTTCCCTAAACTTGGGCCAGATCTGACTGATGGCACACCTTACACCACCAATTTGCAGGTTTTCTTGAGGCCCTGGGTGGGGTCTATGAATATCATTAGAATCAAAAATTCTCGGGTCAATGAATCTCATTAAAATCAAAAAACGCCCACCACAGGCCGAAGAGGGGGCTGCCGCCCCCCCTTCGAAACCCCCCCACTTGTACGTTTAGTGGGGGAGGCGCGCCGAAATCTGACCAAATTTTTGAGTTCGTGCCTTAAAGTCGTCCCTAGGCCCTCTGAAGACTTTTTGGTCTCTTTTTGGACTGGCAAGAAGCCCTACAAGTGCATAGGGTCTAAATGACGCCTACAGACGTCATTGGGGCTTAAAGGGTTAAAGCACTTGCTTTACAGCTAGCCTGGGGGTTGAGTGTTCGCCTCCCCAATAAGGATCATGTAGGATATCCGACTCCCTCGCGCAAACGAAAGGGGGCGTGGTAAGCAGTCATGTGATGCCACACCCACTCAATTCCAATTGGTCACGCCCGCCTAAGAGTTGTATGCACGCGCGCGCTTGCTTAGCTCAACAATAAGTCGGGAATCAAATGATCACGCATATAAGCTTCCGCAAGGCAACGAAACCTCGCGTGAAAATTCCTGGTTACGTATTCGCACATTTCAAGTATCCTAGATACATGAAACCTGCACAGGCCTAATAAACCCCTAACTGCACAGAGCAGAGGTAGAGCCAGGTAGAGCAGAGGTAGAGAAGAGGTAGAGCCAGGTAGAGCAGAGGTAGAGCCAGGTAGAGCAGAGGTAGAGCCAGGTAGAGCCAGGTAGAGCAGAGGTAGAGCCAGGTAGAGCAGAGGTAGAGCCAAGTAGAGCAGAGGTAGAGCCAGGTAGAGCAGACGTAGAGCAGAGGTAGAGCCAGGTAGAGCAGAGGTAGAGCCAGGTAGAGCAGAGGTAGAGCCAGGTAGAGCAGAGGTAGAGCCAGGTAGAGCAGAGGTAGAGCCAGGTAGAGCAGTGGTAGAGCAGAGGTAGAGCCAGGTAGAGCAGAGGTAGAGCCAGGTAGAGCAGAGGTAGAGCCAGGTAGAGCCAGGTAGAGCAGAGGTAGAGCCAGGTAGAGCAGAGGTAGAGCTAGGTAGAGCAGAGGTAGAGCAGAGGTAGAGCCAGGTAGAGCAGAGGTAGAGCAGAGGTAGAGCCAGGTAGAGCCAGGTAGAGCAGAGGTAGAGCAGAGGTAGAGCCAGGTAGAGCAGAGGTAGAGCAGAGGTAGAGCAGAGGTAGAGCCAGGTAGAGCAGAGGTAGAGCCAGGTAGAGCCAGGTAGAGCAGAGGTAGAGCAGAGGTAGAGCCAGGTAGAGCAGAGGTACAGCAGAGGTAGAGCCAGGTAGAGCAGAGGTAGAGCCAGGTAGAGCAGAGGTAGAGCCAGGTAGAGCAGAGGTAGAGCCAGGTAGAGCCAGGTAGAGCAGAGGTAGAGACAGGTAGAGCAGTGGTAGAGCAGAGGTAGAGCCAGGTAGAGCAGAGGTAGAGCCAGGTAGAGCAGAGGTAGAGCCAGGTAGAGCCAGGTAGAGCTGAGGTAGAGCCAGGTAGAGCAGAGGTAGAGCTAGGTAGAGCAGAGGTAGAGCAGAGGTAGAGCAGAAATAGAGCAGAGGTAGAGCCAGGTAGAGCAGAGGTAGAGCCAGGTAGAGCAGAGGTAGAGCCAGGTAGAGCAGAGGTAGAGCCAGGTAGAGCCAGGTAGAGCTGAGGTAGAGCCAGGTAGAGCAGAGGTAGAGCTAGGTAGAGCAGAGGTAGAGCAGAGGTAGAGCCAGGTAGAGCAGAGGTAGAGCAGAGGTAGAGCCAGGTAGAGCAGAGGTAGAGCCAGGTAGAGCAGAGGTAGAGCAGAGGTAGAGCCAGGTAGAGCAGAGGTAGAGCAGAGGTAGAGCCAGGTAGAGCAGAGGTAGAGCCAGGTAGAGCAGAGGTAGAGCCAGGTAGAGCCAGGTAGAGCAGAGGTAGAGCAGAGGTAGAGCCAGGTAGAGCAGAGGTAGAGCAGAGGTAGAGCCAGGTAGAGCAGAGGTAGAGCCAGGTAGAGCAGAGGTAGAGCCAGGTAGAGCAGAGGTAGAGCCAGGTAGAGCCAGGTAGAGCAGAGGTAGAGACAGGTAGAGCAGTGGTAGAGCCAGGTAGAGCAGAGGTAGAGCCAGGTAGAGCAGAGGTAGAGCAGAGGTAGAGCCAGGTAGAGCAGAGGTAGAGCCAGGTAGAGCAGAGGTAGAGCCAGGTAGAGCCAGGTAGAGCTGAGGTAGAGCCAGGTAGAGCAGAGGTAGAGCTAGGTAGAGCAGAGGTAGAGCAGAGGTAGAGCCAGGTAGAGCAGAGGTAGAGCCAGGTAGAGCAGAGGTAGAGCCAGGTAGAGCAGAGGTAGAGCCAGGTAGAGCAGAGGTAGAGCAGAGGTAGAGCCAGGTAGAGCAGAGGTAGAGCCAGGTAGAGCAGAGGTAGAGCCAGGTAGAGCAGAGGTAGAGCCAGGTAGAGCAGAGGTAGAGCAGAGGTAGAGCCAGGTAGAGCAGAGGTAAAGCCAGGTAGAGCCAGGTAGAGCAGAGGTAGAGCAGAGGTAGAGCCAGGTAGAGCAGAGGTAGAGCTAGGTAGAGCAGAGGTAGAGCAGAGGTAGAGCCAGGTAGAGCAGAGGTAGAGCCAGGTAGAGCAGAGGTAGAGCCAGGTAGAGCAGAGGTAGAGCCAGGTAGAGCAGAGGTAGAGCAGAGGTAGAGCCAGGTAGAGCAGAGGTAGAGCCAGGTAGAGCAGAGGTAGAGCCAGGTAGAGCAGAGGTAGAGCCAGGTAGAGCAGAGGTAGAGCAGAGGTAGAGCCAGGTAGAGCAGAGGTAAAGCCAGGTAGAGCCAGGTAGAGCAGAGGTAGAGCAGAGGTAGAGCCAGGTAGAGCAGAGGTAGAGCCAGGTAGAGCAGAGGTAGAGCCAGGTAGAGCAGAGGTAGAGCCAGGTAGAGCCAGGTAGAGCAGAGGTAGAGCAGAGGTAGAGCAGAGGTAGAGCAGAGGTAGAGCGAGGTAGAGCAGAGGCAGAGCCAGGTAGGGCAGAGGTAGAGCAGAGGTAGAGCCAGGTCGAGCAGAGGTAGAGCCAGGTAGAGCAGAGGTAGAGCCAGGTAGAGCAGAGGTAGAGCCAGGTAGAGCAGAGGTAGAGCCAGGTAGAGCCAGGTAGAGCAGAGGTAGAGCAGAGGTAGAGCCAGGTAGAGCAGAGGTAGAGCCAGGTAGAGCAGAGGTAGAGCCAGGTAGAGCCAGGTAGAGCAGAGGTAGAGCCAGGTAGAGCAGAGGTAGAGCCAGGTAGAGCAGAGGTAGAGCCAGGTAGAGCAGAGGTATAGCCAGGTAGAGCAGAGGTAGAGCCAGGTAGAGCAGAGGTAGAGCCAGGTAGAGCAGAGGTAGAGCCAGGTAGAGCCAGGTAGAGCAGAGGTAGAGCAGAGGTAGAGCCAGGTAGAGCAGAGGTAGAGCAGAGGTAGAGCCAGGTAGAGCAGAGGTAGAGCCAGGTAGAGCAGAGGTAGAGCCAGGTAGAGCAGAGGTAGAGCCAGGTAGAGCCAGGTAGAGCAGAGGTAGAGCCAGGTAGAGCAGAGGTAGAGCCAGGTAGAGCAGAGGTAGAGCCAGGTAGAGCAGAGGTAGAGCAGAGGTAGAGCCAGGTAGAGCAGAGGTAGAGCAGAGGTAGAGCCAGGTAGAGCAGAGGTAGAGCTAGGTAGAGCAGAGGTAGAGCAGAGGTAGAGCCAGGTAGAGCAGAGGTAGAGCAGAGGTAGAGCCAGGTAGAGCAGAGGTAGAGCAGAGGTAGAGCCAGGTAGAGCAGAGGTACAGCAGAGGTAGAGCCAGGTAGAGCATAGGTAGAGCCAGGTAGAGCAGAGGTAGAGCCAGGTAGAGCCAGGTAGAGCAGAGGTAGAGCCAGGTAGAGCAGAGGTAGAGCCAGGTAGAGCAGAGGTAGAGCCAGGTAGAGCAGAGGTAGAGCCAGGTAGAGCCAGGTAGAACAGAGGTAGAGCAGAGGTAGAGCCAGGTAGAGCAGAGGTAGAGCAGAGGTAGAGCCAGGTAGAGCAAAGGTAGAGCCAGGTAGAGCAGAGGTAGAGCCAGGTAGAGCAGAGGTAGAGCCAGGTAGAGCCAGGTAGAGCAGAGGTAGAGACAGGTAGAGCAGTGGTAGAGCAGAGGTAGAGCCAGGTAGAGCAGAGGTAGAGCCAGGTAGAGCAGAGGTAGAGCCAGGTAGAGCCAGGTAGAGCTGAGGTAGAGCCAGGTAGAGCAGAGGTAGAGCTAGGTAGAGCAGAGGTAGAACAGAGGTAGAGCAGAGGTAGAGCAGAGGTAGAGCCAGGTAGAGCAGAGGTAGAGCCAGGTAGAGCAGAGGTAGAGCAGAGGTAGAGCCAGGTAGAGCCAGGTAGAGCTGAGGTAGAGCCAGGTAGAGCAGAGGTAGAGCTAGGTAGAGCAGAGGTAGAGCAGAGGTAGAGCCAGGTAGAGCAGAGGTAGAGCAGAGGTAGAGCCAGGTAGAGCAGAGGTAGAGCCAGGTAGAGCAGAGGTAGAGCAGAGGTAGAGCCTGGTAGAGCAGAGGTAGAGCCAGGTAGAGCAGAGGTAGAGCCAGGTAGAGCAGAGGTAGAGCCAGGTAGAGCAGAGGTAGAGCAGAGGTAGAGCCAGGTAGAGCAGAGGTAGAGCCAGGTAGAGCAGAGGTAGAGCCAGGTAGAGCAGAGGTAGAGCCAGGTAGAGCCGGTAGAGCAGAGGTAGAGCAGAGGTAGAGCCAGGTAGAGCAGAGGTAGAGCCAGGTAGAGCCAGGTAGAGCAGAGGTAGAGCAGAGGTAGAGCCAGGTAGAGCAGAGGTAGAGCCAGGTAGAGCAGAGGTAGAGCCAGGTAGAGCAGAGGTAGAGCCAGGTAGAGCAGAGGTAGAGCAGAGGTAGAGCAGAGGTAGAGCAGAGGTAGAGCGAGGTAGAGCAGAGGCAGAGCCAGGTAGGGCAGAGGTAGAGCAGAGGTAGAGCCAGGTCGAGCAGAGGTAGAGCCAGGTAGAGCAGAGGTAGAGCCAGGTAGAGCAGAGGTAGAGCCAGGTAGAGCAGAGGTAGAGCCAGGTAGAGCCAGGTAGAGCAGAGGTAGAGCAGAGGTAGAGCCAGGTAGAGCAGAGGTAGAGCCAGGTAGAGCAGAGGTAGAGCCAGGTAGAGCCAGGTAGAGCAGAGGTAGAGCCAGGTAGAGCAGAGGTAGAGCCAGGTAGAGCAGAGGTAGTGCCAGGTAGAGCAGAGGTATAGCCAGGTAGAGCAGAGGTAGAGCCAGGTAGAGCAGAGGTAGAGCAGAGGTAGAGCCAGGTAGAGCAGA
The DNA here is from genome assembly GCA_963931865.1 of Axinella damicornis. Lineage (NCBI taxonomy): Eukaryota > Metazoa > Porifera > Demospongiae > Axinellida > Axinellidae > Axinella > Axinella damicornis. Next base: position 2,628,181 of record OZ007515.1, on the reverse strand, counting down.
GGTAGAGCCAGGTAGAGCCAGGTAGAGCAGAGGTAGAGCAGAGGTAGAGCCAGGTAGAGCAGAGGTAGAGCAGAGGTAGAGCCAGGTAGAGCAGAGGTAGAGCTTGGTAGAGCAGAGGTAGAGCCAGGTAGAGCAGAGGTAGAGCCAGGTAGAGCCAGGTAGAGCAGAGGTAGAGCCAGGTAGAGCAGAGGTAGAGCCAGGTAGAGCAGAGGTAGAGCAGAGGTAGAGCCAGGTAGAGCAGAGGTAGAGCAGAGGTAGAGCCAGGTAGAGCAGAGGTAGAGCAGAGGTAGAGCCAGGTAGAGCAGAGGTAGAGCTAGGTAGAGCAGAGGTGGAGCAGAGGTAGAGCCAGGTAGAGCAGAGGTAGAGCAGAGGTAGAGCCAGGTAGAGCAGAGGTAGAGCAGAGGTAGAGCCAGGTAGAGCATAGGTAGAGCCAGGTAGAGCAGAGGTAGAGCCAGGTAGAGCCAGGTAGAGCAGAGGTAGAGCCAGGTAGAGCAGAGGTAGAGCCAGGTAGAGCAAAGGTAGAGACAGGTAGAGCAGAGGTAGAGCCAGGCAGAGCCAGGTAGAGCAGAGGTAGAGATGAGGTAGAGCCAGGTAGAGCAGAGGTAGAGCCAGGTAGAGCAGAGGTAGAGCCAGGTAGAGCGAGGTAGAGCAGAGGTAGAGCAGAGGTAGAGCCAGGTAGAGCAGAGGTAGAGCAGAGGTAGAGCCAGGTAGAGCAGAGGTAGAGCCAGGTAGAGCAGAGGTAGAGCCAGGTAGAGCAGAGGTAGAGCCAGGTAGAGCCAGGTAGAGCAGAGGTAGAGCCAGGTAGAGCAGAGGTAAAGCCAGGTAGAGCAGAGGTAGAGCAGAGGTAGAGCCAGGTAGAGCAGAGGTAGAGCAGAGGTAGAGCCAGGTAGAGCAGAGGTAGAGCCAGGCAGAGCCAGGTAGAGCAGAGGTAGAGATGAGGTAGAGCCAGGTAGAGCAGAGGTAGAGCCAGGTAGAGCAGAGGTAGAGCCAGGTAGAGCGAGGTAGAGCAGAGGTAGAGCCAGGTAGAGCAGAGGTAGAGCCAGGTAGAGCAGAGGTAGAGCCAGGTAGAGCAGAGGTATAGCCAGGTAGAGCAGAGGTAGAGCCAGGTAGAGCAGAGGTAGAGCAGAGGTAGAGCCAGGTAGAGCAGAGGTAGAGCCAGGTAGAGCCAGGTAGAGCAGAGGTAGAGCAGAGGTAGAGCCAGGTAGAGCAGAGGTAGAGCAGAGGTAGAGCCAGGTAGAGCAGAGGTAGAGCCAGGTAGAGCAGAGGTAGAGCCAGGTAGAGCAGAGGTAGAGCCAGGTAGAGCCAGGTAGAGCAGAGGTAGAGCCAGGTAGAGCAGAGGTAGAGCCAGGTAGAGCAGAGGTAGAGCAGAGGTAGAGCCAGGTAGAGCAGAGGTAGAGCAGAGGTAGAGCCAGGTAGAGCAGAGGTAGAGCAGAGGTAGAGCCAGGTAGAGCAGAGGTAGAGCTAGGTAGAGCAGAGGTAGAGCAGAGGTAGAGCCAGGTAGAGCAGAGGTAGAGCAGAGGTAGAGCCAGGTAGAGCAGAGGTAGAGCAGAGGTAGAGCCAGGTAGAGCATAGGTAGAGCCAGGTAGAGCAGAGGTAGAGCCATGTAGAGCCAGGTAGAGCAGAGGTAGAGCCAGGTAGAGCAGAGGTAGAGCCAGGTAGAGCAGAGGTAGAGCAGAGGTAGAGCCAGGTAGAGCAGAGGTAGAGCCAGGCAGAGCCAGGTAGAGCAGAGGTAGAGATGAGGTAGAGCCAGGTAGAGCAGAGGTAGAGCCAGGTAGAGCGAGGTAGAGCAGAGGTAGAGCAGAGGTAGAGCCAGGTAGAGCAGAGGTAGAGCAGAGGTAGAGCCAGGTAGAGCAGAGGTAGAGCCAGGTAGAGCAGAGGTAGAGCCAGGTAGAGCAGAGGTAGAGCCAGGTAGAGCCAGGTAGAGCAGAGGTAGAGCCAGGTAGAGCAGAGGTAGAGCCAGGTAGAGCAGAGGTAGAGCAGAGGTAGAGCCAGGTAGAGCAGAGGTAGAGCAGAGGTAGAGCCAGGTAGAGCAGAGGTAGAGCAGAGGTAGAGCCAGGTAGAGCAGAGGTAGAGCCAGGTAGAGCAGAGGTATATAGAGCCAGGTAGAGGCAGGTAGAGCAGAGGTAGAGCCAGGTAGAGCAGAGGTAGAGCCAGGTAGAGCAGTGGTAGAGCAGAGGTAGAGCCAGGTAGAGCAGAGGTAGAGCCAGGTAGAGCAGTGGTAGAGCCAGGTAGAGCAGAGGTAGAGCAGAGGTAGAGCCAGGTAGAGCAGAGGTAGAGCAGAGGTAGAGCCAGGTAGAGCAGAGGTAGAGCCAGGTAGAGCAGAGGTAGAGCCAGGTAGAGCCAGGTAGAGCAGAGGTAGAGCCAGGTAGAGCAGAGGTAGAGCCAGGTAGAGCAGAGGTAGAGCAGAGGTAGAGCCAGGTAGAGCAGAGGTAGAGCAGAGGTAGAGCCAGGTAGAGCAGAGGTAGAGCCAGGCAGAGCCAGGTAGAGCAGAGGTAGAGATGAGGTAGAGCCAGGTAGAGCAGAGGTAGAGCCAGGTAGAGCAGAGGTAGAGCCAGGTAGAGCGAGGTAGAGCAGAGGTAGAGCCAGGTAGAGCAGAGGTAGAGCCAGGTAGAGCAGAGGTAGAGCCAGGTAGAGCAGAGGTATAGCCAGGTAGAGCAGAGGTAGAGCCAGGTAGAGCAGAGGTAGAGCAGAGGTAGAGCCAGGTAGAGCAGAGGTAGAGCAGAGGTAGAGCCAGGTAGAGCAGAGGTAGAGCAGAGGTAGAGTCAGGTAGAGCTGAGGTAGAGCTAGGTAGAGCAGAGGTAGAGCAGAGGTAGAGCCAGGTAGAGCAGAGGTAGAGCAGAGGTAGAGCCAGGTAGAGCAGAGGTAGAGCCAGGTAGAGCAGTGGTAGAGCCAGGTAGAGCAGAGGTAGAGCAGAGGTAGAGCCAGGTAGAGCAGAGGTAGAGCAGAGGTAGAGCCAGGTAGAGCAGAGGTAGAGCCAGGTAGAGCAGAGGTAGAGCCAGGTAGAGCCAGGTAGAGCAGAGATAGAGCAGAGGTAGAGCCAGGTAGAGCAGAGGTAGAGCAGAGGTAGAGCCAGGTAGAGCAGAGGTAGAGCCAGGTAGAGCAGAGGTAGAGCCAGGTAGAGCAGTGGTAGAGCCAGGTAGAGCCAGGTAGAGCAGAGGTAGAGCCAGGTAGAGCAGAGGTAGAGCCAGGTAGAGCAGAGGTAGAGCCAGGTAGAGCGAGGTAGAGCAGAGGTAGAGCAGAGGTAGAGCCAGGTAGAGCAGAGGTAGAGCAGAGGTAGAGCCAGGTAGAGCAGAGGTAGAGCAGAGGTAGAGCCAGGTAGAGCAGAGGTAGAGCAGAGGTAGAGCCAGGTAGAGCAGAGGTAGAGCAGAGGTAGAGCCAGGTAGAGAAGAGGTAGAGCCAGGTAGAGCAGAGGTATATAGAGCCAGGTAGAGGCAGGTAGAGCAGAGGTAGAGCCAGGTAGAGCAGAGGTAGAGCCAGGTAGAGCCAGGTAGAGCAGAGGTAGAGCCAGGAAGAGCAGAGGTAGAGCCAGGTAGAGCAGAGGTAGAGCAGAGGTAGAGCAGAGGTAGAGCCAGGTAGAGCAGAGGTAGAGCCAGGTAGAGCAGAGGTAGAGCCAGGTAGAGCAGAGGTAGAGCAGAGGTAGAGCCAGGTAGAGCAGAGGTAGAGCAGAGGTAGAGCCAGGTAGAGCAGAGGTAGAGCCAGGTAGAGCAGAGGTAGAGCCAGGTAGAGCCAGGTAGAGCAGAGGTAGAGCAGAGGTAGAGCCAGGTAGAGCAGAGGTAGAGCAGAGGTAGAGCCAGGAAGAGCAGTGGTAGAGCAGAGGTAGAGCCAGGTAGAGCAGAGGTAGAGCCAGGTAGAGCAGAGGTAGAGCCAGATAGAGCCAGGTAGAGCAGAGGTAGAGCCAGGTAGAGCAGAGGTAGAGCAGAGGTAGAGCCAGGTAGAGCAGAGGTAGAGCCAGGTAGAGCAGAGGTAGAGCCAGGTAGAGCAGAGGTAGAGCAGAGGTAGAGCCAGGTAAAGCAGCGGTAGAGCCAGGTAGAGCAGAGGTAGAGCCAGGTAGAGCAGAGGTAGAGCCAGGTAGAGCCAGGTTGAGCAGAGGTAGAGCCAGGTAGAGCAGAGGTAGAGCCAGGTAGAGCAGAGGTAGAGCAGAGGTAGAGCAGAGGTAGAGCCAGGTAGAGCAGAGGTAGAGCCAGGTAGAGCAGAGGTAGAGCCAGGTAGAGCAGAGGTAGAGCCAGGTAGAGCCAGGTAGAGCAGAGGTAGAGCAGAGGTAGAGCCAGGTAGAGCAGAGGTAGAGCAGAGGTAGAGCCAGGTAGAGCAGAGGTAGAGCAGAGGTAGAGCCAGGTAGAGCAGAGGTAGAGCCAGGTAGAGCAGAGGTATATAGAGCCAGGTAGAGGCAGGTAGAGCAGAGGTAGAGCCAGGTAGAGCAGAGGTAGAGCCAGGTAGAGCAGTGGTAGAGCAGAGGTAGAGCCAGGTAGAGCAGAGGTAGAGCCAGGTAGAGCAGTGGTAGAGCCAGGTAGAGCAGAGGTAGAGCAGAGGTAGAGCCAGGTAGAGCAGAGGTAGAGCAGAGGTAGAGCCAGGTAGAGCAGAGGTAGAGCCAGGTAGAGCAGAGGTAGAGCCAGGTAGAGCCAGGTAGAGCAGAGGTAGAGCCAGGTAGAGCAGAGGTAGAGCCAGGTAGAGCAGAGGTAGAGCAGAGGTAGAGCCAGGTAGAGCAGAGGTAGAGCAGAGGTAGAGCCAGGTAGAGCAGAGGTAGAGCCAGGCAGAGCCAGGTAGAGCAGAGGTAGAGATGAGGTAGAGCCAGGTAGAGCAGAGGTAGAGCCAGGTAGAGCAGAGGTAGAGCCAGGTAGAGCGAGGTAGAGCAGAGGTAGAGCCAGGTAGAGCAGAGGTAGAGCCAGGTAGAGCAGAGGTAGAGCCAGGTAGAGCAGAGGTATAGCCAGGTAGAGCAGAGGTAGAGCCAGGTAGAGCAGAGGTAGAGCAGAGGTAGAGCCAGGTACAGCAGAGGTAGAGCCAGGTAGAGCAGAGGTAGAGCCAGGTAGAGCAGAGGTAGAGCCAGGTAAAGCCAGGTAGAGCAGAGGTAGAGCCAGGTAGAGCAGAGGTAGAGCCAGGTAGAGCAGAGGTAGAGCAGAGGTAGAGCCAGGTAGAGCAGAGGTAGAGCAGAGGTAGAGCCAGGTAGAGCAGAGGTAGAGCAGAGGTAGAGTCAGGTAGAGCTGAGGTAGAGCTAGGTAGAGCAGAGGTAGAGCAGAGGTAGAGCCAGGTAGAGCAGAGGTAGAGCAGAGGTAGAGCCAGGTAGAGCAGAGGTAGAGCCAGGTAGAGCAGTGGTAGAGCCAGGTAGAGCAGAGGTAGAGCAGAGGTAGAGCCAGGTAGAGCAGAGGTAGAGCAGAGGTAGAGCCAGGTAGAGCAGAGGTAGAGCCAGGTAGAGCAGAGGTAGAGCCAGGTAGAGCCAGGTAGAGCAGAGATAGAGCAGAGGTAGAGCCAGGTAGAGCAGAGGTAGAGCAGAGGTAGAGCCAGGTAGAGCAGAGGTAGAGCCAGGTAGAGCAGAGGTAGAGCCAGGTAGAGCAGTGGTAGAGCCAGGTAGAGCCAGGTAGAGCAGAGGTAGAGCCAGGTAGAGCAGAGGTAGAGCCAGGTAGAGCAGAGGTAGAGCCAGGTAGAGCGAGGTAGAGCAGAGGTAGAGCAGAGGTAGAGCCAGGTAGAGCAGAGGTAGAGCAGAGGTAGAGCCAGGTAGAGCAGAGGTAGAGCAGAGGTAGAGCCAGGTAGAGCAGAGGTAGAGCAGAGGTAGAGCCAGGTAGAGCAGAGGTAGAGCAGAGGTAGAGCCAGGTAGAGAAGAGGTAGAGCCAGGTAGAGCAGAGGTATATAGAGCCAGGTAGAGGCAGGTAGAGCAGAGGTAGAGCCAGGTAGAGCAGAGGTAGAGCCAGGTAGAGCCAGGTAGAGCAGAGGTAGAGCCAGGAAGAGCAGAGGTAGAGCCAGGTAGAGCAGAGGTAGAGCAGAGGTAGAGCAGAGGTAGAGCCAGGTAGAGCAGAGGTAGAGGCAGGTAGAGCAGAGGTAGAGCCAGGTAGAGCAGAGGTAGAGCAGAGGTAGAGCCAGGTAGAGCAGAGGTAGAGCAGAGGTAGAGCCAGGTAGAGCAGAGGTAGAGCCAGGTAGAGCAGAGGTAGAGCCAGGTAGAGCCAGGTAGAGCAGAGGTAGAGCAGAGGTAGAGCCAGGTAGAGCAGAGGTAGAGCAGAGGTAGAGCCAGGAAGAGCAGTGGTAGAGCAGAGGTAGAGCCAGGTAGAGCAGAGGTAGAGCCAGGTAGAGCAGAGGTAGAGCCAGATAGAGCCAGGTAGAGCAGAGGTAGAGCCAGGTAGAGCAGAGGTAGAGCAGAGGTAGAGCCAGGTAGAGCAGAGGTAGAGCCAGGTAGAGCAGAGGTAGAGCCAGGTAGAGCAGAGGTAGAGCAGAGGTAGAGCCAGGTAAAGCAGCGGTAGAGCCAGGTAGAGCAGAGGTAGAGCCAGGTAGAGCAGAGGTAGAGCCAGGTAGAGCCAGGTTGAGCAGAGGTAGAGCCAGGTAGAGCAGAGGTAGAGCCAGGTAGAGCAGAGGTAGAGCAGAGGTAGAGCAGAGGTAGAGCCAGGTAGAGCAGAGGTAGAGCCAGGTAGAGCAGAGGTAGAGCCAGGTAGAGCAGAGGTAGAGCCAGGTAGAGCCAGGTAGAGCAGAGGTAGAGCAGAGGTAGAGCCAGGTAGAGCAGAGGTAGAGCAGAAGTAGAGCCAGGTAGAGCAGAGGTAGAGCCAGGTAGAGCAGAGGTAGAGCCAGGTAGAGCAGAGGTAGAGCCAGGTAGAGCCAGGTAGAGCAGAGGTAGAGCCAGGTAGAGCAGAGGTAGAGCCAGGTAGAGCAGAGGTAGAGCAGAGGTAGAGCCAGGTAGAGCAGAGGTAGAGCCAGGTAGAGCAGAGGTAAGCCAGGTAGAGCCAGGTAGAGCTGAGGTAGAGCCAGGTAGAGCAGAGGTAGAGCTAGGTAGAGCAGAGGTAGAGCAGAGGTAGAGCCAGGTAGAGCAGAGGTAGAGCAGAGGTAGAGCCAGGTAGAGCAGAGGTAGAGCAGAGGTAGAGCCAGGTAGAGCAGAGGTAGAGCAGAGGTAGAGCCAGGTAGAACAGAGGTAGAGCAGAGGTAGAGCCAGGTAGAGAAGAGGTAGAGCCAGGTAGAGTAGAGGTATATAGAGCCAGGTAGAGGCAGATAGAGCAGAGGTAGAGCCAGGTAGAGCAGAGGTAGAGCCAGGTAGAGCCAGGTAGAGCAGAGGTAGAGCCAGGTAGAGCAGAGGTAGAGCCAGGTAGAGCAGAGGTAGAGCAGAGGTAGAGCAGAGGTAGAGCCAGGTAGAGCAGAGGTAGAGCCAGGTAGAGCCAGGTAGAGCAGAGGTAGAGCAGAGGTAGAGCCAGGTAGAGCAGAGGTAGAGCAGAGGTAGAGCCAGGTAGAGCAGAGGTAGAGCCAGGTAGAGCAGAGGTAGAGCCAGGTAGAGCACAGGTAGAGCAGAGGTAGAGCCAGGTAAAGCAGAGGTAAAGCAGAGGTAGAGCCAGGTAGAGCAGAGGTAGAGCCAGGTAGAGCAGAGGTAGAGCCAGGTAGAGCCAGGTAGAGCAGAGGTAGAGCAGAGGTAGAGCCAGGTAGAGCAGAGGTAGAGCAGAGGTAGAGCTAGGTAGAGCAGAGGTAGAGCCAGGTAGAGCAGAGGTAGAGCCAGGTAGAGCAGAGGTAGAGCCAGGTAGAGCCAGGTAGAGCAGAGGTAGAGCCAGGTAGAGCAGAGGTAGAGCCAGGTAGAGCAGAGGTAGAGCAGAGGTAGAGCCAGGTAGAGCAGAGGTAGAGCAGAGGTAGAGCCAGGTAGAGCAGAGGTAGAGCCAGGTAGAGCAGAGGTAGAGCCAGGTAGAGCAGAGGTAGAGCAGAGGTAGAGCCAGGTAGAGCAGAGGTATAGCAGAGGTAGAGCCAGGTAGAGCAGAGGTAGAGCCAGGTAGAGCAGAGGTAGAGCCAGGTAGAGCAGAGGTAGAGCCAGGTAGATCCAGGTAGAGCAGAGGTAGAGCCAGGTAGAGCTGTGGTAGAGCCAGGTAGAGCAGAGGTAGAGCCAGGTAGAGCCAGGTAGAGCTGAGGTAGAGCCAGGTAGAGCAGAGGTAGAGCTAGGTAGAGCAGAGGTAGAGCAGAGGTAGAGCCAGGTAGAGCAGAGGTAGAGCCAGGTAGAGCAGAGGTAGAGCAGAGGTATAGCCAGGTAGAGCAGAGGTAGAGCCAGGTAGAGCAGAGGTAGAGCCAGGTAGAGCAGAGGTAGAGCCAGGTAGAGCAGAGGTAGAGCAGAGGTAGAGCCAGGTCGAGCAGAGGTAGAGCCAGGTAGAGCAGAGGTAGAACAGAGGTAGAGCCAGGTAGAGCTGAGGTAGAGCCAGGTAGAGCAGAGGTAGAGCCAGGTAGAGCAGTGGTAGAGCAGAGGTAGAGCCAGGTAGAGCAGAGGTAGAGCCAGGTAGAGCAGAGGTAGAGCCAGGTAGAGCAGAGGTAGAGCCAGGTAGAGCCAGGTAGAGCAGAGGTAGAGCCAGGTAGAGCAGAGGTAGAGCCAGGTAGAGCAGAGGTAGAGCCAGGTAGAGCAGAGGTAGAGCAGAGGTAGAGCCAGGTAGAGCAGAGGTAGAGCCAGGTAGAGCAGAGGTAGAGCCAGGTAGAGCAGAGGTAGAGCCAGGTAGAGCCAGGTAGAGCAGAGGTAGAGACAGGTAGAGCAGTGGTAGAGCAGAGGTAGAGCCAGGTAGAGCAGAGGTAGAGCCAGGTAGAGCAGAGGTAGAGCCAGGTAGAGCCAGGTAGAGCTGAGGTAGAGCCAGGTAGAGCAGAGGTAGAGCTAGGTAGAGCAGAGGTAGAGCAGAGGTAGAGCAGAGGTAGAGCAGAGGTAGAGCCAGGTAGAGCAGAGGTAGAGCCAGGTAGAGCAGAGGTAGAGCAGAGGTAGAGCCAGGTAGAGCCAGGTAGAGCTGAGGTAGAGCCAGGTAGAGCAGAGGTAGAGCTAGGTAGAGCAGAGGTAGAGCAGAGGTAGAGCCAGGTAGAGCAGAGGTAGAGCAGAGGTAGAGCCAGGTAGAGCAGAGGTAGAGCCAGGTAGAGCAGAGGTAGAGCAGAGGTAGAGCCTGGTAGAGCAGAGGTAGAGCCAGGTAGAGCAGAGGTAGAGCCAGGTAGAGCAGAGGTAGAGCCAGGTAGAGCAGAGGTAGAGCAGAGGTAGAGCCAGGTAGAGCAGAGGTAGAGCCAGGTAGAGCAGAGGTAGAGCCAGGTAGAGCAGAGGTAGAGCCAGGTAGAGCCAGGTAGAGCAGAGGTAGAGCAGAGGTAGAGCCAGGTAGAGCAGAGGTAGAGCCAGGTAGAGCCAGGTAGAGCAGAGGTAGAGCAGAGGTAGAGCCAGGTAGAGCAGAGGTAGAGCCAGGTAGAGCAGAGGTAGAGCAAGGTAGAGCAGAGGTAGAGCCAGGTAGAGCAGAGGTAGAGCAGAGGTAGAGCAGAGGTAGAGCAGAGGTAGAGCGAGGTAGAGCAGAGGCAGAGCCAGGTAGGGCAGAGGTAGAGCAGAGGTAGAGCCAGGTCGAGCAGAGGTAGAGCCAGGTAGAGCAGAGGTAGAGCCAGGTAGAGCAGAGGTAGAGCCAGGTAGAGCAGAGGTAGAGCCAGGTAGAGCCAGGTAGAGCAGAGGTAGAGCAGAGGTAGAGCCAGGTAGAGCAGAGGTAGAGCCAGGTAGAGCAGAGGTAGAGCCAGGTAGAGCAGAGGTAGAGCCAGGTAGAGCAGAGGTAGTGCCAGGTAGAGCAGAGGTATAGCCAGGTAGAGCAGAGGTAGAGCCAGGTAGAGCAGAGGAAGAGCAGAGGTAGAGCCAGGTAGAGCAGAGGTAGAGCCAGGTAGAGCCAGGTAGAGCAGAGGTAGAGCAGAGGTAGAGCCAGGTAGAGCAGAGGTAGAGCAGAGGTAGAGCCAGGTAGAGCAGAGGTAGAGCCAGGTAGAGCAGAGGTAGAGCCAGGTAGAGCAGAGGTAGAGCCAGGTAGAGCCAGGTAGAGCAGAGGTAGAGCCAGGTAGAGCAGAGGTAGAGCCAGGTAGAGCAGAGGTAGAGCAGAGGTAGAGCCAGGTAGAGCAGAGGTAGAGCAGAGGTAGAGCCAGGTAGAGCAGAGGTAGAGCAGAGGTAGAGCCAGGTAGAGCAGAGGTAGAGCTAGGTAGAGCAGAGGTGGAGCAGAGGTAGAGCCAGGTAGAGCAGAGGTAGAGCAGAGGTAGAGCCAGGTAGAGCAGAGGTAGAGCAGAGGTAGAGCCAGGTAGAGCATAGGTAGAGCCAGGTAGAGCAGAGGTAGAGCCAGGTAGAGCCAGGTAGAGCAGAGGTAGAGCCAGGTAGAGCAGAGGTAGAGCCAGGTAGAGCAAAGGTAGAGACAGGTAGAGCAGAGGTAGAGCCAGGCAGAGCCAGGTAGAGCAGAGGTAGAGATGAGGTAGAGCCAGGTAGAGCAGAGGTAGAGCCAGGTAGAGCAGAGGTAGAGCCAGGTAGAGCGAGGTAGAGCAGAGGTAGAGCAGAGGTAGAGCCAGGTAGAGCAGAGGTAGAGCAGAGGTAGAGCCAGGTAGAGCAGAGGTAGAGCCAGGTAGAGCAGAGGTAGAGCCAGGTAGAGCAGAGGTAGAGCCAGGTAGAGCCAGGTAGAGCAGAGGTAGAGCCAGGTAGAGCAGAGGTAGAGCCAGGTAGAGCAGAGGTAGAGCAGAGGTAGAGCCAGGTAGAGCAGAGGTAGAGCAGAGGTAGAGCCAGGTAGAGCAGAGGTAGAGCCAGGCAGAGCCAGGTAGAGCAGAGGTAGAGATGAGGTAGAGCCAGGTAGAGCAGAGGTAGAGCCAGGTAGAGCAGAGGTAGAGCCAGGTAGAGCGAGGTAGAGCAGAGGTAGAGCCAGGTAGAGCAGAGGTAGAGCCAGGTAGAGCAGAGGTAGAGCCAGGTAGAGCAGAGGTATAGCCAGGTAGAGCAGAGGTAGAGCCAGGTAGAGCAGAGGTAGAGCAGAGGTAGAGCCAGGTAGAGCAGAGGTAGAGCCAGGTAGAGCCAGGTAGAGCAGAGGTAGAGCAGAGGTAGAGCCAGGTAGAGCAGAGGTAGAGCAGAGGTAGAGCCAGTTAGAGCAGAGGTAGAGCCAGGTAGAGCAGAGGTAGAGCCAGGTAGAGCAGAGGTAGAGCCAGGTAGAGCCAGGTAGAGCAGAGGTAGAGCCAGGTAGAGCAGAGGTAGAGCCAGGTAGAGCAGAGGTAGAGCAGAGGTAGAGCCAGGTTGAGCAGAGGTAGAGCAGAGGTAGAGCCAGGTAGAGCAGAGGTAGAGCAGAGGTAGAGCCAGGTAGAGCAGAGGTAGAGCTAGGTAGAGCAGAGGTAGAGCAGAGGTAGAGCCAGGTAGAGCAGAGGTAGAGCAGAGGTAGAGCCAGGTAGAGCATAGGTAGAGCCAGGTAGAGCAGAGGTAGAGCCAGGTAGAGCCAGGTAGAGCAGAGGTAGAGCCAGGTAGAGCAGAGGTAGAGCCAGGTAGAGCAGAGGTAGAGCCAGGTAGAGCAGAGGTAGAGCAGAGGTAGAGCCAGGTAGAGCAGAGGTAGAGCCAGGCAGAGCCAGGTAGAGCAGAGGTAGAGATGAGGTAGAGCCAGGTAGAGCAGAGGTAGAGCCAGGTAGAGCGAGGTAGAGCAGAGGTAGAGCAGAGGTAGAGCCAGGTAGAGCAGAGGTAGAGCAGAGGTAGAGCCAGGTAGAGCAGAGGTAGAGCCAGGTAGAGCAGAGGTAGAGCCAGGTAGAGCAGAGGTAGAGCCAGGTAGAGCCAGGTAGAGCAGAGGTAGAGCCAGGTAGAGCAGAGGTAGAGCCAGGTAGAGCAGAGGTAGAGCAGAGGTAGAGCCAGGTAGAGCAGAGGTAGAGCAGAGGTAGAGCCAGGTAGAGCAGAGGTAGAGCAGAGGTAGAGCCAGTAGAGCAGAGGTAGAGCCAGGTAGAGCAGAGGTATATAGAGCCAGGTAGAGGCAGGTAGAGCAGAGGTAGAGCCAGGTAGAGCAGAGGTAGAGCCAGGTAGAGCAGTGGTAGAGCAGAGGTAGAGCCAGGTAGAGCAGAGGTAGAGCAGAGGTAGAGCCAGGTAGAGCAGAGGTAGAGCAGAGGTAGAGCCAGGTAGAGCAGAGGTAGAGCCAGGTAGAGCAGAGGTAGAGCCAGGTAGAGCCAGGTAGAGCAGAGGTAGAGCCAGGCAGAGCCAGGTAGAGCAGAGGTAGAGATGAGGTAGAGCCAGGTAGAGCAGAGGTAGAGCCAGGTAGAGCGAGGTAGAGCAGAGGTAGAGCAGAGGTAGAGCCAGGTAGAGCAGAGGTAGAGCAGAGGTAGAGCCAGGTAGAGCAGAGGTAGAGCCAGGTAGAGCAGAGGTAGAGCCAGGTAGAGCAGAGGTAGAGCCAGGTAGAGCCAGGTAGAGCAGAGGTAGAGCCAGGTAGAGCAGAGGTAGAGCCAGGTAGAGCAGAGGTAGAGCAGAGGTAGAGCCAGGTAGAGCAGAGGTAGAGCAGAGGTAGAGCCAGGTAGAGCAGAGGTAGAGCAGAGGTAGAGCCAGTAGAGCAGAGGTAGAGCCAGGTAGAGCAGAGGTATATAGAGCCAGGTAGAGGCAGGTAGAGCAGAGGTAGAGCCAGGTAGAGCAGAGGTAGAGCCAGGTAGAGCAGTGGTAGAGCAGAGGTAGAGCCAGGTAGAGCAGAGGTAGAGCAGAGGTAGAGCCAGGTAGAGCAGAGGTAGAGCAGAGGTAGAGCCAGGTAGAGCAGAGGTAGAGCCAGGTAGAGCAGAGGTAGAGCCAGGTAGAGCCAGGTAGAGCAGAGGTAGAGCCAGGCAGAGCCAGGTAGAGCAGAGGTAGAGATGAGGTAGAGCCAGGTAGAGCAGAGGTAGAGCCAGGTAGAGCAGAGGTAGAGCCAGGTAGAGCGAGGTAGAGCAGAGGTAGAGCCAGGTAGAGCAGAGGTAGAGCCAGGTAGAGCAGAGGTAGAGCCAGGTAGAGCAGAGGTATAGCCAGGTAGAGCAGAGGTAGAGCCAGGTAGAGCAGAGGTAGAGCAGAGGTAGAGCCAGGTACAGCAGAGGTAGAGCCAGGTAGAGCAGAGGTAGAGCCAGGTAGAGCAGAGGTAGAGCCAGGTAAAGCCAGGTAGAGCAGAGGTAGAGCCAGGTAGAGCAGAGGTAGAGCCAGGTAGAGCAGAGGTAGAGCAGAGGTAGAGCCAGGTAGAGCAGAGGTAGAGCAGAGGTAGAGCCAGGTAGAGCAGAGGTAGAGCAGAGGTAGAGCCAGGTAGAGCTGAGGTAGAGCTAGGTAGAGCAGAGGTAGAGCAGAGGTAGAGCCAGGTAGAGCAGAGGTAGAGCAGAGGTAGAGCCAGGTAGAGCAGAGGTAGAGCCAGGTAGAGCAGTGGTAGAGCCAGGTAGAGCAGAGGTAGAGCAGAGGTAGAGCCAGGTAGAGCAGAGGTAGAGCAGAGGTAGAGCCAGGTAGAGCAGAGGTAGAGCCAGGTAGAGCAGAGGTAGAGCCAGGTAGAGCCAGGTAGAGCAGAGATAGAGCAGAGGTAGAGCCAGGTAGAGCAGAGGTAGAGCAGAGGTAGAGCCAGGTAGAGCAGAGGTAGAGCCAGGTAGAGCAGAGGTAGAGCCAGGTAGAGCAGAGGTAGAGCCAGGTAGAGCCAGGTAGAGCAGAGGTAGAGCCAGGTAGAGCAGAGGTAGAGCCAGGTAGAGCAGAGGTAGAGCCAGGTAGAGCGAGGTAGAGCAGAGGTAGAGCAGAGGTAGAGCCAGGTAGAGCAGAGGTAGAGCAGAGGTAGAGCCAGGTAGAGCAGAGGTAGAGCAGAGGTAGAGCCAGGTAGAGCAGAGGTAGAGCAGAGGTAGAGCCAGGTAGAGCAGAGGTAGAGCAGAGGTAGAGCCAGGTAGAGAAGAGGTAGAGCCAGGTAGAGCAGAGGTATATAGAGCCAGGTAGAGGCAGGTAGAGCAGAGGTAGAGCCAGGTAGAGCAGAGGTAGAGCCAGGTAGAGCCAGGTAGAGCAGAGGTAGAGCCAGGAAGAGCAGAGGTAGAGCCAGGTAGAGCAGAGGTAGAGCAGAGGTAGAGCAGAGGTAGAGCAGAGGTAGAGCCAGGTAGAGCAGAGGTAGATCCAGGTAGAGCAGAGGTAGAGCCAGGTAGAGCCAGGTAGAGCAGAGGTAGAGCAGAGGTAGAGCCAGGTAGAGCAGAGGTAGAGCAGAGGTAGAGCCAGGTAGAGCAGAGGTAGAGCCAGGTAGAGCAGAGGTAGAGCCAGGTAGAGCCAGGTAGAGCAGAGGTAGAGCAGAGGTAGAGCCAGGTAGAGCAGAGGTAGAGCAGAGGTAGAGCCAGGAAGAGCAGTGGTAGAGCAGAGGTAGAGCCAGGTAGAGCAGAGGTAGAGCCAGGTAGAGCAGAGGTAGAGCCAGATAGAGCCAGGTAGAGCAGAGGTAGAGCCAGGTAGAGCAGAGGTAGAGCAGAGGTAGAGCCAGGTAGAGCAGAGGTAGAGCCAGGTAGAGCAGAGGTAGAGCCAGGTAGAGCAGAGGTAGAGCAGAGGTAGAGCCAGGTAAAGCAGCGGTAGAGCCAGGTAGAGCAGAGGTAGAGCCAGGTAGAGCAGAGGTAGAGCCAGGTAGAGCCAGGTTGAGCAGAGGTAGAGCCAGGTAGAGCAGAGGTAGAGCCAGGTAGAGCAGAGGTAGAGCAGAGGTAGAGCAGAGGTAGAGCCAGGTAGAGCAGAGGTAGAGCCAGGTAGAGCAGAGGTAGAGCCAGGTAGAGCAGAGGTAGAGCCAGGTAGAGCCAGGTAGAGCAGAGGTAGAGCAGAGGTAGAGCCAGGTAGAGCAGAGGTAGAGCAGAAGTAGAGCCAGGTAGAGCAGAGGTAGAGCCAGGTAGAGCAGAGGTAGAGCCAGGTAGAGCAGAGGTAGAGCCAGGTAGAGCCAGGTAGAGCAGAGGTAGAGCCAGGTAGAGCAGAGGTAGAGCCAGGTAGAGCAGAGGTAGAGCAGAGGTAGAGCCAGGTAGAGCAGAGGTAGAGCCAGGTAGAGCAGAGGTAAGCCAGGTAGAGCCAGGTAGAGCTGAGGTAGAGCCAGGTAGAGCAGAGGTAGAGCTAGGTAGAGCAGAGGTAGAGCAGAGGTAGAGCCAGGTAGAGCAGAGGTAGAGCAGAGGTAGAGCCAGGTAGAGCAGAGGTAGAGCAGAGTTAGAGCCAGGTAGAGCAGAGGTAGAGCAGAGGTAGAGCCAGGTAGAACAGAGGTAGAGCAGAGGTAGAGCCAGGTAGAGAAGAGGTAGAGCCAGGTAGAGTAGAGGTATATAGAGCCAGGTAGAGGCAGATAGAGCAGAGGTAGAGCCAGGTAGAGCAGAGGTAGAGCCAGGTAGAGCCAGGTAGAGCAGAGGTAGAGCCAGGTAGAGCAGAGGTAGAGCCAGGTAGAGCAGAGGTAGAGCAGAGGTAGAGCAGAGGTAGAGCCAGGTAGAGCAGAGGTAGAGCCAGGTAGAGCCAGGTAGAGCAGAGGTAGAGCAGAGGTAGAGCCAGGTAGAGCAGAAGTAGAGCAGAGGTAGAGCCAGGTAGAGCAGAGGTAGAGCCAGGTAGAGCAGAGGTAGAGCCAGGTAGAGCACAGGTAGAGCAGAGGTAGAGCCAGGTAGAGCAGAGGTAAAGCAGAGGTAGAGCCAGGTAGAGCAGAGGTAGAGCCAGGTAGAGCAGAGGTAGAGCCAGGTAGAGCCAGGTAGAGCAGAGGTAGAGCAGAGGTAGAGCCAGGTAGAGCAGAGGTAGAGCAGAGGTAGAGCTAGGTAGAGCAGAGGTAGAGCCAGGTAGAGCAGAGGTAGAGCCAGGTAGAGCAGAGGTAGAGCCAGGTAGAGCCAGGTAGAGCAGAGGTAGAGCCAGGTAGAGCAGAGGTAGAGCCAGGTAGAGCAGAGGTAGAGCAGAGGTAGAGCCAGGTAGAGCAGAGGTAGAGCAGAGGTAGAGCCAGGTAGAGCAGAGGTAGAGCCAGGTAGAGCAGAGGTAGAGCCAGGTAGAGCAGAGGTAGAGCAGAGGTAGAGCCAGGTAGAGCAGAGGTATAGCAGAGGTAGAGCCAGGTAGAGCAGAGGTAGAGCCAGGTAGAGCAGAGGTAGAGCCAGGTAGAGCAGAGGTAGAGCCAGGTAGATCCAGGTAGAGCAGAGGTAGCGCCAGGTAGAGCAGTGGTAGAGCCAGGTAGAGCAGAGGTAGAGCCAGGTAGAGCCAGGTAGAGCTGAGGTAGAGCCAGGTAGAGCAGAGGTAGAGCTAGGTAGAGCAGAGGTAGAGCAGAGGTAGAGCCAGGTAGAGCAGAGGTAGAGCCAGGTAGAGCAGAGGTAGAGCAGAGGTATAGCCAGGTAGAGCAGAGGTAGAGCCAGGTAGAGCAGAGGTAGAGCCAGGTAGAGCAGAGGTAGAGCCAGGTAGAGCAGAGGTAGAGCAGAGGTAGAGCCAGGTCGAGCAGAGGTAGAGCCAGGTAGAGCAGAGGTAGAGCCAGGTAGAGCCAGGTAGAGCAGAGGTAGAGCCAGGTAGAGCAGAGGTAGAACAGAGGTAGAGCCAGGTAGAGCTGAGGTAGAGCCAGGTAGAGCAGAGGTAGAGCCAGGTAGAGCAGTGGTAGAGCAGAGGTAGAGCCAGGTAGAGCAGAGGTAGAGCCAGGTAGAGCAGAGGTAGAGCCAGGTAGAGCAGAGGTAGAGCCAGGTAGAGCCAGGTAGAGCAGAGGTAGAGCCAGGTAGAGCAGAGGTAGAGCCAGGTAGAGCAGAGGTAGAGCCAGGTAGAGCAGAGGTAGAGCAGAGGTAGAGCAAGGTAGAGCAGAGGTAGAGCAGAGGTAGAGCCAGGTAGAGCTGAGGTAGAGCCAGGTAGAGCCAGGTAGAGCCAGGTAGAGCAGAGGTAGAGCCAGGTAGAGCAGTGGTAGAGCCAGGTAGAGCAGAGGTAGAGCCAGGTAGAGCCAGGTAGAGCTGAGGTAGAGCCAGGTAGAGCAGAGGTAGAGCTAGGTAGAGCAGAGGTAGAGCAGAGGTAGAGCCAGGTAGAGCAGAGGTAGAGCAGAGGTAGAGCCAGGTAGAGCAGAGGTAGAGCCAGGTAGAGCAGAGGTAGAGCAGAGGTAGAGCCAGGTAGAGCAGAGGTAGAGCCAGGTAGAGCAGAGATAGAGCCAGGTAGAGCAGAGGTAGAGCCAGGTAGAGCAGAGGTAGAGCAGAGGTAGAGCCAGGTCGAGCAGAGGTAGAGACAGGTAGAGCAGAGGTAGAGCCAGGTATACGTAGAGCAGAGGTAGAGCCAGGTAGAGCAGAGGTAGAGCAAGGTAGAGCAGAGGTAGAACAGAGGTAGAGCCAGGTAGAGCTGAGGTAGAGCCAGGTAGAGCAGAGGTAGAGCCAGGTAGAGCAGTGGTAGAGCAGAGGTAGAGCCAGGTAGAGCAGAGGTAGAGCCAGGTAGAGCAGAGGTAGAGCCAGGTAGAGCAGAGGTAGAGCCAGGTAGAGCCAGGTAGAGCAGAGGTAGAGCCAGGTAGAGCAGAGGTAGAGCCAGGTAGAGCAGAGGTAGAGCCAGGTAGAGCAGAGGTAGAGCAGAGGTAGAGCCAGGTAGAGCAGAGGTAGAGCCAGGTAGAGCAGAGGTAGAGCCAGGTAGAGCAGAGGTAGAGCAGAGGTAGAGCCAGGTAGAGCAGAGGTAGAGCAGAGGTAGAGCCAGGTAGAGCAGAGGTAGAGCCTGGTAGAGCAGAGGTAGAGCCAGGTAGAGCAGAGGTAGAGCAGAGGTAGAGCCAGGTAGAGCAGAGGTAGAGCAGAGGTAGAGCAGAGGTAGAGCCAGGTAGAGCAGAGGTAGAGCCAGGTAGAGCCAGGTAGAGCAGAGGTAGAGCAGAGGTAGAGCCAGGTAGAGCAGAGGTAGAGCAGAGGTAGAGCCAGGTAGAGCAGAGGTAAAGCCAGGTAGAGCAGAGGTAGAGCCAGGTAGAGCAGAGGTAGAGCCAGGTAGAGCCAGGTAGAGCAGAGGTAGAGCCAGGTAGAGCAGAGGTAGAGCCAGGTAGAGCAGAGGTAGAGCAGAGGTAGAGCCAGGTAGAGCAGAGGTAGAGCAGAGGTAGAGCAGAGGTAGAGCCAGGTAGAGCAGAGGTAGAGCCAGGTAGAGCCAGGTAGAGCAGAGGTAGAGCAGAGGTAGAGCCAGGTAGAGCAGAGGTAGAGCAGAGGTAGAGCCAGGTAGAGCAGAGGTAGAGCCAGGTAGAGCAGAGGTAGAGCCAGGTAGATCAGAGGTAGAGCCAGGTAGAGCCAGGTAGAGCAGAGGTAGAGCCAGGTAGAGCAGTGGTAGAGCAGAGGTAGAGCCAGGTAGAGCAGAGGTAGAGCCAGGTAGAGCAGAGGTAGAGCCAGGTAGAGCCAGGTAGAGCTGAGGTAGAGCCAGGTAGAGCACAGGTAGAGCTAGGTAGAGCAGAGGTAGAGCAGAGGTAGAGCCAGGTAGAGCAGAGGTAGAGCAGAGGTAGAGCAAGGTAGAGCAGAGGTAGAGCCAGGTAGAGCAGAGGTAGAGCAGAGGTAGAGCCAGGTAGAGCAGAGGTAGAGCCAGGTAGAGCAGAGGTAGAGCCAGGTAGAGCCAGGTAGAGCAGTGGTAGAGCCAGGTTGAGCAGAGGTAGAGCAGAGGTAGAGCCAGGTAGAGCAGAGGTAGAGCCAGGTAGAGCAGAGGTAGAGCCAGGTAGAGCAGAGGTACAGCCAGGTAGAGCCAGGTAGAGCAGAGGTAGAGCAGAGGTAGAGCCAGGTAGAGCAGAGGTAGAGCAAAGGTAGAGCCAGGTAGAGCAGAGGCAGAGCCAGGTAGAGCAGAGGTAGAGCCAGGTCGAGCAGAGGTAGAGCCAGGTAGAGCAGAGGTAGAGCTAGGTATACGTAGAGCAGAGGTAGAGCCAGGTAGAGCAGAGGTAGAGCCAGGTAGAGCAGAGGTAGAACAGAGGTAGAGCCAGGTAGAGCTGAGGTAGCCAGGTA
Source organism: Axinella damicornis (assembly GCA_963931865.1). NCBI lineage: Eukaryota > Metazoa > Porifera > Demospongiae > Axinellida > Axinellidae > Axinella > Axinella damicornis. The sequence goes on along the minus strand of OZ007515.1, from coordinate 2,609,413 downwards.
GAGCAGAGATAGAGCCAGGTAGAGCAGTGGTAGAGCAGAGGTAGAGCTAGGTAGAGCAGAGGTAGAGCCAGGTAGAGCAGAGGTAGAGCCTGGTAGAGCCAGGTAGAGCAGAGGTAGAGCAGAGGTAGAGCCAGGTAGAGCAGAGGTAGAGCAGAGGTAGAGCCAGGTAGAGCAGAGGTAGAGCCAGGTAGAGCAGAGGTAGAGCAAGGTAGAGCCAGGTAGAGCAGAGGTAGAGCCAGGTAGAGCAGAGGTAGAGCCAGGTAGAGCAGAGGTAGAGCAGAGGTAGAGCCAGGTAGAGCAGAGGTAGAGCAGAGGTAGAGCCAGGTAGAGCAGAGGTAGAGCAGAGGTAGAGCCAGGTAGAGCAGAGGTAGAGCTAGGTAGAGCAGAGGTAGAGCAGAGGTAGAGCCAGGTAGAGCAGAGGTAGAGCAGAGGTAGAGCCAGGTAGAGCAGAGGTAGAGCAGAGGTAGAGCCAGGTAGAGCATAGGTAGAGCCAGGTAGAGCAGAGGTAGAGCCAGGTAGAGCCAGGTAGAGCAGAGGTAGAGCCAGGTAGAGCAGAGGTAGAGCCAGGTAGAGCAGAGGTAGAGCCAGGTAGAGCAGAGGTAGAGCAGAGGTAGAGCCAGGTAGAGCAGAGGTAGAGCCAGGCAGAGCCAGGTAGAGCAGAGGTAGAGATGAGGTAGAGCCAGGTAGAGCAGAGGTAGAGCCAGGTAGAGCAGAGGTAGAGCCAGGAAGAGCCAGGTAGAGCAGTGGTAGAGCCAGGTTGAGCAGAGGTAGAGCAGAGGTAGAGCCAGGCAGAGCAGAGGTAGAGCCAGGTAGAGCAGAGGTAGAGCCAGGTAGAGCAGAGGTAGAGCCAGGTAGAGCCAGGTAGAGCAGAGGTAGAGCAGAGGTAGAGCCAGGTAGAGCAGAGGTAGAGCAAAGGTAGAGCCAGGTAGAGCAGAGGCAGAGCCAGGTAGAGCAGAGGTAGAGCAGAGGTAGAGCCAGGTCGAGCAGAGGTAGAGCCAGGTAGAGCAGAGGTAGAGCTAGGTATACGTAGAGCAGAGGTAGAGCCAGGTAGAGCAGAGGTAGAACAGAGGTAGAGCCAGGTACAGCTGAGGTAGAGCCAGGTAGAGCAGAGATAGAGCCAGGTAGAGCAGTGGTAGAGCAGAGGTAGAGCTAGGTAGAGCAGAGGTAGAGCCAGGTAGAGCAGAGGTAGAGCCAGGTAGAGCCAGGTAGAGCAGAGGTAGAGCAGAGGTAGAGCCAGGTAGAGCAGAGGTAGAGCAGAGGTAGAGCCAGGTAGAGCAGAGGTAGAGCCAGGTAGAGCAGAGGTAGAGCCAGGTAGAGCAGAGGTAGAGCCAGGTAGAGCCAGGTAGAGCAGAGGTAGAGCCAGGTAGAGCAGAGGTAGAGCCAGGTAGAGCAGAGGTAGAGCAGAGGTAGAGCCAGGTAGAGCAGAGGTAGAGCAGAGGTAGAGCCAGGTAGAGCAGAGGTAGAGCAGAGGTAGAGCCAGGTAGAGCAGAGGTAGAGCTAGGTAGAGCAGAGGTAGAGCAGAGGTAGAGCCAGGTAGAGCAGAGGTAGAGCAGAGGTAGAGCCAGGTAGAGCAGAGGTAGAGCAGAGGTAGAGCCAGGTAGAGCATAGGTAGAGCCTGGTAGAGCAGAGGTAGAGCCAGGTAGAGCCAGGTAGAGCAGTGGTAGAGCAGAGGTAGAGCTAGGTAGAGCAGAGGTAGAGCCAGGTAGAGCAGAGGTAGAGCCAGGTAGAGCCAGGTAGAGCAGAGGTAGAGCAGAGGTAGAGCCAGGTAGAGCAGAGGTAGAGCAGAGGTAGAGCCAGGTAGAGCAGAGGTAGAGCCAGGTAGAGCAGAGGTAGAGCCAGGTAGAGCAGAGGTAGAGCCAGGTAGAGCCAGGTAGAGCAGAGGTAGAGCCAGGTAGAGCAGAGGTAGAGCCAGGTAGAGCAGAGGTAGAGCAGAGGTAGAGCCAGGTAGAGCAGAGGTAGAGCAGAGGTAGAGCCAGGTAGAGCAGAGGTAGAGCAGAGGTAGAGCCAGGTAGAGCAGAGGTAGAGCTAGGTAGAGCAGAGGTAGAGCAGAGGTAGAGCCAGGTAGAGCAGAGGTAGAGCAGAGGTAGAGCCAGGTAGAGCAGAGGTAGAGCAGAGGTAGAGCCAGGTAGAGCATAGGTAGAGCCTGGTAGAGCAGAGGTAGAGCCAGGTAGAGCCAGGTAGAGCAGAGGTAGAGCCAGGTAGAGCAGAGGTAGAGCCAGGTAGAGCAGAGGTAGAGCCAGGTAGAGCAGAGGTAGAGCAGAGGTAGAGCCAGGTAGAGCAGAGGTAGAGGCAGGCAGAGCCAGGTAGAGCAGAGGTAGAGATGAGGTAGTGCCAGGTAGAGCAGAGGTAGAGCCAGGTAGAGCAGAGGTAGAGCCAGGTAGAGCGAGGTAGAGCAGAGGTAGAGCAGAGGTAGAGCCAGGTAGAGCAGAGGTAGAGCAGAGGTAGAGCCAGGTATAGCAGAGGTAGAGCCAGGTAGAGCAGAGGTAGAGCCAGGTAGAGCAGAGGTAGAGCCAGGTAGAGCCAGGTAGAGCAGAGGTAGAGCCAGGTAGAGCAGAGGTAGAGCCAGGTAGAGCAGAGGTAGAGCAGAGGTACAGCCAGGTAGAGCAGAGGTAGAGCAGAGGTAGAGCCAGGTAGAGCAGAGGTAGAGCAGAGGTAGAGCCAGGTAGAGCAGAGGTAGAGCCAGGTAGAGCAGAGGTAGAGCCAGGTAGAGCAGAGGTAGAGCCAGGTAGAGCCAGGTAGAGCAGAGGTAGAGCCAGGTAGAGCAGAGGTAGAGCCAGGTAGAGCAGAGGTAGAGCAGAGGTAGAGCCAGGTAGAGCAGAGGTAGAGCAGAGGTAGAGCCAGGTAGAGCAGAGGTAGAGCAGAGGTAGAGCCAGGTAGAGCAGAGGTAGAGCTAGGTAGAGCAGAGGTAGAGCAGAGGTAGAGCCAGGTAGAGCAGAGGTAGAGCAGAGGTAGAGCCAGGTAGAGCAGAGGTAGAGCAGAGGTAGAGCCAGGTAGAGCATAGGTAGAGCCAGGTAGAGCAGAGGTAGAGCCAGGTAGAGCCAGGTAGAGCAGAGGTAGAGCCAGGTAGAGCAGAGGTAGAGCCAGGTAGAGCAGAGGTAGAGCCAGGTAGAGCAGAGGTAGAGCAGAGGTAGAGCCAGGTAGAGCAGAGGTAGAGCCAGGCAGAGCCAGGTAGAGCAGAGGTAGAGATGAGGTAGAGCCAGGTAGAGCAGAGGTAGAGCCAGGTAGAGCAGAGGTAGAGCCAGGTAGAGCCAGGTAGAGCAGTGGTAGAGCCAGGTTGAGCAGAGGTAGAGCAGAGGTAGAGCCAGGCAGAGCAGAGGTAGAGCCAGGTAGAGCAGAGGTAGAGCCAGGTAGAGCAGAGGTAGAGCCAGGTAGAGCCAGGTAGAGCAGAGGTAGAGCAGAGGTAGAGCCAGGTAGAGAAGAGGTAGAGCAAAGGTAGAGCCAGGTAGAGCAGAGGCAGAGCCAGGTAGAGCAGAGGTAGAGCAGAGGTAAAGCCAGGTCGAGCAGAGGTAGAGCCAGGTAGAGCAGAGGTAGAGCTAGGTATACGTAGAGCAGAGGTAGAGCCAGGTAGAGCAGAGGTAGAGCCAGGTAGAGCAGAGGTAGAACAGAGGTAGAGCCAGGTAGAGCTGAGGTAGAGCCAGGTAGAGCAGAGATAGAGCCAGGTAGAGCAGTGGTAGAGCAGAGGTAGAGCTAGGTAGAGCAGAGGTAGAGCCAGGTAGAGCAGAGGTAGAGCCAGGTAGAGCCAGGTAGAGCAGAGGTAGAGCAGAGGTAGAGCCAGGTAGAGCAGAGGTAGAGCAGAGGTAGAGCCAGGTAGAGCAGAGGCAGAGCCAGGTAGAGCAGAGGTAGAGCAGAGGTAAAGCCAGGTCGAGCAGAGGTAGAGCCAGGTAGAGCAGAGGTAGAGCTAGGTATACGTAGAGCAGAGGTAGAGCCAGGTAGAGCAGAGGTAGAGCCAGGTAGAGCAGAGGTAGAACAGAGGTAGAGCCAGGTAGAGCTGAGGTAGAGCCAGGTAGAGCAGAGATAGAGCCAGGTAGAGCAGTGGTAGAGCAGAGGTAGAGCTAGGTAGAGCAGAGGTAGAGCCAGGTAGAGCAGAGGTAGAGCCAGGTAGAGCCAGGTAGAGCAGAGGTAGAGCAGAGGTAGAGCCAGGTAGAGCAGAGGTAGAGCAGAGGTAGAGCCAGGTAGAGCAGAGGTAGAGCCAGGTAGAGCAGAGGTAGAGCCAGGTAGAGCAGAGGTAGAGCCAGGTAGAGCCAGGTAGAGCAGAGGTAGAGCCAGGTAGAGCAGAGGTAGAGCCAGGTAGAGCAGAGGTAGAGCAGAGGTAGAGCCAGGTAGAGCAGAGGTAGAGCAGAGGTAGAGCCAGGTAGAGCAGAGGTAGAGCAGAGGTAGAGCCAGGTAGAGCAGAGGTAGAGCTAGGTAGAGCAGAGGTAGAGCAGAGGTAGAGCCAGGTAGAGCAGAGGTAGAGCAGAGGTAGAGCCAGGTAGAGCAGAGGTAGAGCAGAGGTAGAGCCAGGTAGAGCATAGGTAGAGCCTGGTAGAGCAGAGGTAGAGCCAGGTAGAGCCAGGTAGAGCAGAGGTAGAGCCAGGTAGAGCAGAGGTAGAGCCAGGTAGAGCAGAGGTAGAGCCAGGTAGAGCAGAGGTAGAGCAGAGGTAGAGCCAGGTAGAGCAGAGGTAGAGCCAGGCAGAGCCAGGTAGAGCAGAGGTAGAGATGAGGTAGTGCCAGGTAGAGCAGAGGTAGAGCCAGGTAGAGCAGAGGTAGAGCCAGGTAGAGCGAGGTAGAGCAGAGGTAGAGCAGAGGTAGAGCAGAGGTAGAGCCAGGTAGAGCAGAGGTAGAGCAGAGGTAGAGCCAGGTATAGCAGAGGTAGAGCCAGGTAGAGCAGAGGTAGAGCCAGGTAGAGCAGAGGTAGAGCCAGGTAGAGCCAGGTAGAGCAGAGGTAGAGCCAGGTAGAGCAGAGGTAGAGCCAGGTAGAGCAGAGGTAGAGCAGAGGTAGAGCCAGGTAGAGCAGAGGTAGAGCAGAGGTAGAGCCAGGTAGAGCAGAGGTAGAGCAGAGGTAGAGCCAGGTAGAGCAGAGGTAGAGCCAGGTAGAGCAGAGGTATATAGAGCCAGGTAGAGGCAGGTAGAGCAGAGGTAGAGCCAGGTAGAGCAGAGGTAGAGCCAGGTAGAGCAGTGGTAGAGCAGAGGTAGAGCCAGGAAGAGCAGAGGTAGAGCCAGGTAGAGCAGTGGTAGAGCCAGGTAGAGCAGAGGTAGAGCAGAGGTAGAGCCAGGTAGAGCAGAGGTAGAGCAGAGGTAGAGCCAGGTAGAGCAGAGGTAGAGCCAGGTAGAGCAGAGGTAGAGCCAGGTAGAGCCAGGTAGAGCAGAGGTAGAGCAGAGGTAGAGCCAGGTAGAGCAGAGGTAGAGCAGAGGTAGAGCCAGGTAGAGCAGAGGTAGAGCCAGGTAGAGCAGAGGTAGAGCCAGGTAGAGCCAGGTAGAGCAGAGGTAGAGCCAGGTAGAGCAGAGGTAGAGCCAGGTAGAGCAGAGGTAGAGCCAGGTAGAGCGAGGTAGAGCAGAGGTAGAGCAGAGGTAGAGCCAGGTAGAGCAGAGGTAGAGCAGAGGTAGAGCCAGGTAGAGCAGAGGTAGAGAAGAGGTAGAGCCAGGTAGAGCAGAGGTATATAGAGCCAGGTAGAGGCAGGTAGAGCAGAGGTAGAGCCAGGTAGAGCAGAGGTAGAGCCAGGTAGAGCAGAGGTAGAGCCAGGAAGAGCAGAGGTAGAGCCAGGTAGAGCAGAGGTAGAGCAGAGGTAGAGCAGAGGTAGAGCCAGGTAGAGCAGAGGTAGAGCCAGGTAGAGCAGAGGTAGAGCCAGGTAGAGCCAGGTAGAGCAGAGGTAGAGCAGAGGTAGAGCCAGGTAGAGCAGAGGTAGAGCAGAGGTAGAGCCAGGTAGAGCAGAGGTAGAGCCAGGTAGAGCAGAGGTAGAGCCAGGTAGAGCAGAGGTAGAGCCAGGTAGAGCCAGGTAGAGCAGAGGTAGAGCAGAGGTAGAGCCAGGTAGAGCAGAGGTAGAGCCAGGTAGAGCAGTGGTAGAGCAGAGGTAGAGCCAGGTAGAGCAGAGGTAGAGCCAGGTAGAGCAGAGGTAGAGCCAGATAGAGCCAGGTAGAGCAGAGGTAGAGCCAGGTAGAGCAGAGGTAGAGCAGAGGTAGAGCCAGGTAGAGCAGAGGTAGAGCCAGGTAGAGCAGAGGTAGAGCCAGGTAGAGCAGAGGTAGAGCAGAGGTAGAGCCAGGTAGAGCAGCGGTAGAGCCAGGTAGAGCAGAGGTAGAGCCAGGTAGAGCAGAGGTAGAGACAGGTAAAGCCAGGTAGAGCAGAGGTAGAGCCAGGTAGAGCAGAGGTAGAGCCAGGTAGAGCAGAGGTAGAGCAGAGGTAGAGCAGAGGTAGAGCCAGGTAGAGCAGAGGTAGAGCCAGGTAGAGCAGAGGTAGAGCCAGGTAGAGCAGAGGTAGAGCAGAGGTAGAGCAGAGGTAGAGCCAGGTAGAGCAGAGGTAGAGCAAGGTAGAGCAGAGGTAGAGCCAGGTAGAGCAGAGGTAGAGCAGAAGTAGAGCCAGGTAGAGCAGAGGTAGAGCCAGGTAGAGCAGAGGTAGAGCCAGGTAGAGCAGAGGTAGAGCCAGGTAGAGCCAGGTAGAGCAGAGGTAGAGCCAGGTAGAGCTGAGGTAGAGCCAGGTAGAGCAGAGGTAGAGCTAGGTAGAGCAGAGGTAGAGCAGAGGTAGAGCCAGGTAGAGCAGAGGTAGAGCAGAGGTAGAGCCAGGTAGAGCAGAGGTAGAGCAGAGGTAGAGCCAGGTAGAGCAGAGGTAGAGCAGAGGTAGAGCCAGGTCGAGCAGAGGTAGAGCCAGGTAGAGCAGAGGTAGAGCCAGGTAGAGCAGAGGTAGAGCCAGGTAGAGCAGAGGTAGAGCAGAGGTAGAGCCAGGTAGAGCAGAGGTAGAGCAGAGGTAGAGCAAGGTAGAGCAGAGGTAGAGCCTGGTAGAGCCAGGTAGAGCAGAGGTAGAGCCAGGTAGAGCAGAGGTAGAGCCAGGTAGAGCATTGGTAGAGCAGAGGTAGAGCCAGGTAGAGCAGAGGTAGAGCCAGGTAGAGCATAGGTAGAGCCAGGTAGAGCCAGGTAGAGCTGAGGTAGAGCCAGGTAGAGCAGAGGTAGAGCTAGGTAGAGTAGAGGTAGTGCAGAGGTAGAGCCAAATAGAGCAGAGGTAGAGCAGAGGTAGAGCCAGGTAGAGCAGAGGTAGAGCAGAGGTAGAGCCAGGTAGAGCAGAGGTAGAGCCAGGTAGAGCAGAGGTAGAGACAGATAGAGCCAGGTAGAGCAGAGGTAGAGCCAGGTAGAGCAGAGGTAGAGCCAGGTAGAGCAGAGGTAGAGCCAGGTAGAGCAGAGGTAGAGCCAGGTAGAGCAGAGATAGAGCAGAGGTAGAGCCAGGTAGAGCAGAGGTAGAGCAGAGGTAGAGCCAGGTAGAGCAGAGGTAGAGCAGAGGTAGAGCCAGGTAGAGCAGAGGTAGAGCCAGGTAGAGCAGAGGTAGAGCCAGGTAGAGCCAGGTAGAGCATGCAGAGGTAGAGCCAGGTAGAGCAAAGGTAGAGCAGAGGTAGAGCCAGGTAGAGCAGAGGTACAGCCAGGTAGAGCAGAGGTAGAGCCAGGTAGAGCAGAGGTAGAGCCAGGTAGAGCCAGGTAGAGCAGAGGTAGAGCAGAGGTAGAGCCAGGTAGAGCAGAGGTAGAGCAGAGGTAGAGCCAGGTAGAGCAGAGGTAGAGCAGAGGTAGAGCGAGGTAGAGCAGAGGTAGAGCAGAGGTAGAGCCAGGTCGAGCAGAGGTAGAGCCAGGTAGAGCAGAGGTAGAGCCAGGTAGAGCCAGGTATACGTAGAGCAGAGGTAGAGCCAGGTAGAGCAGAGGTAGAGCAGAGGTAGAGCCAGGTAGAGCAGAGGTAGAGCAGAGGTAGAGCCAGGTAGAGCAGAGGTAAAGCCAGGTAGAGCAGAGGTAAAGCCAGGTAGAGCAGAGGTAGAGCCAGGTAGAGCCAGGTAGAGCAGAGGTAGAGCCAAGTAGAGCAGAGGTAGAGCCAGGTAGAGCAGAGGTAGAGCAGAGGTAGAGCCAGGTAGAGCAGAGGTAGAGCAGAGGTAGAGCCAGGTAGAGCAGAGGTAGAGCCAGGTAGAGCAGAGGTATATAGAGCCAGGTAGAGGCAGGTAGAGCAGAGGTAGAGCCAGGTAGAGCAGAGGTAGGGCCAGGTAGAGCAGTGGTAGAGCAGAGGTAGAGCCAGGTAGAGCAGAGGTAGAGCCAGGTAGAGCAGTGGTAGAGCCAGGTAGAGCAGAGGTAGAGCAGAGGTAGAGCCAGTTAGAGCAGAGGTAGAGCAGAGGTAGAGCCAGGTAGAGCAGAGGTAGAGCCAGGTAGAGCAGAGGTAGAGCCAGGTAGAGCCAGGTAGAGCAGAGGTAGAGCAGAGGTAGAGCCAGGTAGAGCAGAGGTAGAGCAGAGGTAGAGCCAGGTAGAGCAGAGGTAGAGCCAGGTAGAGCAGAGGTAGAGCCAGGTAGAGCAGAGGTAGAGCCAGGTAGAGCCAGGTAGAGCAGAGGTAGAGCAGAGGTAGAGCCAGGTAGAGCAGAGGTAGAGCAGAGGTAGAGCCAGGTAGAGCAGTGGTAGAGCAGAGGTAGAGCCAGGTAGAGCAGAGGTAGAGCCAGGTAGAGCAGAGGTAGAGCCAGATAGAGCCAGGTAGAGCAGAGGTAGAGCCAGGTAGAACAGAGGTAGAGCAGAGGTAGAGCCAGGTAGAGCAGAGGTAGAGCCAGGTAGAGCAGAGGTAGAGCAGAGGTAGAGCCAGGTAGAGCAGCGGTAGAGCCAGGTAGAGCAGAGGTAGAGCCAGGTAGAGCAGAGGTAGAGCCAGGTAGAGCCAGGTAGAGCAGAGGTAGAGCCAGGTAGAGCAGAGGTAGAGCCAGGTAGAGCAGAGGTAGAGCAGAGGTAGAGCAGAGGTAGAGCCAGGTAGAGCAGAGGTAGAGCCAGGTAGAGCAGAGGTAGAGCCAGGTAGAGCAGAGGTAGAGCAGAGGTAGAGCAGAGGTAGAGCCAGGTAGAGCTGAGGTAGAGCAGAGGTAGAGCCAGGTAGAGCCAGGTAGAGCAGAGGTAGAGCAGAGGTAGATCCAGGTAGAGCAGAGGTAGAGCAGAAGTAGAGCCAGGTAGAGCAAAGGTAGAGCCAGGTAGAGCAGAGGTAGAGCCAGGTAGAGCAGAGGTAGAGCCAGGTAGAGCCAGGTAGAGCAGAGGTAGAGCCAGGTAGAGCTGAGGTAGAGCCAGGTAGAGCAGAGGTAGAGCTAGGTAGAGCAGAGGTAGAGCCAGGTAGAGCAGAGGTAGAGCAGAGGTAGAGCCAGGTAGAGCAGAGGTAGAGCAGAGGTAGAGCCAGGTAGAGCAGAGGTAGAGCAGAGGTAGAGCCAGGTCGAGCAGAGGTAGAGCCAGGTAGAGCAGAGGTAGAGCCAGGTAGAGCAGAGGTAGAGCCAGGTAGAGCAGAGGTAGAGCAGAGGTAGAGCCAGGTAGAGCAGAGGTAGAGCAGAGGTAGAGCCAGGTAGAGCAGAGGTAGAGCCAGGTAGAGCCAGGTAGAGCAGAGGTAGAGCCAGGTAGAGCAGAGGTAGAGCCAGGTAGAGCATTGGTAGAGCAGAGGTAGAGCCAGGTAGAACAGAGGTAGAGCCAGGTAGAGCAGAGGTAGAGCCAGGTAGAGCCAGGTAGAGCTGAGGTAGAGCCAGGTAGAGCAGAGGTAGAGCTAGGTAGAGTAGAGGTAGAGCAGAGGTAGAGCCAGGTAGAGCAGAGGTAGAGCAGAGGTAGAGCCAGGTAGAGCAGAGGTAGAGCAGAGGTAGAGCCAGGTAGAGCAGAGGTAGAGCCAGGTAGAGCAGAGGTAGAGACAGATAGAGCCAGGTAGAGCAGAGGTAGAGCCAGGTAGAGCAGAGGTAGAGCCAGGTAGAGCAGAGGTAGAGCCAGGTAGAGCAGAGGTAGAGCCAGGTAGAGCAGAGATAGAGCAGAGGTAGAGCCAGGTAGAGCAGAGGTAGAGCAGAGGTAGAGCCAGGTAGAGCAGAGGTAGAGCCAGGTAGAGCAGAGGTAGAGCCAGGTAGAGCCAGGTAGAGCATGCAGAGGTAGAGCCAGGTAGAGCAAAGGTAGAGCAGAGGTAGAGCCAGGTAGAGCAGAGGTACAGCCAGGTAGAGCAGAGGTAGAGCCAGGTAGAGCAGAGGTAGAGCCAGGTAGAGCCAGGTAGAGCAGAGGTAGAGCAGAGGTAGAGCCAGGTAGAGCAGAGGTAGAGCAGAGGTAGAGCCAGGTAGAGCAGAGGTAGAGCAGAGGTAGAGCGAGGTAGAGCAGAGGTAGAGCAGAGGTAGAGCCAGGTCGAGCAGAGGTAGAGCCAGGTAGAGCAGAGGTAGAGCCAGGTAGAGCCAGGTATACGTAGAGCAGAGGTAGAGCCAGGTAGAGCAGAGGTAGAGCAGAGGTAGAGCCAGGTAGAGCAGAGGTAGAGCAGAGGTAGAGCCAGGTAGAGCAGAGGTAAAGCCAGGTAGAGCAGAGGTAGAGCCAGGTAGAGCCAGGTAGAGCAGAGGTAGAGCCAGGTAGAGCAGAGGTAGAGCCAGGTAGAGCAGAGGTAGAGCAGAGGTAGAGCCAGGTAGAGCAGAGGTATAGAGCCAGGTAGAGCAGAGGTAGAGCCAGGTAGAGCCAGGTAGAGCAGAGGTAGAGCCAGGTAGAGCAGAGGTAGAGCAGAGGTAGAGCCAGGTAGAGCAGAGGTAGAGCAGAGGTAGAGCCAGGTAGAGCAGAGGTAGAGCCAGGTAGAGCCAGGTAAAGCAGAGGTAGAGCCAGGTAGAGCAGAGGTAGAGCCAGGTAGAGCAGTGGTAGAGCAGAGGTAGAGCCAGGTAGAGCAGAGGTAGAGCCAGGTAGAGCAGAGGTAGAGCCAGGTAGAGCCAGGTAGAGCTGAGGTAGAGCCAGGTAGAGCAGAGGTAGAGCTAGGTAGAGCAGAGGTAGAGCAGAGGTAGAGCCAGGTAGAGCAGAGGTAGAGCCAGGTAGAGCAGAGGTAGAGCAGAGGTAGAGCCAGGTAGAGCAGAGGTAGAGCCAGGTAGAGCAGAGGTAGAGCCAGGTAGAGCCAGGTAGAGCAGAGGTAGAGCCAGGTAGAGCAGAGGTAGAGCCAGGTAGAGCAGAGGTAGAGCAGAGGTAGAGCCAGGTAGAGCAGAGGTAGAGCCAGGTAGAGCAGAGGTAGAGCCAGGTAGAGCAGAGGTAGAGCCAGGTAGAGCAGAGGTAGAGCCAGGTAGAGCCAGGTAGAGCAGAGGTAGAGCAGAGGTAGAGCCAGGTAGAGCAGAGGTAGAGCAGAGGTAGAGCCAGGTAGAGCAGAGGTAGAGCAGAGATAGAGCCAGGTAGAGCAGAGGTAGAGCAGAGGTAGAGCCAGGTAGAGCAGAGGTATAGCCAGGTAGAGCAGAGGTAGAGCCAGGTAGAGCCAGGTAGAGCAGAGGTAGAGCCAGGTAGAGCAGAGGTAGAGCCAGGTAGAGCAGAGGTAGAGCAGAGGTAGAGCCAGGTAGAGCAGAGGTAGAGCCAGGTAGAGCAGAGGTAGAGCCAGGTAGAGCAGAGGTAGAGCCAGGTAGAGCAGAGGTAGAGCCAGGTAGAGCAGAGGTAGAGCCAGGTAGAGCAGAGGTAGAGCCAGGTAGAGCAGAGGTAGAGCAGAGGTAGAGCCAGGTAGAGCAGAGGTAGAGCAGAGGTAGAGCCAGGTAGAGCAGAGGTAGAGCAGAGGTAGAGCCAGGTAGAGCAGAGGTAGAGCAGAGGTAGAGCCAGGTAGAGCAGAGGTAGAGCCAGGTAGAGCAGAGGTAAAGCCAGGTAGAGCCAGGTAGAGCAGAGGTAGAGCCAGGTAGAGCAGAGGTAGAGCCAGGTAGAGCAGAGGTAGAGCAGAGGTAGAGCCAGGTAGAGCAGAGGTAGAGCAGACGTAAAGCCAGGTAGAGCAGAGGTAGAGCAGAGGTAGAGCCAGGTAGAGCAGAGGTAGAGCAGAGGTAGAGCCAGGTCGAGAAGAGGTAGAGCCAGGTAGAGCAGAGGTAGAGCCAGGTAGAGCCAGGTATACGTAGAGCAGAGGTAGAGCCAGGTAGAGCAGAGGTAGAGCCAGGTAGAGCAGAGGTAGAGCAGAGGTAGAGCCAGGTAGAGCAGAGGTAGAGCAGAGGTAGAGCCAGGTAGAGCAGAGGTAGAGCAGAGGTAGAGCCAGGTAGAGCAGAGGTAGAGCCAGGTAGAGCCAGGTAGAGCAGAGGTAGAGCCAGGTAGAGCCAGGTAGAGCAGAGGTAGAGCCAGGTAGAGCAGAGGTAGAGCAGAGGTAGAGCCAGGTAGAGCAGAGGTAGAGCCAGGTAGAGCAGAGGTAGAGCCAGGTAGAGCAGAGGTAGAGCCAGGTAGAGCCTGGTAGAGCAGAGGTAGAGCAGAGGTAGAGCCAGGTAGAGCAGAGGTAGAGCAGAGGTAGAGCCAGGTAGAGCAGAGGTAGAGCCAGGTAGAGCAGAGGTAGAGCCAGGTAGAGCAGAGGTAGAGCCAGGTAGAGCCAGGTAGAGCACAGGTAGAGCCAGGTAGAGCAGAGGTAGAGCAGAGGTAGAGCCAGGTAGAGCAGAGGTAGAGCAGAGGTAGAGCCAGGTAGAGCAGAGGTAGAGCCAGGTAGAGCCAGGTAGAGCAGAGGTAGAGCCAGGTAAAGCAGAGGTAGAGCCAGGTAAAGCAGTGGTAGAGCAGAGGTAGAGCCAGGTAGAGCAGAGGTAGAGCCAGGTAGAGCAGAGGTAGAGCCAGGTAGAGCCAGGTAGAGCTGAGGTAGAGCCAGGTAGAGCAGAGGTAGAGCTAGGTAGAGCTGAGGTAGAGCAGAGGTAGAGCCAGGTAGAGCAGAGGTAGAGCAGAGGTAGAGCCAGGTAGAGCAGAGGTAGAGCAGAGGTAGAGCCAGGTAGAGCAAAGGTAGAGCCAGGTAGAGCCAGGTAGAGCAGAGGTAGAGCCAGGTAGAGCAGAGGTAGAGCCAGGTAGAGCAGAGGTAGAGCCAGGTAGAGCCAGGTAGAGCTGAGGTAGAGCCAGGTAGAGCAGAGGTAGAGCTAGGTAGAGCTGAGGTAGAGCAGAGGTAGAGCCAGGTAGAGCAGAGGTAGAGCAGAGGTAGAGCCAGGTAGAGCAGAGGTAGAGCAGAGGTAGAGCCAGGTAGAGCAGAGGTAGAGCCAGGTAGAGCCAGGTAGAGCAGAGGTAGAGCCAGGTAGAGCAGAGGTAGAGCCAGGTAGAGCCAGGTAGAGCTGAGGTAGAGCCAGGTAGAGCAGAGGTAGAGCTAGGTAGAGCTGAGGTAGAGCAGAGGTAGAGCCAGGTAGAGCAGAGGTAGAGCAGAGGTAGAGCCAGGTAGAGCAGAGGTAGAGCAGAGGTAGAGCCAGGTAGAGCAGAGGTAGAGCCAGGTAGAGCCAGGTAGAGCAGAGGTAGAGCCAGGTAGAGCAGAGGTAGAGCCAGGTAGAGCAGAGGTAGAGCAGAGGTAGAGCCAGGTAGAGCAGAGGTAGAGCCAGGTAGAGCAGAGGTAGAGCCAGGTAGAGCAGAGGTAGAGCAGAGGTAGAGCCAGGTAGAGCAGAGGTAGAGCCAGGTAGAGCAGAGGTAGAGCCAGGTAGAGCCAGGTAGAGCAGAGGTAGAGCCAGGTAGAGCAGAGGTAGAGCCAGGTAGAGCAGAGGTAGAGCAGAGGTAGAGCCAGGTAGAGCAGAGGTAGAGCCAGGTAGAGCAGAGGTAGAGCCAGGTAGAGCAGAGGTAGAGCCAGGTAGAGCAGAGGTAGAGCCAGGTAGAGCCAGGTAGAGCAGAGGTAGAGCAGAGGTAGAGCCAGGTAGAGCAGAGGTAGAGCAGAGGTAGAGCCAGGTAGAGCAGAGGTAGAGCAGAGATAGAGCCAGGTAGAGCAGAGGTAGAGCAGAGGTAGAGCCAGGTAGAGCAGAGGTATAGCCAGGTAGAGCAGAGGTAGAGCCAGGTAGAGCCAGGTAGAGCAGAGGTAGAGCCAGGTAGAGCAGAGGTAGAGCCAGGTAGAGCAGAGGTAGAGCAGAGGTAGAGCCAGGTAGAGCAGAGGTAGAGCCAGGTAGAGCAGAGGTAGAGCCAGGTAGAGCAGAGGTAGAGCCAGGTAGAGCAGAGGTAGAGCCAGGTAGAGCAGAGGTAGAGCCAGGTAGAGCAGAGGTAGAGCCAGGTAGAGCAGAGGTAGAGCAGAGGTAGAGCCAGGTAGAGCAGAGGTAGAGCAGAGGTAGAGCCAGGTAGAGCAGAGGTAGAGCAGAGGTAGAGCCAGGTAGAGCAGAGGTAGAGCAGAGGTAGAGCCAGGTAGAGCAGAGGTAGAGCCAGGTAGAGCAGAGGTAAAGCCAGGTAGAGCCAGGTAGAGCAGAGGTAGAGCCAGGTAGAGCAGAGGTAGAGCCAGGTAGAGCAGAGGTAGAGCAGAGGTAGAGCCAGGTAGAGCAGAGGTAGAGCAGACGTAAAGCCAGGTAGAGCAGAGGTAGAGCAGAGGTAGAGCCAGGTAGAGCAGAGGTAGAGCAGAGGTAGAGCCAGGTCGAGCAGAGGTAGAGCCAGGTAGAGCAGAGGTAGAGCCAGGTAGAGCCAGGTATACGTAGAGCAGAGGTAGAGCCAGGTAGAGCAGAGGTAGAGCCAAGTAGAGCAGAGGTAGAGCAGAGGTAGAGCCAGGTAGAGCAGAGGTAGAGCAGAGGTAGAGCCAGGTAGAGCAGAGGTAGAGCAGAGGTAGAGCCAGGTAGAGCAGAGGTAGAGCCAGGTAGAGCCAGGTAGAGCAGAGGTAGAGCCAGGTAGAGCCAGGTAGAGCAGAGGTAGAGCCAGGTAGAGCAGAGGTAGAGCAGAGGTAGAGCCAGGTAGAGCAGAGGTAGAGCCAGGTAGAGCAGAGGTAGAGCCAGGTAGAGCAGAGGTAGAGCCAGGTAGAGCCTGGTAGAGCAGAGGTAGAGCAGAGGTAGAGCCAGGTAGAGCAGAGGTAGAGCAGAGGTAGAGCCAGGTAGAGCAGAGGTAGAGCCAGGTAGAGCAGAGGTAGAGCCAGGTAGAGCAGAGGTAGAGCCAGGTAGAGCCAGGTAGAGCAGAGGTAGAGCCAGGTAGAGCAGAGGTAGAGCAGAGGTAGAGCCAGGTAGAGCAGAGGTAGAGCAGAGGTAGAGCCAGGTAGAGCAGAGGTAGAGCCAGGTAGAGCCAGGTAGAGCAGAGGTAGAGCCAGGTAAAGCAGAGGTAGAGCCAGGTAAAGCAGTGGTAGAGCAGAGGTAGAGCCAGGTAGAGCAGAGGTAGAGCCAGGTAGAGCAGAGGTAGAGCCAGGTAGAGCCAGGTAGAGCTGAGGTAGAGCCAGGTAGAGCAGAGGTAGAGCTAGGTAGAGCTGAGGTAGAGCAGAGGTAGAGCCAGGTAGAGCAGAGGTAGAGCAGAGGTAGAGCCAGGTAGAGCAGAGGTAGAGCAGAGGTAGAGCCAGGTAGAGCAGAGGTAGAGCCAGGTAGAGCCAGGTAGAGCAGAGGTAGAGCCAGGTAGAGCAGAGGTAGAGCCAGGTAGAGCAGAGGTAGAGCAGAGGTAGAGCCAGGTAGAGCAGAGGTAGAGCCAGGTAGAGCAGAGGTAGAGCCAGGTAGAGCAGAGGTAGAGCCAGGTAGAGCAGAGGTAGAGCCAGGTAGAGCCAGGTAGAGCAGAGGTAGAGCAGAGGTAGAGCCAGGTAGAGCAGAGGTAGAGCAGAGGTAGAGCCAGGTAGAGCAGAGGTAGAGCAGAGGTACAGCCAGGTAGAGCAGAGGTAGAGCCAGGTAGAGCAGAGGTAGAGCCAGTTAGAGCCAGGTATACGTAGAGCAGAGGTAAAGCCAGGTAGAGCAGAGGTAGAGCCAGGTAGAGCAGAGGTAGAGCAGAGGTAGAGCCAGGTAGAGCAGAGGTAGAGCAGAGGTAGAGCCAGGTAGAGCAGAGGTAGAGCCTGGTAGAGCAGAGGTAGAGCGAGGTAGAGCCAGGTAGAGCAGAGGTAGAGCCAGGTAGAGCAGAGGTAGAGCCAGGGAGAGCAGAGGTAGAGCAGAGGTAGAGCCAGGTAGAGCAGAGGTAGAGCAGAGGTAGAGCCAGGTAGAGCAGAGGTAGAGCCAGGTAGAGCAGAGGTAGAGCCAGGTAGAGCAGAGGTAGAGCCAGGTAGAGCCAGGTAGAGCAGAGGTAGAGCAGAGGTAGAGCCAGGTAGAGCAGAGGTAGAGCAGAGGTAGAGCCAGGGAGAGCAGAGGTAGAGCCAGGTAGAGCAGAGGTAGAGCCAGGTAGAGCAGAGGTAGAGCCAGGTAGAGCCAGGTAGAGCAGAGGTGGAGCCAGGTAGAGCAGAGGTAGAGCAGAGGTAGAGCCAGGTAGAGCAGAGGTAGAGCAGAGGTAGAGCCAGGTAGAGCAGAGGTAGAGCCAGGTAGAGCAGAGGTAGAGCCAGGTAGAGCCAGGTAGAGCAGAGGTAGAGCCAGGTAGAGCAGAGGTAGAGCAAGGTAGAGCAGTGGTAGAGCAGAGGTAGAGCCAGGTAGAGCAGAGGTAGAGCCAGGTAGAGCAGAGGTAGAGCCAGGTAGAGCCAGGTAGAGCTGAGGTAGAGCCAGGTAGAGCAGAGGTAGAGCTAGGTAGAGCAGAGGTAGAGCAGAGGTAGAGCCAGGTAGAGCAGAGGTAGAGCAGAGGTAGAGCCAGGTAGAGCAGAGGTAAAGCAGAGGTAGAGCCAGGTAGAGCAGAGGTAGAGCCAGGTAGAGCAGAGGTAGAGCCAGGTAGAGCCAGGTAGAGCAGAGGTAGAGCCAGGTAGAGCAGAGGTAGAGCCAGGTAGAGCAGAGGTAGAGCAGAGGTAGAGCCAGGTAGAGCCAGGTAGAGCAGAGGTAGAGCAGAGGTAGAGCCAGGTAGAGCAGAGGTAGAGCAGACGTAGATCCAGGTAGAGCAGAGGTAGAGCAGAGGTAGAGCCAGGTAGAGCAGAGGTAGAGCAGAGGTAGAGCCTGGTCGAGCAGAGGTAGAGCCAGGTAGAGCAGAGGTAGAGCCAGGTAGAGCCAGGTATACGTAGAGCAGATGTAGAGCCAGGTAGAGCAGAGGTAGAGCCAGGTAGAGCAGAGGTAGAGCAGAGGTAGAGCCAGGTAGAGCAGAGGTAGAGCAGAGGTAGAGCCAGGTAGAGCAGAGGTAGAGCAGAAGTAGAGCCAGGTAGAGCAGAGGTAGAGCCAGGTAGAGCCAGGTAGAGCAGAGGTAGAGCCAGGTAGAGCCAGGTAGAGCAGAGGTAGAGCCAGGTAGAGCAGAGGTAGAGCAGAGGTAGAGCCAGGTAGAGCAGAGGTAGAGCCAGGTAGAGCAGAGGTAGAGCCAGGTAGAGCAGAGGTAGAGCCAGGTAGAGCAGAGGTAGAGCCAGGTAGAGCTAGGTAGAGCAGAGGTAGAGCAGAGGTAGAGCCAGGTAGAGCAGAGGTAGAGCAGAGGTAGAGCCAGGTAGAGCAGAGGTAGAGCCAGGTAGAGCAGAGGTAGAGCCAGGTAGAGCAGAGGTAGAGCCAGGTAGAGCCAGGTAGAGCAGAGGTAGAGCCAGGTAGAGCAGAGGTAGAGCAGAGGTAGAGCCAGGTAGAGCAGAGGTAGAGCAGAGGTAGAGCCAGGTAGAGCAGAGGTAGAGCCAGGTAGAGCCAGGTAGAGCAGAGGTAGAGCCAGGTAGAGCAGAGGTAGAGCCAGGTAGAGCCAGGTACAGCTGAGGTAGAGCCAGGTTGAGCAGAGGTAGAGCTAGGTAGAGCTGAGGTAGAGCAGAGGTAGAGCCAGGTAGAGCAGAGGTAGAGCAGAGGTAGAGCCAGGTAGAGCAGAGGTAGAGCAGAGGTAGAGCCAGGTAGAGCAGAGGTAGAGCCAGGTAGAGCCAGGTAGAGCAGAGGTAGAGCCAGGTAGAGCAGAGGTAGAGCCAGGTAGAGCCAGGTAGAGCTGAGGTAGAGCCAGTTAGAGCAGAGGTAGAGCTAGGTAGAGCAGAGGTAGAGCAGAGGTAGAGCCAGGTAGAGCAGAGGTAGAGCAGAGGTAGAGCCAGGTAGAGCAGAGGTAGAGCAGAGGTAGAGCCAGGTAGAGCAGAGGTAGAGCCAGGTAGAGCAGAGGTAGAGCCAGGTAGAGCCAGGTAGAGCAGAGGTAGAGCCAGGTAGAGCAGAGGTATAGCCAGGTAGAGCAGAGGTAGAGCCAGTTAGAGCCAGGTATACGTAGAGCAGAGGTAGAGCCAGGTAGAGCAGAGGTAGAGCCAGGTAGAGCAGAGGTAGAGCAGAGGTAGAGCCAGGTAGAGCAGAGGTAGAGCAGAGGTAGAGCCAGGTAGAGCAGAGGTAGAGCCAGGTAGAGCAGAGGTAGAGCGAGGTAGAGCCAGGTAGAGCAGAGGTAGAGCCAGGTAGAGCAGAGGTAGAGCCAGGTAGAGCAGAGGTAGAGCAGAGGTAGAGCCAGGTAGAGCAGAGGTAGAGCAGAGGTAGAGCCAGGTAGAGCAGAGGTAGAGCCAGGTAGAGCAGAGGTAGAGCCAGGTAGAGCAGAGGTAGAGCCAGGTAGAGCCAGGTAGAGCAGAGGTAGAGCAGAGGTAGAGCCAGGTAGAGCAGAGGTAGAGCAGAGGTAGAGCCAGGGAGAGCAGAGGTAGAGCCAGGTAGAGCAGAGGTAGAGCCAGGTAGAGCAGAGGTAGAGCCAGGTAGAGCCAGGTAGAGCAGAGGTAGAGCCAGGTAGAGCAGAGGTAGAGCAGAGGTAGAGCCAGGTAGAGCAGAGGTAGAGCAGAGGTAGAGCCAGGTAGAGCAGAGGTAGAGCCAGGTAGAGCAGAGGTAGAGCCAGGTAGAGCCAGGTAGAGCAGAGGTAGAGCCAGGTAGAGCAGAGGTAGAGCCAGGTAGAGCAGTGGTAGAGCAGAGGTAGAGCCAGGTAGAGCAGAGGTAGAGCCAGGTAGAGCAGAGGTAGAGCCAGGTAGAGCCAGGTAGAGCTGAGGTAGAGCCAGGTAGAGCAGAGGTAGAGCTAGGTAGAGCAGAGGTAGAGCAGAGGTAGAGCCAGGTAGAGCAGAGGTAGAGCAGAGGTAGAGCCAGGTAGAGCAGAGGTAGAGCCAGGTAGAGCAGAGGTAGAGCCAGGTAGAGCCAGGTAGAGCAGAGGTAGAGCCAGGTAGAGCAGAGGTAGAGCCAGGTAGAGCAGAGGTAGAGCAGAGGTAGAGCCAGGTAGAGCAGAGGTAGAGCCAGGTAGAGCAGAGGTAGAGCCAGGTAGAGCAGAGGTAGAGCCAGGTAGAGCAGAGGTAGAGCCAGGTAGAGCCAGGTAGAGCCAGGTAGAGCAGAGGTAGAGCAGAGGTAGAGCCAGGTAGAGCAGAGGTAGAGCAGAGGTAGAGCCAGGTAGAGCAGAGGTAGAGCAGAGGTAGAGCCAGGTAGAGCAGAGGTAGAGCAGAGGTAGAGCCAGGTCGAGCAGAGGTAGAGCCAGGTAGAGCAGAGGTAGAGCCAGGTAGAGCCAGGTATACGTAGAGCAGAGGTAGAGCCAGGTAGAGCAGAGGTAGAGCCAGGTAGAGCAGAGGTAGAGCAGAGGTAGAGCCAGGTAGAGCAGAGGTAGAGCAGAGGTAGAGCCAGGTAGAGCAGAGGTAGAGCAGAGGTAGAGCCAGGTAGAGCAGAGGTAGAGCCAGGTAGAGCAGAGGTAGAGCCAGGTAGAGCCAGGTAGAGCAGAGGTAGAGCCAGGTAGAGCAGAGGTAGAGCCAGGTAGAGCAGAGGTACAGCAGAGGTAGAGCCAGGTAGAGCAGAGGTAGAGCCAGGTAGAGCAGAGGTAGAGCAGAGGTAGAGCCAGGTAGAGCAAAGGTAGAGCCAGGTAGAGCAGAGGTAGAGCCAGGTAGAGCAGAGGTAGAGTGAGGTAGAGCCAGGTAGAGCAGAGGTAGAGCCAGGTAGAGCAGAGGTAGAGCCAGGTAGAGCCAGGTAGAGCAGAGGTAGAGCCAGGTAGAGCAGAGGTAGAGCCAGGTAGAGCAGAGGTAGAGCAGAGGTAGAGCCAGGTAGAGCCAGGTAGAGCAGAGGTAGAGCAGAGGTAGAGCCAGGTAGAGCAGAGGTAGAGCAGACGTAGATCCAGGTAGAGCAGAGGTAGAGCAGAGGTAGAGCCAGGTAGAGCAGAGGTAGAGCAGAGGTAGAGCCTGGTCGAGCAGAGGTAGAGCCAGGTAGAGCAGAGGTAGAGCCAGGTAGAGCCAGGTATACGTAGAGCAGATGTAGAGCCAGGTAGAGCAGAGGTAGAGCCAGGTAGAGCAGAGGTAGAGCAGAGGTAGAGCCAGGTAGAGCAGAGGTAGAGCAGAGGTAGAGCCAGGTAGAGCAGAGGTAGAGCAGAAGTAGAGCCAGGTAGAGCAGAGGTAGAGCCAGGTAGAGCCAGGTAGAGCAGAGGTAGAGCCAGGTAGAGCCAGGTAGAGCAGAGGTAGAGCCAGGTAGAGCAGAGGTAGAGCAGAGGTAGAGCCAGGTAGAGCAGAGGTAGAGCCAGGTAGAGCAGAGGTAGAGCAGAGGTAGAGCCAGGTAGAGCAGAGGTAGAGCCAGGTAGAGCAGAGGTAGAGCCAGGTAGAGCAGAGGTAGAGCCAGGTAGAGCAGAGGTAGAGCCAGGTAGAGCTAGGTAGAGCAGAGGTAGAGCAGAGGTAGAGCCAGGTAGAGCAGAGGTAGAGCAGAGGTAGAGCCAGGTAGAGCAGAGGTAGAGCCAGGTAGAGCAGAGGTAGAGCCAGGTAGAGCAGAGGTAGAGCCAGGTAGAGCCAGGTAGAGCAGAGGTAGAGCCAGGTAGAGCAGAGGTAGAGCAGAGGTAGAGCCAGGTAGAGCAGAGGTAGAGCAGAGGTAGAGCCAGGTAGAGCAGAGGTAGAGCCAGGTAGAGCCAGGTAGAGCAGAGGTAGAGCCAGGTAGAGCAGAGGTAGAGCCAGGTAGAGCCAGGTACAGCTGAGGTAGAGCCAGGTTGAGCAGAGGTAGAGCTAGGTAGAGCTGAGGTAGAGCAGAGGTAGAGCCAGGTAGAGCAGAGGTAGAGCAGAGGTAGAGCCAGGTAGAGCAGAGGTAGAGCAGAGGTAGAGCCAGGTAGAGCAGAGGTAGAGCCAGGTAGAGCCAGGTAGAGCAGAGGTAGAGCCAGGTAGAGCAGAGGTAGAGCCAGGTAGAGCCAGGTAGAGCTGAGGTAGAGCCAGTTAGAGCAGAGGTAGAGCTAGGTAGAGCAGAGGTAGAGCAGAGGTAGAGCCAGGTAGAGCAGAGGTAGAGCAGAGGTAGAGCCAGGTAGAGCAGAGGTAGAGCAGAGGTAGAGCCAGGTAGAGCAGAGGTAGAGCCAGGTAGAGCAGAGGTAGAGCCAGGTAGAGCCAGGTAGAGCAGAGGTAGAGCCAGGTAGAGCAGAGGTATAGCCAGGTAGAGCAGAGGTAGAGCCAGTTAGAGCCAGGTATACGTAGAGCAGAGGTAGAGCCAGGTAGAGCAGAGGTAGAGCCAGGTAGAGCAGAGGTAGAGCAGAGGTAGAGCCAGGTAGAGCAGAGGTAGAGCAGAGGTAGAGCCAGGTAGAGCAGAGGTAGAGCCAGGTAGAGCAGAGGTAGAGCGAGGTAGAGCCAGGTAGAGCAGAGGTAGAGCCAGGTAGAGCAGAGGTAGAGCCAGGTAGAGCAGAGGTAGAGCAGAGGTAGAGCCAGGTAGAGCAGAGGTAGAGCAGAGGTAGAGCCAGGTAGAGCAGAGGTAGAGCCAGGTAGAGCAGAGGTAGAGCCAGGTAGAGCAGAGGTAGAGCCAGGTAGAGCCAGGTAGAGCAGAGGTAGAGCAGAGGTAGAGCCAGGTAGAGCAGAGGTAGAGCAGAGGTAGAGCCAGGGAGAGCAGAGGTAGAGCCAGGTAGAGCAGAGGTAGAGCCAGGTAGAGCAGAGGTAGAGCCAGGTAGAGCCAGGTAGAGCAGAGGTAGAGCCAGGTAGAGCAGAGGTAGAGCAGAGGTAGAGCCAGGTAGAGCAGAGGTAGAGCAGAGGTAGAGCCAGGTAGAGCAGAGGTAGAGCCAGGTAGAGCAGAGGTAGAGCCAGGTAGAGCCAGGTAGAGCAGAGGTAGAGCCAGGTAGAGCAGAGGTAGAGCCAGGTAGAGCAGTGGTAGAGCAGAGGTAGAGCCAGGTAGAGCAGAGGTAGAGCCAGGTAGAGCAGAGGTAGAGCCAGGTAGAGCCAGGTAGAGCTGAGGTAGAGCCAGGTAGAGCAGAGGTAGAGCTAGGTAGAGCAGAGGTAGAGCAGAGGTAGAGCCAGGTAGAGCAGAGGTAGAGCAGAGGTAGAGCCAGGTAGAGCAGAGGTAGAGCCAGGTAGAGCAGAGGTAGAGCCAGGTAGAGCCAGGTAGAGCAGAGGTAGAGCCAGGTAGAGCAGAGGTAGAGCCAGGTAGAGCAGAGGTAGAGCAGAGGTAGAGCCAGGTAGAGCAGAGGTAGAGCCAGGTAGAGCAGAGGTAGAGCCAGGTAGAGCAGAGGTAGAGCCAGGTAGAGCAGAGGTAGAGCCAGGTAGAGCCAGGTAGAGCCAGGTAGAGCAGAGGTAGAGCAGAGGTAGAGCCAGGTAGAGCAGAGGTAGAGCAGAGGTAGAGCCAGGTAGAGCAGAGGTAGAGCAGAGGTAGAGCCAGGTAGAGCAGAGGTAGAGCAGAGGTAGAGCCAGGTCGAGCAGAGGTAGAGCCAGGTAGAGCAGAGGTAGAGCCAGGTAGAGCCAGGTATACGTAGAGCAGAGGTAGAGCCAGGTAGAGCAGAGGTAGAGCCAGGTAGAGCAGAGGTAGAGCAGAGGTAGAGCCAGGTAGAGCAGAGGTAGAGCAGAGGTAGAGCCAGGTAGAGCAGAGGTAGAGCAGAGGTAGAGCCAGGTAGAGCAGAGGTAGAGCCAGGTAGAGCAGAGGTAGAGCCAGGTAGAGCCAGGTAGAGCAGAGGTAGAGCCAGGTAGAGCAGAGGTAGAGCCAGGTAGAGCAGAGGTACAGCAGAGGTAGAGCCAGGTAGAGCAGAGGTAGAGCCAGGTAGAGCAGAGGTAGAGCAGAGGTAGAGCCAGGTAGAGCAAAGGTAGAGCCAGGTAGAGCAGAGGTAGAGCCAGGTAGAGCAGAGGTAGAGTGAGGTAGAGCCAGGTAGAGCAGAGGTAGAGCCAGGTAGAGCAGAGGTAGAGCCAGGTAGAGCAGAGGTAGAGCAGAGGTAGAGCCAGGTAGAGCAGAGGTAGAGCCAGGTAGAGCAGAGGTAGAGCCAGGTAGAGCAGAGGTAGAGCCAGGTAGAGCAGAGGTAGAGCAGAGGTAGAGCCAGGTAGAGCAGAGGTAGAGCAGAGGTAGAGCCAGGTAGAGCAGAGGTAGAGCAGAGGTAGAGCCAGGTAGAACAGAGGTAGAGCCAGGTAGAGCAGAGGTAGAGCAGAGGTAGAGCCAGGTAGAGCAGAGGTAGAGCAGAGGTAGAGCCAGATAGAGCAGAGGTAGAGCAGAGGTAGAGCCAGGTCGCAGATCAAAATGAAATGTAGATACGATCGACGGATCGTGCATATTAAACTTACAGCGACGGAACAATGTGCAGTTAGGGTTTATTAGGCCTGTGCAGGTTTCAAGTATCTAGGATACTTGAAATGTGCGAATACGTAACCAGGAATTTTCACGCGAGGTTTCGTTGCCTTCCGTAAGCTTATATGCGTGATCGTTTGATTCCCGACTTATTGTTGGGGTCAGTGCAAAACCTGGACTCTGGACTCTGGACTGGACCGTGGACTGGACTCTGGACTGCATTTTGGACTGGATATTGGACTCAATCATTCATGCCCCAGAAGGCATACAGAAGACCAAGCTGGTCCACAGCAAATACAACACACACACATGATCAGTTGGTTCAAGCTCAACAGCTAGCACGCTCTGTTCCACTTCCATCAAGTGACCAGGGTTCTGATGTTGTCTGATATCCGTAGAAATATTCCCGTAGGATAGAGCCCATCGTCAGCAGAGAACTTAACACACAATGTCGTCATTACAGGCACGAAATCAGTCATGTAGCTCACTCAGACAGCAAACTGTATAACAATCGACGGCACACGCTCTATTCTGCCAAAAACGACCAGAAATTCTGGGATTCCCGATGTTGGCCCCAGCAGAAATAATCCTGTAGGATAGAGCCCCAGCCTCCACCAGCAGATCTCAGGGTAGCTACTCCACGTCGTCCCCACTTAAGTTCCCATAGGCATCCACTGAGACAGAGATATAGCGACCTCCGACATGCCTTCTGGGCCATGCATATGAAGTCAAGTCCAATATCCGGTCCAAAATGCAGTCCAGAGTCCAGTCCACGGTCCAGTCCAGAGTCCAGAGTCCAGGTTGTGCACTGACCCTTATTGTTGAGCTAAGCAAGCGCGTGCATACAACTCTTAGGCGGGCGTGACCAATGGGAATTGAGTGGGTGTGGCATCACGTTCAGTTCAGTTCAGTTCAGTTCATTTTGATTTGATAACCCAGGAATGCCGCATCTCCAATACAGAAGGTTTTCATGCAGGTCCTGGGCCCCATTAACGGGGGATGGTGATGCCATTATCACTGAACTCGCTTGAGTTACCATAAGTGGCATTGCTCAAACTTGTTTTTCTGGAAGGGCAAAGGGCAAATTCCTTTTTTCAAGGCGAACCACCCTTCAACAGAAAAACCAAGGGTTTTAGTGGGATTCGAACTCAGGACAGAGCCTGAGTTGCGCACTGGAGACTCTCACTCCACCAGTACACCACCGCGCACCCTACGACGTGACTGCTTACCACGCCCCCTTTCGTTTGCGCGAGGGAGTCGGATATCCTACATGATCCCGCCGGTTCCCATCTGACCACCGAAGCTAAAGGTGTCTGGTTGAAAGCAGGTTAGCCTCCTGTGATTCCAGTCACGCCTATCCAACGCTCCTGAGGCTGCACACTTCGGTGTCTGACCTGTCACGGAGGGATGGGTGCGTTGCTAGGTGTACTTCCCCCCCCCCCCCCCCCCCCCCCCCCCCCCTTTTTTTTCCTCCTTTTTTCTCTCTCTCTCTAGACTCTTTTCTTTTGCTTTCTTTTTCATGGAGGGATGGAAGTAATTCCACAAGTAGAATTTAGTTTTAGCAACTACACTGATATTTTAGTGGGACATTCATCATCAGAGTTAACCTACAGTGTGTAGCTACCATACCCTTTCTCTCCCTCCCTCCCGAGCCATGGCTTGGGTAGAGAGCCTGGTAGAAAGGCCATATAATTGTTACTGTATGACACCCCATTCCCATTATGCTATATAATTGCACACAGACCATGTAGCCAACTCTACCTGGCTCTAGCCTAGCAGGCTGCTTCCCTCCATGAAAAAAGAAAAACAAAACAGAGGAAGGGTGGTGTACCTGGCTCTCTACCGAGCTCTATACCTGGCTCTCTATATACTGAGCTCTACCTCTACCCGGCTCTACCTGACTTTACCCAGCTCTACCTGGCTCTATACCCGGCCGCGCCTACCTGACTCTACCCGGCTCTACCCAGTGCCACCT
The DNA here is from genome assembly GCA_963931865.1 of Axinella damicornis. Taxonomy (NCBI): domain Eukaryota; kingdom Metazoa; phylum Porifera; class Demospongiae; order Axinellida; family Axinellidae; genus Axinella; species Axinella damicornis. The sequence continues at coordinate 2,584,168 of OZ007515.1, read as the reverse complement.
GACTCTATCTCAGTATAACCTGAGTGTTAGTAGTCTGAACTTGAGTCCAACAGCAAACCATGTATAGAGACTAGTATTCTGTAGCACCCATGGGCTGTTGACACAAGCTAGTGATATGGTAGCATGAAGAGAGGGAGGGATGGGTGCCAGATATACATAGTTTAAGTGCTCACTCTCCCTACCAATGAACACCCTGGACCATGCATGCATGCAGTTATATTATGACCTCGATCGATGCATGCCCTCCTGGCCTCTGGGGGTGTGGCTACAGCTTCTCATGCATCCGTAAGCAGCTAGCATCCAGCTTGAAATCCATCTACACATGCAGGGCAAGAATTAAGGATGTATCTTCCTTCAGAAAGGACATGTACAGCTGCTTGGTGAGTACAGAACCAGCTTGGCGATGCATGCAGCAATCCTTCCCACACATGCGTGCACATGGGAAGGATTGGCACCAAACGTGGAGAAGGGGGTCATACTCCGAATGGTTCTGCAGGAGCAAGCTCTTGCTAGCTGCTGCACTCCTTAACACATGACAAAGAACATCATCATCTGGTATAAATTGGCCTTGGCTTGGTGACTTACGTTTTATCAAATGGGGAGCATTGGGAACATTGGGAGGGTGAAACATGGGAGGGGAGAATTGGGATGGTGGAGCATGGGAGGGGAGAATTGGGATGGTGGGTGGAGCATGGGAGGAGAGGAGCATTTTTTTCCCATTCAGGATCGAGGGGGGAGCATATAGATGCATCACTGTATAGTGTATATTCTACATTACTGTAATAAATTCAGAATACAAACACCTCTCACTCCTAATTGTCCTAGCTAGATCAGTAACGGTAATAGTCTGGCTTGAACGGTCCTTCCTTGTTGACCCCAAGGTACTCGGCCTGCTTGTCACTCAGCTTGGTTAGCTTCACCCCGAGGTGGTCCAAATGTGCTGCTGCCACTTCTTCATCAAGCTGGCAGAGAGAGCGGACATGGGCATGAGAAAGATGAGCACGGAAACACGATTTCGTGAACCATGAAAAATATCCGTGAGGTAATGCCATACCACCTAAGCTATCTGTAAGTGTAGTACAATTATGTTCCGTGCAAAATCCTAATAATATATTGCATACACGCTCTCCTACCTTCTTAGGCAGTACGTAGACTCCAATCTTATAGCTCTCAGCCTTTGTCCAGAGTTCCATCTGGGCGAGCACCTGGTTAGTAAAGGAGTTGCTCATTACAAAGCTGGGGTGGCCAGTAGCACAACCAAGGTTCACCAGCCTGCCTTCGGCCAGCAACAGGACATGCTTTCCGTTAGGGAGCTCATAACGGTCCACCTGGAGGGAGAGAGATGATGTTCAATCTGCCGGTTAGCAACTACAACAAGAGACAATTCTCTTGGGAGGGTATGGGGTGACACTATTCCGGATTATTATTTATCACAGCCTTACTCCAGTAACTAACTCTGGGAATAAGGCCAGTCGCCAGTCTTAAGATTCACTCTTAAGACTGAGCACAAGCAGTGGAAGCAGTGGCTACATACACAAAAACCTGGTACAGTGGAACCTGTCTATAGTGGTCACTGTTTAGTGAGACGAGAGAAAGAACCGAAATGTGGGACAAAAGTTCAGAGATAAGCAAGCTATATAGCTGAACTGAGTACTGAACCTCAGTCCAACCATACCCTGACCGTGACGAGGGCCGTAATGTCTTATTTTGTAGATCATGAATATCATTAACAGCCTATATAGTATTATTCTGTGTGTTGGAGGATGTGTCTATGCCGTTGGTACCTGTGAAGCCAACTGTGGCTAATCTTGGTTGCCAGCTTATACTTGACACAGTCTGACACAAATAGCCCCCATGGTCCTCATGAATATCACTAGGAGAATGCATGACATTGTGGGGCGAGCGTGAGCGAGTGCAATGCAGAACCGTGGAGTAGTTGCATGCACATGACTGAGGAGACAGAAATCATAACATGACAATCAGACTCGAGGCATATGCATGTATATAATTATACTTGTGCCAACATATATACTAGTACTTGCATGCTGCACGAATTTTCTTGTCACGTGTGGAACTTCGATGATCGCTGTTGCACGGACTGCCTGACAGTGCCCGTGGCCTTGTTGAGACGGACTGTTCATAGGTTGTGTCTCAGTCACGCCTTGTTGAGGTAGACTGTTCCTAGTTCGTGTCGTAGTCAGACAGTCTCCGGCTCCAAGTCGCTGTGGCCTTGGCCTTGTTGAGGTAGACTGTTCATAGTTTTGTGTCTCGGCGCAAATTTATATGCTCGTTTGTGGTTTGAATTAACGCATGACGTAAGAACACGCAAAATACGGGCAGGAAGTGATTTACGGCACGACATAAATATAGAAATATATGGTAAATTTGCAGCAAACTCGTCTATGTAGGGGCTCACTCACGCTCGCCCCAATTAAATAGCTCCGATTTAAAATTATTTGCTTCCCCATTAGGGCAGCCACCTCTCTATTACGGTCACTACTGCTGTGTCACAGCTGCATGACCTGCTTAAAGTAGCCACCTGTCTGTATATATGTAATGGCCAAAAATACTGGTCCCAAGGTGACCACTATAGACAAGTTCCACTGTAGAGTGTTCATACCTGTGGTTTGATTTCGGTTTTCTTGCAGTTCTTCTCGAGCCAGGCCACATCCACCTCGCAGTCAAAGTGGCCAATGTTGCAGCAGATGCTCTCGTCACGCATCTCTAGAAAGTGTTCTGGCTTGAGGATCTCACAGCATCCTGTGGCTGTCACAAAGATGCTGGCCTTCTTTGCAGCCTCGTCCATAGTGGTCACCTCAAAGCCTAGGATATTCACAAACATTGGGGTATTTGAAACCATTGTTATAACCCCCCCCCCCCCCCCCCCCCCCCCCAATGGGCCCCCATACAAACTAAACCCTATTGATGGATGACTGATCTTGTATGTACAGTGCATATGCACCGTCCACCGTCCACACTATTTGGGTGATTGGCAGATTACCGACTAGCCTCATTCCCGGGCTTCCGCCCAGATTTTATTGGGAAATTTAACCCTTTGGCACAACAAAAATTTAACCCTTGGCACAACATAGTTTCTGATCCAAGTACCTACTTTGGGTGAGATCCCTTCCCTCATATAAAATGCACTTCCATTGTACCATCAGTTTTGACTGTATTACAATGCTCATAGCCTACCTTCCATGGCTGCTTGGAGGGCATTAATTGGATCCACCTCAGCGATGAGAACTCTGGCACCGAAAGCTCTTAAGCTCTGGGCACACCCCTTCCCTACGTCACCATATCCAGCCACCATACACACCTACATACAGAATGACCACTGATGGTAACAGCTTATTGATGCATGTTTGCATATTAAAACATGGCATACATGCACATGGCTGTCCACCTCCCAGACCAAGTTAGCTAGGACCTCCAACTACACTTCGTATTTACTCCTGCATGCTCTGACATGATCATGGACATGAAGGGTCAAACAACAGGTGTGTTGAGTTACATACATGCAGTCATGCCAAGGACTGGATGTCAGATGCAGAGGTGCTGGCATGCAAGCATGATGGTGAGTGTCAGAGGAGGATGAGACTGACAGACGTCAGGCTGTTGTAGATACAAGAAGGCATGGGGGGATGGCACAGAATGTCACATGTACATGTATTTGTGTTGATGTGATAAAGGACACCCAGCTGAGCTGCAGTGGAGCGAGCTAGCCTCGTTCCCGAGCACCTGGGAACGAGGCTACAGTGGATCCAACTAAGTGAAACAAGTGAGGCTGCTCGCAATATTCCAAGCAGCTACATGTACATGAATATCCCTGGTAACAACTGTGAGAGGGGTAATTCTGACTGACATTTTAACCCTATCAAGATTCAGTGGTACGACTGACCTTCCCGGCCAGCATGATGTCTGTGGCTCGCTTGATCCCATCCACCAACGATTCCCGGCAGCCATACAGGTTATCAAACTTGCTCTATAACAAAGATCACAAACATAAACTAGAGGTGCCCAAGGTGCCCAGTAGAGCACAAAACCTGTTCACTGTTGATATACAAAATACTGTTGACGTACCATACTATTCACAAGTGGACTAGAAAGCTGTACTTTATTTGGAATCAGAAATCTTCAGAAATCTTTTTGCCATCTACATGTACCAAGCCTAGAAGTACTGTTAGCTTTGAGTGGAAAGACAACTCCCAAGGTGGCCTGACCTGCTGTAACTACCGTATGTACACTTGTACCGCAATGACTGACACACCAACTTATGCACAACTACAACTATTTAGCTGTCATTGTTCATCCACTGTGTCTCTTACTTTACGTATACAAAGTCTAAGTGTCTGGTAAGCCCTCATAGGTTGGCTGCTCTTCACAGTCAACACCAAAACATCGATTGTGAAGTCCAGTACACCATCAGCACAGGACACACATCCTGTTCTCTAGCTAGCCCTGTCCAGGGACATTACCTTTGTGACAGAATTGTTGACGTTGATGGCAGGCGCCTTGAGTTTCCCTTGCTTGAACATCTTGTAGAGGTTGTTGACACCAGTAGTGGTCTCTTCAGTAATACCACGGATACCTACAGAACACAGAGATACACTGAGCAGTATAGGAACACTCCCACAATAGCCTTGCTTCCAGACTCCACCCACGTGCAAATTATAGGGACACTCCCATACCAGCCTCGTTTCCAGACTCCACCCACGTGCAAATTATAGGACTATTCCCACACTAGCCTTGTTTCTAGCCTCGTTCCCAGTCCCACGTCCAGCTTTCCGTCGCTTGCAGTACGGTGGCGTGGGACTGAGAACAAGGCTACCTTGTTTCCAGACTCACAAAAAGAAGTGCATTGCACAAGCAGTGGCTATAGTATATATTAGCCTCATTCCCAGGCCGTTCCCACCGCCAGTATTTCATCACTTCCAGTATGAAATATGGCGGGGGAAGGCCTGGGAGATCTGGTGCCCAACGAAGAATCTGGACGTCCTGTGTTGTACTGTCCGTTCAGTGGCTGGATATCAGAGCGTTCGCAAGGCAGACGATCGATACCGTTTGTTGTTCACAACACCAGGAATGGATCAACGCGAAACAGGTATTAGGCACCGACCCCCGTGTGTCTACCATCAGTCTATCTGACGTCATCACACATGACCAGATCTCCCAGGCCTTCCCCCACCGTATTTCATACTGGAAGCGATGAAATACTGGCGGTGGGAACGAGGCTACATGTAAGTATATATGCATCTCAGCCACACCCACCAAAAGTTATACAGAATACCTAGCCTCGTTCCCAGGCCATCGCCCAGCTTTTCGTCGCTTGCAGTACGGTAACTGTACTGCAAGCGACGAAAAGCTGGGCGTGGGACTGGGAACGAGGCTACAGAATACCCTTCTGCACCTTACCTTCAAAGAGCTCTGCATGTTTCCTGTGAACGAGGTTTGTAAGGTCACCCCCATCATCAAGAATCATATTGAGGGGCTTCCCATCTGGCCAGTAGAGGGTCTGCTCAATGCACCAGATGTACTCTTCGTCCGCCTCCCCCTTCCAGGCGTAGACAGCTACCCCGGCTTTGGCCATGGCCGCAGCAGCATGGTCTTGTGTGGAGAAGATGTTGCAAGAGCTCCACTGGACCTGGGAGTCACATGACATCACGGTTTGTTGAAAGAGTTAGATAGTATACACAAATCCAAAGTAACAACCAGTGGTGTCACTGTGGCGGACAGCACTCTGGATTTTATCATTCGAGGGAGGGGGAGGAGGGGGGGGGGGGGGGGGGGGGGGGGGGGGGGGGGGGGGGGGGAGGGGGGCCTTCGCTCTCCTATTCTGCCTCCACTTGATTATAATGCATGCCAGGCATATTAATCGGAAAGTGTATATAGTTAGCTAATTTGAACATCCAGTAAAGGGCTAATACAACATCGTAGTACACAGGGCCTTCAAAAGTACACGAATCTACACCCTGTGAAGGACACATGTACATGACTGTGTTACTATACCCTGCGAAGGATACATGTTTACAGTGTTACAGGCAGAATAATATCCATGCAGAGGAACCTACCTCTGCCCCTAGTTCAATCAGAGTCTCTATCAGAACAGCTGTTTGTATGGTCATGTGGAGACAGCCAGCAATCCTGGCCCCCTTCAGGGGCTTTGACGGTCCGTACCGTTTGCGCATACTCATCAGACCAGGCATCTCAACCTCTGCTAGGTTGATCTCCTTGCGGCCAAAGTCGGCCAGGTCAAGATTGGCTGCAGAAGAAAAGGGCAATATACTCCAGGTACACATGCTCAGAGGGCCCTGGCCACATCATGGCTACTGTCATTCAAACTGGAGCTAGTCAGACATTCATAGCTAGAAGAGGTAGCCTCGTTCCCAGGCCTCCACCCAGATTTTATCTCGCAGCGATTTTTCTCCACGGCTGTGAGATTAAACCTGGGCGGAGGCCTGGGGACGAGGCTAAGAAGAAGAACGTCTGGTCATTATGGAGCATAGACACATTTTCTTTGCACAGAGGAATTATGACGTCATGACAAATGTCACGAGGAAGGAAGACAATTACTGTGACTGTACAACCATACTACAACCTTGGTGATCCGCAAGAAATGGTTCTGTATGTTGTTTGGGCCATTTGTTTAGGACTGTGAAAGGCATCTCACTTGCAGATCTGTTATTTCTCTCGTTTGAATAAGTACTGATCATACGAAAAATTTTGGAAGATACCGAAACACTCCAACCATATGGACCCTTGTCTAACAGTGACCAGGCCATATTTTTGTGTTTGAGGTTTGGTACTGGAGCTGGCTGGCTCTGACTTGCAAGACATTGTAGTAAGGAAGAGTGTGACAAACAAGGGGCCGTCACTCCAATATGGACTGGACTGGGGTCACAACCTGTGACTGTCCAAAAACCACCTACAAAACTGTCGTTGACCCTGTGACCTTGGAAAAACCTAGTCTCGGAACCAGACCCTTCGTGCGGGGGAGGAGGAAAGGGTCTGGGCACCATCTTACATTCGAGTTGTCCCCAGGTCGGAATGTTGACCTAACGAATCAGAAGTGTTGATTGCAAATGACGTCAGGGAAATGATTTTTCTCCAGACTTTCGGTGTCGCCAGCGACTAGACATGGCAAATCGCTGTGCCGTACCGCGTTACCCGCGAGTGTCTGACAAAAGTCGAGGAGAGCAACAAGCAGATCATACGCGTGGTATCGCAGTTGATCGCTAATTACCACCCATAATTACATTCCGTGAGGACAACTCAAATGTAAGATGGTGCCCACACCCTTTCCTCCTCCCCCGCGCGAAGGGTCTGGTTCCGAGACTAGGAAAAACCCACTGTGACTGCACAACTCCTTTGAGTAATACAGCACACCACACCTACGTCTGCCGTATACAGGATTGTGAATGCAGTCACAGCCATCCAAGTATGGTGCTTATGGATTACCCCTTGATAAATAACCATAATTTATGCATGCATGTCACACACAGACATCATGTACATCATTTGGAGATAACTGACCAACTTTGTATGGCGGTTTTCCACTCATCTTCTGGCTAAAATAGAAGCAGTAACTCTCCACAGACACAGCACAGTATCGATCAGGAGGTATCGATGTTGACTCGTGCTCATCAGCTGACGATCGGTACGAGTGACCTGTGTTCTAATTAAGCGTTCATCAGCTTCGGGAACGAAATATTGGAAGAACAAATCAAGGAATGGGTGGCAGCTGTTGCAAGGATGTCTCCACGGACAGTCGCTCACGCTGTACAGAGAGCTACCTTGCACAAGAAAGGCTTGATCTGCAGCGGAATGAGAGGGGTCCTGCCAGCCATCCGCATAGTTACAACTCCACCGCCAGTGCTGCTGGTCAGTCACAATCACCCCAACACCCCTCCTCCCCCTTACATGGTGGTACTCATCCCCACAAGTTGAACTCTGATGCAGCAGTACCGCCAAGCCCACATAAACCTCACTCCAACCAGAATACAAAGCCTGATACATTGCTTGGCGATTCCAATGGCAGTCTCGAGGGGCCCAAGGCAGTTGTGAATATTAATACTGCCAATGTCCACGAGCTGTGTGTATTGCAGGGCGTGACACGCCCACTAGCAAACAGTATTGTGGACTATAGGTGCACTCATGGATATCTGGAGTCGGTACAGGACTTATTGAACGTCCCTGGAATGACTGTAGAAGGCTTGCAAATAATTCAGACTAATATTGAATGTGATGTTCCGCTATCCAAAGTTGAACGTGGCAAGGGACCTCAAAAGCATGCAACAGGAGAGCACAAGAAGGGAAGGAAAGGAGCTCCTCACCATTTGGAATTGGGTGCTCTTCAGGAAGAGGGGCCAAGGCAACCTCTCCCAGCCGGGAAGGCTGTTCGGCTGGCCACCTGGAACTTGAAATGCTTTAAAAGTACAAAAGCTGCTGATCTGAGTGTTCTGGAGGTTGTGTGCCTTACAATCTTGAACCACAGGTACTGCATTCTCATTGCGCCTCTTAGTAGTAGCCATGTATGACTGTATGTGAACATTCACGATGGGCTTTCAGTGGTTATGTAATTCTTTCCAGATTGTGTTTGGTTGCATTTCAAGAGCTTGGCAGTAAGGATGCCTTGCAGAAGGTGAGCAATATCCTAGCCTCATTCCTAGGCGCTCGGTACCGAGTGCCTAGGACGAAGCAATATCCAGGCCGGCCCATGCAGGCCGGAGCTTATTAGCGCTGTGAAATCCTGGTTCATGGTAATAATCTGCTGAATGTTAGTTACCCTGGAGGCTCCCAGCCATACTCTGTTATTGTCTCTGCTTTATTCTGCTTTGTTTTGGTTGCTAAGTAACAGACCACAAACCTTACCAACATGTCGTGCCTTGCTATGCTAGGTCCGTGATGAGTTGAACTGCCCCACTTTAGACAAAGTGAAGTCCTCCTCTGCAAAAGAGGCCAATTGGAATTGTGCTGTCTCAGCAGCCACAGGAAGAATGTTTCAGGTTAGTCATGTACATTACTGGGTACCAGACAGCTGTGTGCTTGAAGTACAGCAGAATATTACACTCCTGGTAGGGGAAAAATTGTGCCGCGTAATTAATGTAAATAATTCATTCGAGTGATAGGAATGGCGTACGAAAATTCTGACTACACCTTCATGATCGCTATCATGCACTGTCCCAACCGTACAATTTTGGTGCTGAAACTCACCTTGGTGGTGGAGATACAAGCGCTTTTGTTGTGCCGTCGGACGCCATTGCTCGATCTCTCTCTTCGACGTTGGTTGCCAGTACATTCTTATGAAGGCCCCACTGACCACACAGCCGTAATCGCTGTCGTTCACTGACGCTCACATGCCGAAACTCACCGTGCTGGCGAAGTTGTGAGCGCTGTAATAAGTTCTTGTCTTCCCTTTGGACGCCATTGCCGGCTCAATCGACCGAACGTGGTCCTCACGTGACATGTGTGTTAATTGGAATGAGCTGCAACGCGTAGCTTGCGCGACCAGCGAGTTGCAACCTGTTGCATAGCATCGCGGCTACCAGGAGTGCGGTTGCCCCTCGATAGTAGACACAATAATAGTAGACACAATGTATCTATCTATTAGTGTAGAGGTACTACATAAAGTAGACTTTCTTGCTCCATCATGTAATGCGGTGTTTGGAGTAGCCTCGTTCCCAGCCTTCTACAGCTAGTGCCAGTTTTTGATTGCTTGCTAAAGCGGCGAGTGATCAAAAACTGGCGGTGTAAAAGGCCTGGGAACGAGGCTATAGTTGGAGATCATGATCAGTATGTGTGGGCAGTGTTTCCCCCAAAACTGACAGGAAAGGGCGGTGAAAATAGTACAAAATTGACCAGATCAAAGAGGCATTCCAATGACCACATCGAAGGACAATAGGCCAGGAAAGGGGTGAGGAGCACCCCTCTACGGGAAACACTGTGTGTGGGTATTAATAAGGACTGAGCTGCTGAGCTCTGCAGCTGCACTCGGACATCTATCCTTGTTCCCAGTCCTGGGAACAAGGATGTATGTGGGGAGATGGGGAAAGACTACACTAGTAGGAGGGAGATGGCATGAGGTGTAGTTCTTCCCGTTGGTCTAGGGGATTGAGTACAATGGCTTTCTGTGGGATGAGAGTGCTGGTGTTTGTCTGAGGACGTCAAGACTCCTGGGAAAGCCAGCCAATGCTGATGAACAGCACTTTGTGCGAAGGCCCTTCATCGGAATTTTTCAAGTATGCTCATACTTATAGTCTCAGCCAGGTGGGTTTGGGCTGTACTTTATGAAATTCTTTGGAATTGAGATCGATCCTCTGTACTTTCTAGAAATTCCTTGGACTCAAATCATTTCGCTGTGTACCAGTTTTTGCATGGCTCATTCTCCACACTCAGTCCATTGTCAGTCACATGAATGTACACGTTGTTAAGCTAATTTCTAAGACTCCTTGTTCTCCATATTGCAATTACAACTATTATAGTATTCAATACATGTGGGTGGTTCAAGTAAAAACTGTACCTTAATGATATTCATTTTCCAGTAAATTTAGGTGGGTGTGGCTTTCTGTCTTTGTGCACTGATGATTATGCATGCTAACATTATATATAATATGCAAGTTAACTACGTAGCTGCACATTCACAGGTGAGGACAGCCATTTGTATTCCTTTGTCTGTGAGGATATAAGGTACCGTTTTTACTTGAACCACCCACACATGCAGAATGTTTTGTCTGCAACTTGTGCTGATCTGACACTGTAGTCATTCCTATGCTGTACACAGCCTTTCATTTACCCATTCCATGTCACACACAGATTGATGGCTGGAGGTTTGTCCTGGTCAGTGTGCACCTGAAGGCTGCAGGATGGGGCGGAGTGGACACTGCACAATTGAGTGTACGTTTGCTTGTCGAATTCTGTGAGGCTGCAAGTGTGAACACTTCTATTTCCAAACACGTTCTAAAAGAAGGAAAAAAAAATCGACCCTGCCAGGATTCGAACCTGGAATCCCCTGATTCGTAGTCAGATGCCTTATCCGTTGGGCCACAGGGCCAGCTTACGCTATGGCCTCTTGAATACTTCAGCATACTCTGCCAGCTCGTACTTACAGTTAGTCTCCTTCTCTGGCTGCTTATAGGCAGGTCTTATTGTTCACCTCACTTGTTATGTTACATCAAATGACGTCGAGGCAAGCAATGGAGGCCAACATGAAGACATAACTACACCACCAAGGTTAGTTCTCAGCACATAATACAAAAGCATCAGTGGAGGAAGGTGGTTTGAGCTATTATTTTGTACTATTGACTCCACCCTTTTATCTTTTGATTGGAAGTTCGCATGTTACATTTCTTAATTGACTACCCTTGTTCCCAGCCATGCACCATAGCACCAACTAGTCTCGGTACCAGACCCTCGCACACAGAGGAGGGTCTGGTACTGAGACTAAGCGCCAACAATCCCAATATGCAATGAATGGTGCACAGGATGAATTGTCCATGAATACACTCCAGATTTTAACTGTCGTTCGTGCAGGTGGAAGTTGGTCTGCTACCTCCAATGATACAAACCATATCTGAAACTACTACAGGTACACTATACACACGTAGAAGTAGTCTCAGTTCCAGATCCAAACTAGTAACCCCAGCACGGATCACTTTTAGCATCACACGGTCCCAGATCCAACAACCCCAGCGCGGATCACTTTTAGCATCACACGGTCCCAGATCCAACAACCCCAGCACGGATCACTTTTAGCATCACACGCTCCCAGATCCAACAACCCCAGCGCGGATCCATGTGATACTGGAAACGATCCACTTGGGTCTGGAACTGAGACTAACACATCGAATCTTTTGTTTATACACTTAGTGGCCACAGATTGACTAGCTATACGTACCGTGATGCTCTGGTACTACAGGTCTTATGGATGTGATTGTCCTGGGTGACTTCAACATGGGCCCAGACAACGAATGTAAGTCATGCCTATTGAGCAGACGAACTTGTTAACTTGTTAGCGTACTCAGAGTTCCTCCCAGGCCTGTTTCTCTTTGATGTGGTATAAAGAATGCTGAGATCCTTTGATCTAAAATTTTAATCAACTGGCTTGTCGTCATTCCTTTCTCCCCACCGGGCCATACTTAAAATCGTTTGCTTTGAGTGCCAGGGATGTTAGTTTTAATTTTACCAGGGTCGAGTTACATGTAGTAGCAAGCTGATCTCAGCATAGATGCTCTAATCTCATAGCCTCGTTCCCAGGCTCCCGCCTTGCCGCTTGCAGTATGTTAAAGCAGGGAGAGCCTGTTATGTTTCCTCATGTGAGCATGATGTAATCGACAAATGGCAACATTTTTCAGAACAAAAAAGCAAAGTTTCACTTATTGTCCAGCCAACTACATGTTCAACACTTGGTGTATATGACAGTTGCCCCCCACTAGCTAGATACGTGTGGTAAGTTACGTGGTACGTTCTTTCTAACCTTGACGTCACACACGTGAGGAAACATACTAAGCCCTCCGCGTTCTTTCGTGCAACCAAAAGCGGCGTGCAGACCTGGGGAACAAAGCTACTAATGTTAGTGAGTACAGTTTTCTTCCTTTGACTAGGTTTCAATGAACTGCGTAATTCTGGCTACACCCACCTCCTACCGTCGGACGTTCCCACGAATATCAGTGCACAGAACCTGAAGGGAAATCAGAGCTATGACAATATCTGGGTCAGCTCTGCAGTTAGCAAGGGAAAGTACAGTAGTCGGTACGGTGTGATCCGTGAAGGCCTACACACTGAAGCTAGCACCCTGGGAAATGCAGGTAGTACAGTGTCAGACCACTGTCCAGTGTGGGCAGAATTCCAATGTTTTTGATTCCACTTTCTCTGGAGTGTGAAAGACTACAGACCAGCTAGCACAGGTAGTAGGTGATTTTCAATAATATAGTTTTGTACTTTGTTCGTCAATGTCTGGAATATTATTATCATGAAACTTTGGCATGCCAACGATAAGTCACTTCTTAGCCTTCTATGACAGACACCCCACTGCCTAGTAAGTCATACATCATACATGCCAAGTCCATCCTGTGCATGTGTGAGCGCCATGGCAATCTCAGAGCAATCAAATGGGCTGGCCTTCTGAAGAAGGGGAAGTCCCTTGCATTGACCGGCTATAATTTAATTTTGCAAACCACTGTGTATTCTCGCGAGTCATGTCTGCTGTGGGTCTGCAGACGAAGATAGTGCAGCAGTTTTGCTTGTTAAACGGAGAGCAGAAGCATGACTTGATCCTGCAGCTCCTACAGAACGTCGAGGTTGGCTACGTACTAGTGGGGGGAGGGGCAGGATAACAACAGCTGCATGTGCTATTCATGTATATGGATTGTGGCGCTACTGTACAAGGCCCTGGGTACGTAAGGGTACCGGGTTGTATAGACAGGCGTACGTATGAATGAGTGTACTGTGAGTACCACTGCACGATTCTGGAGTCATAAAACACTAGCTTGTAGGTACTGCGGTGCATGCCATGCCAGGTATATTCATGTCATGCCAAAGCTGGCACATTTTGGAAACCGTCATTTTTCTACCAATGATGGCATGTCAATTAAGCCAAAATTGGCAGAAACACTCAAACAGCGCTCGTGTTCTGTAGGTTTACTAATTACCGAGCGCCTGGGAACGAGGCTAGTGCCATACCTGCCAAAAATGGAACAATGAACCAAAATTGGCTGAAACAGCACTCCTGGTGCACCGATGAGTGAGAGCACACCAAGGGCACACAGTGAAGCCAGCAAAGATGTTAATGTTTGCTACATGTGTTGTGAAGGGCGTCCTGGGGGCAAACATACATGTATATAGCCTCGTTCCCAGACCTACACCTCCAGTATTTGATTCATTACAGTATATGCAGTAAGCGATCAAAAACTGGATGCATAGCTATAGCTATATAGATATTTATATAAAAGGCCTGCATGGGACTGCAGCTCTAGCACACTACTACACTAGGTATCTTGGGCTAGGAAGGAGATACAAAGCTGGGATTTGCACCGTTGTGATCAGCATGAAAGGAGCATTCCAATGATGTCTGTTTTGCTGTTGGTTGAATTTTGACCCTAAATCACAAAAAAACCATGGATTATAGCCTTTGGCCGACTGCGATTTTTGACAAAAATGTGACTGAGTTTAAAAATCGTTTTAAGGGTATCATTTGAAAGCCCTTTTTATGCTGACCACAATGGCACAATTCCCAGCTTCATATCTCATTCACATATCCATACCTAGTGCAATGTATACCAATTTTGGTTGATTGGTCCATTTTTGGTAGAAATGGCCCATCAGTTAATCACCCTATAGAACTGAGGGAACTGAAATGAGAGTCTGTTGAAAATGAGACCTGTAGGGTTAAAAAATTTGTATGTACCGCAATGAAATTCCTTTTGCCTCTATATATCTTACATTACAGCATTATTATAAAATGTATACTGCTTATACCCCTCCCAGCACTGGCAGCTGCAACGTCTCTTTTATGAGATGAAGCAGCTGCTTTCCTTCGACATTGTTTCCGACCTCCCAGAGGAGCTGGCGGACAAAGTCCTCTCCTACCTGGACGCTCCCTCACTGTGCACAGCTGCCCAGTGCTGCCACAGGTGGAGGGGGATGACCAACAGAGACATCCTCTGGTGAGAAAGGAGTAGTGGAGACAGTATTGTCCTCGAGTCAATCCAGCCAAGGGCAGTGATAGAGGGTGATCCAAAGTAATGTCATACTGTTGTCCATGCCAACACAGAACTACACTAGCCTCGTTCCCAGGCCTCCACGCAAAGAACAATCTATAGCTAGTGATTTATACGTATACAGTTCATATGTGGGTGCTTCAACCCTATTATATGCCTTCTTACTCCTCTATCTCACATTAGGCACCGACTATGCAAACAAAGAAACTACCTGAAGTTTGCTGAGCTCCCTTCCCCGGATCTGATAGAGAACAAGCATCCCACCTCTCCTCGTTACAAGTCCCCTCCCCTCTCTCCCTGCTGGGGTTCCCTCCCCCCACTCTGCAAGTGGAAACTGGTGTACACGAAGGCCCACACCTTGGTTGACCACTGGAGACTGGGCATTTATAATATGGCCCCACTGTTGAGAGGACATCGGCAGCCTGTCACCACAATTTCGTGTGATGGTAAGCGACGTCAAGTGGTGGGTTCTCATACTTTTTCGACACATGAATAGATACAATTTATGTTAGTGATCTTCCAATCTATAGACATTTTTGCATATAGCATATGATACCATCGTCAGGAGCCCATAACAAGAAGGAGTGTCCAACTTGGCATTATAGCCATAGAACAGCACTGTTTTAACTGAAACATGCCCTTATTTGGAGTAATTGTAACACGATCCAGCGCACAGAACAAGCCCTGTTAGACCAGGATGTTATCGTAGTTAGACACTCCTTCTCATTATGGGTTCCTGCCATCACAAAGCTCAAGTTATGATGACATTTCTCCTCGGATGCCAGATGAATTGCTTGTGTCCGGCTCTGGGGACAATACTGCGAGGCTATGGAGTCTGCAGTCCATGCAATGCCTTCATGTGCTTGAGGGACACACAGACGCTGTCAATCAAGTAGTCATCAAGGTTGGGTCATCATCGAAACCTTCGTGCACCCATGATAATAGTCCCAGACCCAAACCAACCCCAGTGCGGATCGTTTGCAGTATCACACATGACACTGGAAGTGATCTGCGCTGGGGATGGTTTGGGTCTGGGGCTGAGACTATAACACGATAATAGCTAGCAAGTGATAGCTACCATCTAGCTATAGCCTTATTCTCAGCCTCATGCACCTCCAGTATGTATGTATTAATCAATTGTCTTTGACTATTTATTCTTCTGGAAATTGTATAACTATAGGATTCTCTGATAGTGACTGCCTGTTCAGACAGCTTGGTGAGAGTGTTTGACACAAGAACAGGGCAGTGTTTGATGTAAGAACTTTTTTAGTCTCGGCAGCTAACATTACTTGTCCTGTCTTCAACTAATCGGAGGGTTTGAGGAGCTTCTTTACTGCAATTACCGGCCCCCTAACCACCCAGGTCTCTCCATGGCCACACCAACTCAGTGGAGCATGTGGCGTTCAATGGGAGGACCATCGTCAGTGGAGGGTGTGACTGGTAAGTATGTGGATACATGATTGCACATCCAACCAACCTTTCTCTCCTGTAACTCGTCGGGAGCATGGAATAGTGAAGCTTACTAGAAGTAGAAAGCTTACTTCTTCAGTAACTGTTAGGTGCTTGTGGCATACTCATATGGTGTTACAGGGTAATGATCAGTGCCTACACACATCTCCTTGTTGTACTGCACGTGCAGCTCTGTGCGTGTGTGGGATGTGCATAAAGGGATGCTACTGCACACACTAACTGGACACACGGAGGAGATTGAGGTCAGTGGCATTACTTATGTCCAACGATGCTTAATGCTGTGTATATTCATGTGGGGTTTGCATTTTGCCAATTTGAATTACTTTACAAACATCTTTGCAATTTATGGCTGTGTGTTTCTAATGAGAGTGTGAGGTGCTGGGGGGAGCAAACCGTGGCCCTACATGCTCCCTAGAGCAACTTGTGGATGAGCCCGTCCATTCTACAAGTACATGTAGTTTTCCTGTGTGTATACATGTTGGTATGGGATTACATCATGGACTAAAAAAGATCGGTGGGATTTTAATCTGCTGATTTTTGTACCATATCACCAAATTGAAGTCCTCACCAAATTTTCATTATGTATCAGAGAGTATTCTGAGGAAGTGGGGACAAACTTTAAGCTTATTGGTATGGGTATAAGTTACAAAGAGATGTTTTCTCCAGTAGCTATATGCTGTATTCACTAGACTGCAACAAAGGCAGTTGGTGGAAGCATGGATAATATAGAGCACGTGCTCTATTATCCATGGTGGAAGTAGGGTGGAGATAAGTTGTCCATTGTGCAGCCTTTCTGTTCATATTCTTGCACTTCAGTACCTGTGGTTGGGAGACTCTGTAGCCTTGTCTGGCTCCTGGGACTGTACCCTCCGAGTGTGGGACTTGCAAGCCGGGATATGCAAACACACACTCCTTGGACACACCGAAGGTCTGTGCATGCAGTGCAGTGATTAGCATATTGATACCTCCATATTATAGTGTAGCGATAATATTATACCATGACATCATTATTGAGCTGGTGAAGGAGCTAGTCCCGCAGGCACTGTGTCACTCTGATTCTGCATCCTAAAGTATAGAGTGCCTTATCAGAGAGTATACATACATACCCAAGTGGACACTGCTGTGCATGCGCAAGACCATAATGCTATGCTGTACGTAGCTGTTATCACACTGACTTGCATAAGTTCTAATAGATTTCGTCTCACCTTTGTGCCGTGACTTTTCAACTTTAATTACGTTAGTCATTAAATGGCATGTATATAATGCATGGTATGTGTCCATTCTACTTAGTACGAATCACCCTATATATTTTTGAACAACACCATTTTTCAAGAAGCATGGCATTACACATAATCAAGAGAGAGCCCCAAAGATTACATGTGGGACGTGCATTGAACTACATGTGCTAATACCACATTCTAATACTTGTGCACACAGTACATGTAGCAAATGATAATCTGTGCATAATAAATGCAATCTTGTTATATTCATGGAGTATTCTTCTTGTGTATTCCAGTCATGACTTGTTCTTTTTCCACTCAGTGGTATTCTGTTGTGTGTGTACTGGGCAGAGGGTGGTTAGCGGAGGGGGTGATGGCGTTGTCAATGTCTGGGACTTAGAGACTGGGAACGTTACAGCTACACTCACGGGACACACTCAGGAAGTGGTGAGATACGTACATTGCTATTGTCATAATGTTGCACATACACGCTTAATCAAGACACACATGCCTACACACTCTCTCTTCAGGTCTGCCTGCAGTGTAACGATGATATACTAGCATCAGGATCTGCTGACAGTACTGTAAGACTGTGGAACTATACAGGCATGTCTTCGTGTATATACATGTGCATAATATTATTGATATTAGACGTTCAATTCCAATTCTATGATAGCGTCAATTATTCCTCTCCCTTTTCTGATCGTATAGTTATTATCAGTTAGTACGTCATCTTCACCCTGTTTAGGTTTCTGTCTTCATGTATTGGACGCCCATATTGGTGTTGTTCGCTGCTTGTACTTACAAGGGAATCTGTTGATCTCTGGTGGGGACAGGAAAAGGATCATACTATGGGATACTAAGGTTAGTTTTAAATGAAGCAAACGAGCTTTTGAACTATACACTCAGAAAGCAGCTGCTCGTAAGTTCCTGATAGTTACAGTAACTGCAATGTAGAAGTACACATGCACATAGCTGCAGATCTCTAGTATATTATAGGATATCTCTGTACAGTGGTGAAACTTGCAGTTGGAGGTCAATGTATCCACAACAACAAAGCCTATAGCTATCGCTCAAAAGGTAGCTATGCATCTAACAACCCCTTCTGCCTAATAAGAATAAGGCACAAAAAATTAGCCACAGTGCCCATCTGCAAGCAAGCTATAGGCTTCCAAGCAACTTCACAAACATTCCTACTGACTCTCACTGTTATTCTAAGGTGTCACTCAACAGTTTATACCACTATGCTACAATTATTTCACCTCTTATACATGTAACAACCCTAATTATGATCACATGATAACAACCATATGATCACATGATCGTATATGGTCACATGATAAATATGATCACAACAATATGATCATGCATATACAGGCTGGCACTCAGCTGTACACTGTTCACCGACAACAGACCCTCCTTCACTGCTTGTGTGTGACAGATACGAAGATCATTACCGCATCACCAGACTCTCCCGGAACTATCAGTGTCATCAGTTACTGGTGACTGTTTCATCATCAAGTTTTCTCTTGGTTTTATAGTTTTGTTGATTGTCTATTCTATTAGGCTCGCAAACTCCATTGTTTCAACCATGCCGAGATTAGAGCAAAGTGGCAACTGGAGTAACTGGAGTACTTTTCAATGCTTGAATCTAACTATGGGGGGGGGGGGGGGGGAGGGGGGGGGGGGCATTCATTTGTATTCATGTACATTGCTCAAGTGCTGTCATTCACCAACACTTAGCTATATGCCGCAACTCACCGTGCTGGCAAAATTGTGAGCATTGTAATACTTTTCTGTCTTCCCTTTGGCCACCATTGTTAGCTTCGACTCAATCAACTGCATATGAGCTTGGTCACCACATGGCATGTGTGTTAATTGTAAACTGTTCACCTATACCTAGCTTGCGCTACCTGTGAGTAGTGCAGTTTCCATGTGGAAAAAAGACTAATCCATCAAGACCTAGCTACGTATGAAGTTTGCACAACCCAAAATTGGAGTCACACGACCAAGCTGACACAACAGAAGCGAACGATCGGGCAGAATCTTGTAAGGCCTAATGATTAATTAACACAATATGACATTAGTCAGTTGTTTGTACTATATAGTGAATGGAATCTGTGATTCCAGTGCATTATAGATCTACTATACACTGTACATGCAGGAAATCTTTGTGGAATGAACTCCATAGTGTGCTTCATGTAATTGGGCGAGTGTGACGAGTCCCACATTTAGCTAACTGTATCTTAGTGAAGAGAGTAGACAATCGCGATATTAAATCGTTATAATTAGATCACAGTTCATGTTGCATGCCCACTAGTAAACCCTGCAGCACTGTGGAGAGGGTTCCGCCTCTGTACTTTCTTCAACTTCACTAACTGCAGTAGACCATCTTTTGTACTTTCTTCAACTTCACTAACTGCAGTAGACCATCTTTGTCTCCATCACATACATGGTAATGACCTCTGCTCCCAGCACCCGATTCGAACTCTACTATTTCTCAGGCCTTGTAAGGGCTGGGACCAGTAGTTGTGCGCGCGCTTCCAGATACCATACGAACGCGATTGCGGTAAACGATTTCACTATAGCGACGAGGAAGTGGGCAAAATTATATAAACCGCAAGTCAGGCGATCTGTCACACGCTAAAATTCTTACCTTGCAAAAGGGAGCTTGTTGAGGACTGCATGCGCTTCATCACTACAGATCTCACACCGGGAGTCTTCCAAGAATCGTTCCAAGCACTTATCGGTTTCGTGCGGTTGTACAGAAAACTTTCACTCGCGTGACAGTCACATGTATCTCGTTTAGTCGCACGTGCTAGGTACTTATTAGCGCTCATCGTGGCCGCATACAGTGGCTCTTTCACGGAAGTAAAGCATGCGGAATTCGCCCGAACGATGTTGGAAGCTACTGTTGAGTTCAAAGGAAAACATGTACGATTGTCTTGGATTTCGCCGTTGGGAAAAGTTCGTATGTTGCCGCTGAAGTAGCAAACTGGAGGATAAAATGGGTAGTGGGTGTGGCACATTTGCCAGTAGCAGCCCCTTGGAAGGAGATATCGACTATTCCCAACGGCCAAAAGGTGGAGCTGATGATAAAGTTCATATTGGTCCAGGAACAATCCGGTGATTTTGCTCGCTAGAATTCCGCATGACGCGTTTAGTGCATTAAGTATAGGTAGAAGGCGGGGCTGGTGCAGCCAACTAATTGGGTGGGCGGGGCTAAAAGTGACGCCACTGTAAACATGAAGGGTGGAGCTACAAATTATAGTGATGAAAAGTTTCAAACACATTTTCACTCCTTGAAATGTTGACCTGAACTCGGCCCAAATATAGCATCCGAACTGCTGGTCCCAGCCCTTAATGGCCCTGAGTTGTTGCAAGTCCATTGTCTGCCCATAGACAGGACTGTGGAGACACACACCAAACTTTTTTTTTTCTCAGACATAAATTTGTAGTAACTGACGATTGTGCACAGGAATGTTACCAGAACAGTGCATCTGTCAGGCTTAGTTGTGATGATTGGACAGCTTTGTACATTGCAATAATTTGTGCTTAACTCCTGGATTGCCTTCCACTCGCTTTCTCTCATTCTATAAATTGGTGTCTTCCTTGACACTGTCATGCATCACTGCAAACACAAAGGAGTTGTTCGAACCCAGCTGAGGGGTATATCACTTGAATGCCAAACAAGCTTGACCACTAGCTATAGGTCTCCTCTCTAACTCCAGACATGCAGGTGCGTAAGCAATCAAGCCAACACATCTGAACAATTATAAGGAATTGCAGATTGTTAGAAGGGAAACTCCCATTGGAGGTGTAGCTACATGTATTCTCCTATAGGGTTGTGCAATTAGGGGATTATAGGAATCGCAAGTGCAGCTGCACTTCTATAGCATTACGATATTTGATACGTGCTAATTGACTTAGCAGCTTAATTGTTTACTGAAATTCGAGTGGTCAAGCAAGTTGCTCTGCTAATGTGCACCTTGTTTGGTAGTGAAGCTGCAACCGGGACAACCCCACCAGGAACCATTCTGAAGTTTTATGCATGCACGTTTGCAAGGATTGCATGCAAAGGTATCACATGACTTTGTAGCCTAGTACACTTATGTTCATGCACTCTCAAACTTTCCTGGCCGACGTCCTCATCCCAGCTGACAACCACTCTATTCTGTTTAGCTATGTCAGAAGCAGAAGCTACTACAGTAACTGCAAACTGTAATTCGTTACTAATATAGCTACCATGAATATAATGGATTCTATTGCAACATTCTATATTTGTAATTATATGCATGCATGAATGACCACAGCAAAATACGAGCAAGAAATCAACTGGTTCCATTAACTATTTTGATACCTATGTATTGTGGCTGTCCACGATACAGCTAAATGTATGGCTTGCTCATCGCACTCACCCTGACTCAAGCAGTTCAATCCGCAAAGATTCTTGCACATTGAATGTTTACCACCCATGCAGCTATCAGAACTATAATATGGTTGACAATTTTCAGCTTCACTACTAAACACAATTAATGTGTTTATACAAGCAGATCAATTATAGTGTTTGACCACTATTGGTGGAGCGTAACACCCATGGAGGAGTTCAGCTTCACTACCAAACAAATGTGTTTACAGGCAGATCAATTATATTGTTTGACCACTATTGGTGGAGTGTAACACCCAGGGAGGGTTATCACAGTTCAACTTCACTACCAAACAAATGTGTTTACAAGCAGATCAATTATAATTATTGTTTGACCACTATTGGTGGAGCGTAACACGGGTTATCACAGTTCAGCTTCACTAGTACTACCAAACAAATGTGTTTACAAGCAGATCAATTATAGTGTTTGACCACTATTGGTGGAGAATAACACCCAGGGAGGGTTATCACAGTTCAGCTTCACTACCAAACAATGTGATTACAAGCATAATTATTGTTTGACCACTATATTGGTGGAGAATAACACCCAGGGAGGGTTATCACAGTTACTACCAAACAATGTATTTACAAGCAGATCAATTATATTGTTTGACCACTATTGGTCTCGAATTTCAGGGAACGGATATTATGTAATGAAGAACTGATCATGAGGTGTATACATATACTATTCAAGGTATATAGGAATGCTAGAAGTGCAGCTGCATTTGTACGTATATAGCTCACCTTGTTGCACGAGCCATGTAACTGTTACAAGTGCAACTTCCCTTAACCTTATTGCACGAGCCTCCTTTATATAAATTGGCAGCTACAATGACTTCAGAATAAGCAATCACTATACTGCATTAATTCCTGTGATTTTGCAATTCAACTCAAGTCCAAGAATTTGCAGCCTAATTTACGCAAATGTCAGAGATACCAGTACCAAAATGTGGGAGTCTTACCCTCAGGCACTGTGTTGAATTTACAGTAGCTTGTGTGATGATCGGCATTGTGTGGGGACTGCTGTTACTGCTTACTGTGTTCTACTACCTACCCCAGGTCGGCAACACCTGATTTTAATGGGAACAACGGTCATCATACAGGTGCTTGTGATTGTTTCTTTATCTTTTCTTGCAGATGCAGAATTCAACCAGACAAAGCAACAAAACTCAGGATGTCATAAGCATGACAACCTGCTCAGCTGAGGTATACTTGGGAAGTACTTGTAGGGAAGAGCTGCTTAGCTGTAGTCCTCACATGGATGGCAAAATCGACATCCCCTCAAATGGAAATCAAGAAGAAACTGAAGAACGTGTTATGCAACTTTCACTTGGTTTTCAACTTCTAAACCCAAGTTTGGAATGTATGCAAGTTGCAAGCCATTCCTTTGTCTGTATCTCTTTGGGCTGTGCAGCCGTGGAGGAAAAATCTACCATCACCTGATCAATGTGAAACAGTCCGGAGCTCAGCATGTGCAGTGGAATGGCAAAGGGCAGCAGTCATTGTAGGAATGAATCAACTACCACAGTGTGAATTACTGCCTAGCACTAATTCTGAATCAGAGGAACTTCATAACTGTCTCCGTAAGTTAAATATTACTCAATATTTCTCAAGAAACGTACGTAAGAGTTTTCAATGTTTATAGGTGGTTTTGGAAGACCAGAAGGATCAGGCTTACCTCGAAGCACTGGAGATAACATCAGTGAGCCCAGGCAAAGGACTAATGGCACCAATTCTACCATTGTCTGCAGTGAAGACTTCTTTCTGAACTCAGGTGTATGCAAACCACAGTGTGGCCAGTGGGATGAATTCCCTCACAGCACTGTTGTGGCAACTGATGCCGTTATGATTGTGTCAGCAAGCATTGGGTTTATTGTGGCCAACATACTACTGGTATTACCTTGCATTCGCTACAGAAAAGTGTGAGTTATAATTACTGAGAAATGTATTGATATGGCATAATGCTTCCACTTTAACGTGAGTTAATTAACATTCTTTCTGCCATTACTCTCAACAGAATGAAGTTCCCTTCGGTCTTAATTGTGTATCAGACTATTACTCAGTATGTACTTCTAGTGTTTGATCTGATTGGATATGTGGACAAAGACAAGCTGTTCTGTAGTGCTCCTGATACAATTGAAAGCTTTGAGAACCCAACAGTCTTCTGCACCATTACAGGTATACCCTCACCACATACAATAGCAAGTGTTTGAACGTTTTGGGGATGGTTAATATTTTCTTCCTCCTGTGTGTAGGTATTGTTTTTGAATATGGTATCATGCAGACAGGACTTTGGTGGCTGTTTCACATTGCTGCAATCTTTTTTTGAATTTTATTTCCATTCCGAGCAAGAGTCATCCGGGAGACAGGCAAATGCAAACATGTCCACATTTCAATGGTCATCGCAGGACTGCTCATACCGTGCATACCTGTAGCAGCCACTTTTGGAACAGGAGGATATGGAATAACAAGGTTCCCCCCTATCCTGTGCACAGCAAAGGATGGAGCAGCTATCTTCTACTCTCTTGTTCTACCAATCAGTCTGTATCTTGGTACTGTGGCTTCCCTGCTCATCGTCATATATCTGGGGATTAGTAAGGTATGGACTGCTATACTCGTGACATTGACACGAGCTCTTGTGTGCATGTGAACCTGCATGAAATAAAATCCACACTGTCATATGGAGTGCATGGGGGTCCTCAGCATGCGGAGCTAACAATTCTGTACAATTCTTGGCCAGGAAAACACTTGAAGATGAATAGTAAGTTGTCATAAAGGCTTATCTGCTGCCCGTTTTTGAGATTTCGAGAGATGTTGAAAGATTTTTCTGTATTAGCATATATTGCGTGTCTGCTCTATCCCTACATATACACTCTACCGAGTCTATGATAGCTACACACAAGTTGTGTGCCAAGAAGCTGCAGTATGCTGTTAACATAATAATTATGATGTTAAAACACCCTGACTAAAAAACCTACTACGGGGTACTTACATTAAAGGAGGATGTTGTTCAAATTCTTCAAACACTTTATTAGACCACAAGTTTCATTCCAGTTGCATGCAATTGTTGTTAGTACACTCTAAACCTTGAGAGTATTCAAATTCATTACAATTGGGCTGTATATAGCTAACATCAATGAGTTGTCCTGTTAAAATAACTGCAGTGGGACTTTATTGTGTACTAAACTATCAAATCTTAGGTTAGTGGACTAAGGAAGAAAGCAAAGTTGGTGGAGATGAGGGTTCTCGTCATCCTCTTCTACTATACCTTGCTTGGCGTGTGTACACTAACAACCTTTAGTGTGGCTTCACGGAACATACAGCACTTCACAAGAGAACTGGTGTCTTACTTTCTGTGTGAGAGCACTGCTTCTATGGCCTAAGTGATGGTGAAGTGTGTGATAGAACCACTTTTGAACAGTTGTCTAACCCTATTCCTGCAGCTTTATCGTTTATCCTTCTTGGATTATATCCAGTGATTAACCTTATCTATGTAGTGAACATTCAGGAGTTAAAACAAAAAGGAAGAGGACTAAAGACACGCACGTTTTCAAAGCATTCAGACCAGAAAATGTCCCAGCCCCGAAAGTCAACACCACAAACCAGCACATGACATTCTATTATCATACATGATTATTTATCTATTGCATGCTGCTAAGCTATCTTCTTTGGTTGTATGTTTCTTTCTGGTGTTGCTCATTATGTAACTGTCGTTCTTGTCAGGCATATTGAGTTAACTTAGAAAGGATTACCCTTGATTTGAGTGTTCTGAGTTGGAACGAATTGTGTGTATGCTGCCAGTAGCTATATACATTCTAGTTTTGCTTTGTATTGTCTATTGTACTTACTTTGCACTATGTGTCTGACAGTAATAATCGTCACTACAGAATCACAGTTAAATGCTGGACTCGTCACACTCGCCCAATTACATGAAGCACACTAGCTCATTCCACAAAGATTTCCTGCATGTATATGGTGAACAGTGTATAGTATATAATGCACTGGAATCACAGATTCCATTCACAAACAACTCACTAATGTTGCCAAGAGAATTAAGTGGAGCATTAGTGAAGAGAGTAGATGACATTAGATCGTTATGATTAGATCACAATTCATGTTGCATTGCATGCCCACTAGTAAACCCAACACTGTCAGTATCTGTCCAACATAGTGGAGAGGGTCCCACCTCTGTAGTTTCTTCCACTTCACTAACTGCAGTAGACCATGTTTGGAGTAGTGGCGGAGTAAGAACTGTAATGCATCTTCCTTCATCTCCATCACATACATGGTGATGATCTCTGCTCCCAGCACCCGATTCATTTCAATGAACTCTACTATTTGTTGCAAGTCCATTGTCTGCCCATAGACAGGACTTTGGAGACACACACCAAACATTTTTTCTCAGACATTTATGACGATTGCACTGTTCTGGTAACATTCCTGTGCATCTGTCAGGCTTAGTTATGATGATTGGACAGCTTTGTACATTGCATGTCATCAATAATTTGTGCATTAATGCCTTCCACTCACTTTCTCTCCTTCTATAAATTGGATAAACCCCTAATTGAACAAGCAATAGAATAGCTAATACAAGTCATGTACCTCCATGGAGTTTCCCTTCCAACAATCTGCAGATGTGTTCTGGCTTAATTGTTTACCCATTTGCATGTCTGGAATTGGAGAGGAGACCTAGCTTATTGTTTGGCATTCAAGTGATATACCCCTACAGCTGGGTTAAAACAACTCCTTTGTTTTTGCAGTGACGTTTATATGTGTGCATGACAGTGTCAAGGAAGACATAGGAATCACAAGTGCAGCTGCACTTTTAGCATTACGATATTTGCTAATTGACTTAGCTTAACTCTTTAGGGGCCAAATTCTTTCTCTAGGTCATTTTCAGTCTATAGAACACTTAAACATACCCTAATTTCTGTTCCCTGGCATTGCTGGGCTCGAAACTGCTCACACAGGTAATTTCAGCTATACTGAGCATATACGTGACTTAACCACACCCACCAATTAACGAGCTTGCAATCAAGCCTCCCGAGAAATGCCAACCTGCCGTAGCTGAAAAACGGGCGATGTATGCTGGAAATGGAGGCCCTACAAGGCAAGACAGCTACTTTCTAAGTCCATTTATGCCAAAAACGGCGGAAATGGCCCTCCCAGTGCCGACCAAGACCTTTCTATCGCGGAGCCCAGACACGGCCATGCTGTGTACCCTTACTGAGCATATACGTGACTTAACCACACCCACCAATTAACGAGCTTGCAATCAAGCCTCCCGAGAAATGCCAACCTGCCGTAGCTGAAAAACGGGCGATGTATGCTGGAAATGGAGGCCCTACAAGGCAAGACAGCTACTTTCTAAGTCCATTTATGCCAAAAACGGCGGAAATGGCCCTCCCAGTGCCGACCAAGACCTTTCTATCGCGGAGCCCAGACACGGCCATGCTGTTTGCACAAAAACGGGCGATGTATGCTGGAAATGGAGGCCCTACAAGGCAAGACAGCTACTTTCTAAGTCCATTTATGCCAAAAACGGCGGAAATGGCCCTCCCAGTGCCGACCAAGACCTTTCTATCGCGGAGCCCAGACACGGCCATGCTGTTTGCACCCTTCGGGTGCACCCACCCACCTCCCCCTGCCCCGCCCTCTCTGCTGGCGCAGAGCCTATCTCTCAAGGACATTGCCGGATGTGACATCATGAAGCTGAAAGTCTCATGACACCTTAAGGCGTCATTAGCTGGTAAACGGTTAATTGTTTACTGCACTTCGAGTGGTCAAGCAAGTTGCTCTGCTCATGTGCCCCTTGCTTGTTAGTGAAGCTGCAACTGGGACAACCCCACCGGGTTAAAGCAACCGTTCTGAGTTGCATGCATGCATGTTTGTGAGGATTGCAAACCTATACGTGACTTTGTAGTACACAGACTAACACACCTTATGTGCATTTACTCTTGAACATTCCTGGCCGACGTCCTGGGTCATCCCAGCTGACAACCACTCTATTCTCTTTATGTTAGTAGCAGAAGCTACTACTGTAACAGTAACTGCAAACTGCAATATAGCTATAACTATAGCTATATACCATGAATATAGCAACATTCTGTGTTGTGAAATTATATGCATGCATGAATGACGTCCACAAGCAAGAAATCAACTGTTCGAAATGGTTCCATTAACTATTTTGATATACCTATGTATTGTGGTTGTCCATGATGCAGCTATAATGTGTGCATGGCTTTCTCATCGCACTCACCCTGCAAAGATTCCTGCACATTGAATGTATACCACCCCATGCAGCTGTCAGAACTATAATTGCAATTGGAACTATAGTGACTATATTACAGATTCCACTATAATTATATAGACTAGTACCACCAGACACTTTAACAGTGTACGTGGTGGAGCGTAACACCCATGTAGGGTTATCGCAGTTTCAGCTTCACTACCAAACAATGTAATTACAAGCAGATCAATTATATTGTTTGGACCACTAATGGTCTCAAATTTCAACTCAAGTCTGAGAATTTGCAGCTTAATTTACGCAATGGCAGAGATACCAGTACCGAAAAGTGGGAGTCTTACCCTCAGGCACTGTGTTGAAGTTACAGTAGTTTGTGTGATGATTGGTGTTGTGTGGGGACTGCTGTTACTGCCTACTGTGTTCTACTACCTACCCCAGGTCGGTGACAACTGATTTTAATTTCATCATAATACAGGTACTTGTGATTGTTTCTTTATCTTTTCTTGCAGATGCAGAATTCAACCAGACAAAGCAACAAAACTCTGGATGTCATAAGCATGACAACCTGCTCGGCTGAGGTATACTTGGGAAGTACTTGTAGGGAGGAGCTGCTTAGCTGTAGTCCTCACATGGATGGAAATAATCAAATCGACATCCCCTCAAATGGAAATCAAGAAGAAACTGAAGAACGTGTTATGCAACTTTCACTTGGTTTTCAACTTCTAAACCCAAGTTTGGAATGTATGCAAGTTGCAAAGCCATTCCTTTGTCTGTATCTGTTTGGGCTGTGCAGCCGTGGTGAAGAACTTCTACCGTCACCTGATCAATGTGAAACGGTCCGGAGCTCAGCATGTGCAGTGGAATGGCAAAGGGCAGAAGCCATTGTAGGAATGAATCAACTACCACAGTGTGAATTACTGCCCAGCACTTCTGAATCAGAGGAACTTAACAACTGTCTTCGTAAGTTTTTATTAGCTTTCTTAAGAAACGTACGTAAGAGTTTTCAATGTTTATAGGTGGTTTTGGAAGACCTGAAGGTTCAGGCTTACCTCGAAGCACTGGAGATAACATCAGTGAGCCCAGGCAAAGGACTAATGGCACCAATTCTACCATTGTCTGCAGTGAAGACTTCTTTCTGAGCTCAGGTGTATGCAAACCACAGTGTGGCCAGTGGGATGAATTCCCTCACAGCACTGTTGTGGCAACTGATGCCGTTGTGATTGTGTCAGCAAGCATTGGGTTTATTGTGGCCAACATACTACTGGTATTATCTTGCATTCGCTACAGAAAAGTGTGAGTTATTTTACTGAGAAATGTATTGATAAAATATGCTTCCAAGTTAATTAACATTCTTTCTGCCATTAATATCAACAGAATGAAGTTCCCTTCCGTCTTCATAGTGTATCAGACTATTAGTCAGTACGTACTTCTAGTGTTTGTTCTGATTGGATATGTGGACAAAGACAAGCTGTTCTGTAGTGCTCCTGATACAATTGAAAGCTTTGAGAACCCAACAGTCTTCTGCACCATTACAGGTACCCTCACCATGTACAGTAGCAAGTGTTTGAACGTTTTGGTGATGATTAATATTTTCTTCCTCATCCTGCATATAGGTATTGTTTTTGACTATGGTAGCATGCAGACAGGACTTTGGTGGCTGTTTCACATTGTTGCAATCTTTTTTGGAATTTTATTTCCATTCCGAGCAAGAGTCATCCGGGAGACAGGCAAATGCAAACATGTCCACATTTTAATGGTCATCGCAGGACTGCTCATACCGTGCATACCTGTAGCAGCCACTTTTGGAACAGGAGGATATGGAATAACAAGGTTCCCCCCTATCCTGTGCACAGCAAAGGATGGAGCAGCTATCTTCTACTCTCTTGTTCTACCAGTCAGTCTGTATCTTGGTACTGTGGCTTCCCTGCTCATCGTCATATATCTGGGGATTAGTAAGGTATGGACTACTACTTGTGACATTGACACGAGCTCTTGTGTGCATAAATTGTGCATGTGAACCTGCATGAAATAAAATTGTCATATATTGAGTGCATGGGGTCCTCATGCAGAGCTACCAATTGTTTCTAACTATATATAAGTAGTATACATACAAGTTGTCTGTCAACAAGTTGTATGCCACATTCCACTGCAATTTACAGTATGCTGCAGTTAACGTAATAGCTATAATTATGATGTTAAAATGCAACTATACAAAAAACCTTACTACTTACATTTGATCAAATTTAAGGAGGACATTGTTCAAATTCTTCACAAACCTTATTGGACTACACTACATTCAATTTCATTCCAGTTGCACGCAAATGTTGTTAGTACACTAAAATTTGAGAGTATTCAAATTCACTACAATTGGCGGTTATATACTAGCTACCATCTGAGTTGTCCTGTTAAAATAACAAGTGGCATTTTATTTTGTACTAAACCATCAAATCTTCATTATTTTAGGTTAGGGGACTAAAGAAGAAAGCCAAGTTGGTGGAGATGAAGGTTCTTATCATCCTTGTCTACTATACCTTGCTTGGCGTGTGTACACTAACAACCTTTAGTGTGACTTCACGGAACATACAGCACTTCACAAGAGAACTGGTGTCTTACTTTCTGTGTGAGAGCACTGGCCTAAGTGATGGTGAAGTGTGTGATAGAACCACTTTTGAACAGTTTTCGAACCCTATTCCTGCAGCTTTATCATTTATCCTTCTTGGATTGTATCCATTGATTAACCTTATCTATGTAGTGAACATTCAGGAGTTAAAACAAAAAGGAAGAAGGCTGACACGCAAGTTTTCAAAGCATTCAGACCAGAAAATGTCCCAGCACCGAAAGTCAACATCACAAACCAGTACATGACATTCTGTTTGAACTATTATCATACACATTAAATTTTGGTAGACTGTTGCATACTGCTAAGCTATCTTCTTTTGTTGTATATTATTATGTTTCTTTCTGCTGTTGCTCATACAACTGTCGTTCTTGTGTCAGGCATTGAATTGTACCGTAACGATCTTTGTATCCCTTGATTTGATCATTAGTTGGAATGAATGGTGTATGCTACATGCTACATGTACTCTCTAGCTTTGCTTTGGATTGTGTGACTATTGTACTTACTTTGCACCACACATGCATGTGTCTGATGGTAAATTCAACATTAGTGAGTTGTTTGTTTTTTTTTCTATCGTGAATGGAATCTGTGATTCCAGTGTATTAGGTATTTCACTGTTCACCATGTACATGCAGGAAATCTATTTACATGCTTCATATAGCTAATTGGGTGAGTGTGACGAGTCCCACATTTACTATGACTGTATTAGTGAAGAGAGTAGACGAGAGTTAAAGGCAAGAGCGAATAAGTAGAGCGGGCGATCTACTTATGTGCTCTTGTTAAAGGTAAAAGGTATAAGGTTCAATTTTTACCTCCTGGCCCTTTCAGCCAATGGCTGATCTTCCAAGGGGTGGAGGGGTAAAGAAAGCACTTCACCAGTGAAGCATGCAAATAATTATGTTGCTGTTGCGTTGGCTGGTAAAGCCTAGCGGCATCTGTTGGTCAGCTCAATTGCAAACCAGCAATGCAACAGGAAGCCATACCCAGACTACATGATCAACCAGTTCGAAATATGCTGATACCCTGCAGCCTGTCTCACTCAAGTCAGTCTTAGCTAACTATTCTGCATGTGCATAAGAACAAAAAGAAGGGGTGGAGTCGCTACGCATTCTTCCGTATACTATTGACGGTCAAGCGGTCAACAGCTGAAATTCAGCAGTGTTCCAGGATGGTTTGGGCAAACTGCAGGGATACCAAGCAACAATTCAAGTTGATCCAGATGCACAGCCCAGATTTTGTAAAGCCCGATCTGTTCCCTATGCCATGAAAGAGATGGTAGTGAAGGAGCTTGACAGGCTCGTTGAGGAGGGGACAGTGGAGAGTGTGCAATTCTCAGATTGGGCTGTACCTATTGTTCCAGTATTGAAAGCAGACAAGTCATCAGTGAGGATATGCGGTGATTTCTCCCTGACTGTGAATCAGGTGTCCAAGCTAGACCGGTATCCAATTCCCAAGGTCGAAGACCTACTTGCCTCACTGGCAGGCGGCAAAGCGTTTACAAAACTAGATCTCAGTCAAGCATATCAGCAAGTGCCTCTTGATGAAGCATCAAAGAAGTATGTGGTGATAAACACCCAGAAAGGATTGTACCAGTTCAATCGCTTGCCTTGTGGTGTTTCTTCAGCACCTGGAATTTTCAGAGGATCATGGACAGTCTTCTGGCAGACATCCCCGGAGTGGTCGTGTATATGGACGACATCTTGGTAACTGGTCCAACAGAATCTGATCACCTTGCAGCTTTGGAAGAAGTTCTGTCCAGATTGGAGAAGGCTGGTCTCCGTCTGAGGAAGACCAAGTGCCAGTTCATGGTTTCCTCTGTGACCTACCTTGGCTACACTGTGGATTCAGAAGGCCTGCACCCAACTCCAGAGAAAGTCAGAGCAATCACCGAGGCTCCAAGCCCAAGGAACATCACTGAGCTCAAGTCTTATCTGGGATTATTGAGCTATTACAGTAGGTTCCTTCCGAAGATTTCAACAATTCTTGCCCCTCTCTATCTGTTACTCCGTCATGATACACCCTGGCATTGGAAAGCAAAGCAACAAGCAGCATTTCTGGAATCTAAGCAGTTGCTTACATCCTCGAGGCTATTGATTCACTTCAACCCAAAGTTTGAGATTGTTCTAGCCTGTGATGCCTCCTCATATGGCATAGGAGCGATGCTTGCCCACCGATTGCCTGATGTACTGAGAAGCCCATTGCTTTTGCCTCCCGCTCATTGTCATCTGCAGAAAAGAACTATTCTCAGATCGAAAAAGAAGGGTTGGCTTGTGTATTCGGAGTAAAGAGATTCCACTCTTACTTGTTTGGTCATCATTTCACACTCTATACTGACCACAAGCCTCTTCTTACACTGTTCAGTGAGCATCAAGCAGTTTCATCACAAGGATTCAGCGCTGGGCTTTGACACTAGCCATGTACGAATACACTCTTGTGTTCCGCTCTACAACTGATCACAGCAATGCTGATGCGATGAGCAGGTTACCTCTTCCTGAGAAGCCAGACCATACTCCTATTAATTCCTGTGGAGCTTGTTTTGTTGGCAGAAACTCTGAAAGAAGCTCCGATAACCGCCACACACATACGTCTCTGGACAAGGCGAAATCTTGTTTTGTCACAGGTTCTTCAGTGCATCCAAAGTGGTTGGCCTGCATCATGCAGTCAAGACCTGAAACCTTTCTGGTTCCGGCGTACAGAGTTGTCTGTGCAAGACGGATGCATTCTCTGGGGATCCAGGGTCGTAATCCCTGAACCAGGTCGTGAGAGAATCCTGCAAGAACTTCATGATGGACATCCTGGAATTTCTAGGATGAAAAGCCTTGTACGTTCCTTCATGTGGTGGCCAAATATGGACCAAGAGATTGAACGAATGGTGAAATCTTGTACGGAATGTCAAGTCCATTGTTCAGCTCCACCAGTAGCACCACTGCATCCTTGGAAGTGGCCTACACATCCTTGGTCACGCCTGCATCTAGACTTTGCAGGTCCCTCCTTGAATAACATGTTTCTCACTTTGGTGGATTCTCACTCTAAGTGGTTGGAAGTCTTCCAAATGTCTTCCACAACTTCCACTGCAGTGATCCAGCACCTGCATACTGTCTTTGCACAGTTTGGCCTGCCTGCAACTATCGTCACTGACAATGGTTCTAATTTCACAAGCCTGGAGTTCAAGGAATTCCTTCAGAGAAATGGAATTGCTCATGTAACCTCCAGTCCATATCATCCTGCCTCAAATGGCCTTGCCGAGCGTGCTGTGAAAACCTTCAAACAAGGAATGCGGAAGATCAAACAGGGTACTCTGAGTGCAAGATTTATTTTCAACTACCGCATCACACCTCAAACCACCACTGGGCTTTCCCCAGCTGAACTCTTGCAAGGGAGGAGACTTCGTTACCGACTCGATCTCCTCAAACCTGATATTGCAGCCAGAGTACAACAGAAGCAGCTGAAACAGAAAGAGTCGCATGACAGACATGCCAGAGCTCGTTGTTTTGAGGTTGGAGACACCGTCTTCACTCGCAATTTTGGCAAAGGAGATGATTGGTTGCCTGCTCGCATTGTGGAACGAACGCACTGGACCAGTTTCCTTCAGAGTTGAGTTGGAGCATGAGGGATTCATTTGGCGTCGACACCAAGATCTCATTCGAAAATGTCATGTGGATGAAGCTTCCCTTTCCTCCTGTGGAACTTGAAATCCCTGAGGATGACTCACCTGAATCAGAACCAGAAGTCATACCGACTACAGAAGTCACACCAGCCGACCCAAACTGAAAATCAAGAACGTCCGAGACCTCAACACCTGACCTGAATGTACAGACACCTACTGGTCGTTATCCAAAGAGAGTTCGTCGACCTCCTGAACGGTATCAAGCTGGACAAACCTCTTAGGGGAGAGGAGTGCTGTAACTCAGCAACAATCCTCTATTGTGACATTTAGTGGACATTCCATTTAGTTACTCAGAGAACCTAGCAACATTGGAATGTATCATTCTATATAAATAGTGCATCAATCTTCCACTACAGGTAGGACCAGGTAAGATCTGATGAGAAGTTGACCCCAAGGTATTTGTAATGATCTCTTTTGTTGAGAGCGTGTGAATCTCCAGCACAGAGCGGGGCATTTGGAAGGGTTGGGTGATGTTTACTAGAAAAGACCATGTAACAGCATTTCAAGATATTCAGAACAAGGTGATTGTCTGCTATCCAGCTGCATACTGATGTAATGTCTCCTTGCAACAGGGTAGTCTTTAGGATTTCTAATGATTTTATAGAGAGCAATGTCGTCGGCAAATATGGTGATCTTGCTGTCTGTTACAGAGGCTGAGACACCATTGATATATATCAAGAAGAGCAGTGGCCCAAGAACAGATCCCTGGGGCACACCAGAGACTACAGGACTGGTAAATACTTTTTCTGCGCAGTCAGCACGTAGCTAGACCGTTGTTCAAATACCTGTTAACCGCCACTGTTTTTGATACTCGCGTAGTACAAGGTGACCGGTGTGCCATGAACTGAACCCACGAAGCGCTACCGCTGCCTTGATTGCATACCTAACACGCAGAAGTCTTCTGCGGTGTCAAAAACAATGATTGGTAATTGCAACTGGTCCAGAACCTCCCTTCCGTGTGGGTCTGGGTGGGTCTGGCCCCGCGAGACTACTTGAAATATAGCTAGCTAGCTAGCTACTCCCTCGCACATGAGCACTTGAACATTTTTTTTGCAGATCAGCCGACCGTGAGAAACGAGGACATCATCGTGAGAGCAGGGCTGAAATCGTGAGTCTCACGGTGGGATCGTGAGAGTTGAGAGGTCTGCCATAGCTCCAAACCAAAGGGGTTTGACTCACTCTTGCTCCGGCCTGCCTGGCAGTCATATGATCACAACATGTTCAGAATCCGACGCACACCCTCGAACCGCATGGCCGGCCATCTTGCGCGCGACTTCCGGGTTGACCGCGCCCCCTCGCACCTCCTCTCTCGGCCTCTGCATGGTGAGAAGTGAGGACATCACAGAACACCGTGAGAGCAGGGCTGAAATCGTGAGTCTCACCGTGGGTGGGATCGTGAGAGTTGAGAGGTCTGTATGATTAGTCTCGCTAGGCCAGACTTTATGTAGCTACAGTATGCGATGGGGAGGAGCCTGGGAACGCTGGGGAAATCGTCTAGTGTGCGTTGTGGCTTTATAGCCCTAGCGTGCTGCACGCTGTTGATCGTATCGGTGTGGTTACTCTGGCTCCTCAGGGCCAGCCCGGAGAGTCTGCCGCGGCCGACCCACGAGACTAGTACTAGTCAGTGGTCGACCCTGAGCAGCCATGATGTGATGACGACATTCACAAAGCAGTGGTCGACCCTGAGCAGTCATGATGTGATGACGACATTCACAAAGCTCTCGCGATCGTCAGAAACCAATGTGACTGAGACGCCACTCAATGTTTCCAGCACTCGTACAGGATACGGCGTCACACAAGCACCGCTTGCGGTGGACAAGACTTCCGCCAGTATGGATTCACTAGCATGGACCTCCCTGCAGGACACTGGCAATTTCAGTGCAGAGTACGACACTAACTTCTTTTCGGCTTACTACGACAGAAGGATTGATGTACCTGCTGGGAAAGGTACCGTTAGGGGCCACCCTGCAGTAGTTGTCTTTGGTTACCACATGAAGTCACTGAAGGACCTCCACCTCTATTGCCTTTATACTTACCCTACAAGCAGCACCGAGTCAACAGTGTGTTTCAGAGAAGAGGCCAAGCAGGTAAGATCTTGCAGTAGTGCAAATGACGAACCTGGCAACCGAGCAACCTCATTGAGTTATGTGTGTGGATTGAAGTGTGAATCTGTGGACTGCACTGATAAGGAGATACCTCTATTTGTTGCTCTCAGTAGCAGTCCAGACTGTGTTGGAACTTCTGGTAACATTCCTGTGCGCAATCGTCAGCTGCCACAAATTTCGGAGAAAAAAAAGTTTGGTGTGTGTCTCCAAAGTCCTGTCTATGGGCAGACAATGGACTTGCAACAGATAGTAGAGTTCATTGAAATGAATCGGGTGCTAGGAGCAGAGATCATCACCATGTATGTGATGGAGATGAAGGAAGATGCATTACAGTTCTTACTCCACCACTACTCCAAACATGGTCTTCTGCAGTTAGTAAAGTGGAGGAAATTAAAGAAGTGGGACCCTCTCCACTATCATGGACAGATACTGACAATGCATGACTGCCTGTACAGGAATATGGACAGAGTAAAGTACCTAGCAGTGGTGGACCTGGATGAAGTGCTCTTGCCCTTGAAGCACCGAAGTTGGCTTGAGTTGGTGGAGTCTATTGGAGGGCAGGACAATCACCGGTACCACAGCTACCGCTTTGGGAATTGCTTTTATGTGAGTGGTAGCAATGCACACTATGCCAGCATGCCGTGTAAACAAGTCACTCTTCCGAAATACTTTCAGAGGACCAATCAGGTCCGGTGCTACTGTGATGACAATCACTTTTCATACCGTTCCAAGTACATCATGCAAACAGAGGTCATAGTTGACATGGAGATTCATGGGATCTGTCAGGCAACCAGAGGAGTCGAGTATAAAGTGCCCCACTCTGTTGCTGTCAACGCCCACTATCGGAACACAGTTCCGGCCAATGAATGCCATGACAAGAAAAGTAAGTATGAACCATCAGCACTGAAGTACCAGGCACTTGTGGTGAAGGCCATGGGACATCAATTTTGCTCTTGAAGTATAAACTGATAGCTTGCTATTATAGGTTGTCTTGGCACTGTGTTTTTATTTTCATAATAAATTTGGACACCAGAAAATAGCTAGCAAAGATAATACAGGGCTTGTAATCCAGTAAGCAAAGTGCACTAGTATGCATACAGCACAACACAGCTATAGATTACTTATGGAGTATGCTTAAAAAAGACATTAGTCTCGTTCCCAGACCCAACTAACCCCAGCACGGATCACTTTTAGTATACTAGAAGCAATACATGCACGCGCTGGATATACGGTCTGGGAACAAGACTAAAGAGACATGGACTGAACTGTACGGACATCTCTGGTATGTACATGTAATGTGTTCCATGATTGAATTACAGAAGGAAAAATGAGTTCTGGTGGTGTGAGCAAAAGGTGTGGCTGAATTAGTTGATCGAATGCTGGTCGGGTATGGAGAAACTCGCGTCTACTTTAGCATCATGAAAGTACGCCAATTATAGGCAACTTTCTAGTTAGATTCAAGCATTGAAAAGTACTCCAGTTACTCCAGTTGCCACTTATAAAACCAAGAGAAAACTTGATGATGAAACAGTCACCAGTAACTGATGACACTGATAGTTCCGGGAGAGTCTGGTGATGCGGTAATGATCTTCGTATCTGTCACACACAAGCAGTGAAGGAGGGTCTGTTGTCGGTGAACAGTGTACAGCTGAGGCCAGCCTGTAGCATTGTAATACTTTCAATCTGTCTTCCCTTTGCATGGCCACCATTGTTAGCTTCGACTCAATCGACTGAGATGGTCACCACATGGCATGTGTGTTAATTGTAAACTATTCACCTTGTGCTACCTGCGAGTTGCATCGGCTACCAGTAGTGCAGTTTCCATGTGGAAAAAGACTAATCCATCAAGGCCTAGCTACATATGAAGTTTGCACAACCCAAAATTAGAGTCACATGACCAAGCTGACACAACAGAAGCGAATGATCGGGCAGAATCTTGTAAGGCTTAATGATTAACTAGCACACCTGGGAAAGGTGTTGGGAAACATTAGTGGGAAGGAAACTCTTCAGAGTTATAAGTGATTCTTTACAGCCAAAGTTGTTCACTTAGACCATTTCTGGCAAACAGGTACATGTAGCTAGCTAGGTAGATAAGGTTCCCATCTGGGAATATAATAGGCCATGCTCCTCCCCAGATAAACATACAGTATGCCACAAAAAAAAAGCCAGTCAGTCTGGGGACAAGGTTGCACCTTTCGTGTACTGAGTACTGGAACACTGCTTGCTGTCCACCTAACACATATAGCTAGCTAAGTTGCAGTCCCATAACAATTAAATTATTCGGTCATAGCTATGACTTCAACTTTCAGTCTGCATGGTGAAGGACTGCTATAGTGGTTATGTACACATCCATGCATTGACCTGCTTAACCCAATAGTTATTTTTTGCACAGAGGACTCAACTGAATATTTTCTGAGCTATGGTTGTTTAAATTACCAGTCCAGCTACTTCATTTCATGTTCCATATAAATTCATAATACTAAGCTGTCAGTTTTTACTTGAGGAGCAAAATTGATGTCCCATTGCCTCCACCACAAGTACCTGCAGCGCTGATGGTTCATACTTACTTCCCTTGTCAGTGCATTCATTGGGAATTGTGTTCCGATAGTGGGCGTTGACAGCAACAGAGTGGGGCACTTTATACTCGTGGTTGCCTGACAGATCCCATGAATCTCCATGTCAACTATATGACCTCTGTTTGCATGATGTACTTGGAACGGTATGAAAAGTGATTGTCATCACAGTAGCACCGGACCTGATTGGTCCTCTGAAAGTATTTCGGAAGAGTGACTTGTTTGCACGGCATGTTGGCATAGTGTGCATTGCTACCACTCACATAAAAGCAATTCCCAAAGCGGTATAACTGTGGTACCGGTGATTGTCCTGCCCTCCAATAGAATCCACCAACTCAAGCCAACTTCGGTGCTTCAAGGGCAAGAGCACTTCATCCAGGTCCACCACTGCTAGGTACTTTACTCTGTCCATATTCCTGTACAGGCAGTCATGCATTGTCAGTATCTGTCCATAATAGTGGAGAGAGTCCCACTTCTTTAATTTCCCCCACTTTAAATACTAACTGCAGAAGACCATGTTTGGAGTAGTGGTGGAGTAAGAACTGTAACACATCTTCCTTCATCTCCATCACATACATCATCCTCATGTGCAAGTTTTCATGCTGCTGCAAAATGAGAGTAGGCGAAATGAGACTAGCCCGCAGTAGCGCTTCGTGGGTTCAAGCAAATCAGTTCACACCGGTCACCTTGTACTACACGAGTATCAGTGGCGGTTAACAGGTACTTGAACAATGGTCTACGTGCTGACTGCGCAGAACAAGAGTGTTGTTGCAACTGTTCCAGACCCTCCCTTCCGTGTGGGTCTGTCCCCGCGAGACTATATCTCAAGGGGGTGACACTCCGCCGTAGTCAGAGCTGCAGGGAATCTGGCACCCCCGAGAATTTGGCACCCCCATGCCAAATTCCCTAGGGATACTTGTACCCCCTCAGGGATTTTGGCACCCCCCATGCAACAGGGAATATGGCACCCTCACGCATTATTCCCTAGGGAATATGGCACCCCACGTAAATTTTTCGTCGGTGTCAAGTATTTATTTATTTATTTATTTATTTATTTTATTTTATGAGAAACCACCATGTAGAGTGGCTAACGAGGTAACTGGAATAGCATGAATGCTAATATTAACCAGTACCCCGGGACCGATGGCTTTACATCCCCTCCGAAGGATGCGGTGTGAACTGTATCAGGTGAAAACAACTTCAAGAACACACCTACTCATTTTTAAGGGTAGGGGTATCTTCCGCTGGCTAAATACATTGTAGTCTTGCACTTCATCGTAGACCTTGATCTCATCCGAACCGTCCGCCGTTCCAAGTTCGATCTCCGCCATCCTCTGTTATTGTGACCAGTAGCGCATTGCAAGCTTCTTTAAATACACTGACACCTTCAGATAAGGTCACTACAGGTTCAGCAATGCTGATTCGCTGGTATATGTTCAGCTGTATCGTAACGGGATGCCAAATTCCCCAAGGGGTGCACCGCGGGGTGCCAAATTCCCTCAGCGTATTTTGCTTGGGGGTTCCAATTTCCCTAGGGTATTTAGCATGGGGGTGCCATAAATCGGGGGTGCCAAATTCCCCATGACACCGGGTCAAGAAATCTTGATGACCTTTGGGAGAAGGCAGAATCAGATGACCTTTGGGAGAAGGCAGAAGAGCTGAGCCAGGACTTCACCCAAGTTGTGGTGCTTTCAGATTTGAGCTTTCATGCATCAAGTGTACGTATCTGATAAATAAAAAAAATTTATGAGTAGGCGAAATGACACACATTGATCTTTAGTAGGCGAAATGGGAGTAGGCAAAATGAGAGTAGGTGAAATGAGCCCAATTCGCTACCGCTGCCTTGATTGCATACCTAACACGCAGAAGTCTATATAAATTTATCTAGCTACTCCCTCGCACATGAGCACAGAAAGTTTGAACATTTTTTTGTAGATCAGCCGACCGTGAGAAACGAGGACATCATCGTGAGAGCAGGGCTGAAATCGTGAGTCTCACGGTGCCGTGGGATCGTGAGAGTTGAGAGAGGTCTGCCATAGCTCCAAACCAAAGGGGTTTGACTCACTCTTGCTTCCAGCCTGGCAGTCATAATGATATGATCACAAAATGTTCAGAATCTGACGCCTTTCCACCCAGAGACTTCATATTTAGCCGTACTTTCCCATTGTGTGCCTTGCTAGAACACCCAAGATAATGGTAGTCTCGCGGGCCAGACGTTCGTGGCGCGCGGAAGGGAGGGCGGCGCGCGCCGCGAACGTCTGGCTCGCGAGACTAAGATAATGGCACCCTCGAACCGCTTATCGTGAGAGTTGAGCGATTTATAGCGCTATATTATTAGTCGCGGGGCCAGACCCACACGCGTTTTATGTAGCTACAGTATGCGATGGGGAGGAGCCTGAGAACGCTGGTGAAATCCGAATTGTCTAGTGTGCGTTGTGGCTTTATAGCCCTAGCGTGCTGCACGCTGTTGATCGTATCGGTGTGGTTACTCTGGGCCAGCCCGGAGAGTCTGCCGCGCCCGACCCTGAGCAGCCATGATGTGATGACGACATTCACGAAGCTCTTGCGATCATCAGAAACTAATGTGACTGAGACGCCACTCAGCACTCGTACAGGATACGGCGTCACACAAGCACCGCTTGCGGTGGACAAGACTTCCGCCAGTATGGATTCACTATCATGGACCTCCCTGCAGGACACTGGCAATTTCAGTGCAGAGTACGACACTAACTTCTTTTCGGCTTACTACGACAGAAGGATTGACGTACCTGCTGGGAAAGGTACCATTAGGGGACACCCTGCAGTAGTTGTCTTTGGTTACCACATGAAGTCACTGAAGGACCTCCACCTCTATTGCCTTTATACTTACCCTACAAGCAGCACCGAGTCAACAGTGTGTTTCGGAGAAGAGGCCGAGCAGGTAAGATCTTGCAGTAGTGCAAATGACAAACCTGGCTACCGAGCAACCTCATTGAGTTATGTGTGTGGATTGAAGTGTGAATCTGTGGACTGCACTGATAAGGAGATACCTCTATTTGTTGCTCTCAGCCGCAGTCCAGACTGTGTTGGAACTTCTGGTAACATTCCTGTGCGCAATCGTCAGCTGCCACAAATTTCGGAGAAAAAAAAGTTTGGTGTGTGTCTCCAAAGTCCTGTCTATGGGCAGACAATGGACTTGCAACAGATAGTAGAGTTCATTGAAATGAATCGGGTGCTGGGAGCAGAGATCATCACCATGTATGTGATGGAGATGAAGGAAGATGCATTACAGTTCTTACTCCACCACTACTCCAAACATGGTGTTCTGCAGTTAGTAAAGTGGAGGAAATTAAAGAAGTGGGACCCTCTCCACTATCATGGACAGATACTGACAATGCATGACTGCCTGTACAGGAATATGGACAGAGTAAAGATCTAGCAGTGGTGGACCTGGATGAAGTGCTCTTGCCCTTGAAGCACCGAAGTTGGCTTGAGTTGGTGGATTCTATTGGAGGGCAGGACAATCACCGGTACCACAGCTACCGCTTCAGGAATTGCTTTTATGTGAGTGGTAGCAATGCACACTATGCCAGCATGCCGTGCAAACAAGTCACTCTTCCGAAATACTTTCAGAGGACCAATCAGGTCCGGTGCTACTGTGATGACAATCACTTTTCATGCCGTTCCAAGTACATCATGCAAACAGAGGTCATAGTTGGCATGGAGATTCATTGGATCTGTCAGGCAACTAGAGGAGTCGAGTATAAAGTGCCCCACTCTGTTGCTGTCAACGCCCACTATCGGAACACAGTTCCGGCCAATGAATGCACTGACAAGAAAAGTAAGTATGAACCATCAGCACTGAAGTACCAGGCACCTTTGGTGGAGGCCATGGGACATCAATTTTGCTCTTGAAGTATAAACTGATAGCTCGCTATAGGTTGTCTTGGCACTGTGTTTTTATTTTCATAATAAATTTGGACACCAGAAAATAGCTAGCGAAGATAATACAGGGCTTGTAATCCAGTAAGCAAAGTGCACTAGTATATTATATACAGCACAACACAGCTAGATTACTTATGGAGTATGCTTAAAAAAGACATTAGTCTCGTTCCCAGACCCAACTAACCCCAGCACGGATCACTTTTAGTATACTAGAAGCAATACACACGCTGGATATACGGTCTGGGAACAAGACTAATTTAAAGTGACATGGACTGAACTGTACGGACATCTCTGGTATATACATGTAATGTGTTTCATGATTGAATTACAGAAGAGTTCTGGTGGTGTGAGCAAAAGGTGTGGCTGAATTAGTTGATCGAATGCTGGTCGGGTATGGAGAAACTCGCGTCTACTTCAGCATTATGAAAGTACGCCTATTATAGGCAACTTTCTAGGAATGCATGCAACTGCACTTCTAGCGTTCCTATCACTGATTCTTATTGTAAGATTTCTGTCTCCTTGTAACTCAACATAACAGCCGCAAGTGATATTATGTCTTTAGATTGGCAACCCTTCT
Source organism: Axinella damicornis (assembly GCA_963931865.1). Classification (NCBI taxonomy): domain Eukaryota; kingdom Metazoa; phylum Porifera; class Demospongiae; order Axinellida; family Axinellidae; genus Axinella; species Axinella damicornis. The sequence continues at coordinate 2,540,628 of OZ007515.1, read as the reverse complement.
ATCTTTGTATTGTGGTGGTCAGGGTTTTATCTACTGGGGGGGGATTCCCCCCCAAACACGCCAGCTTCCCCCCCAAAATTTCTAATTAATTCAGTAAAAGTAGTGTCAGGAACTGCAGCATGTAGCTACACCTGTGTGCTTTGTACCGTCTCATGTTACACTGCATCTATAGCATTAATTTTCCATACTATGTCTCAGAGTGCCTCAGAACCACTCTCAGAAGGCTCAAAATTCCAAAATTTTCTGGGGGGCATGCCCCCAGACCCCCCTACAAATTGCGTCTCTGTAAGTTGCCAAAGGTCTGCCAGGAGGAAGTCTAGCATGACTGTCACATGCATACACATTGGACACTATGACCTCAATTTTGTCTCAGAGTGCCTCAGAACCACTCTGAGAAGGCTCAAAATTCCTAAATTTTCTGGGGGGGGGGGGGCATGCCCCCAGACCCCCCTACAAATTGCCTGCGGCCGCAATCCCCCATCCACCGTCATTCTCAAGACCTTCTCCCCCAAACTCAAAATCCTAGATTGAACCCTGGTGGTGAACTGTATATGGTGATCTATAGCTACACACTAGTGGCCATGGGTCTAAGAAGTGGTCATTATTGTTGTCACTGGTCCACCTCACTTCACCTCTTACCAACAGATGACTAGCCTCGTTCGCAGCCTGGGAACGAGGCTATGAGATGACGTACTAGCTGACTATATAGCTACTTGGAATCTGTAGTTCCTACACACTGTTCAAATTGTCACCGTAGCAGCTTCATGCAGTTCCGTGCCCATCTTGACATAGCTTCAAACTCAGGTCTGCATGGGTTCAGGAAACCATGTTGAAAATGTAGTCGACTTGCATGACAGGGCCAGAAGTGTGCTTCCATCAAACATTCTTTTGTATGCATGCTGCTTCCCTTGTGTCATGACATTCCCTACATCGTGCGCTTGTTCTCACGAAATTTGATGTTGCAGTTGACAAAAATTACATTGTCTCTGTATACACCCCCCGCCACGTACACACACACACACACACCATTTTCCCTATAATATATATACTGAGTGTGAAGACACAGCTAGGTACCAAAGTACGTAGGCTCACTGCATGAAACTCACCATCAATATTTGTGGTGGAATCTGACAGTCTTGGTTTGAAAAACATGCAGAAGAGAGTCAACCCAAAATAGGTTCACAGCTAGCTAGCTATCTGATCAACTATATAGCTAATACAACTCTAGCACCAAAATGGCAGTCATATAAAGTGTGAGGTCTTAATTGTTACAGCAGAAAAAAGGCCTAAATAGGTACACGTTCTAAATAGTAAATACTCTCTACACTAAAAGGACCAGGGTTGTTTTAACTGAGCTTAGCTAGTTAACCTTACAATTGGAAAGCATGCATTCTAAAATGATATCCAATGCAGCTCAAGAGTGATATGGATTAAGGTCATGGTACTCATTGATTCATACAATGTATATATATACCTGCAGGTTTCCAAAGTGTTCATTAAAAATGTGTATCTGCTTGTTACCAAATTGTCCAATAAAAGCTTACAATGTGTCTGTTTGTTACCGAAGTGTCCTTCAATAGCTTCGAACATTGGCTAATGCATGAGAGGCCACTTGAATGCTTGTCATAAATGGGTCCACTTGTTTGTCACCTTTTTCTGTCCCCATGCTTGTTAACAAAGTATCCCCTAAAAGCAGGTACATATATACCTGCTTTGATCTGCTATCTAATTGCAACTGCTGTAACCAAGCTCAGTTATAACAACCCTGGTCTTTTTACAGTGATATATATACTGCGTGCACAAATTAAAAGGCACAATTTCATACAGCTATATAATTATGTATGTTGTCTTGGTAGTGTTACACTGCATCTGCCCTGGTGGTCTGAGTCTTTGACGGTTGGGAGAGTTTCGGGTTTGAAAACTGTGAAAATTTGCATGTCATCGTCTTAAATTTGCGCTTTAATTCTTGGATTTGCACTGCGTAGATAAGATTTACTACTGGGTACAATCCAAAAAGGTGTAGTGTCAGAGCGATTGGTATAGGAGTTGAAAACTGCTCGAACCCCATTCTAGAACACACTTTGCCATCGCTTGTACCAGTGCTCTCACACAGAAAGTAAGATACTAATTCTCTCCTGAAGTTTTGGCCATTCCGTGAAGTCACACCAAAGGTTGTTAATGCACTGACACCAAACAAGATGAAGTACCCCAGGATGATTAGAACCTTAATTTCGACTACCTTGGTTTTCTTTCGGAAACCGGTGACCTAAAATGAAGCAAATGTTATCAATGATCTAGGAGACTTTGACATCATGAAGTCAAAGATGTACATGTATAAATAGTTACGTATATAGGTGGCACATGTATACCTTTGCAATCTTCACAAACATGAGAACAAGCAAGGAAATCCCAGTGGCAAGTAAGACACTGATTGGTAGAACAAGGGGGTAGAAGGCAGCTGCTCCATCCTTTGGTGAACATAGGATAGATGGACTTAGTGAGGCATGTCCTCCCTTCACAAGTGAGACAATGACAGGAACACACGGCACAGCCAGCCCTATTACGACCATTGATATATGGACATGTCTACATCGGCCAGCTGCCTGGATGGTTCTTGTTCGGAATGGGAATACAATTCCAGAGAAGATCACAATAATATGGAAGAGCCACCACAATGCCAGCTGCATTGAAACGTAGACAAACATAACACCTGTAAGAGTTCAAACAAAATAATATGCAGTTAGCTAATGGACCGAAACCAAAGCTGAATTCATAGCTGGTCTACCTGTAATGGTACAGAAGATCGACGGATTCTCTAGACTTTCCAGTGTGTTGGGTGAGCTACAGAACAACCCGTCCCTGTCAGTGTATCCAATGAGCAAGAATATTCCAAGCACAAGCAGAGGGATGGTCTGATACACAATAAATACAGAGGGGAACTTGAGCCTGCAAAGCGAAGTGTAGCACAAGTACAGCAAAGCAATAAACAATCACATTCCAAATTTTATTGGCAGGAGCCCATAACGAGAATAACAGCCACAGAACATAACTGCGGCACCCTAATCGTGCCCTTATTTGGAACCTCTTTATGTAACAAGAACCTGTGCATGCGCATGGGGGAGGGGGAAGGGGCTTCCTAAGTAGGTGTTAATTGGGTCGGATTCTGGTTCGTGAATAAACTTCACAGTACGGAGTCCCACTTGCCACACACAGAGCAGACTTGTTCTGGTATAGTTGGACGCTCCTTCTCGTTATGGGCTCCTGGTATGGGGTACATAGCAGTCTATGTGCAAAGGTTTATGAACGTTCTTTACTAGCTACTACAACTCACAGTTGTTTGTAGCGAACACAAGAAATAACCAGAAACACGATGGCTGCAATAGTTCCAACAGCTGCTGTCACACCCAACACAGCCTCTGTTATTATCACGATGCTGTCAGAATGTGCTTTCCACTGACCACACCGTGGTTGGCATGCATCAGAGTCCAGGTAGAAGTCCACACTGCAAGCAATGGTAAGATTGGTGTTGTTGAAGCTCTGTCCCGAGTCAGCAACTGGAGGTAACCCTGATCCGAGTGCAGCCCCTGCAAATTATGGAAGTTCTGTTCAACTCAATCCCTCTCTCTTTCTCTCTCAGCACCCACACTCACTCACTGGCACTCTCCTTCTGTAGATACAACTTACCAAAACAACTGTTATGCTCTAGTGATGTGTTTGGCAGTGATTCACACTGGGGAAGCTGATTACCCAACAGAGGTATTGCCGTCTGCCATTCCATTGCACACACATCATTCGCTACTCTTCTGCACTCCCTGGCTGATGGCAGAATAACTCCACTGCTGCTGCACAGCCCAAACTGGTACAGACAAAGGAATGGCTTTGCTGCTTGAAAGCATTCTGGACTTGGGTCCAGAAATTCCAACCCAAATAACAGTCGTTTAATACTAAACTCCTTCTGTTCCTGGTTTCCTGAAGGGATAGCGATGTTTTCACTTCCATCCGAGTGACCAATGCAGCCGTGATAGGAGAGAAGTTCATCCCTACAGGTACTGCCCAAGTATGCCTCAGCCGAGCAGGAGGTCATGTTGGTGGGAATGTTGCTTGTTCCATTAATTTCTTCAACTGCCTGCTGGACATAGAAGAGGAACGCTAATACTAGAGTGCAAGTGCATTAGACAGCTATATACTAGAGGCAAAAAATTTCTAATTAGTGATGGCATGTCATGTTCCACCTCTCGAAAAACCTAAGGAGAAATGCTATTAACCAGCCTCAGTCCCATCCCATTATAAAATGTAGGGACGGGATGAGACTGAGGCTGGTTAATGGCATTTTCCCTTGTTTCTTAGGTTTTTCGAGAGGTAGAATAAATTATGACATGGAAATTTTGATAAACATTTTTGCCTCTAGTTTGTGCACTTTTTGAAGCGCATGAAATGCGAAGCTTAGCTATTAGCCATTGTATGTGCAACATCAGCGTAAGGGTATGGGGGTACTGGATGTATGCCCTGATGTGAGATTTTGAGGTGTTGTTACCTAATCACCATGTCAACAAAGGAAAGCTATGACAGTCTCTCATGATGGCAGTGATGGACGTAGACCTGCTGGGCATTGAGCAGACTTTGATGCTTCATTCTCTTTCCATCTAGATGTTGCTCTTGCGATCAAATTTTTGAATTGTCTTTGGTAGAGGGTGGGGCATTCACCCTTCAGAGCTCGATGACAGTCATAAATATAAGTCACGTACTTGCAATGGGGCTCCAAGTAATTAAGTTCAAAACACTCCAGCCTCACTCACAGTTCTGGTCAGTATTGGTACATGTTCTGCACTGTAGCTACGTCATGAAAAGAAAACCACGCCCCCATGATGGCATAGCCACAATGGATCTTGACAAGAACAGGTTGGTAGAATTTCCTCTCAGCGGAAGTGAGCCACCAGATGACAGGACAAGGATTCAGTAAGTGTCTCAAACACAGCCATCACAAGTAAAGAACACATCATACGTTTGCATATGAACTGCGCATGCACAATTGGCAGCCAAAACGAGTGGCCTCTGGTTGCCTCAAAATGGTGTAGCTAGCCAAAACCGCTGGTCTTGCCAGTTTGCAGACAAAAGAGGTCATGGCGAGTACTACGGCGATAGCGGTGTTGTCCTGTGCATAAATTAGCTCAAGAAGTGGTTTAGTTGGTAAGCTATCCTTGACAGAAAGAAGAAGATGACGAAATCAGACTTTTTCAGCGACTTGATTATCGACTCCCGCGTACTCTGAAGTACGTTTGCGAGTGTTTTTGTGAACTGCTGGCATGTCATTGGGAGGTTGTAGCTTCTTTGGCCATTTGCATCAGTATGGTATATGAAATTTCCTTGGCCATCCCTAGATAGAGAACGCTACCGCGTTTCTGATACCTATTTAAATATGTAATACGTACACCTGTGACCTCAGGTATATACTGACTATTTACATAATATTATCTTCTAACCTGGGGTAGGTAGTAGAACACAGCAGGTAGTAACGTCAGTCCCCATACTACAGCAATCACCACACACACAGCTATGACTTCAAAGGATCTCTTCACTAGCACTTTAGTCTGGTCTGCCATCATCAATCTGTACGCATATGTAGCTCCCAGCGGTTTATGAACTGTGAAACATCAAAACACAAAATTTAAGATGCAGCTAGCTATATAGCTAATATTATGTCACAAATACATGACAACAAATATGGGTATTTATAACCTTAGATTGCATACCCTGTTCCATGCCCACTTGTAACCCATGCAGAGGTGTAACCCATGCAGAGGTGTAACCCATGCAGAGGATTTCAGGTTACTTGTCCAAGATCCATTTCAAATTTTCGGTGCATGTGCACTGGTGAGGGAGTGCGTACCGTAAACGAATGCACAATCGTTCGAACGAACACAGCAATTCCCAGCTAGCTAATAGACTTCAAGTACAAAGGCAGTTTCCATGGCCATACGTATGCGCAAGCGCTAATTTCTTGAATGGATCTGGGACAAGCAACCTGAAATCCTCAGTACAGCTTTGAAAGATCTCTTCACTGGCATCTTTGCATGTCTGGTGTCCATCATCATTGATATGCAGCATACTCAAGTTTATTTTACCATCTGGCATTTTGCAAACTCAAAAGAAATCACAAGGTCACAGTTCAACCAATTGTTTGTTTGACCACGTAGCTTCTATAATGCCTTTGTGCCTCACAGTGGCTCATGCACATGCACTGTTCGTAATTAACTGGTTCCTCTTGCATAGTACTTCTACCTTCTGCATGTACGTAACCTTAGCTAAATTATGCAGGCATAGCTAGATACATGCAAAACTATATTGCCATATTTATATTGTTTGTCCGCGTCACATTTACAAATCAAATCAAGTAGCTACATTTGTAACTGAAACTTGCATGCCTCCCCAGTCGATGCACAGCTTACAAAATATGAAGAGTGCTGAGATGGTGGCTGGCTCTTAGACCAATCAGTCACTATAACCACTGGTACCCATGCATGTGTGGTTCACCATAACTACTGAATATTATGAACATGAATACGAATTTAATGTGCTGTGGTTGCATGAGAAGCTCCAAAACTATCGTTCGACTATTATACATTGATCCAAACGTTTTGTTGTTTGAACTATTGCCTTGTCGTCTGAGTTATGAGATGGTTCCCTTGAATGGTCCCTTGAGACCGGAGTACTGAATTAACAACTGAGGTTGCTTATTATACAAGGGTTGAGAGAACTAATGAAAAATGGAACAATCTCTGTATAGCACTAGTACTATCCTTAGTCTAAGCGAACTCACCAGCCTTTTGTAGCAAACACATCTGTTGATGTACCCTATATACAAGGGCTGGAAACTGTGCTTTAGTGTCAAATGCAGTTTTCATAAAGGGAATCCAATTGTTGATGACAATTCAGACAACAAATGCGATTGTCAAAACAACAGATCCGGCATTTATATCAAGTCTCTATAATTCTTTTATCAAAGCTAATTAAGCCAGAAACTCTAACATGAAACGTAGCAGTAGCACTAAAATAAAAGGTTCATAAAGTATCCCCCCTTTCTGCACCTCCTGTTGGTATGCACTCAACATAATAATAGCAATACGTACGTACGTGTACGTCACCGCAAATTTGGCGCAAAAACAGACATCATTGGTCATCTCCGTTGTATACGTAGCTAGCGCTGTCAATGATTCAGAAAGTGGAGATGTTTCCAGTTACATGCATGCAGCCACTGCAAAACAAGTTGGTCATTTTGACTATCTATACTTCCTACTCGAGTTGCAAGCATAAATGAGCATGGCTGAATCAGATTACTAAGGTTCAAGACCTCCCACAGCACACACATGCAGCTGTCTTTAAACTCATGCAACATAAGCTTTCACACTGGGAAAACTTGTCAGCACTGTTAAGGCTGTGTATAACAGCCCATGCTAGCCGTGGAGTCTGGTCAGGCTAGGAACTATGGATCTCTACCATCAATCTGCCACAAATTGGCACTTTAACTTAATAATTTGGCTCACTCTTCATTACACTGGATACTTGTCCAAGGATGTGGTATCTTTGGTTCTGAAAATAGCTATAGGCTTCTAACTTTAAGGTCTCATGCATGGCCAACACACATCCTGCAGAAGATGCATGCAGGCCCATGCAAGTGTAATTAGTTGAATGTACATTGCATTCATCATAAGACAGAGACCAAGAGGATCACGTACACGTGCACTGTGTTGTCTTTGTCCATCCTCCATTATAGTAATTGGCATGCCATAAAAAGCTTTCAAACCTACCTTTCGGAGTTTCCTGGTTCTCAAGGTCAGGCATAAACTGAGTTTTATGCTTTTATTTTTATTGGGGGTGGTTATAATAATGAAGTCACCACTAGTTGATCTTCATGCTCTCACTGACCAATCCGATCTATAGTTACAATATGATTATAACTGGCTCAGTATTCCAGTGTTCATTTACCCAGAAACCAAGGTATACTCATAGCTTGATTAGCCACACCTTTGTTTGCCAGTCAGGTCGGATTTCCTCATAAGTAGATAAGCTAGCTACACTTCAGCACTTGGCAGGCCATACTTCAATGGTAAACAATGCAATCGCTGTTCACAGTTTATAGTCTTACAATCACGTAACAAAACCTAGTATAGCTAACTAGTAATTCCTGGAAGCGGAGGAACAGTGCATGAGGGAGAATAAGGTTACGGGTACCCACGTATACCATGCAATAAAACAGTATTATTAAACTACATTCATGCCGCCAAGGTGAAAGTCACTGCCTGACTCGAACTATAGTCTAGTATTGAGGGTCTGGGAATGAGACTAGACTCGAACCTATTCAGACCCGCCTACTTCTTGAAAGACACTTCCTGCAGAGGTGTGACTACCTGGACACTTTGACCCTTCCACATACATGATTGTATAAATTCTGAACGCATCACGGCCTAACATTATGGGTCAGTTGTGTCTGGAGGGCTAACTTAGTTGCACCCAACATGTTAGTTGCAAATGCTGCTGGATTACTTACTTCACTCAATACTCGACATAATTATACTCTATATGAAGTAACGAGATGTGATAGACTCTGCTCTGCAATGGTCTAATTTAGGTAAAGGTCCGAGGTTGATGGTCGCAAATAACCAATACTTAATTAGACTCACATATGACCAATAGATGCCCAGATAGAACACACCAAGACAAGAAACAAGAACTTGATCTGCTTTTGACTTTTGTACTCTTCTGCCTAGCAAACTATATTCCACAAAAGGAAACCATAATCAACAGGTACCTACCTAATTGAATACAGCAAATTAGAGGTCCTAATCGTTAAACACAATCATAAATAACTCTCATGCAGCACAAATCGCCACTTAGTTCCACACATAGGTGTAGTTCACACACATAGGTGTCACACGAGAGTACCAGTACCATTTGAAGTTTCGCTGCTGTCCCATAGCTTACAATTCGTGACATCATAGAGTGCTTTTTTTGTTCCCGGGAAAAAAATGTCGCTGTGCACTTCACAATGGCTGAAATAACATGCAGCTGCTTGTATACACGCTAATGAGATTTTACTTCCGGCCAACGAGTATATATAATTTCCTGTTGTTGAGATGTTCCAAATCAAAATCCAATCAGTTAAATCGATTTAACTGATTGGATTTTGATATCTCTGCAAAATGCATATTCCCCACACTTCATTCTAGAAGGTACACAAGCGTAGGTATTGGTCACATGCCAGCCATGAAATGATTCAAATAATTGAAACCACACATACTGATCTACCGGTATAATGTTAAGTAATGTCACAACTAGCTATCGTTGGTGGACTTCAATTCTTTGGCACAGTTTTTCAAGCCGTTGAATGTTTGACTCCTTGGAAGACCACACAAATGGCCTGCACCTAGATCAAACCCACTGCCCCGAATCCAGTCGCCACCAGATCTCACTTGGATGTACGACTGAGCCAACAGGAGGAAATCCACCCACATACCCAGCAGTCCTTTATTTTCAGCTTCATTGGGACCGCCGTTTTTGTCTATCTTATCCACATGAGTCAACACAACATCCAATGTCCTATATCTGACACCATAGGTCTTTCTTGCCAGCTTTTTGACCAGGTTAGAGTCAGTAGGCAGGAAGATTGAACTGTTCAAGCCCGTATTACTATTAGCAACACTGGCTGCACACTGCAACATCCGTTCCCATTGCTCTCTCTTGCGAACACACTTCTCGTGACCATAATCTTTTTCTATCAAGCCAGTCCTAATATGGACTGCAACATACTTTGTATCCAGTCCCAACAGAAACTTGGCCTTGTTCACTTCACGGACAACGTCACTTGTGAATCCAAACAAGTATCTAAATGCAATTCCAAATATTGCATTAATCTCTGAATTAGTGAGAACATCCAACCCTGTCCTCTTGAGTCCGTTAATTAGCCACTGAGGCTTAAATTTCGATGCTTTAATTAATTCAAGTTCAAGATTTATATGGAGTGCAACGTTCACTGAAGTAGTCATACCGATAGTCTTTATTGCTGAATCTAAATTGGAACTTACAACACTCATCACTGTAAAGACACTCATATTTTCAGTGTCAGACTTCTCAGGGACCCAGTTGATGAGGTTGGGCTTCAGGTAGACGTGTTCTCCACGGGGCATTCCCCAGTGCAGCAGCAACCTCCTTCTACTGAACACAGCAAGTAGCAATGTGTACACTATTCCTCTTAATCTATCTACCAACCCTCCACATTCACCATCAGCTTGGTCACACCTGTATATGAGTGGATGGGCCTCATGTCCAGACCTATTGTGAAAAACAGCATATTCAGCTAAAGCCTGTAGCAGTTTATCATACTTCCTCGGAAACAATCCTTCGTGACCAGGGTGGCATGTAATTGGTAGAATCTGCAGGAGTCTCTCTTTGAGTATGTGGAGGGGATTTTCATTGACAATAATTGTTGGCCAAGTTGCTGCATACTTTCCCTGTACAACTGTTGCTTGAGCTGCTGCATACGTTCCCTGTACAACTGTTGCCTGAGCAGCTGCATACGTTCCCTGTACAACTGTTGCCTGAGCAGCTGCATACTTTCCCTGTACAACTGTTGCCTGAGCAGCTGCATACTTTCCCTGTACAACTGTTGCCTGAGCTGCTGTTTCAGTTTTGATCAGTGAACCCACTAGAAGATAAACACCAAGTGCAGTTACTGCAGCAGCAAGATACAAGACAGTTCTTCTCTTCATTGTTTCAGTCCCTATTACTGGGGTGAAGTAGTCAATAAATCATTAATTATTACTCTATTCCATTTTGCTATATAAATGCACAATACGTGTCAACTTGACGATACTATGTGGGCAGATCAAAGGCAGCGCCAGTGCTACAAATTCACTGCTGTCATAATCTCGTGCCCAGACGTCCATCAGTCAAGTATCACGGATGCCTCTGTCACTGATCGGTGAGTGCCTAGCACTGCCTAGCTACACCATAGTATCTATGTCTACGCAGTGTACTCACCTCAGAATAGCCTAAGCATAGTATAAGTATCCTTGGCCAGCGGGATATAAGACTAGTCTCGTTCCCAGACCCCGAGGGGGGTCTGGGAACGAGCTGTTACATCTCTTGGGAAAGGCCAGCGCTTACGCCTTGGAAGTGCCTCGTAATGAAAGCACTGGCCTTTCCCAAAGGATGTAACGGGTCTTATATCCCGATGTCAGGGAAATGATCTATACTTAGTGAATGGCTGCCATAATGGCATGTCCCCAGTGTAACACTGGTGAGTGGACTTTGTGGCCATCCCACTTTCCTCTGAAAATACACATTCAAAGCTGCAATGCAGTAGCAGTGTTCGAGGTCACAGATACCCCAGGCCATAAATGACATCTGAAATGCATTTTGCAAATTTCAAACGAAGTAGCAGCTTGATTCTGACGGTGGTACAATTGGGCCAACATTCAGAATCCAGTTTTCAATGCATGCGCGCAACTGTTGATGACCACCCAGATCTAGAGAGTGGGCTCTTCTGGCCAATCTGTCCACAATATTGTAACTGCTGTGATGTTGCAAGCTGCTACTTTGTTTGAAATTTGCAAAATGCATTTCAGATGTCATTTATGGGGTATCTGTGACCTTGAACATTGCTACTGCATTGCAGCTTTGAATGTGTATTTTCAGAGAAAAGTGGGATGGCCACAAAGTCCACTCACCAACACTGATCCACCAGATGTCAGTTGGCTGATAGCGTAGTCCGCCAATTATCGGCCGAAAGTTGTTTCTGGCTACGTAGCTCACTCACCGATCGTCGTACAGAGAGATGGAACTTCCACGCGCGCACCAGGTTGAAGATCAATCTTTCTTTTACAAGACTGTCCAACCCCCAAAACGGGTATTTAGATAGTTTCCGGGATATAATAGCGACGCGACCTTCTGCATCGTTTACTTCCACGTCTCGTTTTCCCATTCCCATACCCAAGCTTAGCACGAGATACACTGCCAAATCAGCCTCTTGTTCAGCATTAAGATACAACACCGGACCTGACTTTGTGCCATGTACAACACGACCAGCCTTGATGGTTGTAGGCGCCTTGCGCTGCAGTGTAGCGCTGCGGACTCCGCAGTGCGGAGTGCGCTTATTCCGGGTAGCCTCGTTCCCATGCGGCTTAGGAACGAGGCTAGTTTCTGGGTGGATGAGATAAACAACGTGGACATCATCATGATCATCTCCTAGACCATGACTGTGTAATAATGGGGATCGACGTTGGCCTGTTTGTAGACAAGGTACCTGAGGATTGTATCTGCTGCATTTGTCAGGAGGTTCTTGAGGACCCCAAAGAGACGCTTATCTGCCAGCATGCCTTCTGTCATGTCTGCATCACCAGGTGGCTCCACGAACACGACTCCTGTCCCTCCTGCCGGTGCCCCCTCTCTGTTAACGACCTTGTAGCTCTGCACCGTGTGTGGAGGAACAAACTGAACCGCCTCCGACTGCGATGCCAGAACTGCCTCATTGGATGTGACGCTGTGGTCAATCTCGAGCAACTAGACTACCATTACGATGATTGTCCTTTTGTGAGTGTCACATGCCCACACAGTCCCTGCAGTGAGATTGTGGCTCGATCAGCACTCCCCGGCCACCTGGAACATTGTGACTATCGAAAGATTGCTTGTCCAACATGTCAGCTCAGCATACCAGCGTTTTCGCTCAAAGATCACGATTGTATCCCAGCTTTGAGAGAAGACATGCAGCGGAGGATGGAGATTCTGAGACGAGAGTGGACTGATTGCATCCGAATGCTGCGTAGGGAGCAGAAGAAGCTGGAAGAGAAGGTTCATGATCAGAATAGTGAAATAGCAGAGTTAAGAAATGCAATCACTCTGCTCTCATGTCACCGGAAGGCAACTGTGCTAACCCATCTGCCTGCCATAAGTGTGACAGGTAATGCAGTGAGGGTTAGTGCTCGAGACCATACTCATTCCTCGACTCCTACTGCTCGACCGCCACAACCGGTTACCCGCCGTGAAGGACACACTCGGGGGCCTAACCTCTCCCTGCCCCGGCTTGCACCCCTTCACACGCACATGACCCTCAGCAGAAACTCAGGACTGTACTCAGGTTAGTGCATGTTGCCAGAGCAGTTCGTGGCCAACTACATTTGACATCACTGGCCGTAAAACAACCGAACAGTCCTCCATTATATTCCGTTCTAGACTGCAGGGCAAGAGACTAGTAATAGCTACAGTGATCTTAGAAATGCAAGCAGCTTGGAACTTACCAAGTACTATGCTGTGCTAACTGTCGCTGTAGCACAGTTACCATGGTGATGAGATTGAGCAGCTATGTGACCTGGAGTACATTGAACTTGTTCTTTGCCTCACAAAGTACTTAGTCACGTGAATTTGTGACATCAATGCAGCCGCTCTATGTTTATTGGGTGCATGTGTGATGCTCTAGATCTCAAGTCCCGTCTCCCTTGCCTGTAGAATGAAGGAAAGGAGGGGGAGCGTATCAGTAATGTATAATCTGGTGCCTACATCCTGTTGAAGGATAGGTGTTGGGCATGTGTGTGAATGGGATATAGCTACTGGGCATGCAAGTGCTGAATGTGTTCCTTCTTGTTTCTCCAGATGGTTCAAGATCACGTACTTCCCGACCAGACTCCATGGCTAGCAACAACCCCCCAAGGTGAACACAGTCATGCAAACTGCAACCCGGTCACTTGTTTGGACTAGAGTTTTATACACACAAATTCCTTAGTGGTACATGATACCAAGGAGAGGGTACAATCAATCATCAAATCTCCATGGTAACATCAGCAAGTTTCTATACACTCAAACATATATTGTACTTTTCTGTCACGATCATTATGTTCCATGCAACTCCATGGGCAATATTGAAGCTATACAAGTTGTGCACAACAGTTATAATGTAGCTGTAGTGTGTTGATGCTAGAAACTAACAACAGACTTGAGCAGGTGAACAGAAAGTGCAAACGCTAGCCTCATTCCCAGGCTGTCTGCCACTTTGTTTTTAGTCGCGTATGTGACCTTTGAACCCCCATCAGATAAGCTGGCAGAAGCTTATCTGACAGGGGTTCAAAGGTCACGTATGCGACTAAAAACAAAGCAGCAGACAGCCTGGGAACGAGACTATGCAAACGCAGCTAGAGCATTAATTATACTGCAGGACAATGATGGACTTGTTCCCAGGATCCTCCCCAGCTTTTGTATTAGTACATATGCAACACAAAGTATAGATGAGGAGCCAGGGAACAAGGCTAAAGTGTCCTGTGTATCACAAGCCATGCATAACGTGCTCATGAATCATAGCAGCTGCCATGTACGGTCCTTATTATGCCTCCTATGATCAATCATAATTATTGGGCTGAAATTATTTGTACATCACAATCACTTATACAAGTCACACGGATACTACTCTAAGTTAGCACTATAAGTTGTTACATTACAAAAGAATATGCAGAATAAAAAGACAGCTCCTCAATTACAAAACGTTTACTATCAACCAACACTACTTCCTGTGGGTCTTGATGTAGTTGATGAGGCCGTTGGTGCTGGAATCGTGCCCGTGAGCTGGCTTGTCTCCGCGTAGCTCAGGCTGAATGACCTTGGCCAGCTGCTTGCCAAGCTCAACACTGGTGCATGCATGTGTTTGGGGTGTGAGAAGTTAGTGATTGCAGGGGTGGTGATCACAGGAGTTTGAACAGTACCGTATTTACCGGTATGTGACAACATCGATACCATGCTTCAGGCCTTAATTTACTGACAATCGTACAGTCATCCACTGGACTTAGATAGCAGCCTACTGGTAACACTGGTATAATTTCAGCCAGTAGCTCCGTACGTCCTTACCCCCACTGGTCGTAGGAATTGATGTCCCAGATCACCCCCTGGGTGAAGATCTTGTGCTCATACAGGGCTAGAGGAGAAAGAATAACCCGGAGTGGAGTTGCTAGTTAGTTGCTCTCTAGTCACAGCTGCAACTGCAGGTCAAAACTTTGACCAGCTCTGTTCCGCGGTTTGACCGTTGACTGTGTTGACTACATGCCCTTTGACCCAACCAAGAATGCGTAGTGACTCCACCCCTTCCTTAGTATACAGGGTCATGATATGCGGCTGCAGCTGTGACTGTGATACTTATTGGAGTGACATGGAGTCAAATGGCCGAAGTCAGTGTTGTGTGCATGTAAGAAGAGGTCTACAACAGCAATAGATATTAGCCTTGTAGAGATACCATAGCCTCATTCCCAGGCCCTATCCGTATGGGGCCTGGGAATGAGGCTAGAGATACTGTACATGCCACAACTCCATAATTATTGGAGGGTTGCTTACCAATCAGTGCGCCAAGGTTGAAAGGGGTCACCTTCTGTACCACAATGGAGTTGGTGGGTTTGTTGCCCTCAAAGACCTGCAAGACATCAGGGACATACAGGTGGAGGAAGAGGTTTGTGATGTGGGGGTGGGGGGTGGGGGGCACAGCACAGGGGGCACAACGTGGAGGTATGACATGGACTGCAGGGCTTATGGTAACAAATGAAAGTTGTCTGGACAAATTATTGAATGTAGAAAAAAATGTATTAAAACTTGACCGGAAATTGGTCATTTTGTTCGGACATTAGACAAAATTGACCGGATTTTGTCCTGTGTCAGGCTGTTATCATAAGCCCTGGGACTGCAAGACTAGGCCCTGGTAAGGCTGATTTGTGAGACTATGAGGCACTAGCACATTGGCTGCTCGAACAATTCAACAGTTAGAATTTGAAAGAACTACACCACATGTGTCAGAACTGCTTCTGCCACCTATGGCAAGTAATCCTGAATGAATGTATTATACTACACAGTACTAACACAATGATAATCCACACCAAAGTTAACCAGCTCCAATAGTGTAGTTCATACTGTAACACCCACACAGCCTCGTTCACAGGCTCTCCCACACGTGAACAAAAGTTCAGAGAAAGAGGGTTAGCAACCCAGAAACCCCCGCTTTTTCCGTACTGTAAGCGATGAAAAGTTGGGTGATGGCCTGGGAACGAAGCTAGCATCCACCCGGGAGAAGCTTTGCTGTTACAGAATGTGGGTGGAGCGCCAATGTTCATACCCGTAGTCCACGGTATTGCCCCAGGATTCGAATAGAGGATGACAAATTAGACATTTCAGGACGACTATTAGTCTCGGTACAAGACCCTCGTCCACGTGCGACGGTCTGGTACCGAGACTAGACGACCATCAGCACTGCTTTGCAGTGCAAGTTTCCGTGTACAGTTACTGATTTCCCACCTTATGTGGTTGGATGGTCGGTAGCTGCTCTCCTTTGACTCCAGCCTTGATCAGCTCAGTTCTTGCCTCCCCACGAGTCTTACCACGCATCAGGGCTTCCGTCTGGGCCAGGAAGTTGGCCAGGAGAATCTGCACATGGCACATGAGGAGAGGGGAGGAGGTGGGAAGATGTATATGAGTATCTGGGCATCTCCAACATAATTATCATGCCAAGCAGAACAAACCCACGTGGATGGCACATGTACCACACAATACCGCAGTGTACCTCGTGATGGACTCCACCAGAGATGGGGTTTTGGGTCTCCACAGGAGCTATGAAGTCACATGGAATGACCTTTGTGCCTGCCAAGAGGTGAAATGGAGATGAGAGATTCATATAATTGACATTTCAAGGGATCATCCAGTGACCCCTTGAATTGACGCACACATTACAGGACATTCATCTGCTCACTGGTATCCCACACTCACCCTGATGAATGAGCTGGTAGAAGGCATGCTGGCCGTTGGTACCAGGCTCTCCCCACACAATAGGTCCAGTGGAGTAGTCCACACGTGCCCCTAGGCGGGACACCGACTTCCCGTTGGACTCCATGTCCCCCTGAGCAGCACGTACAAGAGCCACGATTAGTGTTGCACTTCTCTACACAATTTTGTACATGCACTACATTTTGATCAGTAACAAAAGTATACCTGCTGGAAGTAAGCGGCAAACCTGTGCAAGTACTGAGATAAAGAGAAGGAGAATTGTCAAGAGTGTATTGTATATATTGCATGAATGACTGGTATGTTGAACAACTTGCTGTGGACACGGCACGATTGTGTCCAACAACTAACCCAAACTATAACCTCCCTCCCTCTCCCAACCCACTCCCTCCCTCCCTCCCCCCTTCCCTCCCCCCCTCCCTCCCTCCTCCTTTGCTTCCTCCCTTCCTCCCTTCCTTCTTTCCCTCCTACCTACCTACCTCCCTACCTCCCTCCCTCCCTCCCTCCCTCCCTCCCTCCCTCCCTCCCTTCCTTCCTTCCTTCCTCCCTCCTACCTCCCTCCCTTCCTCGCTCCCTTCCTCCCTTCCTTCCTCCCTCCTACCCCCTGTGGATGAGGCAACCTAAAAACCATACTATTTCCTCACATTGAATTCGTAACTCACCAGCAACTTGTACAACAGAAGTGGTATACCTTCTTTATCTACACTACTCAATACTGCGCTCCCGCATGGCGATATACCAGTAGCTCCTAACCTGGTCGTAGGGGAGCAGGGCATGGCTCTGAGCACCGAAGAAGTTGTTGTACCATACACCCAGCACACCCATGATCACCGGAACCTGATAGGAGGGAGGGAGGGAGGGAGGGACAGACAGATGGAGGGAAGGACGGAGGGAGGGACAGAGGGAGGTAGGGATGGACAGAGGGACACCTGTTACTCATTCACTCCAATAATAATAATTGAAGAATAAAATTCATGTTATGGTAGTAATCTTGGTCACTACTAGCCTTGTTCCAAAACGGCCTGGGAACGAGGCTAGGTCACTACTGTTTGAGATGCGTGCCCAGGGCTATGACTGGTGAAAACAAACCTTAGAATATTGGTTATTCACTTACTGAAGCAGTCTAAAACTTGGACAAAAAATGGGAGTCATTTAACAACGGTTGTCTCAGCTTCTGGTTCCCCCCACTTCATTGCTGGGGTGGACCACACAGCCTGGTCAATCAATAAAGCAGCTTTAGCCAAGAGACAGGCTGGCACATGTAAGTCAGAATAGCTTTCGAAACAGAAGCACTTAAAAGAAGCACTCAGTCGCTCACTTCCTGCAAGCGGTGGGTGCAGAAGAAGCTGTTGTGGGCAGTTTGGAGTCTATACGCCAGGCAACAGCCTGTCATTACAAGAGGTGTTTGGAATCAGAAACCCCCAGCTGTGGGGCTAACCTCCACTGACTACACCGAAAGACATCACAAGGCTTTGTCAGTGAACTACCTCAACTTCAACTGCACGAAGGGACCGTTTTCGACAGGATGGGTGAGGGCGTGAGGAGACGAAACAGGCACTTACTAACTATTCATGGGGGAATGCACAACAAGCCATACACACAGGGAGTTGCCGACTCAGAGAAGCACCCCAGAAAGGGTTAGTCATACGAGTCCAATATGCCCCCATACGTGTGGAGCGGTATATAAGACCACATTGCACTCACTATTATTACAACTGCAACTCAAGTGAAAAAGTCCAGTTTCTAACTTCAAGAATTCAACCGAGTGACAATGTTCACAACTCTCCTGGCTGTCGCCATGCTGCTCCTTGCAGCTACCAGTGAGGCCCAGAGGGCTGGGCCTGTCGGCCCGCCTGGCCCCGGACCAGACCCCACCGGCCGGCCTAGCCCTGGCTTTAAGGGTGGACCTCCTGCCCCAAGACCAGATCGTGAGCGCTACTGTTGGACCAAGTGGCTGGACAGGGACAACCCCTCTGGATTAGGAGACTATGAGAGGGTGAGAGACTTCCGGAGGCAGCCAGGCCCACCAGTCTGTGCGAGGCCAGTTCATGTGCTCTGCCGAATCAGGAATGGTGCCTACTACCCCTACGGCTCAGGTGAGACGGTCACACCAATAATTGCATTCACCAGCAATCTAGCAGGGTCTATAAGAACTCCATATTTCTCATGCATGGCAGATAACAAGTTGCCCTGTCTTCTGTTACCTGTAGCCTACAAGTACACCTGTGATCCCCTCACTGGGGGGCTGTGTCTCAACAGGGACCAGCGCTGTCGAGATCACGAGGTCCGATTCCACTGCAAGCATGGAAGCATACGTTCCAGGTACCTGGACACCCGAACATGCCGTACCTACTGCTGGACGCCGTGGCTGAACAGAGACAGGCCCAGTGGGAGGGGAGACTACGAAACCATCCGAAACTTCCGCCGCGAGCAACCGAGAGTTGTCTGCCCGAACCCAGTAGGAATCCAGTGCCGTGACACGCGCACCAGGAGGAGCTATGAAACTACGGGGCAGAGGTACCACTGTGAAATTGACTTCACCCCGGATGGGGTGTTTGGTGGCGGGTGGTGTGTTAACGGAGAGCAAAGTGGAAACAGGAGGTGCCGCGACTACCAAGTTCGCTACCTCTGCCCGTGCAGCTAGCTACAGAGATGAACTGCTGGACAGACACCATACATGTACTTGTAGGAAGAAGCAACTGCTATACACACAATTGTAACCTGATTATCAATTTCCCTTGATTGTACATTGCAATAGTGCACATTCATACATGCATGTTGAGAATGATACTCAGAAACTTCATACAAACTAGTGGAACTACAAGTATTGCAGATGTGAAATCATGGAAACAAAGTAGGGATAGCAACCCCCCACCTTCCATAACGTAGGGGTTTTGTTTAATGCTATCCCTACCTTGTTTGCTTACGTTCACTCACATTCTTCTCCAGAGGTGTTGTTCGGAAGTGCTCATCCTAAGTGGAAGAAAGAAACAAGACACCACTCAATATCAACTGCTTCATGGCCACCTTAGCAGAAATACGGAAGTGATACCACTTTATAAACAAGTCTTTGAGAAAGCAATACATTATTCCCTCCTACAGCCACCTCATCTGAACTCCCCCTACAGGTGGGGTACCAGGGTGCCCCCCTCCTTTAATTTCCTGGCCAAAATTATGAGTCATCACTAAGTTCGGTGATGTGGTGGAATTCTCCCTCATTTCCTGCCAGTATACTGGATACCCCGTGACCTGAAGCTAATACTAATAACTGGATCAATCATTGTTGTAGTACAGAGAGAACAGTCATGGACTAGCCTCGTTCCCAGGCCCAGTCCGAAAAGTCTGACTTTTCGGATGGGGCCTGGGAATGAGGCTAGTCATGGGCCCTAGCCTCTGCACCTGGGTTCGAGGCTATCACGGACCCCATAGGGACGGGATACTTATAACAGTCGGCACTGGCAATCAGCTGAACTACTAGTTACCACTGTGAAACTGAGAACTCCCTGAATGGGTGCTGCAGTTAGACTGGCCCTCTTGATTGAGGTATGTTTTGTGCCAAAATTTGCACATTTTGGAAACCATTTTCTATCAATTATGACACATAATTTTTGACATCCAATTTTTGAACTAAACCTAAATTGGCAGAAACAGAACTCCTGTTCTACAGGGTGAATGATGTGCCATTTCTGCCAAAATGGACCAATGAGCCAAAACTCAATGCATTCATGATGGGCTACATTGTACCTCACCAAAGCAGTTTGCGGCGGGCATGACCAAGAAACATTCGGTGTCACTAATCACTGGACTGAACTGGACTGGACTGGACTCACCCAATATTCCATAAAATGCCCTTTTCAGCGTAGGACAGAAGCTAAACATGCTTATTCGCTTATGCATTTGTTATAGTCACTTACATGTACTTAGCCTGCTGAAGCGTTTTCAAGTCTTTCCTCGAGTCAGTAGAGGTCAAAGGTCACGTGCATATTTTAATGACACCCGAGAACATTGCACTAGGTGCATGCATGTACATGTATGTGAATGAGATATGAAGCTGGGGATTGTGCCATTGTGGTCAGCATAAAAAGAGCTTTCAAATGATGTCCTTAAAATGATTTTTAATCTCAGTCACATTTTTGTCAAAAATCACACTCGACCAAAGGCTATAATCCATGGTTTTTCATGCTTTTGGGTCAAAATTCAACTGACAGCAAAATGGACATCATTGGAATGCTCCATTCATGCTGATCACAATGGTGCAAATCCCAGCTTCATATCTCATTCCTAGCCCAAGATACCTAGCATATTAGTCTGCTATAACTGTGTGCATAGCCTCGTTCCCAGACCTTCTACACCACCAGTTTTTGTTCACTTGCAGCATTTTTCCATACTGTAAACGATTCAAAACTGGAGGTGTAGAAGGCCTGGAATGAGGCTATGCATGCAGGACATAGCCTCATTCCCAGGCCTTCCGCACCTCCAGTTTTTGATCGCTTACTGAACGAGGCTATGCAGGACGCCCTCCACAACAAGTGGCAGCTAGTGTACATGTAGCAGAACGAGCCCCTTTCTAGTGATCTCAACGTGAACTTCATCTGTCTGTCTGTCTGTGTGCCGTAAACGGTACGTCGTGCCGTAAACGTCCCGTAAATCATACGTTGTGCCATAAATTACTTCCGGCTCGTATTTTGTGTGTTCTTGCAATGTGTCATACAACTTGGAGCCTAGCCGGATCTGCGGCGACTGTCCTCTGAGACACGAACTATGAACACTTCAAGCCATCTCGCACTTGGACAATCCGTGAGCAGTCTCAGAGCTACTTACTTGATGGTGACAACAAACGACACATAGCTCCTATTCAGATGCTACGTTAAGGAGAGCAGCTCAGCAGGAGAGATCGGCAATAATTTTGTCATCACTCACACATAGATCTGCAACTGTCCTCTCAATATTAATCGGTGATTTGATCTACAACTTGCTCATGCCATGCATGCTCCTAGTATTATTAAAGTCGATTAGTCAACCACTTGTGGCCGTTTCTATTCTTGTAGCAGCATAATGCATGGTCAATTCTTTATTGAGCTATGTGTACGTACCACAAAGTGTGCTCCAGCGAGCAGGCTCTCAAAGTTGTCCATGCCGATGGAGATGGCAATGGAGAGACCGATGGCGGACCACAGGGAGTAGCGTCCTCCAACCCACTGGACAGAGAGAGAAACAGAACAAACCTTACATAGCATGATAGCACTCACTTATGGAGTTCCTGAACTCCTTTAGTGTTTTCCCCAAAGGAGGGAGGGCACTATCCCACTGGTTTTCCTTGTTCTCAACAAGTGAGTCTTTAAAAGACTTGATGTGTCTCGGCACGACTTGGTATCAGCTAGAATCATGCAGAGGACATGGCAGCTGCTTAACCCTTTATTATGACTGCAAAACCTGTTAGCTATGAGACTTTCAGCTTAAGTGAGCGTCAATATCCTTGGAGGTTCTGTGTGAGCAAGGGGTGGGTCAGGAATGTTCACCCAAAGGGTGAAAGCAGTATGGTCGTGTCTGGGCTTGATGTTTAGTCCACACCTTGGCCAATTTTTCAGCACTTATCTATATAGCTAGCTAGCTAGCTAGCTAGAGCTGAGTGAGCTTTAGTATGCACTTTGGATGGCTGAGTGCAGCACACCGCTATTCATTGAGTATTATAGTGAGTATTCATTGAGTATTATAGCTATATTATGTAGCAGCAGTCTTGGTAAGAGGATTCATGAGCAGCCATGCAAACCCATAATCACTTTTGAAGATCTACTTGCAGGCTATAAATACGTTTGACACCCTATTAAGACCTTGCGCGGGCGCATTGCGAAAAGCGACGTACGTACCACGTACCTACGCATCCAGCACTGTGTCTCGGCACTTCGGTGCCGAGACAAAAACATGGTTTGGCACATCATTAACTCTTTAAGGCCCAACCCACGGAATAAATTAGCATTTGCACACAGCGTTTAGCGTTGCCTAGGGCATGCAGTGTCCAGAAAAGTTGGGAGAGTGCCCCTGGCTGTTAGCAGTAATGATTACACTCACGTTTAACCAAGGCAGGAAGGGGCGGAGGCACTGGGTGGAGTCGATAAATGAGCTAGCTGTCTAGTTATCCCTCCTTCCATTTCCTGAGATCTTTCATGTAGTCATGGTCATATTTGGGGTTTCCCCTTCCCTTCTCGGCAGCTTGGGGAAACACTGATTGTACATGTAAATTTGACTCACATCCCAGAATTCGAACATGTTCTCCTTGTTGATGCCAAACTCTGTCACTTTAGCCTGCAGAGAGAAGACGGTGCATCAACCACATTGGGTGCATCAATCACAAAGAGTGTAACAATGCTGTCAGAATCTCCTAGCAAACATGCCAACAATTCACAATGCCTACCTCATTGGTGGACAGGGCTACAAAGTGCTTGGCCACGGAAGATGCCTGAACAGAAAAAGACAACAGTATAACCTGTTTCCTTCAGATCTGACTACATGGAGTCCATCCTTACCTCTTTGGCAGAGTCCAGCAACCACTGCTTGGCCGACGTGGCGTTGGTGATGGTCTCTAACGTTGTGAAGGTCTGCAGGGAAAGGAACAACTCACACTTACAATAAAAACACGTACGACACATTCGCATCAGGAGGACAAAGCCAAAGCTCTCGTCCTCTATCTCAAAGGTAGATGAAAGGAGCAAGTGTTTCTTACTGCCTGCCACCCTGGTCCCATTCCAAACATACCTTAGTCTGGGAAACATACATTAATCGATTAGATATGGCCTATGGTCTCTACCATGCTACTGGGAAAGAGGCTAGGCATTGCCTCTAGACTCCCTACCCATAGGGGGAGGGGGCTAACCCTCCCCCTATGGGTATGGGAGTCTGGTACCGAGACTAGGTATGGCCTTACATAGCCAGTGTGTGTTTAACCCACTACCACCCACCCTGATATCTAGGGCTCGAACGACTAGTGAATTTCTCTAGTCGACTAATTGGTTTGCAGTTTGCACGACTAGTCGACTAATTGAGTACCAACTGAGAAATGAATGTCATCACTGGCTGTACACAGCACAAATCACTTCACTCAAATCAGACTATTTTGTTCAAACACACTAGCATCTCTACATGCTATGGAGTAAGGCTGGCCCTCTCGACTAGTTGACATGCAAGAAACGTAGTCAACAACCTTAGTTCAGTCAACTAGTCGACTAATTCAACTAATTGTTCAGGCCCTACGTAATATCCAAGTACCTTTGAGGCTACGATAAAGAGTGTAGTCTCGGGCTTGATGTTCTCCAGGGTCTTGGCGAGGTGGGTACCGTCAATGTTGGAGACATAGTGCACCCGGGGGCCAGTCTTGCCGTAGGGCTTCAGGGCCTCAGTCACCATGTAGGGACCCTGGAGGCAGGCATGAAGAACAAACCACAGATCAAGTACAGAGAAATGTACTTTGCACTAGCCTCGTTCCCAGGCCCACGCCATTTTCAGCTGCACAACCGAAAACGGGGTAGGCCTGGGAACGTACATTACCAAGCCTCGATAATTAGTTTATGGGCGTGGTCAAGACCTTAGGGTATGTATTAGGCGGGTGCGCATTTGTTTCCGGAAACGTTACCATGTTCCACGCTCGTGTGATGCACACTTTATTGAGTTGCTAGAACGAGGCTACTTAGCCCCCACCCAGTGAAACGTGACACAATATTGTGTACCGCACACTGTATGTCGCAGCAAAACAGAACACAAAGGTAGATCTTCTTCGCTGAGACCAAGGTGTCACGTTGCTTTTACATCAAATGGTTTGGATTTGGGGTCAGTACACACATGGTACCGTAAAAGCTGCCCCTAGCCTCGAGATCATTACTGCATATCGTTCAGATCACTTACCCTCAACTTTGGAGGCTGCTCTACAATACCTAGTGCCAGTCAGAAAACGTTAGCCCTTGGTCTCAGTGAAGAAGATCTACTGTTCCATTTGTTGTGTTCCATTCCATGTTTGACTACTACCCACTACACACTTCCAACCGACCAGGTCTGATCCTCCAATGCCGATGTTCACCACGTCAGTGATGCACTCACCAGAATAACCTGCAGCAGATGGCAGAGTACACTGAAGAGTTGTACGCCCTCGTGGCAGATATTGATCTAGACTAGTCTCGGTCCCAGACCGGACCAACCCCAGCGTGGATTGCTTTCAGTATTGTGCGTTATATTGGAAGTGGTATACACGCTGGATGAAAAGGTCTGGGAACGAGACTAGCAACAAATGTACCTTTCCACTCTCCACTGCGTACTGACTGCGGTCAAGAACAAATAAATAAACTTTGACATGACAGACAAGACAAATTATAATAAGATTGCAGGCATACCTCAGTAAACTTCCTCATCTGGGCCAGCACACGGTTCACTGCAGGCATCACCTGGAATGACATCATCATTTATGTTTTACTTCACTGCCCTGTACATGCCTGGTTAAAATTATTTACGGCACCAAACATAGCGCAATAGGCAAAAGATACTCAGAAGAGATATGAAGCCAAGTAGGTCATGGACAGATAGCATATAGACTCCCGGCAGGGGGAATTGTTCCGTAATGTGGGAAGGCACACAAAGATTCTGATGTCATCAGATCCTATCAGGGCTGGCTTGGGACAGTGTGAGATTCATACTGCCTCAACGCCGGTACAATCTCTTCATTTCTACGTACATCAGTGCCATCCACCAGAATGGGTTTGTTGGAGCGATTCCTGAGAGCCACATGCAACACCGAACGATCCTGTGGACGGAGGAAGTGAGAGGGGAAAAAGCAGAGTCATATAAAGTATTTGTATCTTGAATAAGATACTATACCAAGACCATCATGTGTAGGTATAAAGCAGACAGAAAACAACAGGGCCAGTTACTGGCGCAACAGGAACAGTCCATTATGAATCTCTCAAGTCTCCGTAACAGATAATTATCATAGTCACAAGATACCTCTGTGATGTTGATTTTCTCTCCAGAATACATCCTATCCCTCATCGTCTCCACACCACGAGCCCTGGCCTGCAAACAACACAGTGAAAGCTATCAGCTATGCAGCTGCTTACATAGTCGTATTGTTGACTATCATGTAGTTTAGCAGGTGTATATGTATGGAAGATGCCACTATATACCATCTCAGCATGGACTGCAGGGGCGGGTATCGTCATACATGTAGAAGAGATAGATCTTAGCACTACGATCTTAACACGGACTGCCGAGGAAGTTATCATCAGCCACTACCATCTTAACACGGACTGTAGCGACAGCACTACAATCTTAACACGGACTGTAGCGACAGCACTATGATCTTAACACGGACTGTAGCGACAGCACTACGATCTTAACACGGACTGCCGAGGAAGTTATCATCATGGAAGATGCCACAACCATCTCAACACGGACTACACACGGACTGCAGGGGCAGCTATTCATCCTTGGACAAGTGTCCTTACAAAAGCAGTTCAAGTACGGACGGCAGCGAGTGCACTTGTGTGAAACATTGGATGAAGGCGTGGATCAAAAGTCCAATAATGCACTTGGCTTTGCCTCACGCCCTGAGAACATGCCAGAGTGAAAATCCTTCACACAGATTGGGCGTTCATGAGAACTGAGCTAGTGCATAGTGGGAAAATTTGGCGAGTATTCAACTTGGCGAGATAGCCAAAACATTTAATCTGGTGAATATACCATTTAAACACAGATGTAATCTCAGTGTGTGAGAACTCTTACTCACAGTAGCTAACTGTGTCGATCAGGATGGAGACGACTGAGGTGGAAAGATGAATTCAGAATGTTGAGTGCGAATAAGCCGCCAGTATTCATAGGCAAGCGAAAGGCTGGAGGAATTCTGCCAGAGCTGAGAACAGTACCAGATTATCATACCTTGCACATGAGGTGCCTACAAAAGAATTGGATGTTGGTCAGAGCCAGCATCGCCAGGCAAGCTCCAACAGCCGCAAAGGCATGAAATCATCAAAGAGATTCCTGCCTACATGTATATCTGTACATAGCCCAGTAAGACCAGTACATAGCTCCGGCAAAAGACAAGAATGGACTATCCTTCACCCATTTTTCATCTCAGATGAAGCCAAGGCGTGCACAGATAGGTTGTCATCACTTCTCAAGACTAAAGTTAGCAGCTATCTTATTGGGCGTGTCGATGTAACTTTCATAGCTGTGAACAGACCCAACAAGATTACAAAACAGCAACAACCTGCAACCACATAGTTATTGAAGCTTACGGTCATTTCATACTTCATCAAGACAATAGCTGTCTTGGGTCATAGTCAAAGGCATCTCTAGCTTTGAGCTAAAGAGCCCAGAAACTAATCACCCACAGAGGCCAAATCCATTGCTGTGTATGCCAGGCTTTATGTTGGATACAATTTTTGTTGGAGAGATATCGATATCGTAGACAGAAATGTTTCGGACATACATATAGACAGATGGACCCTACAGCTGCCTACACTAACCTTCTAGTTGCCTAAACTACCCTCCAGCAGCTTATACTAAGCCCTCCAGCGGCCTATAATAACCAACCAGCTTCCCAATAATAACTCCAACTCTTGCCCACGAGTGAGCTATACAGGCAAGCAAAAAGTTGGAGGCTGGAACAATCTCAAGCTCACAACAACCAGATATCTCCCAGCCCCCCCCCCCCCCCCCCCCCCCCCCCCCCCCCCCCCCCCCGGCATTCTAAAGTGGAGGTTGCATCAACAAGGCTGTCACTGCAGTGACCTGCTACAGCGCAACAACTGCACCACATGTCCAATCAAATATGTCATTCGCAGGATCTTAACACCTTGTCGGCTGACAATAATGCAATGATTATAATCCTGACCAGGTCGAACAGGAGCTTCATGGTCCTCTCGGTGATGACGTTCTTGGAGTAGTCCAATAGGATTTCACCATCTTCACCATTCAGTTTAATGCTGTAGCAACATGTGTATGGATGTACGTATGCACACAGAAAATTTAAGTTCTTTATCAGGGGTGGAATCCGGCCTTCTGTATGTACTATATAGTATCTAGTGCATCAAACTCAAACATTTCCCCTCCCACATACCATCCTCCAATGGTATGCACTATGAAAAACAGAAAAATGCCCTAAGTAGATAATAATGAGCTTGTAAAAACATTGAGTACTCAAGCCGTAGCATTCAGCCCTGCTTCCATCACACATAGTATTAGTCTCAGCCGTAGCATTCAGCCCTGCTTCCATCACACATAGTATTAGTCTCAGCCGTAGCATTCAGCCCTGCTTCCATCACACATAGTATTAGTCTCAGCCGTAGCATTCAGCCCTGCTTCCATCACACATAGTATTAGTCTCAGCCGTAGCATTCAGCCCTGCTTCCATCACACATAGTATCAGTCTCAGCCGTAGCATTCAGCCCTGCTTCCATCACACATAGTATTAGTCTCAGCCGTAGCATTCAGCCCTGCTTCCATCACACATAGTATTAGTCTCAGCCGTAGCATTCAGCCCTGCTTCCATCACACATAGTATTAGTCTCAGCCGTAGCATTCAGCCCTGCTTCCATCACACATAGTATTAGTCTCAGCCGTAGCATTCAGCCCTGCTTCCATCACACATAGTATTAGTCTCAGCCGTAGCATTCAGCCCTGCTTCCATCACACATAGTATCAGTCTCAGCCGTAGCATTCAGCCCTGCTTCCATCACACATAGTATTAGTCTCAGCCGTAGCATTCAGCCCTGCTTCCATCACACATAGTATTAGTCTCAGCCGTAGCATTCAGCCCTGCTTCCATCACACATAGTATTAGTCTCGGCCCCAGAGCCAGTGCAAATACTGGAAGCGGTTTGCTCTGGGGTTGTTTGGGTCTGGGGCTGAGACTGACGTGTTATGTGATTCTGAAGCTGAAATGACAAATGAAAGCAGTTGAAATGGCAAATGGAAGCCCTTTGGTAACTAAAGCAGGGGAAAGAATGCTTGGTAAGTGTAGTAGTTGAAAGAACCCTTTCAGTGAAGCAGCAGAAAGAATCTTTGGTAACTATGAAGCAGTTGAGACTGATCTCTTACGTGGAGTGACCAGCACACATTCACACCACCTGAGGTAGTCACAAGAGGTAATTACAGTAGGACTGATTTTGATTGTGAATATTGCGAACTGCGAGTTTTTTTGTAGTTGGAACGCAATACACGCTTTATGAAAGACTGTACAATTACAAAAAGTTATACACAATCAAAACCCCAGGAACATAATACACCATCAGACCAGGCCCACGCAGGGTTTATCTCAGACAAGGGTGGGTGGGGTGGGGGGGGGGGGGGGGGGGGGGGGGGGGGGCAAACAGAACATAGGGGTAGGTAGTGTAGTATGTATGGAAACAAACAGCATGGTCTGTGTGCGGCTTGCTATGGCTCGTACTTGATAGACCAAGCCTCGTTCCCAGGCCACTCCCACCACCAATATTTGATCGCTTGCAGTATGCAACCTGCTGTATTTGCACACTGCAAACGATCAAATACTAGCGGTGGGAATGGCCTGGGAACGAGACTAGGTTAGACCAGGGTAATTTCTAGCAATATCAAAATGTGACACCCCCAGTATATCATCTCCGTGTGCTCAGGACAGCAAGGATTCCATCCCTTATGATGACACTGCAAGTGGTCAGGTGCTGGGAGGGTCAAAGGTCTGGTATGTGAGACTAGACAGTGAGGGAGGATAAGGGGAGTGATCGTACAACGTAGTTAGGTCAATCCTGCAGTGCAACAAAGGTACACTGCAGAAGCAATTTTTAACTTCATGTGAGGACTTTGCATTGGCTTCTGAAGAGAGGAAACTCTTCTGACAGCCATTTGATCAACCCACCTGAACTGCTCAAACCGTCTGGGATCTTCCTCAAACAGTCTTCTCATGTGGAGCTCCTTGACCTCGACCTCCTTGTGGTGCGCATCCAGCGCAGCCCCACTCCTTCGTGGTTCTTCAGGGGCGCAGCCATCCTCCTGTCGTTTGTCTGGCCAGCTGAACACTACAGTGAAAAGCCTGGTAAAGCAGCCCTGGCTCGCGCTCTAGTAGCTCTGCAGCTGCAGGCAAAAAAGCGGAAGTAGGCGTTAACTCGTAGATTCTAATTATACGAATACGATGCATGATCAGAAAAATTGCAAACGCAGTCTTTATTCCGAGTTGTGTGTATCATACCTCATTTCTCAGGGGAATCGAGATGGGGAGAAGTAGGAGTAGGTCAAGGTCTCCGAGAGGCAAGTTCTCTGATTTCGACTGAGTTTATTGTTTGGCTATTGTTGTGTTTTTGTGTCTCTAGTCTACCAACATATGACCAAAGGGGTGGGAAATGAATAATGCAGACTTCTAAGTCTGATTCTCACACTTCACAGAGAGGTCTGGGATATTAATTCTCGCCCCCACAAGCAATTTTTATGTTAGCGTAAGTTTGCTGGTCTAG
>OZ007515.1:2356626-2510171 GCA_963931865.1 Axinella damicornis | reverse complement strand
GTAGGGTGAACCCTTAGGCAGGGGCAGGTGAATGGCTCCAAGTAGACTTGGTTTGATACGAGGACAGTAGAAGATATATCCCACACGCTCAGTGCCTGATTGGACGCATTCTTCCTCACAATGTCTGATGACGCTGCAAACTGTTTCTTACTTTGCAAAAACACGATGTCAAGGATCTTCCCTCCCGCTCCAATGTACTGGGCAACCTTTTCACCACTGCGGAGGTCCCAAGTTTGGATGTTTGTCCTTGAGTCACCAGTTATGATCACATTGCTGTCTCCTGGGTGTACCTTAACTGCTGTAACAAATCCCTTGTGCTTCAAAGCAAGAACTGTTCTACCCCTCTCTATATCCGAGTACACAGCATTGGTATCAAACCCACCACTGACAGCAGTATTACTGGACACCCACTCCACATCACGAACTGCCCCTTCATGGAAACCATACGTAGCAATACATGATTTTCGCTCAGTAGCGTCCCACAGTTTCAGCATCCCATCAAGGGATGCAGACAAGAGTAAGCGTGAGTCGTTGGGATGCCACTCTAAACTTAGGACAGGTCTGGAGTGTCCTCTGAACGTGCCTGAACAGGTTCTGGGGATTTTAGTTCCTTGCTTCATTCTTTTGCAGCTGCTTGCAAGTTGAGAGAAATACTGGGACACGGTTTGTAATTCTGTGGATACAGCAGCTGCATTTGACTCTGTTTGTACACCATGACCGCCATCCAGGTGGCGCTTTCTTTTCGAAACATATCCCCTAAGGTTACTCAAGTCCAGAGGCTGATCGGGGGTCTCGTGAAGATGGGATTGATGGACGCTTGGTTGTGATCTCCCCTTGCTACTGCTTTTCAAATCGTAGCGGTCTTTCTCTGCATCACAGGTAGAAGGAAATGATTTCTTCGACGTCCCACTGCTGCGATCTGGGTCTAGCGTACCTTCCTCACCCTCGGAATCACTGCTCCCACAGTACGCAGCAAGTGCCTCCATCACTAGCGGCTAGAGACAGGAATAAAATAAATTAGTGAACTTTACCCTTTTCGCGCCGCGGTTCCAAACTGACTACATGGACCGTGGTTTTGTCATCATGCTGCCTGCAAATGGAGTCGTGCATGGTCAAAAACATGCATTGTATGCAAACGGTGATATGAACCCTCGGATATTACAGAGGTGAGTATATAGTAGCATGATACAGAGGTGGGTATATCTAGTAGCATAGAATTGGTAAGGTAGGGCGGGGTAATTCGGGCCACGGTATAATACGGGGTAATTCGGGCCACTTCAACGTTGCAACAGGAAAGAAGCATCCTTTTTATTCTTGCTTCTAGTGAGTTGTAGGCAGGTTGAGTCCCTGGATATACACGGCCAGAAGTTTGCCTAAAGTCTGTCCGTTTTTAGTTACCGTTGACCTGAAGTTGAAGTGGCCCGAATTACCCCGTGGCCCGAATTACCCCGCCCTACCTTATATAGCTCATGAAAAGTAATTTTCGCTTTATCTGAGGTAGGCAAGTGAAACAAAACCTGTTTCCTGAGGGTTCTGCTGATAGGTTTACACATGACCTGAGGTGGTGAGCATGTTCAAATTTACCAGTAGATCGTA
Organism: Axinella damicornis; assembly: GCA_963931865.1. NCBI lineage: Eukaryota > Metazoa > Porifera > Demospongiae > Axinellida > Axinellidae > Axinella > Axinella damicornis. The sequence continues at coordinate 2,508,575 of OZ007515.1, read as the reverse complement.
CTTATTCATACAAACACTTACCAGTGAAACCACCTATCACATAGCCTCATTCCCAGGCTGTCTGCCGCTCGTTTTTATTCGCATATGTGACCTTTGAACCCTTGTCAGATAAGCTGGCAGAAGGCCTGGTACCACTCCTACGTCATTTACAAGCAAAGTGGACACGGTTATGAAGCAACTCGACTACACGTACGCTTTCGAGTTTATATTGATACCACGAAGACAGGAACTTGATGCCAACTCAGCGCTAACGGGAATACAGCATGCACTAACGTTTGACTACTCAGGCGTACCAAGTGCTTGGTAAACTACTGTAGAGTTAAGCTATTGTAGTTACCTAGGCTACTACAACCGTACAACAAGGAGAACCATACCTGACACCTCCAGTGGTCCACCACGGTAGTGTAAAAGCCAACAATAACTCGCTAGGAAACCTGCCGTTAGCCCGTTGAACTTCTGGCACACCGCCATTTTACATGAAATCGTGTCCACCTACGTCACAATCGTGTCCACTTTGCTTGTAAATGACGTAGGAGTGGTACCAAGCCTTCTGCCAGCTTATCTGATAAGGGTTCAAAGGTCACATAAAAACGAAGCGGCAGACGGCCTGGGAACGAGGCTACATATCGCACATGATCATGTTGATCTTTGTTGTGACATCATCACACGCCCCGCATTTCCACTCCTCCTCCTTTGCTTGCACTACCAAACAAGTGCAATTGCCACATATCAAAAACCTGTTTAGCTATTCAATTCACATTACTGTACTTACCTGCCTGTTGTACTAGGTTCCAGCCACTGGCTGTAAAGAATTGTGCAAGGGACAAAATATCATTGTCCACAACTTCGTCCGGAATACAGTCAGGCTGTGCCTCCACCTCAGTCTCTTCTACAAGCTGGCCTCCTCCTGCCACTCTGTCGACAACATCCTGATCGCAGAATCAGAGCAGCATTCCTGTGCAGTGTGAACAAGGTACATAATACTATACATGATCGTTACAAAACAAACCCATGCCCATATGTTATCACCCCACACACATCATTTGGGCCAATGTAATGTCCTTTGGGGGGGCGATGCCTAGTGTTGAAGTAGGTCTTCTGGGGTTCATCATTGACCACAGGCTCCCCTATCACGTCCACTACGGCCATCCTGAAGCTCAGTGGTCCGTCGACTCCAAATGGCGCATTTGGTCTAATCACCATGCCACGTTCAGCTCCATTAATGCCAAACTCAACTGTCATAAGGGCGGGGTCTCTGGAGCTGTGCTTGTGCTCTGGCTGCTTTTTATATGTTCTCAAGGAGGTGCCAACATGCTTCCTTGCCACCATGTGGCCCCTCGAAGTTGAAACAGTAGAAACCCTGACATACAGGTCATGGACATTGGCAGTCAGCCTGGTGAACTCCCCATCCCCCAGGACGCCAAGGTTAGCTTTGTTCAAGGTCCTCCAGGCAACAGCTTCATTCAATTCAGACTCAAACTTGTCGTCCATCTAGTATTTTAGGGACCATCACAAACGCCATACTACCAGTGCCTTTCTGGGTCAACACCCAGACTGTCTTACTGCCTTCAAATGGAGTCGTCATACCTAGCTAACTAACATCACATGATCATGACACTCAAACTGCAGGCTTTTGCCACTGCTCTGTGCAGGGCTCTCAAAGAGGAGTTGGAGAACTATGAGGAGACTACTGATGTCTGGGCCATTAAGCACAAGGTGTGGCGTGCTGCCTGGTTGGATACAGACAGCAAGTTTGCTGCCATCAGGCTGTTGTGGGACGAGGCTTGTGCAATGCACCCTGCTGCCAATATAGCTCATATTCTGTGCACTTTCCAGAACCACTTGCTCTACGATATGGATATTTATGGTGTGGCGAGTGATCTTTTGCGAAGGCTTGGTGCCATCCATACTGCGTTCGGGGGGGGGGGGGGGGGGGGGGGGGGGGGGGGGGACTGTTCATGATGCCAGAGTGGCTCTGCAGAGGCTTGCTGATGAACACGCATCCTATGGTTGCCTTTCATGTCACCTACTAGCCAAATGACTATGACTAACAAGACATCTATACATACTCATGCATGCATATACTCTTGTTCTGTAACTTTTGTTCACATTTCCTTGTGGTATCCAAAGATCACGAGCCCACACACTTCCACATTGTCATCCTTGGGCTTCCTCAGGCACCACGTTGCCATGTTCCCACCATCATCCATCATGGTATCATCATTGCTTTCCACCAGCTCACTAAGTGACACCATACCGCACACATCATGCTCTATGCCATCCCTAGCTGCCTGTAGGGTTATTCCGCCTTTCTCCTTATCCACCTGGATCAGTTTCATTGCAGGGTCTCGGGATGGCACGCTGTGGTGCTCTGCAAGGTCCTTTTGCAATGCCTTCAGCTTGGTAAACTGCCTCTGCAATGTACCTCTGCTCGAATGCAATCTTGTATACATTCCCCTCCTTGAACATGCTTATTCCAGCCTGCACGCCTGCCAATGTAGTTCCTGGTGGGCCCATATCGAGGGCTGTCATCTCCAGCAAGCCTGACACAAGGTCCTGCAACTCCTTGGTTGGGGCACACTATAGCCACCATGATATTCCCACTTATATAGACACCCATGTGCTTGGGGCTGCTCCCATCATCCGTCTGCTCATCTCCACCCCTATTGCTGAGGTACTGCTGCAGTTGTAATATGGTCTTTTTGTACTTGTCCTCCATGTTCGCCCCCAAAAATAACAGAAAAATGTTTAGTCACGTAGACCTATGGATACAAGTTTGTTACAGGCCAGACAGTTGAATTTGTTGGCATGTATCTGTATTATAGACTGCAGTTCGCCATTGGCTGCTGCAAATGCCTCCTCCAGGGTCATGTGCCCTTGGCCTTTGAAGGTTTCCTTGAACCTCTTCTTGGCTTTCCTGGCCTTCTGGAGAAGAGCTTTGCTATCTCCTTGTACGTGGCACATGACCCTCTCTGTCGCTTCCACTGTGGTCTTGGCCTCTTGTTTCACAGCTTTGACTGTATGTAGGATGCCTGGTCGCCACAATGCACTGACATGTTGGTTCAGGAAGGGGTGGGTATGGGCCGCCCATTGATAGGGCCCCATTGGTCAGGGCCCAGGGGAGGGGCCCCCTTGGGGCCCCATTGGGAAGGTAGGGCCCCATCCCACAAAATGTTTATCGCTTAATGTGGTGTTGGTACGCAGTGAGCGTTGCAAGATACTGTAAGGGGTCCCCACCCTTAACATGTCCTGGTGAGACCTTTCATTAGCTGGAGCTGTATGCTGGCCCCTGGTCACTGATGAGTGATATAAATGTCCTTCCTTATTTGGGCCCCATTAGTGTTTTTGATTTTACACTTTTCTCATCTTGCCACAGCCTGGGTGATGTTGTCATCAGCTGTTTTCTTGTTGTCGAGCATGTCTGTGGTTGTGTGTGCACCATATCACCATGGTAACCTTGTACATCCACCTTTGTGTTTGTCTTCAAACCCTCAGTTTCACAGCTGCATGTAGTTTGGGTGAGGGTTGGGGACCAACGACACCCCCCCCCCCCCCCCTCCATTGCGCATCCTTTTTCTTGATCTTATTATTGGGGCCCAAACATGGGGAAGACGTTTAGCTGGTGTGGCTCTCACCGTCACATTGTATTTACCTGTGGTATTGATGGAAATCCCTGTGGCTGTTCTTGTACATGCTGCCCATAGCTGTATGCTGGGAATAAGTTGCAAATGTGGTAGCAACCTCTCCACATGCTCCCCTATACTACAGCCAGTGCATTAGCCATACTTGTGCTACAGAAGGCTATCTGTGAACTCTAACTGTCCCTCCTATATTGGTGGATCTATTGGAGAGCATTACCCAGTGTCAAAGTTCAACTGTAGTCCATTGAATTTTGCTGTATGCACACTATGATACTTGTTACACTACATCTAGTGTGCGACCCCCCAAAAAAACAATTACCTGTTTGAATAGTTCTACTATGTTCAGTTGTTGCTCCATAAGGGATATATATTATCAGAAATCCATACAATTAATACTCCCAGAAGATAGACTTGTCAGTCAACTCAGAAGTGCGGGCAGAGAATAGGCGGAGCAAAAATGTTTGTGCTACACTATATAGCTACAGTGCTACACCCACCTCAATCCTCTTGAAAACTCTTGATCAAGAATCGTAGCAGAAACTCGTGGGCATCCTGTTGGCTTCCTGGTATCCATGCTGGTAGTATTGCTGAGAGCAGAAATTGTACATCATGCATGAATAAATTAAAACTTAGTCTTATAGTGCACTTCTGTCTTACATTTCAGGCCTTTGTACAGCTGCTTTGGAGCTACAGGAGCTACACATGGATGCTGTTGGCACTGAATTCCAAGACTGTGTAATGTACTCAGGAGCCAGAACTCATTCCCTCTTGTGTGACCTGTGTTATTGATCATTTTTTCATGCAAATAATAATTAATATGCACAACTGCATGATGCTTGCATATGCATGTAGCTAGCTGCTAAACTCACGGTGTAGTAGTTTCGAGGCGTAATGATCCCACACTGGAGTGTGGAAAATGCACTGCAACACGGAATTTGCGAAGCAAGTATTGAGTTCTGTAAGCCTGCACCAGCCATTATTTCCAACTAGCCATGCGCATATGCGATGCTGCGGCATTGCGCGCGCGCAATGCGGCTAGCGCGTAGGTTCAAAGTTCACTAATTAATTTTATTCCTGTCTCTAGCCGCTAGTCCTCCATCCATAGATTTCAGTCCGTATTCCGCACCATGGAATGGGAATTGGACTCTGATAGACTCACTATTTACAGCCCCACCCCCTTTCAATTATGTCGTCATAAAGGCATGAGATTGCATGTATATAACATCAATGAACGTAGAAGTCCGAGCTATCAGTGCCCTTGGCCACTGGTGCCTTCCCCTTCACTGGTTTCCCTGCCCTCCAAACATGCCGGCCAGTGCTGCACCTGCATGTAAGAACACAACAAAAGCACGTAGCTAGCTACTAACACAAAGTAGTACCACACAAATTAGCCTCAGTCATATCCGTATGCAGACCTCTCAACTTCAAAAAGAACTCTATAGTGAGATACCCAAATAGAGTTGAACTTGGTCCTGTAAGTAGCTGCCCCTGTGAGTTTCTTGGACGTCTTCGGCCTGGGAGGGGACTGCTGCTGGTGCTCACTACTGTCATCAGAGTCCTGCACGTGCCCTGAGCCAATTCCTCCCCTTCAGAATCACTCTACTGACCACCTCATATGAGCTGACGTGCGCATGTGCACAGAACTAGAACGTTGAACTTTAGTTGATACGCAACTTTAGTTGATACGCAGACCGTGAGAAATGATGTCATCACAGAACTTTGAACTTTAGTTGATCAGCAGACCGTGAGAAACGAGGACATCACCGTGAGACCGTGAGAGTAGGGCTGAAATCGTGAGTCTCACGGTGGGATCGTGAGAGTTGAGAGGTCTGCGTATGCATTATACTCCTGTGATCAATCACCTGGTACAGAATGTGCAGGCCATACGAAGTGGCTACTGGTCTTGTAATTGGACTACACATGCAAGACACGAGATTAGGTTCAGGAGGAAGCTAGGGTTAGCCTCGTTCCTAGCTTTCGTCGCTTGCAGTACGGAAGGGTTAGGGTTTAAGTTTGCCAGAGTGAATTACCGATTGTGGGACACCATTCATTACCAGACTTCGACCAAACCGTGAACTGAAAAGTATGTGAGCTAAACCACCATAGAGCGTTTCAGAGCCCAACATATTCATGCCTGACCAATAGCCACTTCCTAGGCTTGTAAACCAGACACAGCTGATTTTCAGCTGCCAACGACTGCAGGAGGTCTGGTTTGCAATGCAGGAAATCTACTACGATCAGCCTGCTTCTATCTTAAGTGTAAATATTGTACCCAGTTTTTCTGTGTAGTTCATGTGTGGGGTGCTGGGCAACTGTTCTCTTGTTGCAACAAGTCCACTTGAACCCCTTCTGTTTTCCTGGCTTGATGGCAACTGTGAGTGCAGATGTGAGAGTGTGCATGAAGGAATGGTTCACGACTTCAGACAGACACACAGAAATAAGCTTTGCTTGGCTGATCACTAAAACTCCAAGGCCTCCTCCATAGTTTTTCACTTGTGGTATCACGGCATGCACTACATGTGATCATTGCAATGAAGGGCTCACCTAGGAACCCACTGTGGTAGTTGCATGCCCCCTCCTGCATCTGCCCAGCTGCGTAGGGAGCCATGCAGTGGAGACAGTGGCCGTCGGAGAGAGCAGCAAACGAGGACTTGCTCTCAGAACCCCTGCAGAAGGGAACAGTGAATAATTGTCAGTAGCTATATCCATATTTTCTCTACAAGTATATGTTAGTCTATTTGATAATCCTACACACATCGAAGCCGAATCTAGCACAACAGTCTTATAACCATGTAGCTTTGGAGTGCATCAAAAAATCTATGTTTCAGTACCCTTATACGGCACTCTAGCTCTCCTTCCCACCCGATAACAGTGTAGTGGGAAGCTCAGGTAAGGTGTCTCTCTGACTAGAAATGAGATTGCTGCAAGAAGACTTAAATGGTGATCCAGCTGCATTTTGAACATTGCCACTCCGCAGAAACTCAATGTATGTTCCCGTCTCATAGGCCAAAGCTGGCAATGCCTGGTATGCTGCCTAATTATCGTCAAGAGTGGAGTACCCTCACTTTGGCTTGGGGTGCTGCTGCTTCTTCTCAAACTCTCTTTGAGCTGCCTCCTTGGGATCGTGGTAGGCTCTACCAGGGCCCTTCCTCCCACTGTCCAGTCGACCCTGCCACCTCTTTCGATCCCGCTCCATCTTGTGCTTCCAATAGTATTCAACCTGCGCATTGTGTAGTGCAGATATGAGAACTAACCTTGTTTACATGAGTGTCAGCACCGGACAGCTTCCGATTAATGTACTCAGTCTCAATTGAAGGCTGCTGAATGCAGCCACCTGTCACCATGACTACCGAGCATGATGGATATACACTGTAGCTTACATTCTTCTGGTGTTCCTCCTTCTTCTTCGTGACCTCCTCCACCCTCTTCTGCAGTGCTGCCTTGAATCCGGTCACATCACCTCCCTGGCTACTCACCGTCACTCTCACTGTGGAGCCAGAGATACGATGACATCTGGACTGGTTGTCTCTCTCTCCTAGGTGGACCTGCAATGGAGGATAAATCCAAGGAGGTTTTACCCGGAGTCTACCTGACTTGTACTACTATCATTGGTCATTGCAGAGTGCTGCATACCACCAAATTAAGCTTGCTTATCAGATTCGTCAGTGGAATGGTCCCAGGCTGAAAGTCTGCTCCTATCAAACGAGAGAGGCCTGGGAGCACATTACTGGCAGACGCACACATAATTTCAACCGCACATCTTTAGTGCCCATGTGATTTGCTGCAGATTCTGTCTCCAAGTCTAGAAGCCTCTGTGGCAATACTTGTAAGCCCCATGACCCTGTGAGGTTTCTACCTTCACGTTGTGCTTTTTGCAAAGTGATTTGATGTGTTTTCCTCCACTGCCCATGAACACGCCAAGGTAGGCGGAGGGGAGAGGGAGAGGGAACGCTTCCTCCTCTCCTACTTTCTCAGTTGTCTCAGCACTTTCCAGGGAGGGGTCAAGAAGGAAGAACTTCCCTGTGTGAGTGTGTGAGATGTGGAGGTGTGTGTGTGTGTGCATATATGCGTGTGTGTGTGTGTGTGTGTGTGTGGGGGGGGGGGGGGGGGGGGGGGGGGGGGGGGGAGGTTGGTAACAATTGCAATACTTGAAGGTATTGTTTCAACCCTATTTAGTACCTTAGCTCACGCAACGTGATGCTGAGATCTGATAGATTAGGACATCACTTGCCTCTGCACAGCTCCCTCACAAGTGTGACCACTCTGATGAGAGCCTCCCTGGTCCCTATGCTGAGAGACTCATTGCCACTTGCAGTCAGGAACCACTCTAGGGTGGGGTGGACCTTCGCCAGGCTCTCATTGCCCTTACTCTCTTCCTTCAGCCATTGTTTCAGCTCAACCAGGTTGTCCAGCCCTCCTGTGACGGATGAGCAACCACGGTCTGCAGGGGGACATGACTCACTTCAACGAGTGAGGCTGACCCTTGAGATTATCCTGGTTCCTAACCTTCCATGCATCAGACTAGGTCTGGGAAAGCAGTGGATACCAGGCCGCTTTCTCTCCTACCACGCAGCCTGGGAACAAGGCTACAACTGCTCACCTTGAACAAGGGGGATTCACTTACGTGTTGCTTGTAGAAGTGTTCACGAATGGGATCAAGACGAACACAGCTCCAAGTGACTAAGATCAATGGTTTGATAGTTTTTCTCAGATACCTAGGAAGCGTGGCTATGTTTTTGTTCCTGAACTGCTAAGTGATTGAGAGATTCAGATGGGAACAATCAGGACGATTTTGACCAATGACCCAACACTATGTACAATGTAAGTGACTATCCAAGGAAGGAAGTTTATGCAACCACAAGTCTGAAACTGCGGCGACGTCTGTGGTCTGCCTCCAGCATGTCAAGCAACAAGAACACAGCCTGATTCTGTAATTTCTGTTGATGTGAGAGTAGACTGGCCGGCTAGCTTCGGTCTGGTTCCCAGGCCTTCCCTACGCAGCGTACTGGGAACGAGACTGACTTATAGCGTACCTGCACAGGCGCATACAGCTGCTGGAAACAGTCTGACGTATTTCTGGTGAAGAACGGTACCCCTGAGTCCGTTCACAACACACTGTAGCCCTCCCCTCCATCGCTTGTGATGATACGGACACTCCACCATCTCGATCTCGACCTAGTACCTGTTTGTTACTATTTATAGCTAAAGTTCATGGTGTAATGTACAAAAATAGCATAGTGCCTAGTGCATGAATGGCGCATGCGTGCAAATCCTGGGAAAAGTAGGTGGGGCTTGTGGGAGGTGGGTGGGGCTCCTGTGAAGTACTGATGGGGTCATTCCTAGTGATTTTTTTTGATTGGAAACCAAAGTATATACATAAAAACAGACCTATAATAATTATTATGGTGTTGACTTTGTTTCTTTGCAGTGTTCCAATAGCAAAGGAAGTTATGACAACATAATAATTATGATGCGTAGCAATTAGGAGCTATATATATTATACAGCAACTAATGCAATATAAAATAACACTGAGTCAGAGGTGGTGAAGGTCAGCACAAGGTGTTCTCAGACGGTCAGGCTGATCAGCTGGAGAATCATCCAAGAACTGGGTCGTGGAGGATTGTACTCCATTTCCTGTATCTTCAATCTCCTGTAGAACGGTTGGAAAGGACTAACACGGCAAACGTTGTATGTGGATCAACATTAAATTGCTTCATGAACTGGAAGTCATAATAGCCAGGGGAGGTCGAACACACTCATAAATCAAGCTCCGAGCATTGCATTCCACTACAGAAGTATAAACATTTTTTTCTGAACTGGAGCAGCAGTGCTCCACATCACTATACGCTTCTTCTCAAATGGTGTTGGAGCAAGGACTCCGCAAATACTTCAGCCCAGGTATGGTGTCTCTACATCTCACTCCATCTAGGGAGAAGTCTCGCAGGTCTAAAGAAGGATGCAACAAGGAAGAGGCTTCATTTCCTAACTGACCCACTCTGATTAACATTCTTGACATAATTTCTATGGTGGCTTGCTCTGATAATTGCTTACACTATACTAAGTGTTATGTGATACTTCAAACAACATAACTGCATGATTTGAGTGACAGTCAGCTTTCCAGTAAGCCCCCCCCCCCCCCCCCCCCCCATCACTCCCTCACTAATATCATGCAGTGACACACCCCACAACTCTGATGTCCACAAACTCTACCACTTTACCTGGTACTGTGAGAGCTTAGTCTCCAGTTCCTTCACTCTCTTTCTCAACGACTCCACAGGCTCATAGTCAGTGTGCCCCAGCACCTGCATTTGACGGTTGCTCGGCGTGGTAAGTTTGCTTGCTAGGTTGCTGGACTGGGAGGATTCTGCATTACGAAATACATCTTTTCCTTCTGGGTCTCTATACAGAGCAACCATCTACAGAAAGTGGGGAAGTGACACATTTTCACACACACAGTAGACATAATTATTGTTAATCTAATAACTAGATTGAAGTGTCGGCCATTGATAGCAGTGTTGTTTTTGTGTAGTATCACTTTTTTACTAAGTTAGCTCTATAAAGGACTAGTTATGTTTGGTAACAATAATTGGTTGGTGACAATAATGAACATGGCTCAACTAAAAGGATTATAATACAACAAGAAAACGTAACTAGATGTAGGGATATAGCAGAACGGCAACACATCTTACAATGTATTTGTGTTTCACTAAGCACAATATATTGCTAAGGCATGCTATAGAGGCCTGTGTGGCTAAGTATAGTATACACTTCACTTGCTTATGCTTTTAACACTAGCCTGGAGGTTCAACAAGGAACTTGTTTTCAACCAAATGTTTTGACCAACACTGCGGGTGGTCTTCTTCAGTGGTAATCATGTGAGACATTGTCATACCTTAGGTATAAAGACGAGTGCAAGGATGACGGTAGTTCCAATGAAGATGCCAGTACAGAAGAGAGCAGGAAAAGCATTGACACGCCCGTTGAGGGTGTATTCAGCCACCATCACTACTGCCAGTACAATGCTGGACACGTAGATGGCTGCTGCAATCTCCTTCGCATCGTTTAGCCCCTTCACCTTCACCCCACGAGTGCTGAATGCTAGCAACAGAGCCACTACCTGCAGAGAAGTCATGTGACCAACACATGATGGAACTAGAGGTTTTCATAGAACACATACCCCGCGCTGATCATGAACGTCTACAGGCCAGGATGCATGCAGTGCAGCTACAATCGACGTTGACATCTCTGCCGGGCGGCTATCGCGTATACTGTGTTCGTGTACGTGTATGGCCATATCCAAGGTGTGGGAGTGACCGCTTACCGTATATACAACATAATTATTATATTGTGAAGCTGGAGAGGTGGAGCAAAATGTTACGAATAATAGGAAATAGCTGGAAAAAACAGCGAAACAATAGCCACGACGCCAGTGAAGTACATAGATCGTGAGTAAACACTGTTTCCTAGCGGTCATCTCGAAGCATAAGTTTCCAAATGCACTGCGTGTCCTGTTCTTGATGGGACTCTTGAGGTCACGAAGAGGTGGAGCCCGGTTATGAATAGTTATGAAAAGTAGGAAATAGCCGAAATACAGCCAAACGGAGCGCCTTGACTTCAGCCAGGTACACATAGAGCAGGTTTTTTTGCTATTTGCTATTGTTTGACTCCATTTCGATGGTTTATGAGGGTCTATGTGGCGAGATTTCAATTTTCTTCGCCTGACAGACAGACGACAGATGACAGACGACTGACGGACAAAACCGATTGCTTAACCCCGCTTCGCGCATGCGCGCGCGGGGTAATCACTTAAAGCAAAAGGCACTGCTAGTGTACTGTGATTGACATTCAGAATTGCACAGTTTAACATCATAAAAATCTCTTGCTGACTCTTCATTTATGACTGACCTGGAGGAGGGCCTTGTAGCCATAGAGACATCCGAGGAAATAGTCTCTGGCACTAGACTCACAAATCCAGACAAAGTACCTTGTGATGACACCAAGCTCCTAGAAAGATAGTTGATCAAAACAAACTAAAATAATGCTTTCTTCTATTGACACTTGATAAACAACCTGCCAGCACTATCAGTCATCCTATTAAGACTGCATGGGCCTTATTGCATGCTCTCTTTGATTGGTCTCTCCCTTTCCTATTAGTTTCGGAAAAGTCCCAATTGTGACTGACATACGTTTTCAAATGCAGATCCAATGACCTAGCTAATGGTGCATGTCCCTGACAGGATTCATCTTAGATAAAAGTCACTGAGGAAAGAGTGAACTACAAGGTCACTTCCAGTCAGTCTGTCTGGTATATACCAGTAAGCCCCTCCCCCCAGTCAGTCTGTCTGGTATATACCAGCAAGCCCCTCCCCCGCACAAGAGGCTGGGAATAAAGCTACAGATGCTCACACAAACACTGTAAGACTTTATTACCTCATGTGATGTGTTGCATCGAGTTTATACTCATGATGTCTGAATCATAAAACCCAAACCCTTACCCCTTCAATGTCCTCCGTATTCTCCGCATTAGAGATCCTCTGTGCCCCCAGGTTGCCTCTGGCACCCTCCACTGCTGTATACACCGCCAGGATCACCACATCAACTCCCACCGTCACACCCACATACACACCCAACATCCAGTCTTGTAATCGTTTCTGCAAACAATAATTATGCATATCAAACTGGAAATATTCATTGAGGTATGTACCTGCGTACTGGGATAAAATGATAGAGACAATTCCAGTCAGCCTCTCCCTACAAAACACACACACACACACACACACACACACACACACACACACACACACACACACACACACACACACACACACACACACACACCCACCCACCCACACACACACACACACACACACACACACACACACACACACACACACACAGTACCAATAATCACCACTGTCACTAACCTTCCTCTCGATTTTTGGATTGGACAAGATGTAGTAGACCCTTCCCATCTTGATGAGGATGGTGCCATAGCAGAGTGAGTAGCCAATGGCATTGAACCAGGGTGTGAGGTTACACAGCACGGCTTCCACAGTGGGGTCTGTGCTCGGTACCACCATCAGGTAGAGGTTCACATAGAGCACAATGGCCCCTACTCCAATCAGCAAGTTCAGGTTGGGACTGCTCAGACGAATCAGTCTGGGAGGAGGGGGGGAGGGAGGGAGGGAGGAAGGAAGGAAAGAAGGAAGGAAGGAAAGAAGGAAGGAAGGAAGGAAGGAAGGAAGGAAGGAAGGAAGGAAGGATGGATGGATGGACGGAAGGAAGGAAGGAAGGAAGGAAGGAAGGAAGGAAGGAAGGAAGGAAGGAAAGGAGGGAGGGAGGGAATGAGGGTGGGAAGGAGGGAGGGAGGTGGGGAGATTCATCATAGATGGATCTCATCAGCCTCGTGTGGTGGATCAAGGGAGGATCACTGAAGATCAACTTAATGTACACAGAACCAATGGTCACTGGGTAATGGGTTGAGGAGCAAAGGACTGGGTGAATCTATCTCACATCTTATTCCTGAAGTAGAAGTTGAAGGCGAGGCATGCAAGAGAGAAGAGGATGCCAGCTGTGCCCAGTAGAGAGACAACCACCGTCAGGCCCACAGAGATGGTCACATCTTGTTCTTCTGGGACTCCATCATACGGGATACCTCCTATAGGGAGCGTGTAGCGATTTGTAAAGTGAACACTTTATACAGTGATAAGTACAAAATTAATGTGCTGGGTAATAACTGCTTAGAAGTTGTGTAGAGATACTGAGCAGTTGTGCACTTACTTGGCCATAATTTCTCATCACTCTCTCCCGACAAATAATGGAAACTGGCGTTATTATTTGCATCAACATCAGCAATATGAAACCAGTTCAGTGTCCCTGAGTCATTCACTGGAAAATAAACAATAATTAGCATATGACAGTTTGTTCAGTATAGCGCAGTAGCTTCCAGGCTGCGCCCTAAACACCTCCCCCAACAATTTATCGTCACGTACCTTCCTCATATCGATACTGAAATATCCTCAGGGTAAAGAGGTTCCTGATTCCGTCTTCTTCTCTGAAGGATACTGGACCCTGCACATTAAAAGCATTGGTAAGAAACAAACAAATTCATATCAAAAAACTTAGTTGAATATTACAATACTGCAATCCCATAACAATCATATACAACACAGGAAAAGCTACTTGTAAATACGGGACTGGATGGGCACTGTCATTTGCTCCATCCGCTTGCTGTTCAAGTCCGTGATCTTGCCGTTCGACTCCACGGTGGGAACCATGCATATAGTTTGAATATTAAGTTATTTCCGGTGTAGACCACACCTACGGGTACTCCTCTAAGCAGCATTGCTGAAAAAGCTAAATGGAAAACTGTCTTCAAATGTTCCCACCACGGACTCGAACGGCAAGCAGACGGTGCGATCACGGAGCAACTTTGACGATGACAGTGCATGCCCGTCCAGTTCCGTATTTATAGGTTAGCAAAGCAATTAGCAGTGTTCTCGCAGGATTATACAATAGGGGGGTATGTATACACATGCAGGCATACGTAAAGCACGGCAGGCCTTTTACACTAACTAGAAAACAACCACTGATTTTGAACTATGAACTTTACCGTTATGGTGAGTAACGTTAGGTGCATTTAGGCCCTATTCAGAGGGGGGCATGGTCATAATAGGGGGTGTACTTTGCCTCTTGAAAGCTGTTATGTTATAGCCTGTTGCTCACCGTGAGACCAGTGAAGTCGATGTTGGCCATATTGTTGAACATTCTGTCCAGTACCACTCCATTATTGTAGGTGAAGTTTTCTAGCAGGAATGTGTCATTGATGTCGATACCAAATGCTTGCCATGCTTCCTTGGATAAAGTGGAATTGTCTGCAAAGTCTGTATGAGAAATAAAACAGATTAAAGTCATGACCACAAAGTGGCACCAACACTAGTATGATAATGTAATGAGATGAAGGGATAACTGAATGACGGAAACAAAGTAGGGATGATAGCATAAACCCCGGGGCCTATACAGACACCTTTTTCCATAGATGTATTTATCACGACTCGATGGACTACCAGCAATACAATTTTGGCACACCCTACACTCACCATGCACAACAGATGTATATGCAAATGTATGGACGTTAGCCAGGGCTTGTACATACAGAATGTTTGGTGCGATTAAGGGGCACTACCTAAGAGAGCAGGCATGTTTTGAGATACAATTTAGGAAGGTTACTAATTGTGTTGTTATTGATGCTAGCCCCCTTCTCTCAGGATGGAACCCTGCTAGTTATAGATGTCATATAGGCAGTACCCTCCATGGTTTGCCTCAAGCTGTAAGCAAGGGTCCAGATGGCATCATAGCAGAAGTATCCACCCTCTTGGCTGAAGAGGTAGAGTGGAGGAGCCATGAGGTGGTCAGACTCCTCTGACAGATACTGATTGCCAGTCTGAGGGGAGGGAGAGACAGAAGGTTTTGTACATGCACAAGTGTAAAATGTGGCAGTTTTCTTGATCACAGTATTTAGTGCAGTGCTGTGAAAAGATGGCATGGAGGCTGAAAGGAATGCATGGCAGTGCATTGCAAAGCACAAACATTGCAATGAGAGCCCTACATAATGACTGAAAGATGGTGAACAACATTTCTACTTTGCAGAACACCTTCAGACACTATATATAGTGTGGCCACAGCAATGACAAATTGATCCTCCCGACCCCGCATGGCCTGCATATGATTGTATTCGCCCCTTAACAAATTGCTACGTAGATCTGCCCTTCATACATGTGTAATTACCATTTTCTGATGAAATCATTATTGAACCCCAGAATCACAATCATATTCTCACACTTGGATATAGGTACGCACCCACTTGCCACTGCACTTACAATTCCAGTATCCGTGACGATGTTCAGCCCCTCAAACTCAAGGTAGGGGTAGTGGAGGAAGGCCAGCATGGAAGACAGTACATCCTGCCTCTCCTGCTCTGAACAGGTGAGGTTTTCATTCTCAGTCTCCATCAACCACCAGTTGTTGGAGTACCACCGGTAGGTCAGAAAGAGGTAGCGGGGGTAGCGGTAACCACGGTGATGGGCCTGTGAAAATCCAGGACAGACTGCAAATGGATACTAGACCAGTAAGACATACTTCAAAATTTTGCCGAGGAAGGAAATTTCTAGCAGACTCCCACATGCAATCTGAAGTTAGACACCAGATGTGCATAGCTACTACTGTGACTATATATAGCATAGTGTGTGAGAAAACTTCAACACCCGTAGTGTTACTATGGGATTCTGATATCGCTGTAGAAAACCAATGTAGTCTACGTAGGGATGCCATGAATGCCAGATGCCTCAGTTTGCAGATGGTCTCATATCACTGAATATCAGCATGCAATGCAAAAAGGATAAGTAGCTCACGTACCTCACATAGTAGCTGTCTGGCATGCTCAGAGAATGTGGCAAACACAAATATCCTTGCAGTGGGATCCTAGGGGTGCAGAGGGAGTGGGTATAGTACACAACCGCTAATTGCAAATCAGGCTGTACGCACACAGCGTTGTCATGGTGATTAGCTGCACAGTGGTCTGTGACTCAGAGTCCAGAACTCAATGTTTAGTCTACGTAGAGTTGTCAAAATTTATGACTGGAGAATGCTCTAACTGCATTTTCATGACACACAGCGGCAAGTTAACAAAGCACTTGTTGAATGTTCAAACTGGTTTTATTTTGCAAGCTTTGTTTATTTTAACACATGCTATACTCACAAATGGGTTGGAACCCAGTGCAGAAATACCAACACTCGAGGAAAACATTCGCTCTGAAAACTGAACATCGATGTTCCTCAACATCATCTTTAGGCGATCCATAGTCTGCAAGTAGAGTGATATTATGACAACCTTAATTGAACAGTTGAATGGTGCCAAACATAAGAAGAAATGAGCCTTGACCAATTCCTACATTCAAGTGCAGTTCACTTGTTCAGTCATCTGCAGCTTTAATAGGGTACCTCCAGTGAAATAGTTTTGTTCGAAATTCTGTTTTTCCTCGTAATGAGGAAATAATAGTATTTGTTAGAAGCAATACTGTTACAAACCCTGACGGTGTCTTCCCATTTCGTCAATTCCCATTTCGTCAATTCCCACTTCGTCAATTTCACTTCGTCAATTCCCACTTCGTCAACTTCTCACTTTGTCAATTCCCACTTCGTCAACATTGACCAAGTGGGAATTGACAAAGTGAGAAATTGACAAAGTGGGAATTGACAAAGTGGGAATCTATACTAAATACTGCATAGCAAGGGTGCATAGTATGGCAAACATGGGTTGTGAGACTCAGGGCTCAATTACCAGGCATTTGCATTGACTGAAGTTCAAGTATGAACCCTCAGGAAGTGGGTGAGCAATTTCAGTGTGCTAGCAGAGTGGGAGATCTCAATCTACTACATGCACTCTGAGCTCAAGCAAAAAATGCCCAGTGCACTCCCTCAGTTGGATGATCTTCTCAGCTGTGTTGAAAACACCTAGCTGGCTAGATGGTGGGCAGTTTCTCCTGCAATGTGGAGTGTCTTTGAGCTTGATGGGAGCAGAACAAGCAATCACTTGGAGGGATGGCCCAGCAAGTTTAATTCAATCATTACTCGGCGGCATCCCAACAGCTAGCTACCAACTGGTGGATACCATCAAAGAAGAGCAAGCACCTACGTACGGAACTCACAGCAGTCCAGCTTGAAGCAGGATCACATGACACCCAGACGAAAGAGATGTATAGTTGTCAATGAATGCTAAATTGACTCAAGAAAGCTAGCATATACACTGATGGAGAAATAAGTCTCACAACCCATGTTGGTGTTGCTACTATGCACTGCATACCTCAGTTTTGATAAGTATTCCAAATTCATCAATTCCCAATTCGTCAATTCCCACTTTGTCAATTTCTCACTTTGTCAATTCCCACTTGGTCAATGTTGACGAAGTGGGAATTGACAAAGTGAGAAGTTGACAAAGTGGGAATTGACGAAGTGAAATTGATGAAGTGGGAATTGACGAAATGGGAATTGACCAAATGGGAATAAACCACACTGACTATAGGTATTGTTGACAAGATGATGCTGTGGACAGCGGATGAGAAGTTCCCCCAGAGGCCGGGACAGGCCAGAGAGAGGTCATGACAAAAGAGCAGCCCGCATGCAGGGTGCCAGCGGAGGGGTAGTCTCAGAATGTCAACTCCCAAAAATGCCAATGTCAACTCCCAAAATGTCAATTCCCAAATTATCAACTTCCCAAAATGCCAACTCCCAGTGAGAGCAAGTCTGGTGATTACGGGCTGTGACAGAGGAGATTATAGCGTAGGCAAATTAACCAATGATAGCACTGAGGCATTGCATGCATGGCCATGCACGATTGGCAACACAGAAAATTTTCACGGAAAATGGGAATCGAAAATAGAGGGTTCAAAACAATCACTATGTTAACCCAGTCTGGTTCTAAGCCCTTCAATTCTGACAGTCACATGACTATCATGTAGTAACTGACCACTGTAAATAGGTTTTCTTGCTGCACTATGAGGGCCACATGTCTCCACCCGAACTGTCGTATGACTCCAAAGTAGGCTGGGGCTATATCTGCCTCAGTAGGTAATATTTGAAAGTACTTCTGGAACCGGATTCGATCAGACAGCTCTGTGGAGGATGCAATACATGAGATCTAAGGAGTGAGTGAGTGAGTGAGGGGGGAGGGAGGGAGGGAGGGAGGGAGGGAGGGAGGGAGGGAGGGAGGGAGGGAGGGAGGGAGGGAGGGAGGGAGGGAGGGAGGGAGGGAGGGAGGGAGAGAGGGTAAGGAGGGATGGTGGAAGGAAGGAGGGAATAGGAAGGGAGTGAGGGAGGGACGGAAAGAGTAAGGAGGTAACCATTAGTGAGAGTCTTGGGGAGGTACACTATGAAAGTATCTGACCAACTTTAATTCTTACCTGAGTGACATTGTAAAAGGATGAAAGTTCGGCAGCAGGTTCTGTGGCAACCGAACAGCCAGAGCCAATAATAGCTACCTTCACTGGGTTGGACAAGAACTGCTGAAACAGGGCTTCAATGGACACAGTCCCATCGCACTGGGAGGAAGGAAGGGGCTGTGAGATAGCTACTTTGTAATTAGTGAATGTTTAGGCTGCTGTCAAAAGCCTCATTCCCATGCAGATCGTTTCCCCCTGCTATTGATTGCTTGCAGTATGCACTAGTGGAGAGGACAACGGGTCTACAGGACACAAGCTAGAAGGTACTACTTATTCATGCACTCGATTACTTTACTAGAGCTTGTTAAGCGGTCTTTCCTCAAGTTCCTAGAGGTCTAGGCTCATGTAAATACTTAATGAAGGGAATTCTCCTTCTGTTATCAACAAATTTTGCCCTAAATAAATGCTCTTCTAATCCTTTTTTAGGAGCAGGCACCGCATTCATAGAGCTGGATTGAAAGGTTGGCAAAGATACTTTCCCAACAAAATTATGTGGCCTCGAAGGAAAACAGTGGATGCATTGCTTGCCTCATGCTCATGCACCTGCATGGATTCAGCCACCTTTGTAGAATCTCATTAAATGTGCATGTGACCTTTGATCTCGACAAACTCAGGAAGTTGTATGCCTTAACAGGCTATGGAGGAAGTAACTAGCTAAGTGAATAGGTAAGCTATATCCTGAACAAGGCATTTCATAGCAATTCAGTCAGTCCAGTCCCACATTCCGGCAAATCCACCGTTCCAGTCCCATATATGTTCCAATGGAAATGCAGCGATTTAGAGACACATAGCTATTCAATTGTCAAGACAAGGAACTTGCTGAACCCATACCTTATCGTAATGACATTCACTGTCAAAATTGCACATTGCTGTACAGAGAGCGCATAAGTAAGTCGGCGCGACCTACTTATGCGCTCTTGTGTATAGCCTATACTCATTTATGACTCTCACTTGCAGCTACAACACATTGCTTGTTACTTACTGCTTACTATATAGCTAGCTACACATGCAGTGGATGCACATCGCCACATGTGTACCTCTGCGTTTGTAAGGACATAGTGCAGACTGTATCCAGGCAGCACGTTCGTATCGTTGTTGATTCTGTCGAGTGCTACTTCCACACCCGCCACGGCGCCAGGACTCTGGTAGCCGCTACTGCCGTTGAGCCCCTGGATAAGGCCAAAATAGAGTGGCACCCGCAAATCGTTGGTGTTCACGGGAGGGTACACTCTCAACCCGGCGACTGTACAGTGTAAAGCTAGAACTGCGAACGACACGATAAGCGACGCCATTGCCATGATTTAGCTATTACGTAATTATTGTGCTATAAATCCCCCGAGACAGGAGTAATACAACCATTGAAGTTATTACAAAGGGCTGGGAAATTTACTTAGAGCACAGTGTCAAAGGAAACAATGTCCTTTTTGCATCCATTATAACAAGTGAGTCTTTAAAAGACTTGATGTGTCTCGGCACGACTTGGTATCAGCTAGAATCATGCAGAGGACATGGCAGCTGCTTAACCCTTTATTATGACTGCAAAACCTGTTAGCTATGAGACTTTCAGCTTAAGTGAGTGTCAATATCCTTGGAGGTTCTGTGTGAGCAAGGGGTGGGTCAGGAATGTTCACCCAAAGGGTGAAAGCAGTATGGTCGTGTCTGGGCTTGATGTTTAGTCAACACCTTGGCCAATTCTTTCAGCACTTATCTATATAGCTAGCTAGCTGAGTGAGTTAGTATGCACTTGGGATGGCTGAGTGCAGCACACTGGATGAGTGAGTATTCATTGTCCTGAATTAAGTACTATAGCTACGTAGCAGCAGTCTTGATAAGAGGATTCATGAGCAGCCATGCAAACCCATAATCACTTTTGAAGATTTACTTGCAGGCTATGAATACGTTTGCAGCACTTGCGCGGGCGCATTGCGAAAGCGACGTACCACGTACGTACGTACGTACGTACCTACGCATCCAGCACTGTGTCTCGGCACTTCGGTGCCGAGACAAAAACCAGTTAAAATCCCAGACCATTTGTCAGTCCCTGGCCTTCGCTGGCTCCAGTTTTGATCTTTGTGGGGTCAGTGCTCACTCCATTGTTGGAAATGACGTGACCAAGGAAGCAAACACTCTGCTTAAACTTAAAGAACCGACACTTATTGGGATGAAGTTTGTCAGCACCAGTTGGAGTCGTTCAAGGTGTTCCTCCCAAGTGTGTGACTAAATACCTGTAGCTAACCACATCATAACGAGATAATTATGCTAACGAGATCTAGTCATGTATCTCCCACCAGAGTTGATTGCCTGCAGTACGATAACTGTAAGCGATCAAAACCAAAGGTCTGCATGGAATAAGGTTATAGCTGCTAGCTATAAGCTAGGTAGGTCCAACTAAATCCGAGAGGATATAGCTAGTTAGCTAGCTTAGCTACATATATAGGAATTTATGACACAGAACACCCCGGACAGTATAGCCTAGGAATAGAGACATCATGTGTCATGCTAACTCTAATGTCAGGCCGTTCCAACATCTAACCTTGTGGTTTGCATTAATTACCAGAATATAATAAAGCTAGTAGCTAGTTACATGCAAGCAGTCAAATTTAGAGGTAGGGATGACCTGCGGGCAATTGGAAAGCAAATGCCATCTGCACACCTTGTTGGGATTCTACATGTGCAATGTAGCTACAATGTGTCAAGCAATACTGTCAGCATGCACACCTTTTTGAAGTTTCTCTTTGAATGCGTAATTAGCTATTTCGTGTCACAATGTATCTACTAGCAAGAGTTCATAACAATTATTGTTATGAACTCTTGCTACTAGCCACTACATGGTCCATACTTGTATTGAGCTGCATGGGTGATCAACCAGCTCAGTTTACATTGCGGTCTTTGTACAGTGTAAAGAACTACAACGAAACCAAGATATTGCTAACCTATAAGAGATAGTCAAACAAAAGTTTCACTCTCCACTGTAGTTAGCATGCAACACAGTTAGTACACAGTCAACATTGGTATGCTAGCTTTCAGGTTCACATGTAGCTAGGTGGTGAAAGAGTAGCTAGCTAGCTGCTACAGGATGCATGCTGGATCACAGAAGCATGCAAGACAGTCTCCTAATTCATTTCTGAGGTAGCTAGCTAGCTAATGGGCAACAAACTCATGAGTATATAATATATCAAAGATGGCGTCTAGTTACATACATTCCAAGCTCATGGAAGATAGCTAGCCTCGTTCCCATAAGCGACAAAGCTGGGCATGGAGGCCGGGGAAAGAAGCAAAATAAAACCAGTTAGCTAACTGCATGGTGAGTGGAGCTGGGACAAGGCTAACCAAATTTTGTGTAGCTATAGCTAACTGAACCGGCCAATGGATTTATGATGATCTTAATGAAATATATTAGCTATAATTTTCACAGTAGTTACTTCCAAAAATCCATGGAGCAGGTTCCAAGTTCTTCCTGTGTGCTCATAGCTACACAGCAGCACCAACAGTCAACTGACTATCATGACCATGCATGGCCGCCATGGCAACACAGAAGGCTATATATAGCCTAACAAACATGCACAATTTGGAAAGAGGAACCCACAGATTTCGACAGGATAGCTGCGTGTACACGCCAGAGTGGCCAGAACAGAAATAGGAGCTACTATTGTAGCTATATAGCTAGTTAATAAAAACTGTCATAAACACAACAGCAGTAGTGAATCCGAGACGGTGGTCAACATAATGTGTTCTCATCGTCAGGCTGGTCAACTGGAGAATCAGTCGAGAACTGGGTGGTAGAGGATTTTACTCCATTTCCTGTATCTTCAATCTCCTGTAGTCGGGTTGGAAAGTACTGGCTTCTTTACTCAATGAAAAGTTAGTGTTGCATGTACATCAAGTCATGAATTACTGTAATCACCCCCTCACTATAATATCATGCAGTGACACACCCCACAGCTCCGACGTCCACAAACTCTACCTGGTACTGTGAGAGCTTAGTCTCCAGTTCCTTCACTCTCCTCCTCAACGACTCCATAGGCTGATAGTCAGGGTGCCCCAGCACCGGTGTTTGGTGGTGGGTACTCTGTGTGGTAAGTTTGCTTGTCAAGTTGCTGGACTGGGAGGATTCTACATTACGAAATACATGTTCTCCCTCTGGGTCTTGATACAGAGCTACCATCTGTGGAGAGTGGGGAAGTGATACACATACAGCATACGGATTAGATTGTAAATCTAATACATGTACCTATAAGGTGAAGTGCCATTGATAGCTATATACAGCTATCAATGGCACTTCACCTTATAGTACCAGTGTTGTTTTAGTGTATATGGCTAACAACATTTTGGTCAAAGGATTTGGTTAGTTGAGTTATATATAGTTAGTGTATTTGTTGTATCAGGAGCTGTAATGAGAAGGAGCATCCAACTAGCCAGCCGTATGTGAGTAATCTGTCCAACAAACTCTCCTTATACTGTGCAAATGTTTCACTGAGCACAATATAATATGGTCATGTGAGACATTGTCATACCTTAGGTATAAAGACGAGTGCAAGGATGACAGTAGTTCCAATGAAGAAGCCAGTGCAGAAGAGAGCAGCAAAAGCATTGACACGCCCGTTGAGGGTGTATATAGCCACTATCACTACTGCCAGTACGATGCTGGACACATAGATGGCTGCTGCAATCTCCTTTGCATCATTTAGCCCCTTCACCTTCACCCGCCGAGTCCTGAATGCCAGCAACAGAGCCACTACCTGCAGAGAAGTCATGTGACCAACTTGTGATGGAGTCATGTGACCAACACATGATGGAATCAAAAGGGACTGCAGATGTGATCAACATACAGATTCGAAAAACATGGCACAGTTTAACAGCATATTTATAGCTAAATCGCCACAAAATTACACTGACATTCTGAATCACTTAACTTTTCACTTAGGACTGACCTGGAGGAGGGCCTTGTAGCCATAGAGAAATCCGAGGAAATAGCCTCTAGCATTAGACTCACAAACCCAGATAAAGTACCTAGTGATGATACCAAGCTCCTAGAACGAGGGGAAGACAGTCACACAATTGAAAACAAATGCACACGCCCGTTATTTGCACACGCCTCATAAAAGTTTCAGTATAATAATATTACGTTTACCAAACAAACTGCAATTACGTTTTACAAGCACTGCACCTGTCTCTGGCCTTATGTATGCTATTTCCCGAGTATCTGCTCTATTGCTCTCTGTTTTTTGGTCTCTCCCTCCCCTTTCCTATATATATTATAAGAAAGACATTATTATTATCACTAGCACATCAGTGTCTGCAAATAATATCCCAATTGGGACTGCACATCATGCATTTCAAACCCTTAATGACATAAAGGTGGCCCTGACAAGATCATCTTACAAATTCAACAAGGGAGAGAGAACTAGTTACATGATCGCTACAAGTCAGTTTGCCTAGATAGCCCTCACACAAGAGCATGGGGTCGAATGAGGCTAATATACCAGATGCTCACACACGGACTGTAAGACTTTAGTACCTCGCGTGATGTGTTGCATCAATTTTGTACTCAGGACATCTGAGTCATAACGAAACCCAACCCCTTACCCCCTCAATGTCCTCCGTATTCTCCGCATTAGAGATCCTCTGTGCCCCCAGGTTGCCTCTGGCACCCTCCACTGCTGTATACACCACCAGGATCACCACATCAACTCCCACCATCACACCCACATACACACCCAACATCCAGTCTTTCAACCAGAGTTTCTGCAATTAATATACAAGCCAAATGAATGGGCATCAGGAACACTAAAAACTACTCGTTTCAGCTGAAAACAGTTTTGAGTTGGAGGGGGGATTAGGGAATAGCTACATTGTGTACTTAGTGTTACTGTAGTTTCGAAAATGAAAACAGCACCCACCTGGGTCCCCAATTTTGGCCCAGTTTCTTGTACAGGGTCAAAGTTTACTTGAATGAGCGCCTACCATGCAGTCTTGTGCAGGATAGTGGGCACTCGAGTGTATGTGTCAGTTAGAGGAAAACACAGCAGTATGACTTTTCATTATTAAAACTAACTGAGAGGAGCCAGGAAGTGCTTCAAGGAAAATTCCAGGCAGTGTCTCCTTCAAAACATACACAATACTCAGTAATCACTACTGTCACTGACTTTCTTCTTGGCTGTTGGATTGGAGAAGATGTAATAGACCCTTCCCATCTTGACGAGGATGGTGCCATAACAAAGAGAGTAGCCAATGGCAGCGAACCAGGGTGTGAGGTTACACAGAACGGCTACCACAGTGGGGTCTGTGCTTGGTATCACCATCAGGTAGAGGTTCACATAGAGCACAATGGCCCCTACTCCAATCAGCAAGTTCAGGTTGGGACTGCTCAGACGAATCAGTCTGGGAGGGAGGGGGGGGGGGGGGGGGGGGGGGGGGGGGGGGGGGGGGGAATAGCACAAAGGAGCTTTGTGCAGGGTTCCACCATATTTTTGCTGGTGGAATCACCTGTCCAAATATCTGTCTATATCTATCTATCTATCCATCCAACTATTCATGGCATCTATCTATAGAAGGCTACATGAACTAGGTGACTCTATCTCACATCTTGTTTCTGAAGTGGAAGTTGAAGGCGAGGCATGCAAGAGAGAAGAGAATGCCAGCTGTCCCCAGTAGAGAGACAACCACTGTCAGACCCACAGAGATGGGCACATCTTGTTCTTCTGGGACTCCATCATACGGGATACCTCCTATGGAGGCGGAGGGTAGATGTGGCAATATGTAGAGTGAATGCTGAGGTACACACAAGATTGATAACCCAGTTAGAGAAGGTGCTGAGCAGTCAGTAGCTATATTGTGTGCACTTACTTGGCCATACTTTCTCATCACTCTCTCCCGACAAATAATGGAAACTGGCGTTATTACTTGCATCAACATCAGCAATATGAAACCAGTTCAGTGTCCCTGAGTCATTCACTGGAAAATAAACAGCACTTCTGAATTTACCATATTCTAGCTATATATGAAAGCTTCCTGTGCCCTAAACACCTCCCCCAACAATTTATCGTCACGTACCTTCCTCATATCGATACTGAAATATCCTCAGGGTAAAGAGGTTCCTGATTCCATCTGCTCTGAAGGATACCGGACCCTGCACATTAAAATACAGTGTTTTCATAGGATTATGCAATAAGGGGGTTACATAGGCATAAGTGTAGCATGAAAAATGTTTTACACTAGACCACAACCACTGATTTTGAACTCTGAACTTTGCCATTATGGTGAGAGTAACTCTGAATCAGTGTGAACTGTGCATTGCACGTCTGAAAACAAAGAGGTACGCTAGGTGCATTTAGGCCCTATTCAGAGGGGGGCATGGTCATAATAGGGGGTGAACTTTTCACAGAGAATCCAGCTGTTATATTACAGCTTGTTCCTTACCGTGAGACCAGTGAAGTCGGTGTTGGCCATATTGTTGAACATTCTGTCCAGTACCACTCCATTACTGTAGGTGAGGTTTTCTAGCAGGAATGTGCCATTGATGTCGATACCAAATGCTTGCCATGCCTCCTTGGATAAAGTGGAATTGTCTGCAAAATCTGTATGAGAAATAGTACAGTCAAATGCAGAGGTTTCTATACAAAATGCGCGCTGAATGCACAGAGGTGACACCAGAAAGCCATGACCACTAAGTGGCACCAACACTTCTGTAACTAGTAATAAAATAAACCTTGCAAATGTAACAAGATGTGGGGATTGCTGAATGACATAAGGATGGAATCAAGGTAGGGATGATAAAACCAGGGGCCTACGGACATCATCTCCATGCATTTATCGGACTACCAGCAATATGATTTTGGCATACAAACCTCACCATATTATATAATGGTGCAATGTTAGCCAGGGCTCGTACATACAGATGTTCGGTGGGATTGAGGGGCACTTCCTAAGAGAGAAGGTATGTTTTTGAGGTACAATTGAGGCAGGTTGCTAATTGCGTTGTTATTGATGGCAATTTGATGCTAGCCCCCTTCTCTCAGGATGAAACCCTGCTAGTTATAATAAAGCCAGTACCCTCCATGGTATGTCTCAAGCTGTAAGCAAGGGTCCAGATGGCATCATAGCAGAAGTATCCACCCTCTTGGCTGAAGAGGTAGAGCGGAGGAGCCATGAGGTGGTCAGACTCCTCTGACAAATACTGATTGCCAGTCTAGGGGAGGGAGGGACGGAAGTGTTTCATGTACAGGATGTATATCCATAAGCGCAAACTGTGGAGTTTTTTTGATCGCAATATTTAATGCACAGATGTATATACATGTGTACAATGCTGGAGGAAGATGGCATGGAAGCTGCAAAGAATAAAGTTGCAACGAGAGCTCTTCCTAATGATGGTGAAAAAGGTTTTCAGCGCTTTGCATGGTTTCTCAGCTACTTTGCTGCCTCAAGACATGCACTGCAGGGAGGCCACATCCCCGGATTCTCCCAGCCCTGGATGGCATACATGTGACTATAGTCCCCACCCCTTTCACAACTTCCAAAACCAACCCCTCATATACATAATTATCATCACAATATTTCAATGAGTGATTATCGAATCCCAGCAACACGCTCATTCAGACATGCGCACCCACTTGCCACTTACAATCCCAGTATCCGTGACGACGTTCAGCCCCTCAAACTCAAGGTAGGGGTAGTGGAGGAAGGCCAGCATGGAAGACAGTACATCCTGCCTCTCCTGCTCTGAACAGGTGAGGTTTTCATTCTCAGTCTCCATCAACCACCAGTTGTTGGAGTACCACCGGTAGGTCAGAAAGAGGTAGCGGGGGTAGCGGTAACCACGGCGATGGGCCTGCAAGTGGGCAACAAAAAAATCAGAAGTCTACAGGACAGACTGTGGATGGATACTACATAGTAATAAACTTTGCTGAGGAATGATAGTTTCTCACACATGTACTGCTGCATGGTACACAGGCATATTAGCATGTAATGCAAAAGGATAAGTAGCGCATGTACCTCACATAGTAGCTGTCTGGCATGTTCAGAGAATGTGGCAAACACAAATATCCTTGCACTGGGATCCTAGGGAGGGAATGAGCTTGAGTCAATTATGCCTACCATAGTCTCACAAAACTGGACTTTTACATGTTCACCAAAGAGGGGAGTGGGCACTCTTTTAAGTGCCGCTTTGATCTATGAAAGAGAATGCATGTATGTACTCATGCATTGTTGGTGAGCATCCACCACCCCCAAAACAGCCATGGTTTGCTCAGCTACATTATAGTTGAAAGATGCCTGAGTAGTCTCCAAATCACAGTAGATATACACTAGAGCCTTCAGTATACCTGGCAACAGTAAAAGCACTGCCCAGAGGATGACTGTACGTTTGGTCAATCGTAATTATGTGAAACGACAACTATGCTGTGTTTGCAGTGCACTCTAACTAACAAGTGCCTTACACATGCAGATACACCGACCGCACATGCATGAGACTGGTGGATGCTCATTCGAGTAAAGTTTGCATGAGCTACTGAGCCAAACCTAGGGGGTGGGCATGTGCACCCTTGGCACATCGGAGCTCTTTTGCGAGATTACTGTAGCACACAATAATAACTGAGCCGCCATTGCAGAACCACTAATCAGGCTGTACACACACGGTGATTAGCTATATACACAGGTGTGGTCTCTAACTTCAGAGTGCATGTGTAGAGTAATGGGAGTAGAGAACCGGGTTGTCAACTATTGTGCTGCCATGAATGGCAAAATGCCACTATCTGCAGAACGTTTCCATTTCAAGACACACTGCAGCAGGTTAACAAAGCACTAGCTGATCTCTGCTTTGATTCTAACACACGTCATACTCACAAAAGGATTGGAACCCAGTGCAGAAATACCAACACTCGAGGGAAACGTTCGCTCTGAAAACTGAACGTCGATGTTCCTCAACATCATCTTTAGACGATCCATAGTCTGCAAGTAAAGTGATGTTATCAGACATCATTGGCAATGTAGCTATCAAGTGATATTATGACAACAATAATTGAATGGAAAAAGTCATGACCCTTGACTAATTCCTACGTTCAAGTGCAGTTCAGAGCAACAGATCAGATGGAAATTTGAACTTGCACACATAATGTTTTGTATATGGGTTAATCTCGTCTGGCTCTAAGCCCTTCAGTCACATGACTCTAATATATAAACTGACCACTGTAAATAGGTTTTCTTGCTGCACTATGAGCGCCACATGTCTCCATCCAAACTGCTGTATGACCCCAAAGTATGCTGGGGCTATGTCTGCCTCAGTGGGTAATATTTGAAAGTAATTCTGGAACCGGATTCGATCAGACAGCTCTGTGGAGGATGCAATACATGAGATCTGAGGGGTGAGGGAGGGAGGGAGGGAGAGAGGGAGGGAGGGAGGGAGGGAGGGAGGGGAGGGAGGGAGGGAGGGAGGGAGGGAGGGAGGGAGGGAGGGAGGGAGGGAGGGAGGGAGGGAGGGAGGGAGGGAGGGAGGGAGGGAGGGAGGGAGGGAGGGAGGGAGGGAGGGAGGGAGGGAGGGAGGGATGGGTCACCATCAGATTGAAAATTGTCTGAAGGATCCACAAGAGCAAGACTTGAGGATGCTGATCTGTCTGGTGAAGTGGTTTGAATTCATTCAACAATAAACTGCTTTATTTGCCCTAACTTTCACAGGCACTTTTGCAACAATCCAGTCTTTAAAATCCTGAGATATGACACGACATTGTGAACAGTGGAACTCTCTCCTTGCAAACAGCCTCCATGGACTGGTTTTGACTCTCAATCATAATTATTCCAGTGGGTCATTGTCAGCAGACTCCACATTGAGTGAAAGAATTATGTGACTGCAAATTAAGATTAAGGAGTAAAGACCTTGCAGTTACATTTTCCACTCAGTGTGGAGCCTGTAGATGACGACCAGCAACAATATAAACAATGTTTGAAGGGAGTGTGTGGTACTCCTAAGGGAAGTACACTACTGCAGAAATACGCAAGAGCAGTATCTGACTAACTTTTCTTACCTGAGTGACATTGTAAGAGGGTGAGATTTCAGCAGCAGGTTCTGTGGCAACTGAACAGCCGGAGCCAATAATAGCAACCTTCACTGGGTCGGACAAGAACTGCTGAAATAGGGCTTGAATGGACACGGTCCTGTTGCACTGGGTGGTTATTAATAAAAAGGAAGACTGACTATGAGATAGCTAGATTGTAATTACACTCCTGGGAGGAGATTAGAGGTACTCAGAGTAGGTGCACGGGGATTCAGAATACACCACGAGGACCGACATCACAAACTGGCACTCAGTGTGGTTGTGGAATTATGAGCACAGTGGAAACTGCCTATAGTGGTCACCAGTATTTTGGCCACTATACACAGGTCTCTGCCTAGCTAAAGCAGGTTGTTTTATACAGGATTAGCACAACTGGGACTAGCAGTAGTGACCATAATAGACAGGTGACTGCCTCTCAGGTTCCACTGTATTTTTGTTTACCGCATGCATGCACTGACAGTATGTATCCATAGGTATAGGAAGCATTTTCACTTTGAGGAGGCTGACCCACTTGAGTCTTCTAACAGTATCCATTTACGCATTGCAATGGACCATAATTGAACCTTGAACATAGAACTATAAAGCTAGCTAGATCGAGCCGAACAAACAATTAATGACAGAGAAAGCCATCAGACTTCACTGTTGGTTCTGAAAACCTGCTCTTCAAGTAAGAAGCTTCAGTACCTTCAAGCATATGCATCTTAAGGTAGTAAACATGGGTACCGCGATCTCCGAAACCAAGTTGATGGATAAATGGGCAGCATCAAAGCGTACACAAGTTTCAGCAATACTTTGCATCAAACTGCTCCCTCTGCTTGAAAATACCCTAAAACTCAATTTTAAGGCCCTCTACGAAACTGAAAATTTGGACCCTCTCCAAGGCCCCACCCACACTCTGACCCCATCATCAATACACACACAAAACAGGCCCAAAAACTACGGATGGATTTACCACCTGCTCTCCTCACTTGCAGGCTACAGCCCAAAACTCACTGCCACCCTCAAAAACAGAGGTTTGGCTACCCTAGGCTTTCAAAAAAAATTCCACGCACACCAACTAAAACCGACTCAAGCCAAGGCCAGTTTCCAAAAGGTCAACTTACCCCCTGCAAAACTAGGGATGCTTTTCCACGTTCACCTCTCGGTTACAGAGTTTTGGCCACACATCTACTCCCTCTCACCATCCCAGTCCAGCTACCAAACCAGCCAAATTCGCCCTAACACGAAAATGGGCGGGGCCTGTAATGCCGAAAGGTCAACTCTCTAGAGTACCTTGGCCAGGGAGCTGTTGGAGGCTGTTCACTTTCCAGGCTGTTCTTCGGCCACTTCAGCAGACCCACAAACATTCCTGCTCACTCCACCTAGCTATTCACACTCAGACAGCCCATCGCTACATTCAATAAGCCAGAATAGATCTTTACTTAAAAAAAAAAAGAAAAAAAAAAAGAGTGTTCAAACAAATCTTCAAGCATAGATAATATAGCTGCGGAACGGGATTTAGTTAAAGTTAAGGCGAGATCTAGTTAAAGTGCGTGCAGCAGCAGCACAAGTTGTGAAGAATACAATACATATAATACCGGTGGGAGTACAAAATGGCGAGGTATTGCACGAGTGTGTATATGTATATATATTCCCATAGAAGCAGAGGGTGGTTGTTGCCTTTGGACTTGCATGGTTGGTTTACTGCCATAAATCCCTGACAACTGTACCAGTTTTCCAGTGGGTGGGATGGCACAACCACAATGAGTGATATCACATATTCAGGTATACTTCAATAATGCCCTCCACATGGCAAAGGAACAAGTCATAGGCTATGAGTGGTAGCTAGTTGGTACAAAAACGTGATTAATCATGGCATGTATGCATGGGTTTCCAGCCATTTTCGAAGGCAGGTGAAAAACCAAGCTCATTCGTAGCCACGTTTTGCAGCTACAACAACACATGCACTGTTTGTTATACATTATTCAGTGCACATACCTCTGCGTTTGTAAGGACATAGTGCAGACTGTATCCGGGCAGCACGCTGGTGTCCTTGTTGATTCTGTCCAGTGCTACTTCCACACCTGCCACGGCGCCAGGACTCTGGTAGCCGCTACTGCCGTTGAGCCCCTGGATGAGGCCAAAATAGAGTGGCACGCGCGAATCGCTGGTGTTCACGGGAGGGTACACTCTAAACCCGGCGACTGTACAGTGCAAACATAAAACTGCGAACGACACAACAAGCGACACTGTTCGCGTTGCCATGATTGATCTGCGCAGAGCTTACGGCTTTGCTACAATCGTGAATAACGCTCCATGGTGCAATCTCGCGTAGGTAAAATAAGCTTATCGTCCGGAAATGACCTATGATTCTCTTATGGGGGAGGCTACATGTAGTAACTGTTACATAAGATCCCAGACCATGGTTTCACTTAACCTCAGTGCTCACTTTAGCTGTTATTGGAACAGACAGAGACAACACGTTTTGTTTTTTCTCTATAGAAAATAAAAGAGACCATGTACTATTCTAACCATGGTGCATAGATCCAGGAAGAGTCTGTGTTGCTGAAATGATGGCAGAGAAAACAGCTGTAATCATCGTAGCTGCTATCCCACTGCTTCGCACACATCAACACTGAACGCATTTAAGGCAAAGCTGGACAGGGCTTGGATGAATCGCGATAAAAGATACAACTACAGAGCCAAGAGCTAGAGGAACTCAGTGAAACAGATGAAAATTTGAGACGTGGTCTTAGAAGTACTCTATACACTTGCGACCACTATATTCCTATATATATATATTTTTTTTTGTATGCATGTTCTCAAGAGAATTGATTTCCCCATATTTGTAAGGGTTCCAGACTTGGCTGGCATACTCAAGATGGGGACGAACAAGTGAGATAACAGACTCTAGCTCAGGGTTTGAATGCGCTGGTAGAATCGGCGATAGAAAGAAGTCAGGCCTGCTTTCTGGGATGAAGCCCAAGATGTGCTTCCTAGTTCAGTCATGCATTCAATCAAGATGTTCCTCTCAAGTGTGCCAAAAAATATTGCAAACCAGATCTCCCACTGGTGTCCATTGCCTGCAGTATAATATAAACTGCAAGCGATTGAAAGTGGGTCAATTAAAACTGTGTCATCACATGCACTTGCTACTACTAGTACCTGCAATTAATAAAATAGTATTATGTGTACAATGAAATATTTCTAGTTGTGTAGAGCAGCTGTAAAGTTGCATGTATCAGTCATCATAAGCAAGAACTGGTTCACGATATTTATTGAATTCCAGTACAAGGGGACGTATCTCAACCTGAGGTGCTGCTTCCTCATTTTCTGCATGTTTTGCTACAACATTCACCAACTGTAGATCATTAAGGGGGAAGTGCTGTTGACCATTACGGGGAAGGCACCTCCTGAACAACCTGCCTGAAATAGTCTTCCAGGCCGTGGAACTGGTGGTGCACCGGTAGAGGTGGTAGATGAGTATCAAAACAAATGTCAAGAGGGTGATGCCAGCTGAGACGCAAATTACCACCACCTGATCGAGCTGAGTATCATAGCGAGAGTATAGTGTGATGGCAGAAACTGCACTCAGATTGAGCAGAAGAGTGTAGTCAAGTACACTAAGCAGCACCTTCTTGTAGACACCGGGAACGAGAGCTAGACAGGTATTAACAAGGATAATTGCAATAAGGTTCAGACCAGGATTACCAACAATAAATACCAGGAAGAGAATTGTGCGGATGAGAAGCAGCAATCCAGTCCAGAAGCGGTATCTGTCCTTGTAAGGACCAGTGTAGGCATCCAACAGTGGCTTCAGCTTTCTCACCCAAATCAGCATTCGGTAGCTTGATTTAGACTGCAGGCATTGAATGAAGAGTATCACTAAAGTATACGGGATCAAAAGCAGCAGAAGAGCAAACAGTGCAGCCAGGAACAAGGGAATGTGCTTCCCATGTAAGTACTCTATGTTGGCGTCATACAGCCATACAGCCTTCCTCGTTCCATCAGGATAGGTCAGGAAGGTGAAGGAGAGAGCTGTGATGATGGTACGCTGAAGTTTAGCAAAGGACATCAAGAAGAGTGTAGCTAGGACTTTCACAGCATGTCTTCTAAATAGTCTTGCTACGGTTGTGGAATAATGGCTTGATATGATCATCCCGCCTGCAATGGACCAGATGTAGATGGGAAAGGCGAATTGCAGCCAGGCCTTGACGTACATGTCCATGCCATTGTAGAAGCAGGTTTCTATCCCAAGGTCCAAGTTCATCCACGCTATGAAGACTGAGAGAATATGTAACAGAATTCCACTACGATGAGCTGGGAAGAAGATAGCTTGATTGATGTGAATGATATTCACGTGAAATATCAGTCCATTGATTGTTCCTTCTGAGATGGTCATGTTCGTGAGGGTGAGCAGGAGCACAAGCGCAAGGCCAGCAACAGCAAACACAAGCAGCAGAGGAAGGTAGCTGTTGGAGCACTCCAGGCATCTGGATGTCCCCAGAGCAAGGCTGAAGCCTGGCTGGCAGGCTCCACAGAGAATCCCTGAGCGATTGAAGGCACATTGTATATCTGAGGCATTCAGGTGCATGGGAAGCTCATCAGTCTTGCAGTAATCAAGTGGACAGTCATCATGAACCAAAATGCCCTCTACTGGATGTATGCTGCTGTTTCCGAGGTGGTAGAACCCAATCCACAGCGGAGGTGAGCGGATGATTGTCTGGCTAGTAATGTCGCAGTTGTAAATGTGATGGTTCTGTAATTCATCAGCACAGTTACATTTTGGTGGGAAGCCAGTAAGCATAAACCCCAAAGGGCAAGGGAGAAGAACGACTCTGACTCTTGATGGTACAATTGGTGCTGTTTGAATGTCTTCAGGTGATAAGATGATGATTTCCAGAGTGCGTTGTGAGAACACACTGTAGTTCAGTGTTGTACATGAAATTCCGCTGGACTGGGATTCCTGAAGATCACCTAGGACAGCTGATGTATTCCAAAGTGTTGCATGAATGACACCTGGAACAGTACCATCTTTCTGACCTACAACTACTGCTGGAATGTGAAACAATGCTCCTGGGTGTGTGTACACCAACATAACTTGTAATTGACGCCGCTTTTTTGTTCCAGTACAAAAACAGACAGAATACGGATCGGATGATATTGCACTGGGATCGTCATTTGTGTTCTGTATTTGAAATACATAGTCAAAGAAGTTTTTATCTCCGCTATTTTGGAAGCTGATACAGAAGTCCACGTTACCTCCATAAAGTGCGCTGCCAGTTGTTTCAGCAGTGTTGTTATTGAATTCAATTCGGATGCTCATATTTGCAGGGCTTGGGTTGGAAATGTTAAGTCCATCAATCTGAAAAAAGCACATAGGTGAGCGATGAATGTTTGGTTGCACGTAAATTCCACCACCATAGGCAGCATAGTTGTTTGAAAACATAATATGAGTATTTGGTCTGAGGTACATGAAGGAGCTGTCTAGTAGCATCATTCCCCCTCCTCGTGTAGCTCTGTTGCCCCTGAATGTTATGTCACCTTCAAATACCATATTAGTCCCCACAGCAATAATGGCACCTTGTGCAGTGTTATCAATGAAACTGCAGTTAATGAAAGTTACATTCGAAGCATAAAGGATTGCCATTGCTGGTTGTAGATTTCGTAGATTATATAAAGGGGGTTGAAGTGAGGAAGAAAAACCTGTGGAATGGTCTTGAAAAGAGACATTAGTGAATAGGACATTGTAGATTATCGATGGATGAACTGCATATCTTCCTCCAGCAATTTTGATGTTGCTAGAACCAGCACATGCTCCATCAAATGTAACATTATTAACTGTGATTTGCTGGGTGATGGTTGGTGCCCAGGAGTACAGTGGTAAATGACTGCCATATTCAATTGCAACAAGTATCGAAGCGCCACCACCATTTGTAGTTACAAGGTTGCATAGAAACTTTGTGCTGGCGATGTACAGAACTTCGAACGTGAAAGTATCAGTGCTATTCTGCCAGAAATACACTCTTTGACTCAGACTGATCCCACCTCCCATCTCTGCAATTCCTCCTTTAATTAAACAGTTTTCAATTCTGACAGTGCTTCGAAGCCAATAGCTATGTTGCATGATCCAAATGTTGCCACCACTTAATGTATCACCTCCGTTATTTAGGAAGAGTGTGTTTGTTATATCCACTCTAGCCCTGCAACAAAGCTGGTCAAAACTAATAGCAAGTCCACCACCATACATGCTGGCAGTGTTGTGTTGAAAAGTTGAGTCTACGATGCTGACGGTTATCGGATATTGACTCCCACTTGAGGGAACATTCGTTTCGACAGTTCTGATCCAAACTGCCACTCCTCCACCAGCCTCACTAGCACTACCAAACTCTACGATACTTCTGTTCACGGTTACAGAGCTTCCTGTTGCGATCCTCTCCTGCATGATAAAAAGGTTCCCTCCTAATGCTCCGGTTGCATTGGCTCTGTTCCTGGAGAGAGACACGTTGTGGACGGTGACATGGCTCGCAAAACAGCTTTGATCAAATTGGATTGAAATTCCTCCACCAGCACTAGCAATATTTTGATGAAATTTGCTGTTTGAAATGTGTATGTACGCAGATGAGATCCTTTGTGGGGCGTGATCTGCATCACTGACTGACAAGCAAGACGAGTGTTCCGTTCTGGTTGGCCACACTGAAACCCCACCCCCAACCCCACCAGCCCTTCCATTTTGAAAATCACAGTTGTTGATAGTGATATTCATACTGTTCGTAAGGGAAATCAAAATCAGTTCCAGCATAATGTGACCACCATTTGCTAGAGCTGAATTGTCATAAAACTTGCACGCATTAATGACCACTTCAGCACAGGGATTAGTGTCTGAAACCAAAAACAGTGCTCCTCCGTGTTTGACTGCAAAATTTCCCACAAACTCTGTATTAGTAATGTACACTTGATTTCTGTCCATGCATTGAGAAACATTGTGATTGGCTATTAGTCCAATAGACATTCCTCCTCCATATGTAGCATACCCACCTTCAAAATGGCTCTCACTGATTGTGATGCTATTATATGCAGAACCACTGAGTAGAATCAAGTTAGCTTCCACACCTATATTCTGCTTCACTGTAGTATTATGGACGTGTACTTTCATATGGTAACAAGACTGGTCAAGTATCAGGGTCAGGCCACCGCCAGTATCGTATTCACTTAGTGAGCTATTTCTTGTGGCTTCTCCAGACAAAATCAAAGAAGATCTAATGATTAGTGAGGATGTTTCCGAAGCTATTGGGCAATTTTTGCTTTGATAGAGAAGCCGTAAATTTCCACCAGGACTGTCAGCACTAGCAGAATTGAACAAGAATGCAGAACAGCTTATAGAGGAATTTCCAAGGATATTATAACCCATCAGCCCACTCCCTGTGCTATTTTGCACAGTAACACCATCAAACACGAGATTGGATACTCCATGAATGAAAAGTGCTGATGGTACCAGCTCTCCACCACAGTTTGAGAAAGTGAGCTTTATGATGGACAGTTCAGTGACATTGACAAAAGAGAAGAAGCTTTTGCCTTGTCTGCAGATGATTCTACTGGTAGTTTTAGGTATGCCTGAGGGTGACTCAACACTGGTCATGCTGGCATGTCCGATCAGTGTCACGTTAGAGACATTTGAAGCAGACAATTTGCCCCATTCTCCCTTGAGAATGTGCTCACCTGGCAGGAACTCCATTATTGTGTTTGAAGTCAGGTACGATTGCCACCTCAGAGCATAGTGCTCAATGGTATGACACGGCTGCTTTGGGCATGAAGTTTTGTTGGTGGGTTTGACGACGAGGATACTAGAAGCAGTTACTTGGACTCTTGTGAGGGTCAGTACGACAACCAAAATGACAAGCCACTGCAAAATAACCCTCGGTTGGATGTCAATAACCATGACGCACCAACTGCATAAGAAAAGGATACAAATCCGAATAGCAGCTGATAGTGGGTTAATACTTGAATGTGTATGTTTCTATGCATAGTATTATGCTTCGTTCAACGCAGTGTTAGTCATAACTAAAAGGTACTTTAGCAAGGGTTTAATGTTAGAATTGGAACAAAAAACAAAATCTAAAGGTAATATTGAAGGTAATTAACTAAAATTAGTAACCATTTATTTTTGAGATTCAAATAATTGCAACCCCATTTCAGAATGAAGCGCTAACATAGCACTGGAACTTTAAGGGTGTAGCCAGGGTACAGAAGGTTAACTTCTTGTCAAACCACTGTGAGTTTGAGGTAAAATTTAATGTCTTGCCTGAAGCTCTGATAGTGTACTTAAGCTATGAACTGCATGCACACCAAGGAATGCTGATAGGTGGGAATCCCATACAGCACTAATATGAAGGATAATGAGACTATAGGGCTCCTATATATATTACAGTTCATATTTCAGTTAACAATTCCATTGCTACATAAAGATCTCATAGTAGATATATGTCTCAGGAACAGCCAAAGTTGGAGGAGAACGTTTTTTCTGGGAACAAGATTGTCATACATGAATATCGATTTGAGAATTTTACTTTAGTAGTCCACATGGAAACTAGCTACAGGCTTCCTACGAGAAATACTGCATAACTACTCTAGTAGATATGCAGCAAAAATTTGGCAGGCCTGCAAAAATCAGCAGGTCATGCACACAATGTGAGTGCAAGCATGCTTTGCCCATTTTGGGACCATACATGAATACTTAATGAGTCAGATCGAAGCTTTGCTGCTGGCAGGTGTTTAATGCAGGTGAAAGCCAACTAGTCCATATTGCTATGAGGTATGGTCTAAGATATATAGAACCTTCCCATTTGGCCTTCAACCCACCCTTGGAACACTCGGGCAGTGTTATTTGGTCTCAGGCTGCACCCTTGACCAACAATGCCATCGGTTCCCAGCCTGAGGGTAGTTAAACCATCATATAAGGGCTCTATCCTATACATAGTCCATGTATGCACAGTCATAGTATAAGTGTTTCATGATTCAGCAAGCCAATTATGCCATCTCAGCACTATGCATTGGACTACACAGTGTAGTATGATGGGACTTCGCTGTGGGCCATATGTTACAATAAGTGCATTTCAGACATCTTACATACATACACACATACATACATTTGCTCAGTCGGATTCTCACTCCACAGTTCAAGACCATATAAGCCTCAGTTCATGACAGGTCCTGCTTGGCAGTCAGCTTGGGACACCTGACTTGACAACACAGACATTTGGGATTCCCCATGCATGGCAACCACATAATATGTGCGGAGGGATTATTTGACATGCTCCATGGGCAACTAATCCACAGCTAACTAGGTCATGGTATAGTTGAATATAAAAGCAATTAGCATATAGTTTAATTACCAGGCACTTGCAATATGCTGAGAACCTTAGATTCTACCAGCAGTGAGATGTAGCTACTCCACCAGAAAGGGCACACTAGAAGCCCAAAGGGCACATGCAGTGTCCTTTCGTAGAAGCCTAGCGAGAACACTGCCCCCTTCAATTAATACTCTCCATCTCTTATTGGATGTGGTAAGGGAGTGGTTCCTGGGATTGCTCTAGGAAGTGGGTCAATTAAAATTGTCATCACATGCACTTGCTACCATTAGTACCTGCAATTAATGCTATAAAATAATTATCTGTACAATGAAATATTTCTAGTTGTGTAGAGCAGCTGTAAAGTTGCATATATCGATCAGTCATCATAAGCAAGAACTGGTTCACGATATTTATTGAATTCCAGTACAAGGGGACGTATCTCAGTCCGAGGTGGTGCTTCCTCATGTTCTGCTACAACATTCACCAACTGTAGATCATTAAGGGGGAAGTGCTGTTGACCATTACGGGGAAGGCACCTCCTGAACAACCTGCCTGAAATAGTCTTCCAGGCCGTGGAACTGGTGGTGCACCGGTAGAGGTGGTAGATGAGTATCAAAACAAATGTCAAGAGGGTGATGCCAGCTGAGACGCAAATTACCACCACCTGATCGAGCTGAGTATCATAGCGAGAGTATAGTGTGATGGCAGAAACTGCACTCAGATTGAGCAGAAGAGTGTAGTCAAGTACACTAAGCAGCACCTTCTTGTAGACACCGGGAACGAGAGCTAGACAGGTATTAACAAGGATAATTGCAATAAGGTTCAGACCAGGATTACCAAGAATAAATACCAGGAAGAGAATTGTGCGGATGAGAAGCAGCAATCCAGTCCAGAATCGGTATCTGTCCTTGTAAGGACCAGTGTAGGCATCCAAGAGTGGCTTCAGCTTTCTCACCCAAATCAGCATTCGGTAGCTTGATTTAGACTGCAGGCATTGAATGAAGAGTATCACTAAAGTATACGGGATCAAAAGCAGCAGAAGAGCAAACAGTGCAGCCAGGAACAAGGGAATGTGCTTCCCATGTAAGTACTCTATGTTGGCGTCATACAGCCATACAGCCTTCCTCGTTCCATCAGGATAGGTCAGGAAGGTGAAGGAGAGAGCTGTGATGATGGTACGCTGAAGTTTAGCAAAGGACATCAAGAAGAGTGTAGCTAGCACTTTCACAGCATGTCTTCTAAATAGTCTTGCTACGGTTGTGGAATAATGGCTTGATATGATCATCCCGCCTGCAATGGACCAGATGTAGATAGGAAAGGCGAATTGCAGCCAGGCCTTGACATACATGTCCATGCCATTGTAGAAGCAGGTTTCTATCCCAAGGTCCAAGTTCAGCCACGCTATGAAGACTGAGAGAATATGTAACAGAATTCCACTACGATGAGCTGGGAAGAAGATAGTTTGATTGATGTGAATGATATTTACGTGAAATATTAGTCCATTGATTGTTCCTTCTGAGATGGTCATGTTCGTGAGGGTGAGCAGGAGCACAAGCGCAAGGCCAGCAACAGCAAACACAAGCAGCAGAGGCAGGTAGCTGTTGGAGCACTCCAGGCATCTGGATGTCCCCAGAGCAAGGCTGAAGCCTGGCTGGCAGGCTCCACAGAGAATCCCTGAGCGATTGAAGGCACATTGTATATCTGAGGCATTCAGGTGCATGGGAAGCTCATCAGTCTTGCAGTAATCAAGTGGACAGTCATTGTGAACCAAAATGCCCTCTACTGGATGTATGCTGCTGTTTCCGAGGTGGTAGTACCCAATCCACAGCGGAGGTGGGCGGATGATTGTCTGGCTAGTAATGTCGCAGTTGTAAATGTGATGGTTCTGTAATTCATCAGCACAGTTACATTTTGGTGGCAAGCCAGTAAGCATAAACCCCAAAGGGCAAGGGAGAAGAATTACTCTGACTCCTGATGGTACAATTGGTGATGGTTGAAGGTCTTCAGGTGATAAGATGATAGCTTCCAGAGACTGTGGTGAGAACACAGTGTAATTCAGTGTTGTACATGAAATTCCACTGGATTGGGATTCCTGAAGATCACCTAGGACAGCAGATGTATTCCAAAGTGTTGCATGAATGACGCCTGGAACAGTACCATTTTTCTGACCTACAACTACTGCTGGAATGTGAAACAATGCTCCCGGATACGTATACACCACCATAACTTGCAATTGACACCGCTTTCTTATACCAGTACAAAAGCAAACAGAATACGGATCGGATGATATTGCACTGGGATCGTCATCTGTGTTCTGTATTTGAAATACATAGTCAAAGAAGTTTTTACCAGTAACATTTTGGAAGCTGATACAGAAGTCCACGTTACCTCCATAAAGTGCACTGCCAGTTGATTCTGCAGTATTTTTATTGAATTCAATCTGAATGTTCATATCTGAAGGGACAAAGTTGCTTTGATTGGAAATATTAAGCCAATCAATCTGAAAAAAACACATAGGTGTGCGCACAGCAGTATCTGGTTGCACATAAATTCCACCACCTACGTACGCAGCATGGTTGTTTGAAAACAAGATGTGTGTATTTGGTCTGAGGAACAGGAAGGAGCTGCCAACTAGCCTTATTCCTCCTCCTTGTGTGGCTCTGTTGCCTCTGAATGTGATATCACCTTCAAATACCATATTAGTCCCCGTAGCAATAATGGCACCTTCGGCAACATTTTCAACGAAACTGCAGTTAATGAAAGTTACATTTGAAACAGAAAGCATTATTATCCCTGGTTGTACACTTTGTAGATTATTGTCGTTGACGGACAAGTCAGGTGAGGGTTGTAGTGGAGAAGAAAAAGCTGTGGAATGGTCTTGAAAAGAGACATTAGTGAATAGGACATTGTACGCTACTGATGGATAAACCGCATATCTTCCACCAACAATTTTGATGTTGCTAGAACCAGCACATGATCCATCAAATGTAACATTTTTAACTGTGATTTGCTTGGTGATAGTCGGTGCCCAGGAGTAGAGTTGTGAATGAATACTATAGTCAACTCCAACAACTATCGAAGCGCCGCTGTTTTTTGTACTTGCATGATTGCAGATAAATTTTGTGCTGGCGATGTACAGAACTTCGAACGTGAAAGTATCAGTGCTATTCTGCCGGGAATACACTCTTTGACTCAGACTGATCCCACCTCCCACTTCTGCAATTCCTCCCTCAATTAAACTGTTTTCAATTCTGACAGTGCTTCGGAGCCAATAATTATGTTGCACGATCCAAATGTTGCCACCACTTAATGTATCGCCTCCGTTATTTAGGAAGAGTGTGTTTGCTATATCCACTCTAGCCCTGCAACAAAGCTGCTCAAAACTAATAGCAAGTCCGCCACCATACATGCTGGCAGTGTTGTGTTGAAAAGTTGAGTCTACGATGCTGACGGTTATCGGATATTGACTCCCACTTGAGGGAACATTCGCTTCGACAGTTCTGATCGTAATTGCCACTCCTCCACCAAAATCACTAGCACTGCCAAACTCTATGATGCTTCTGCTCACGGTTACAGAGCTTCCTGTTGCAATCCTCTCCTGCATGATAAAAAGGTTCCCTCCTGCTGCTCCAGTTGCATTGGCTCTGTTCCTGGAGAGAGACACGTTGTGGACGGTGACATGGCTCGCAAAACAGCTTTGATCAAATTGGATTGAAATTCCTCCACCAGCACTAGCAATATTTTGATGAAATTTGCTGTTTGAAATGCGTACGTACGCAGATGAGATCCTTTGTGGGGCGTGATCTGCATCACTGACTGATAAGCAAGATGAGTGTTCCGTTCTGGTTGGCCACACCGAAACACCACCCCCAACCCCACCAGCCCGTCCATTTTGAAAATCGCAGTTGTTGATAGTGATATTCATACTGTTCGTACGGTGTGTCAAATTCAGTTTCAGCACAATGTGACCACCGTTTCCTAGAGCTGAATTGTCATAAAACTTGCACGCATTAATGAATACTTCAGCGCAGGGATTATGACCTGAAGCCAAAAGCAGTGCTCCTCCGTGTTTGACTGCAAAATTTCCCACAAACTCTGTATTAGAAATGTACACTTGATTTATGTCCGTGCATTGAGAAGCATTGTACTTTGATATTAGTCCAATAGACATTCCTCCTCCATTTGTAGCATACCCACCTTCAAAATTGCTCTCACTGATAGTGATGTTATTATATGCAGAACCACGGAGTAGAATCAGATTCACTTCGTCACCTATACTCCCCTTTACTGTAGTATTATGGATGTGTACTTTCATATGGTAACAAGACTGGTCAAGCATCAGAATCAGGCCACCAAGTGTGTTATTTCTTGTGGCATCTACAGACAAAATCAAAGAAGACTTAATGATTAGTGTGGATGTTTCAGAAGCTCTTGGGCAATTTTTACTTTGATAGAGAAGCTGTACATTTCCAGCAGGACTGTCAGAACTAGCAGCATTGAATAAAAATGCAGAACGGCTTATAGATGAATTTCCAAGGATGTTATAACCCATCAGCCCACTCCCTGTGCTATTTTGCACAGTAACACTGTCAAGCACGAGATTGGATACTCCATGAATGAAAAGCGTTGATGGTACCAGCTCTCCGCCACAGTTTGAGAAAGTGAGCTTGATGATGGACAGTTCAGTGACATTGATGAAAAAGAAGAAGCTTTTGCCCTGTCTGCAGATGATTCTACTGGTAGTTTTAGGTATGCCTGAGGGTGACTCAACACTGGTCATGCTGGCATGTCCGATCAGTGTCACGTTAGAGACATTTGAAGCAGACAATTTGCCCCATTCTCCTTTGAGAATATGCTCACCAGGCAGGAACTCTATTATTGTGTTTGAAGTCAGGTACGATTGCCACCTCAGAGCATAGTGCTCAAGGGTATGACACGGCTGCTTTGGGCATGAAGTTTCGTTTGTGGGTTTGACGATGAGGATACCAGAAGCAGTGACTTGGACTCTTGTGAGGGTCAATACGACAACCGAAATGAGAAGCCACTGCAAAATAACCCTCGCTTGGATGTCAATAACCATGATGCACCAACTGCATAAGCAAGGATACAAATCCCAATAGCAGCTACTATTGAAATCACCCCAAAGTAGTTAACTAATGACTTTTAAACCATTTATAGATTAAAATAATTGCATCCCCATTTCAGAATGAAGTACTAACACAACACTGGAACTTTAAGGGTGTAGCCAGCTGCAGGGTACAGAAGGCCAACTTTTGTCAAACCACTCTGAGTACTTACCTAAAAAATGTCTTGTCTAAAGCTGTGATAGTGTAGTGACTTGTGCAACAGTGGATAGCAATTGAGCTCCTACTCTTATATACATGTAGCTATGAACTGCATTCACACCAAGGAATGCTGATAGGTAGAATCCCATACAGCACTAATATGGGCCATGTATTAAGGATAATGAGACTATAGGGCTCCTATATTAGTAGATATGTAGAATATGCTCGTGGAAGCTCCCTATTGGCACTTTCTGGATAAAGTTTGGCGGGCGTGCAAGAATCAGCAGGTCATGGCATGCACACAGTGTGAGCACAAGCACTCTTTATCCATTCGTAGACCATATAGTTATACATGAATAAATAATGAGGCAGATCGAAGCTTTGCTGTTGGCAGGCTTCAACAAGGTGT
The DNA here is from genome assembly GCA_963931865.1 of Axinella damicornis. Lineage (NCBI taxonomy): Eukaryota > Metazoa > Porifera > Demospongiae > Axinellida > Axinellidae > Axinella > Axinella damicornis. Next base: position 2,463,869 of record OZ007515.1, on the reverse strand, counting down.
TTATGCAGGTTTAAGCCCCGATACGATCTTATTCACATTGCTATGGGGTATGGTCTAGAACCTTCCCATTAGACTTGAACCCACATAAACACCCTTGGAACACTCGGCTGTGCCCTTGACCAATCAACAATGCTGTTGGTTCTCAGGGTGTTTATGTGGGTTAATGCCCACACGTAAGGGCTCCATGCTATACATAGTCCAGTCATGGTGAGTGTTTCATGATTCAGCAAGCCAAATACGTATGTCCATCATCTCAGCACTATACATTTGACTACACAGTATAGTATGATGGGACTTCGCTGTGGGCCATGGCACAATAATCACATTGACATCTTACGTGCATAGCTATGTTCATACATACAGATTCCCACCCCACAGTTCAAGCCTCAGTTCCTGCTTGGCAATCAGTTTGGAACACCTGAGTTGACAACACAGACATTTGGGATTCCCCATGGCAACCACAAATGTGCAGGGAATTTACTTGCAAGGGCAAATCCACGTCATGGTAGTTGAAAATGAAACAATTAACTCAATTAGTTTATAGTTAGTTTACCACTTGCAGTATGCTGAGAATCTACCTCGCTCTAAATGCACTCCCCCACAAAAAATGTAGTTACTTGCAATTGTGGCCAAGTGCATGGTTAAAGCATTTGACTGTGGACCAAACGTCCCTGGTTTGAATCCCACCTATTGCTTCACCGGTGAAGTGCTTTCTTTATACCCCTCCTCCGCTTGGGAGATCAGCCATTGGCTATGTGCATGTGCAACCATAGATAATAGAGCATATATGTAAACGCTCTATTATGGTGCAACTGTACCAGACTCCCCCTCCCCCTTTGGGTTGGGAGTCTTGTTCCAAGACTATATATATAGGAGGGCGGTTGCTAAGGTCTGATGTACAATTAAGTTTCTTCTCTATATATACAGGTAACTGGGTAGAGTATTATCTTTATAGATCTACTAGGTACAGATATTTAAAGTTAGCCTCATTCCCAGGCCCCGCCCAGCTTTTCGTCAATTGCAACCGAAAGTGGCACATGGGTCCTGGGAACGAGGCTAACAGAAATCTGCCTACAGGACTGGCATAGATTGATGATAGTCTCACACGCTAAGAAACTGCACACATGCAGCTAAAATCATTTTGCTATACTTTGGCTACGCTGACTACAATTGCAATTATCTCTGCAATAAGTCCAAGAAGAGCGCCAAACAAGTTTCCCCACACAATCAACCAGCTCAAGTGTTTTCTGATCATCACTGCCACCAACTGTGGGTAAGTAATTTGAAAAAGTACGAATATACTGGTCCAGTTCAATAAGCAATGTGGCAACTAACTAGCTCCAGGAATGTGGCTATTCGATAGCCTTGTTCCCAGGCTCCTCCCAGCTTTTGTCACATATATACTGCTCAGCTTTTTGTCCCTGCTATCATTATCAGGGCTTATGATGGCCCTGTGTAGTAGCCCCATGCTGATCAGCATCCCCATGTAGCTGCATGCTGTTCCGTAAGCCCAATGTAGGTGCAGGCTGATCAGGTGCATGCTGGTCAGGCGCCTCATGCAATAGTCCTCTGTAGGTGCATGCTGGTCAATAGCCCTATGTAGGTGCATGCTGGCCAGTAGCCCTATGTAGGTGCATGCTGGTCAGTAGCCCTATGTAGGTGCATGCTGGGCAGTATCCCTATGTAGGTGCATGCTGGCCAGTAACCCTATGTAGCTGCATGCTGGCCAGTAGCCCTATGTAGGTGCATGCTGGCCAGTAACCCTATGTAGGTGCATGCTGGCCAGTAACCCTATGTAGGTGCATGCTGGCCAGTAACCCTATGTAGGTGCATGCTGGCCAGTAACCCTATGTAGCTGCATGCTGGTCAGTAGCCCTATGCAGGTGCATGCTGGCCAGTAGCCTATGTAGGTGCATGCTGGCCAGTAGCCCTATGCATGTAGGTGCATGCTGGTCAGTAGCCCTATGTAGGTGCATGCTGGTCAGTAGCCCTATGTAGCTGCATGCTGGTCAGTAGCCCTATGTAGGTGCATGCTGGTCAGTAGCCCTATGCAGGTGCAAGCTGGTCAGTAGCCCTATGTAGGTGCATGCTGGTCAGTAGCCCTATGTAGCTGCATGCTGGTCAGTAGCCCTATGCAGGTGCATGCTGGTCAGTAGCCCTATGCAGGTGCATGCTGGTCAGTAGCCCTATGCAGGTGCATGCTGGCCAGTAGCCCTATGTAGGTGCATGCTGGCCAGTAGCCCTATGTAGGTGCATGCTGGTCAGTAGCCCTATGTAGGTGCATGCTGGTCAGTAGCCCTATGTAGGTGCATGCTGGTCAGTAGCCCTATGTAGGTGCATGCTGGCCAGTAGCCCTATGTAGGTGCATGCTGGTCAGTAGCCCTATGTAGGTGCATGCTGGTCAGTAGCCCTATGTAGGTGCATGCTGGTCAGTAGCCCTATGTAGGTGCATGCTGGCCAGTAGCCCTATGTAGGTGCATGCTGGTCAGTAGCCCTATGTAGGTGCATGCTGGTCAGTAGCCCTATGTAGGTGCATGCTGGTCAGTAGCCCTATGTAGGTGCATGCTGGTCAGTAGCCCTATGTAGCTGCATGCTGGTCAGGTGCATGCTGGTCAGTACCCCTATGTACGTAGCTGAGAGTTGGAAGGAGTGTTCAACTTGGGTACATTTTAGGGTACATTTTAGTGATGTCGAATCAGCCCTACGAAAGAGGACTGCTTCTCAACAACACATGGTTACACTACAATTATCTACTTCATGACGCTCATAAGCTGCTGTCGTTACCCTTTTAACTTTCTTTGCAGAGAGGTCTTCCAGCCTTTCCTCAAGTATCCTTTCCACCTAGCATACAGTATGGTATAAGAGGGTTCATAGGGTATCAAGACTAGTAGAAGGAAGCTAAACGATCTAGTACCTCTGCTTGTAGTTCAACTCCATCAGTGATTCCCGGTGTTGCCATTCTATCAAGAACCTGGCAATTGTAAAACATACGGAAAGGCAATTTCAACACGAGGCTTTCTGTGTGCCAAGTAACAATATGGTATGCATAACAATAGGTAGGAACAGTGTCGTCCTCTTCATCGCTCCAGGAAACTCACAGCAGGGGAGATGTCAGTAATGAAGTTTTGGACATGTCTCTTCATGAGGGACTTTAGTTCCCTATGGTCAGCACCCATCATCACCAGCACAAAGCCTAGTAGAACGAGATTGAGATCCTGCAGGTAAGTTCAGCAAACTGCTGGGTGGCTCGCTACACTACAAATGAATGCACCTTCAGGTCTTGCAAGGGCCGCATCAATCTTTCTGTCAATGATTTGATTGGCTGCGTTAGAGTTCAGCAAACTGCCAAAGTGTGTCTCTGAGGAGAGAATGAGAAAGTGTGTTCATGTGCAGCCGTCTCAACTTACAGTTCAGTGTTTCATTTATTCAAGGGGGGGCAAAATTGTAGTGCGGCCAAGTGAGGCATCGATCTTTCAAGGGGGGCTCAAGTTAATGAAACCCCCAAATTAATGAAACCCGGTATTTGATTGTATATCCACTTTGCGTACCTAGGTGTAACATCTCCCGGACGCTTTTCTTCCTCCCTGAAAAGTACTGTTTCAGTGCAACCGGGTCAAACAGTGTGTCAACCACCAACTGACGTATGCTCTCACGAATTTCCTTGTGTTGTTTGGCTATTATACCTCTGCATTATCATTGTTGTGTGGGAGGTGTGTGCAGTTAGTGGGGAGGTGTGGTGTGTGTGTGGGGGGGGGGGGGGGGGGGTGTGGGTATGTGAGTGTGTGTGTGTGTGAGCGAGAGCGAGTGTGTTCATGTGCGAGTATGTGTGGTACGTGTATGTGTGGGTGTGTGTGGGTGTGGGTGTTGTGTGAGAGTGTGTGTGCACATGTGTGCATGTGTGTGCGAGTGCACAGCTACCAGAAGGCAAGAAATGTTCTAATGCCAGGCTAGTTTGAAATTTCACTCACTCCACACACAATGAAAGCTCTGCTTGAACAGCTGCAACACAGTATATATCCTACATACCTGAACATGTTACCTGGGGATATACTAAAGTGTGCATATAATATACACGTACGTTCCCACGAGAAATGGAATCCTTGTGAAGAGCATCTCAATTGCAATCCAATTGGTGATGCCACCTGCAGGGGAACACACAGTAATACCACTATGCACCGAAGTCTATGAAGCTAGACTTTGAGATTTGTGAATAGGTGGAGGCAAATAGAAAATAGCTGACAAAGCAGCAAAAAGGATCACATGACGTGCAAAAGGATCACATGACATGCCTGTAATGTCATCATGTGTTACATTTGCATTAGGAGATCCAACTACCAACCTAGTTATAGTTCCCTATGAGCACTTGAACACTAGACTTAACAACAAATACTGTAGTCGCTCATTATAAGGCGCATATGCACTTATATCTCCACAGGAAGGAAATATGCACCTATAAGTGATATGCGCTGAATTTCAAATGACATTCCTCGAATAGAAAGCGCGTTTCATTTTTTATAGTATAGCTTTTTCCACTCCGTAGGATTGAAAATGACAGAGTTTCTGGAAGTAGACTTCAGCACTTAATACAGAGTAGAGTCGAACCTTCGCCTAACAGCAAACATGCACATGACATTGTATGGTAGTTTGAGGAATATTAGACCAGAGACTGCACAGGCAGCACACTTACCAAGGAACCCAAAAACACCAACCCCCCTAACGATTCTCACGGTGAAGCAAGCTGCATGAGAGAGGAGAAGGAATGGAATGATATATAATTATAAATAATTATTAGAAGCAACGTTCATTGCAGGAGTCCTGTCACATTGCTGAGCAGGCCAAAGGCACTCAGTTCTCTTGCCTATACTGATGTGTATAGTTAATTACCAAATTACTGAAATGGAACGGTATTGGAATAAGTTGGAATGGACTCAGTACTGGGATTGCAGCTCACATAGAGTACTGGCAGTGCAAAATGGTTACTTGGACAACAAGTAGCACCGCCAACGCAAACTGCACACTTGCCGGTGTGTTTAGATCAGCCTCAATAGTGTTCCAAGCAAATTGAATTAGTAGACCTTTAGCCTCGTTCCCAGGCGGCCTGGGAACGAGGCTAGTAGTCCTACTGGTTATGGGTTTAGCCGACAGCTGCTGTGAGCACCGGGCAGGAACAAACCAGTTTAGATACTCTCACTCTCTCAGAGCATCCAGCAACACTAGGCTGGTTCGCAGCGCTCATAAGCTCCTGCCTGCAGTGATAATACCATGCAGGCTGTGCATTTCTTCATGACAGCAAAAATTGAATTATCCACAGACTACTTGTAGTGGGCTCATTCAGGCTCGCCCCAATTAGCATCTGTAATGTACGTTTCTAGGGAGAGAAGGAGTGTACAAGTCTCTTACCTGCTGTGTCATTGAGGCACCTAGTGTCATTCAGAATGGCATCGTCTCCCCCTCTGATTCCTTCCAGGGGGAAGAACACCTCTGCTAGCACTATCCCCACCACCATCACCACGAAGAAGACCAGGTTCACCACCAGACCCTTGTGCAGGCAGGAGCGTGCCCAGCCAGACTCCTAGATATAAAGTGTGCATATGTGTGTACGCAGTACCTGTATATGTGTGCATACACATTGTGTACGTGGTATGTGTGCATACTTGTAAGTACGTTGATGTGTATGTTGCATATGTGTGCACGTAGTATATGCATGTATATATGTGTGCATGTATGTGTGCATATGTGATGTGTGCATGCGTATAATAAGTGTGTGTGCATTGTATATGTGTGTGTGTGTGTGAGTTCGTGTGGATGCGGATTAGCTTCATTCCTAGGCCCCACCCAGCTTTTCTTTGCTTGCAGTACGGAAAAGGTCCATGCTTTTCCGTACTGTAAGCTGTAAGCAATGAAAAGCTCCCTGCTTTAAAAATTTCCGTCCCGCAAGCGACAAAACGCTGGGCAAGGGTCCAGGAGCAAGACTAGCTGTGAACGTGGATGTGGGAGAGATGATGATGCAGAGATTTGACACCATATGACCAGCTACAAACACAAACCCAATGGATGATCACGGTAGTACCTCAACATGAGAAAGTAAGCCAGTGCTCTTTCCTTTCCAGTGCATGGGAACTGAATATTGAAAATGCTCTTATATGGAGTGAGCTAACATGCCAGCCAAAAGGAGTCAAATACGCAACGGACACACTCACCTTCTTCAGCAGGGCCTCAAACTCTGCCCTCTGGTTGACGTCCACCTCTTGGTAAGACACAAACTCAAACGGCCCTCCCAGCAGGGAATCGTCCATGCCAAAGCCGGTGTCAGACTGTGTGATTGGAGCGGCAACTGAACAACTGCCTGCATGTTTTCTGGGGCCCGCCCCTTCAGCCAATTTGAAAGGGTCTCCACCAGCTACGATCAAGAAGAAATAACATCAGCAGCGAAATTAATAGTGTGTACTTTGGTTGCCATTAACACCCACCAGACTGTGTACCAGCCCCCCCCCCCCCCCCCCCCCCCCCCCCCCCCAGCCACTGGGAGACTACGTATCAGACCTCCCCCCAGCTACTGTGTACTACCATAAGACTATCAGACCTCCTGTGAACACCCACAAGACTGTGTACCAGGTCTCCTCCCAGCTACTGTGAACTACCATAAGACTACGTATCAGACCTCCCCCCCAAGCTACTGTGAACACCCACAAGACTGTGTACCAGGCCTCCCCCAGCTACTGTGAACTACCATAAGACTACATACCTCTGCCTGCGTTGGGTATAGGAAGCTTCTGCATCATCCGTACATGAGCCACCTATACCACTATAGACAATCCCATTGACCAAGCCACATGTACGTATCATCAAATGCTCTAGCTACTACAGACCCAAATTTGTATCATGTGACTCAGCTTAGGCATTTTGCATTCCGTTGTTCAAGTGCATTAGCTACTATTAGCAACATGTGCGTCACATGTTGGTTCCATGAACGATATGGCATCAGGAATAGAACCAAGAACAGTACATGATGAAACGTGCCCAGTTAGGCAAACGTTACACAAGGAAAGTACACTCTATTTGCTTTTGTACCAAATGATGTTACGCAAGGAATGTATACTCTGCTGGTAATTCTTTCCCAAACAACATACCTTACACAAACATTACACCAAGGAAACGTATGCTCTATCAGTAAATTCTCTCTCAAATGGTGTTTGCTACCAGCTTTGAGTAATCAGGGGCTCATGAGCTATGCAAAGTTAGAGTTGCAAGTGCCCGTGTAGCACGCACTTCAGGTTGCAACTATAGTTGTAGAATATGCTAGTGGCTGTGACAAACCGTTGAACTGTTCCAACGATATGCTCTGGATAATGGGACTCCGACTGTTACTATCTCCCTCAGGAGACGGAGAGAAGGACCGAGATGATTTTGCAAACTGCTCCACAAAGGATTTGGAGATTGAGGTGGAGGCATGCGTGCTGTGGTGTTGTTGTGTGTGCATGAGAGAGAGAGAGAGAGAGAGAGAGAGAGAGAGAATATTTATTTCCTCAACTTATATACTCTGTTATACTACACTAGCCACAGCAAAGATGACTGTTTGTAGACATGATATTATGTGCACAGAATATTCGTAAAAATGAATGACGTGCATATTGGTCCAGCAGGAAGTACATACTTTAGGTATAGGTACCGGAAAAGCGCGCGCATCTAGAACCCTAACATACCCTAACCCATTGCCCTACTTCCTGCCGGACCAATATCCATTTCGAAAAATGAAAGGCAAGATAGTGGTAGGTTCTACAGTCTATTAGAAATGCAAGATGCTCACAAGTACCACAATGTCTACTGTGCAGTTGCCATACATGCACATTGAAGTCAGAAGGCTTGCTGCGTGGACAGCCTCTACGTCATGTTACCTAAAAACGGTTTGTGACCTGGAGTACAAGTGAGACACTAGCTAATCAACCACGCAAGCTGTTGCTGTCTGTTGGTTGCATATGATGCCATTTAGCGGCTACGTTTTTGTGTGCGTGTGTGATGGACACCAGTGAGTAACTAGGTGCTGCTCTGTGGGACGACTTGTCGGTTGCAGCATGATCGGGCATGTGGCTTGCAAGGTTAGCTATGCATAGCAAAAGCATATCCTCTAGGCTACTAGCATGCAGTATGAGCCTCATGATGCGGACACAAGAGACAGGAAAGTATAAATTATACCGATCTAGGTAACCTTGGACTCGTTTACTTGATCGCAAAATGAACTCTTTACGAGTTACGTTGCTTATTTGTGCCACAGAGTAGACTGTACCTTGTCCTCCAGGAAGCTCCACCCGTAACCCTTCGAGGCTGCGCTCCTGCTTCCACTGGTCTCCCGGAGTCGTTCTGCTGCATGTCGGCAATCTTGCTCGATTGCTCAACCATCGACGCCACGCCCCTAAGAGCAAATGTTATGCTATGATGTAATTGCGGAAATCAGCAGCTTATCACGTGAATAAGGTGGGGCTGTGCGTGCCGCGCCGCCCAACTGTCCTTAGTTAGGTACAAGGTAGACTCGAGTTTCAGGTGTGCCCACTGTCTATCCAGGAAGACCGCCCAGAACTGCAGTAGCGAGAGGCGAACTGCCCAGAGGAGTACCTCCACCGGCGTTTCGTTTAGAGGGGCAGGAGTTGGAGCGATACCGAACATGTAAATTGGTGTACACGTATCTCGTACGCCGTTTGTTTCCGTCCGTGTCCTAGTAGAGTTAGTCGAGGTCGATTGTGTAGTAGCCTTACAAGTCTGGACTCCAGACTGTATGTGACCTTGTGCTGTGTGTTTACCTTCGTACGGTAGTATGGTTACACGGGAATCACAGCTATGAGCGTTTGGTTAAAATCAGGCATGAAGTTGGGAGCCATAATTTGGTCTGTGCCTTGCGAGCACCCTTCTGTATGCTTGGCAAGTGTGTGATTTATATTATTGTCTATGTTCCTTCCAGGCTGTTACAGTTGACAGTTGGTTGACAAGAAGATTTTGGGCAGTTGTATCGACAGAATTGGCAGAGAGTCGAAGAGAGAGCGAGTCTGAGTGCTCGTTCCTCTACAAGCATAAAGACAAAGCAGTAGATCGAGCAAGCAGTGTTTCATGACTCTGGTGAATTCCACTCACTCCTATTTGTAACCTCGGACGGAAGCCTTTCAGTTGCATACCTAGTAGAGTTTAGTTGGAATTTGAAACTGATTTGACATTCCTCTTGGGAGTGAGTCCTCTTGGGAGTGAGGTCCTCTGCCCCTGGGCAGACCACTAGTGTCGAGATGAGCTGTTTCGGAGGAGGCGACGAAACACTGAAAGAACAGAGAAGACAAAACAAGCTAATTGATGCTCAGCTGAAGAAAGACAAGGATGTCTACAAGGGCACTCACAGACTATTGCTGCTTGGTGAGTCGTATATAGTCAGTCTTACATGTGTACACTTGTACAGTGACAACGATCCCTGTCCATTCTTTACCTCTCCGTTTCAAGACATCATGATTAATCCTGGAGATCATTTGGAAAATGATATGTTAGTACAGCATGTGTCTGTCTCTCTTGAACTCCCCTGGACAAGGTATTTCATTCTAGTTACAACGAAACTAGCAGAGCGGGTGTTTGTGGAACAGCCCTTAGAAATACTCCGGTATTGTTTGTGCTTGCTGGGCCTGTTATTCCCCCTCTTCCTGTGTCCTTCATCTGTGATTGTGTGAAGGGTGATTTGTCGATAAGTAGCCGAGTCTTGTGAGTGTTGCAACGTTTTCAAGATGTGACTGAAGGTACATGTACAGTGTGTAGATGTGTGTGTGTGTCAATCAAGACCCTGGCATTCTAAGCTAGAACCGATAGTCTCACAGAATCTGCCAGGATTTTCCACTCTGTTGCATGTTTATCAGTGCCTTTTAAATTTCCTCCGTGGTTCCTCTGTATTAGAATTCTGTTTGTGTGGTGAGCACCACCAACCACATTGACATGATTGTACTGGACCATGGCTTCTAGGCCCAGATAGCAAGAGTGTGTTGGGGAGTTGATCAGCAGCTTGATCATGGCATTGAGATAAGGGACGGTCAGCGGGTGACCGAACAAGGTGCACCCTACTTTGTTACCTACACACTGATGCAGGTAGGTCCCTTTTCCTTTTCCGTGCAACTAGTTTCGCTACTCTGAAAGTGCATTGGAGCAATGCATATGTGCACGTTTATTTCACAAGAGGGGGGATTGAATAGTGCACGGCAGTGTGCCATTCTGGGTTTGAAATCTCTAAGGGGGGGGGGGGCAAAACATTTTCAAGGGGGGGCAAAAGAAATCCTGATTTATGTGCACCTGGCTATTGCAGTACCCTGATCTGTACATGTGTGTGGATGTGTGTGCCACTCGACTGTTACCAGTGTGTGATATGTGTAGGCATGTCCTTCTCAAGATGCGATGGTGTGCCAAAGTTTGCATAGCAATGCCCAGTGTCAGCATATTTCTGACGCATAACTGGTAGTTTAAATTGTATCGATACACATTGTTCTCTGAGCCTATTACTCTACTCCATGGGGACCTGATTCACATCATGGACACAAATTCCATATTGCGTGCAAAGGAACCCTGGAAAACTGACTAAGGCCAAATTGGCCCTTTGATCTTCTTTGATGTGGCCAGAATCTGTGGCAGGGAGGGAGTGTAAAGTATGGCAATATCGTCTATGTCCTGCACTGTGTTTGAGCACAACCCTAGGGAATTGAAAGGTGGTTTTTCCAATGCATGATTTTGTTGAACTGGGTCTTTGGCATATGTATCCCGATTGACCGTGTGGTCTTTTTAAGAGGTGATCCACTGTATATGTGAGATTGAGATACTTGTAGCTGTTACACTGGCTCCTTAGCCTAGCCTTCCTGTCAGGATGTGTGCCAAGACCTACTGCACTCTTGTATATTCCCAACGCACTGTCGGAAGCCTGGTGTGAGACTATAGAGTTCTTGCGGTCATGCAAACGCTCACTACCAGCCACGAATTTGGGATAGATTGTCGCTCTGCTGCTTCGGCAATCACTCTATCAAGTAATTATTTGAATGCACCTCACGGATGCTTGTAGTCTCGGCCCCAGACCCAAACCAACCCCAGCGTGATACTGGAAGCGATCCGCGCTGGGGTTGGTTTAGGTCTGGGACCGAGACTAGGATAGGATGCTTGTAAAACAATTATTTGTCTAGTGATTGGCCATCCCGCATTCCAGACCTTAGTGTCGTTGGTTCAAGAAGCATGCACTATTGTCGGCAGACTCATCTTTGCAGGGGTGAGTACCAGCCAGATCACTGTGTCGCTGATAGCCAAGCCAGTAAGCCTAGATCAGGTCATTTGGTGCTCGAATTGACCAGAAATCAAGAATAATTCTATCTGATTTTTAGGTGCCATGTTATTGTAAGTTGGCTCAGACTGCCCCAGTCATCTAAAGTTACACCACACGTAATAAGCTATAACGGTTGGGATCCTTTCCTGATTGGTGTTCAGAGGAAAGTGATTGGAGAGAAAGAGAGCGCCTGCATCCACTCTCAAGGCTGAGAGGCTGGGAAACCTTGTAACTGTACCACTTGACCTCTGGGCATGGTGCTTGACTCAATGAATGTGTGTACCCACTTGACCTCTGACCCCCATTGTTTATTGGCAATGAGTAAATAGACTGTAGATCAGTGATACCCTGGACTGTTCCTGTACAGAGTGATCAATTTACCCAAACAGGATGTTGTAATTCCATAGCAAGGAACCTAAACTCACCTGATCTTGAATGGCTCATGTGACTTTAACGTAATATGTGCACATCCATTGTCTGCTTATATACAATCATGCATCCAATTGTTGATGTTAGGTGGGTAGGGGCCACCTGTGGATTGTAAGGGGATAGTCACGGAGAGCTTCCTTTTATTGTTCTACGAGTTTGATCCCAGACTTGTGTGAGGATGTGTGCCAGCTAGACCTACATGTACCTCGCTGTTGTACTCGAAGCATGGTCACAAGCCTGGTAGTGAGAGTGTGCAGTTTCATGCAGTCATGCAAACACTGCATCACCAGCCACGAATCTGGGATTGATTGTTGCTCTGCTTGTGGGATTTTTGAACTGCTTCGGCAATCGCTCTGTGCCTCTGGTCAGAATTTGCCATTGGATATCAGGGTGCCAGTGCTGTGGTACTTAGCAGTGAGCTACTGCACATGCGATATGCGTAGCTAACGTTTCCAGCATAATTATGTCATTAATGAATGGCAGTTAATACATTTTCATTACAGTCAATATCTGTTGCATTTGAACATTGCGTGTGCAGTATAAATATTTTCATGGAAACTGGATATCACGGTGCCAGTGCTGTGGTACCGAGCAATGAGCTACTGCACATGTGATATGCGTAGCTAACATATATCATTAATGAATGGCAGTTAATACTGTTTGCATTTGAACATTGCATGTACGGTGGAATATGCTGGAGCCGAGAAGCTGTGTGGGCACTTAGCGTGTAGCCTTATGCTCACAGAACACAGTTTCCATCATATTCCAGGTTGTGTAGTTCCAACCACAGGAAGCTCTTGCCGGCTGTAACACTAAGTTAATCATCTCATGCAATGCTCTAATGCAACGGAGATCAGCTGTACTATGGAACGGTAGGTTGTACATTTGCATTACGAATTGAGCATTTTGTCATTGCTGGCCGGGTGGCCATAGTTGAATCACATCTGCTTTACAAATGGACCATGTTGATTGTGCCGAATCTGTCTCTCAATCACTGGTTGGTCACAGGTGGAAGCAAGGTGTGGATTTACGGGACATTTACCAGGGTAACTGCTGTACGATTGCTGACTCTTGTGACTATGGGATGTGCTGTGACCCCCTCCCACTATCCTCCTATGCAATACTATGCAATCATGTATCCGATTATGGCATTGTGCGATGATATGATGACGATGATGCAAGTGTTTGTTATTTCTTATTGTAGTCCCTTCCTTTTGGTCGACTATGGGATACATCCATGGAAAGTATACCTGGTTGTGATTACACCTCATATTTGCATCATATTTGGGCTGTGGTCTGGTCCTATTCATTGCCCAGCACAGGAAATGTTACTATCATGTGTGAGATGAATATCATCATGCTCTAGAGAAGTGGGCACGTGGTTTGTAGGGGCTCAGCAGGGAAGTGATGATGGTCCCATGGGGTGGTGTGTTATTACGTGTATCCACTAATGTATATAGGTACTCACTCTAAGTAGCCGGGTTCTTAGCAATCCGCTTTATCTGGCCTGACACCCTGTGCCAGCCATGGTATATAGATTCCGTTGCCCCAGGTAGCACATCGGAATGTTCCTCACACAAGCAGGGATACAACAGTTGTGTAGAACTCTTCCCCTGCTTACCTTCCAGCTAGTGGCAGTCAAATTGATGGTTGCATAGATGTACCTTTCAGGAGTTAGTACTGAGTGGAGGGAGTTGTTTGTACAGGCAGCGACACGTATTTACAGGTGGGCCATAGGCGAATACTTCTCTGAGTCTAGCCTCGTTCCCAGGCCACACGGAGTAGGGAAAGTGTGCGTGGCCTGGGAATGAGTCTATTCTGAGTCCCAAGTCACCAGTGAGCTATATAGGAAGTAGACTATAGGAAGTGCATTTCCTTATGGTGCCATGGTGACTGGAAGGTAGTTGTTGGAATTTGCTCTTACCTTGGACAGGCATTCTCCAGTTAGCTAACTCCTGTGGGGTTGCCCGACTGAGGATAGTAGAGCATGTGTTTACATTGAAGGTTGAGTAACGTAATTTGCAAACAAGGAAATAGTAGTGTTGGGGAATGTGCACTGATATTTGAGTACTACGCTGTGTCAATGTGATACCCCTCTGCTGTGCATGTGCACAAAGCGGGAAGGAGGAATTAATCTGGCAGTCTGTGAGTACACACTCCAGGTGTCACTGTGACTAGGCATTGATGTCTACTGAGCGACACTGTGGCCAGTGGTTAAAGCATTCGATTGTGGGCTAAAAATTCCTAGGTTCGAATCCCACCTATTGCTTCCCAGGTGAAGTGCTTTCTTTATCCCTCCTCCCCTTGGGAGACCAGGCTTTGGCTGAAAGTCCTACCTGGAGGTAAAACGAACCACCTTTTGCCATACCTTTACTGTGAATGTGTACCATCGGAGAAGTCACATGCTTGGTATCACTATACCAAATGCTTCTGTCTTACTGACTACTGGATATCAACCTTGGAATATTCTCATGCTGATTTCACTGTAATAGATAACTTTTTGTGGCTCTTCTCACGAATGCTGAGGGCTGTAAGCTTCCCGTTTTGAACACTAGTCACCTAGAGTTAGAGAAAATAGCCCTACCAAATCTTGGGTTTGAGCACATTCAGAGTACGTTACAATGTAGGAGACTCAAGACTGACTGGGGCTTTCATCTCTTTCATCCCATTCCAGTTAGGGTTTTCACCACTCTCGCTCCAAAATCCTTCTCTGAGTTTCCCTTCTTCCCCGTGTAGATCTCAAACTTGGAGAAGTAGCCGTTATGGCTGTCTGCGAGAACCCACATGGGCTTCAGAGGCATATATTGCTTTAGAGAAGAACGTCCTTGGAATTTGATCATCGCCTCATCAACAGCAACTTCCATGTTTGGCTGATAGAGGCTTTGGAACTTGTGTGAAAGATGGTTGATTAGGGGCCGTACCTTTCCAAGGCAATCATAGTCTAGTGAAATGAAATGCTTCTGTCTTACTGACTACTGGATATCAACCTTGGAATATTCTCATGCCGATTTCACTGTAATAGATAACTTTTTGTGGCTCTTCTTACGATGGCTGAGGGCTGTTAGCTTCCCGTTTTGAACACTAGTCACCTAGAGTTAGAGAAAATAGCCCTACCAAATCTTGGGTTTGAGCACATTCAGAGTACGTTACATGTATACAATGTAGGAGACTCAAGACTGACTGGGGCTTTCATCTCTTTCATCCCATTCCAGTTAGGGTTTTCACCACTCTCGCTCCAAAATCCTTCTCTGAGTTTCCCTTCTTCCCCGTGTAGATCTCAAACTTGGAGAAGTAGCCGTTATGGCTGTCTGCGAGAACCCACAAACCGCTGTAAGCTTCCCGTTTTGAACACTAGTCACCTAGAGTTAGAGAAAATAGCCCTACCAAATCTTGGGTTTGAGCACATTCAGTTGTTAACTATGTACATTACAATGTAGGAGACTCAAGACTGACTGTGGCTTTCATCTCTGTGCCAATGTTCTGACTGGATGTGAGGGTGACCTAGTGGGTTTAGCATGTGCAAGTGTCTGTATATAGCCTCAGCATGGAATGCCAAGAGACATTTCTCGTCACCAGGGCACAATGTATAAGAGTCGTACTCAGCTGTTTTCATGGCTTCCACGGGCAGACTTGTGTATTGTCAAGTGCTGGTGGCTTCCTATGTTTGGGTGAGGTGCATCTTGGGGCTTGATGAATGGTTTTCTGTGGACTAGCCACAGTTTTAATACACACTGCTAGTGCTTGATAAGGTCCTTGTAGAACTGATCTTCCATGCCCCCTTAATAAAACCTTGTCAGCCAAGCTGACTGGCTGGGTGGTGAGGGTCTACAACTGTAGCAGTACGTGTCCCACCTTGGTGCCTAACAGAATACGGAGCACATCCTCAACTCTAACTGGCATTCCTCCACTGATTCACGGTGAGGATTCCAGAGAAATGTGACCTAGTACAGCGTTTGTTAGACCCTCTCTGCCTTCTGCGCAGGATGAAGCCATGCACGATTGACCAGCTAAGCGGAGAGGGTCTAGTAGGATAGATTGAGTGGGTTGTTTAGAGGCGAGTAGAGCATGGCGTGATGGGATACATTCTAGAGTGTACTGTGGCCTGCTGTTCTCAACAGATTATTAGTTCTGAGAGCTATGTACAGAGTCTTGCTCTCATCCGTACACATCATTGTGTGACTCGATACTTTGTGGGGTCAAACGATGGGATGTGTTGCCACGGTACAGGCCAGCTGCTTTGCGGATTTGATATGGAGATGATATTGCATGGCAGGTGAAGATTTACATGTACACATGTATATGATCCAATCTTTGGGATGCAATCCGAGGGAATCGCTGCCGGCCATGCTGTATCTGTTTTGTCGAGTGCACAATAGTATTTTCGTATGCCCCACCCTGGCCACACTGCTATGGGCAGTATAGTTACATTGGACTCCATGCGTAATAAATACCTCATTATGTAGGTATTACACTCGTGTAATAACTCCCCATGTTACCTAACCCCCGTAATAAGTGATGAATGAGGTATGGGTAGAGTGACTGTTGGCAGATCCGTGGACCACTGTACATGTGTGTCATCTTCGTTTGGTATACATGTAGTCTGACACTAAGTACTTGCTATAGTCAGAGTGCTGTAGCCACCACTGTACTTGATTGACACATCATGCTATAGGGATATGTATATAAGGGGAAGAATACTTAGAAAACGGCATTGCACTTGTTACTATGGAGGTTAATGGTTCATAGTACAACAGAGCAATGGCAATATTAGACTCAGTGTCCCCTAGTAGAGTAGCAGTCACAGTAACCTGCTGTCAAGACCACCAGGTGTGAGTGCTGAGTTTTTAAGCGGTTACCCACCCCCCCCCCCCCCCCCCCCCCCCCCACGTCCACCTGACATCAATCACATGATGGATAAAACCAGGCCTTCCCCGTTTTTCGCCGCACCGCTCTTCTGCATCCGTCAATGCAAACTGAAGAATGGAAAAAAACAGGGTAGGCCTGGGAACGAGGCTAATTAGTTCGTACAGAGGATATACCAGTGTACTACATATCGCTTAATTGTTTGTTGCTCTGTTGATATAAATTAAAGGTGTGCACTGGACTCGCGTTCCTCCATATTACCAGACTGTGCCCTTGTTCAGAGCTACCCCCGGCTTTCCCCCTTCGTACCTTCACCCTCCCCTCTCTCCCCTCTCTCTCCCCTCACTCTCCCCTCTCACTTTCTCTTCTCCCTTCCCTCTTCTTCACTTGTTGACGTACAAATTTAATAGAGGTATCAACTAGCCTTGTACCCAGGCCGGAAGAAAAGATAGGACCTGGTAACGTTCCCATATGTGCTGAGTCGGCAGTCTTGATTTTGGGTTGATGGATTGTGTTCATCCATTGCCATTTACTATGTGAATTCCTTAACACATGAAAGATTGTAGCACTGCTGCTGTAGCCTCCAAGACTTGCCTCTTGTCGTTCCTAGTCAAAAGACTTTCCACTTATCCATCACCAACAGCTACATACATATGTACTGCATGCATCCGGCAAGGAATGCGATAATATACTGACTCAGCACATATGGGATGAGCTGCCAGGTGTGATCAGGCCCTTTTCTAGTCTCAGTACCAGACCCGACCAACACCAGCACGGATTGTTTTTAGTATTGGATGCGATATACGTGCTGGATGAAAGGTCTGGGAATGAGACTAGCCCTTTTGCGATTTGTTTTGCACGGCCTGGATATGAGGCTAAGTAGTAATGTTGGCGATTGAATGCTGTACGTGTTGAGTCTCTCTGCTGTGGTGTCTAGCTGCTGACCCAAACTGTTCCTTATTGACTGTCGTCTTCCTTCCTTCCTTTAGGGGCCGGAGAGTCGGGCAAAAGCACCATAGTCAAGCAGATGAAAATCTTGCACAAAGATGGCTTCTCAGATGAGTGAGTGTTTACACAAGATACCAATAGGCAGGCAGCTACTGTACTGTGTGCACATTCTCCATTGATGGCTGATTTACCTTAGCTGTTGCCATTGAGCTCACTCTGGTGACACCCAAGCATCTGCAATCTTTTCTTCTGTGCCGTCATTGGTCTGGCAGTATGTACCCACCATAGCCCTCTCAGATATACTGTGAGAACAGGACCACTTCACTGTGAAGCCGTGTGTGGTCATGTTGGAAACCCTTCCAGGATGCACCAACGTTGGCACATGACCATATACAGCTCAATGAGGGAATGCCTAGGAACGCCTGTTAAAGGTCACCCTGAACTGAGCTATGTTGCCAATCTGTCTTCATAGCCCATTGAACAGCATGTTGGTGGATGCAATCGTACAACGCGACCGCAGCCAATGATTATTCCAAGGAGTATGTGTTCCACTCATTGCGGCTGATCACTGTGACCGGTGATGGAATGTCACTTCCTAGCCAAGTTCTGATTCCTTCCAGTCTGGCAATTTGAAAACCTGTAGTAGTAAATAAACAGTCGTTTGTGTGCTAATTGGTAATCCTTGTGAGTTTTCTGCCTTCAGTG
Organism: Axinella damicornis; assembly: GCA_963931865.1. Lineage (NCBI taxonomy): Eukaryota > Metazoa > Porifera > Demospongiae > Axinellida > Axinellidae > Axinella > Axinella damicornis. The sequence continues at coordinate 2,445,604 of OZ007515.1, read as the reverse complement.
TAGTCATATTTGGTGTGTCAGGATGCTTGACGTGTGTACATGTGCGTGTTATAACTGCCATGGGAATAGCCTAACTGTGTGGCTCACTGCAGCTGTGTTTTGTGGCACATTCTACATGTAAGCTCTCTTGGAAACTGACCCAAATTGCTTGTGAATCCGGATTCTTGCTTATGCTTTACACTAGCCTGAATGTTCACGAGAAAGTTTTCCCCAAACGTTTCGAACCATACTGTGGTCGTCTTCAATGATGCAATATTCATGTAGCACATTAGCAGACACTTACAGATACACAGATGACAAGACTTGCGATTCCAAACTCATGCTCTAATCGTAATCACATGTGAGTTGTATGTACATGTCCATGCAGTCACATTCAGATCACGGTCACAAGCAAATCACATGGCAGTCACATGCAGATCACATGTTAATTCTCATAAACAGGCAACACATGCATGCCCAGAAAGAAATTCTATGATGATGACGTTCTGTGCATACGTGGAGTGTTGTCAATAATGAGCATGTTATACACATGAGGTAGGATACCTTCCTCCCGGCCGAGGGGGTGGGGCTGGCTCCTAGTGCATACATCTCTGCAACAATGGAGGCATAACAAACAGCCTTCAGTTGAAATTCTATTTTGACCAAAATACCTAACTCTGATCTTTGAAGCTGAACTGTTATTGGGGTTAGGGAATCTTTGGGGGTACTTCCCTGCACAGAAGAAAGTAAAAGCAGCATAGGAGTCAGAGTACACTCAACACTCCAATGAGTAATTTAACTTACACCCCCCTCACAGCCTTTTAATGATTTTTACCGACATAACTTGCACGCCAGTTTTGAAACTGGCTGACCCGGCCATATCACATGACGTGTTCACTGATAATGCTTGTACTAACACGCATGGCATTGACTACATGAGCTTCACACCAAACAATGAGCTGCTCTTCTGCTGCACATTGAATGTGGGTTACATGATAGCCTTCACTCAAGAAGGTGGGGTGTAGGGCTGGTTGACAGGAGGTGGGGTGTAGGGCTGGTTGACAGGAGGTGCGGTGTAGGGCTGGTTGACAGGAGGTGCGGTGCAGGGCTGGTTGACGGGAGGTGCGGTGTAGGGCTGGTTGACAGGAGGTGGGCTGTAGGGCTGGTTGACAGGAGGTGGGGTGTAGGGCTGGTTGACGGGAGGTGTGGGGTGTAGGGCTGGTTGACGGGAGGTGGGGTGTAGGGCTGGTTGACGGGAGGTGGTGTGCAGGGCTGGTTGACGGGAGGTGGTGTGTAGGGCTGGTTGATGGGAGGTGGTGTGCAGGGCTGGTTGACGGGAGGTAGTGTGCAGGGCTGGTTGACGGGAGGTGGGGTGTAGGGCTGGTTGACAGGAGGAGGGGTGCAGGGCTGGACATTTCAGTCTCTAAATACCGCCCATTGGGAGGGGTTAAGCTGTAGTTGTATGTTACTGCAGTGTTTCCCCAAAGTGGGTACTGCCCCCCCCCCCCTTTCCTGTCAGCTTTTAAGGGAAATCTGATTGCTGTAGCGTTTCTCTGGGCACTCCCTCATTCCCACACTCCCGGTCTGGATGTAGTGCAAAGACCCAGTGCTAACAAAAGCATTTTGTATTCTTTCTTCTGCAGAGAAATAGAAGAGAAGGTTCATGACATCAAGTGCAACATTAAGGATGTCATTGTGGTAGGTGGATCAGTTAACCCTAATCATGCTAGTGGTAAATGAAGTACAGTTCCTGTACAGTGCCACACTCTGAGTAGAAATTACCCAAAGCAGTGAGCATTTCCGAAGGCAGCTGTACATGGTTGCTGCATTGGGAGGTAGTGGACCCAGGCCAGCAATTCTGTCTGCTGGAAGATTTAGCATAGACATCGTAGAGCGGGAGAGGGAGACCACCATATCCACAAAGCATTGAGCATTACTCTATTCTGTCAGGGGTGCACTAGCTTCCAAGGTGGCAAGTTGGCATATGACTTATGATGCTGTTGGCTATATGAATACATATGTCATTGAATTACTTGCCCTCTCGCTCCCTCGCCCTCTCACTCCCTTGCCCTCTCTCCCTTGTCCTCTCGCTCCCTCGCCCTCTCACTCCCTTGCCCTCTCTCCCTTGCCCTCTCGCTCCCTCGCCCTCTCACTCCCTTGCCCTCTCGCTCCCTCGCCCTCTCACTCCCTTGCCCTCTCGCTCCCTCGCCCTCTCACTCCCTCACCCTCTCGCTCCCTCGCCCTCTCACTCCCTCACCCTCTCACTACCTTGCCCTGCCACTCCCTCGCCCTCTCACTCCCTTGCCCTCTCACTACCTCGCCCTGCCACTCCCTCACCCTCTCACTACCTCGCCCTGCCACTCCCTCACCCTCTCACTCCCTTGCCCTCTCACTACCTTGCCCTGCCACTCCCTCGCCCTCTCACTCCCTTGCCCTCTCACTACCTTGCCCTGCCACTCCCTCACCCTCTCACTCCCTTGCCCTCTCACTACTTCGCCCTGCCACTCCCTCGCCCTCTCACTCCCTCACCCTGCCACTCCCTCACCCTCTCACTCCCTTGCCCTCTCACTCCCTTGCCCTCTCACTCCCTCGCCCTCTCACTCCCTCACCCTCTCACTCCCTCACCCTGCCACTTCCTCGCCCTCTCACTCCCTTACCCTGAAACAGACGGTGATACAAGCAATGCCTACTCTTAAGCCTCCCCTATCCCTGGGCAAAGCTGAGAATGAGGCCAGAGTACGGTACTTCCAGGAAGAGGTCATGAGACCCGACTTTGACTTCCCACCGGTAGGTCGACTGATCAGCCAACCAGCATACCCCTGTTAAATGATGGTATGAATTACAGCACAACTGCTGCTACAAATTTGTAGCTATGTGTGCAACTAGAGGTGCCCAGTAGAACACTTACTCCGGGACACTGTTTTTTATTGTTAATTAATTTAGACAATGTTTTGGAAACCATTTTATGGCCGATTTTGATGTGCCAATTTGACCTAAATTGGCAGAAACAGCACTCCTGTTCTATATGGGTGACTGATGTGCTATTTCTGCCAAAAAACTGGTATTGGGAATAGACTTGGAAGAGAATGTTGCACTAGGTATGGGTATGTGAATGAGATATGAAGCTGGGAATTGTGTCATTGTGATCAACATAAAAAGAGCTTTCAAATGATGTCCTTAAAATGATTTTTAATCTCGGTCACAATTTTGCCAAAAATCGCACTCGACCAAAGGCTATAATCCATGGTTTTTCATGATTTTGGGTCAAAATTCAACTGATAGAAAAATGGACATCATTGGAATGCTCCATTCATGCTGATCACAATAGTGCAAATCCCAGCTTCATATCTCATTCCTAGCCCAAGATACCTAGCCATTTGTGAATGAGATATGAAGTTGGGAATTGTGCCATTGTGATCAACATAAAAAGAGCTTTCAAATGATGTCCTTAAAATGATTTTAATCTCGGTCACAATTTTGCCAAAAATCGCACTCGGCCAAAGGCTATAATCCATGGTTTTTCATGATTTTGGGTCAAATTCAACTGATAGCAAAATGGACATCATTGGAATGCTCCATTCATGCTGATCACAATAGTGCAAATCCCAGCTTCATATCTCATTCCTAGCCCAAGATACCTAGCCATTTGTGAATGAGATATGATGTTGGGATCAACATAAAAGGAGATTTCAAATGATGTCCTCAATTATTTTTCACATTTTTGGCAAAATCGCTGTCGGCCAAAGGCTATAATCCATGGTTTTTCATGATTTGGGGTCAAAATTCAACTGACAACAAAACAGGCATCATTGGATGCCCATTTTGCTGTTGGTAGAATTTTTATCCAAAATCGTGAAGGAGTATAGCCTTTTGTTGAGTGCGAATTTTGCCAAAAAATGTGACCAACATTAAAAGTCATTTTAGCAATACCATTTGAAGGTTCGATCTTTTCATGCTGATCACAATGGCACAATACCAAGTTTCATATCTCATTATATCCATTGTCTAAAGAAAGACGAATGCCAATGATGCCCATGTGGAGTCCAACAGTGAGTGTAATCACATGTTTATCTTAGCTCCACACTCGCAAATTCACACTTAGATACTCGTAAGCACGTGGCCAGGCTGCGCATGCGGCTGCGGCATGCGCGCGAGGCAATTATGCGGATACGTATTCCTAGTAAATACTGAACACTGACAGTCACTCCCACATGTTCTGATAGTTGGGGTATACCAAGATTGCATGATTGCATCATCGTCAGTGATGATGATGTCATCATGCGCCCTTGGGTCTATTGATTCTATATGGACGTCCTGATATTCTAGATCTGTCTCTTGGCTTGTTGCTGACATTTTCGCTATACCAGTATAAGGCTTCCAGGGCAAGGAACGTTGTCTTAGCTTTACCAACCCTTGGTAGAAGGTTTGTGTAGCCTTGTTGTCAGGCCACGCGGAGGAACCTGGGAACTAAGCTAAGGCTTGTGATGCTACCAAGTATGAGAGAGTATGCTACTGGTGATCATGAAAGTGCAGGCCTCACAGTAGTCTTGCAAACGTATACCATCACTTAGTTTCGGACTAGTCTCGTTCCCAGACAGAGGCTGAGAGATGGTTGGCCGACCATCGTGTGCAGTCCTGCTGAAAGTGGTCACGATTGTGGCGTTGTGGGTGTTATTAAGAATTTGCACCTTGCGGCTGCATGTGTACGTATCGGTGTATCCGATTCTTGAAGGTTGACACAATAGTCATCTCACTCGTGGCTTGAATGTCCTACCACTTGTGGTGGTTTGTACTTTATTAAAATAGATATCTCATGTCAGAAGATTAATTGAGCACAGTAAAGTGCAAAGAACCAGTGAGAAATGATAGGTTTGTGGGCTGAAAAAGAGACACCTTTAGCACATACATCTGTGCTGCATACATGTGACAGGGTACTTGATACTGTATAACGGCAGAAATTTAATGGTCTGGATTTTCACTACTGTACGTGTTGTTTATCTTGTCTTGTCTGATTATTCTACATGGATGATCACTGGCTTGAACTGCACTCCCTGATGGCAAGGTTTGAGTATCGAGGCAAAACTTCAAGTTTGTGCCTGACTTGCTGTGCTGCTTCGGTAGCTCAGTTGGTAGAGCGTTGGCCCTGAAAGCTGATGGTCGTGGGTTCAAATCCCTTTCGAGGCGGCGAAGGGTTTCTTTGCTGGCCGTAATAGCCCTGCTGATTTTTCATATGCGTATAGTTAATTTGGTTTGTTCGTCTATCAGATAGTTCCACTGTTGATGTCCCGGTCAAGGTTTGAGCATTCAGGTAAAGCGTTAAATTTGAACCCAGTCTGCGGTGCTACTTTGGTAGCTCAGTAGGTAGAGCATTAGCCCTGGAAGCCAATGGTTGTGGGTTCGAATCCCATTCGAGGCAGCAAAATTTTGTTCTCTTTAGCTTTGCTGAATAACCTCACTGATTTTCTTGTATGTTCTGTTCCTGGAAGTGTTCTATTTACCCGTATATCCCTTACATTTCGAAATTTCTAGGGCTTAATTCTAGAATCAGGAGCGCAAGTAATACAACATGTCCTAGGGCGGGGGCGGGCATTGGGAGTTCAACGCTCCTTCGCCGCCTTTGGCCGCTCATGCGCTCCTGCTAGAACTTAGTGTGGCCCTCAATGATGTGTGAAGATGGGTGTGTCTGCTTCTCTCTACTGCAGGAGTTTTTTGCACATGTGCTGGAGTTATGGAGGGACCCAGGTGTCCAGGCGTGCTTTGAGCGGTCAAATGAGTACCAACTCATAGACTGTGCAGAGTAGTAAGTATCTCCTCTCGTTGAATGTACCGTAAGCGCTCTAAGTTTGCGTCACCAAAATTTTTCCAGATGACGCAAGATTAGAAAATACGGTATATATAGTCCATCATCCTGTTGGGTACGTGTAGTAGTAAAGCACAAAACAGAACAGAATGGAACATTAGATCTTCACTGAGACCAATTAAAGTAGAAGTTTTTACTTTCTGCCTATAGTGCTACACGGATGGGCAGTAGAGGTAATACTCCTCTAAGGTCAGGATTAGTACGGTATGTAGAATGAATCTCTGTCATGTGAAAGAGCTGTGGCTACCTTCACAGCACCATGCCGTGTTGCACAATACTAGATGTAGTGCATGCTGTGTGTACAAACCGTTACCCTAACTTTAGAAACCGTAACATCCATGTAGTACTAGACAGAAAGAAAGTTGTACCTTGGTCTCAGGGAAGATCTGCTGTACATTCTGTTGTTCTCATCCGTTCTGTTTCGTACCTATCTTCTCTGTTGGGCTGGGGCCGGTTCACGTGATCGAGTTTTTCTCTGACTGTAAGAGCTTGGGGAAGTAGGCGGAGGTAAAGGAGGAGAAATAGGGAGGATAGAGAGTTTCTCTGACTGGGAGAGCTTGGGGAAGTAGGAGGGTTCTCTGACTGGAAGAGCTTGGGGAAGTAGGAGGGGGTAACGGAGAAGTAGGGAGGATAGAGAGTTTCTCTGACTGGAAGAGCTTGGGGAAGTAGGAGGGGGTAACGGAGAAGTAGGGAGGATAGAGAGTTTCTCTGACTGGGAGAGCTTGGGGAAGGGTGAAGTATGTGTAGGAGCAGGTAAGGGAGGAGAAGTAGGGAGGATAGCACAGGGAGAAGAGGTAGACATAAAAGGATAGAGGGAAGAGGTAAGTGGGGAGAGAGGGAGAGGAAAGGACTAGTGATGGACTTATAGCTGGGGGAGGAATGTTAGAGGGTCTGTGTGCTTCTCTTTGTTCTCCAGCTTCTTGGACAGTAAGAAAGTTGAAGAGATAGCAAAACCTGGCTACCGGCCGTCAAACCAGGTATGTATACCATGGTTTACAGTGATTAGCTTGTACCTTAGCAGGAGCTCTTGTTGTGATTCACAGATAAACAGACCAACTGCATGTGGAAAGGTTTGTAATTATCCCTGGGCCTAGGGGGAGGGGAGAGTGGAGGGAGGGGGAAGAGTGGAGGGAGGGGGGAGTGAAGGGAGGGGGGAGTGGAGGGAGGGGGGAGTGGAGGGAGGGGGAGAGGGAGATGGGAAGGGGTGAAGGAGGAGAGTGGAGGGAGGGGGACAGAGAAATTGGAAGGGGTGAGGGAAGAGAGTGGAGGGAAGGGGAGAGGGAAATGGGAAGGGGTAAGGGAGGGGGAGTTTGGTGGGAGGGGGGAAGGTGGAGGAACAGAAGTTGTTGTATACTCTCTGTGAAAAACATTCACAGATACGACGTTACATGAGGCCCATCCAACATTGGCTTATAGTGTCATTTTACTCATTTCTCTTTGCACAGGACATCCTTCGGTGTCGAGTGTTGACATCTGGAATCTTCGAAACCAAGTTTGTAGTGGAGAAAGTACACTTTCAGTAAGTAGAAGAGTATAGTGGTTACAACAGTAGATGTTTTGATTGTAGCCCCTAGTAGGACAGGTAGTCTGCTGTGTGGGGGAAGCCCCAGGACCTTTGACCACAGAATAGTATTCAATTTCTATATCTTACTACAGACTGTTGCCAATCAAATTCTGATTTCTCTTCTGCAGTATGTTTGATGTTGGCGGACAGAGAATTGAGAGGAGAAAGTGGATACAATGTTTTAACGGTTTGTTTGCTTCATACACATTGTTGTGAAGTAGTGATTGTGAAGTGCTACCGTAGTAACCGTAGTCGTGCATTATTAAGTGTGTGCAGCTATATCTCCACAGGAAGGAAATACGCACCGAAATGCTCTGTATTTGGAATTACACAAAATGTACACTCTGTAGGATCGAAGACTCCAGCTCTTAATAATGAGTAGCTCGTGATGAGAATCAAACCTGCGCCTAACAATGAATATGTTTATAAGTAAGCTGCGCCTATTAACCAGTCATATTGGCAAGTGAAGGAGGCAACCATACTCCTGGTAGAGAAATTGGTAGGGCAAACACACTCTTCAGAATGATGCCTCGTACTTTGTTTTGCTCCCATGTCATGGATACTTCAGTGTACTCTGATTGCATCCACCAGCTTATACAGTACTTAAGGCTAGCCCGAATGAAATCACAGTCATGTACGTTTGTGACATCAAGTACTGCCAGTGACAGTCAAAGTGAACAGTGTTGGCCAACAGAAAGAGAAATGCATTCGCAATGCGTTCACAATTCCATCATCATAAAGATGATCTTCTGCACAATGGCACATTTCTAAATAGAGCCCACCCAAAAAATTCTGAGGGGGTTGGCAATCTGATTTTGGGGCACATGTAGGCCTTAGGGTAGTTAGTAAAAGCATCCAAGTTTGAAACCTAAGGCTTGTTTAGTTTGGCAGTTAGAGGGCACCATAAACTGCACTTTTCTCTATTATGTATGGGGGGGGGGGGGGGGGGGTTACCGGCGTGTTTTGAGCCTACTGGTGTGCCTATTGCACCTGTTTATGGGCAGCTGTAGGATGGAGTGTACGAGATGACTCAGCATCTCACACTAGCTCATGGCTGTACTTACTGAATTACAAGTTACACCACATCACAGGAAACTCTTAACCTGTCCTCCCTTGCAGATGTGACAGCCATCATATTTATTGTTGCCTGTAGCAGTTTCAATATGGTCATCAGGGAGGATGGAAAGACAGTAAGTGTTAGTGTACATATTAGGACTGTCTTTATGTGTTCGAAATGGGAGGTTTACTTGCACTGTCTAGTGAAATTCACCCTGCACTACGAATGTCACTCATGGATGTGCACATCGTGGCTCTCCTGTCTTCTTTGCCTCTTGCTTCCAAAGTTTTTAATCTAGTCCGGTATGACATCATGACATATTTGATCTTGCCCACTTCTCACGCTGCTTTCTTTCATGTTATGTATGCACACGAGATGAAAGATCTCCTTACCCCACCCCCCTTTAGCCTTTCCAATGGAGTTTGGGAGGGGGGCAGCCCCCACCCACCCCCCTTAAGTCTTTACTGCCCCCCCCTTGAAAGATACACAAGAAGGATTTGTGTATATGCAAGGCAGCTCATGCCTCCTCCCCCCCTCCCCATCGCTTCGCCACGCTACCTTTTCGTCCCCCCTAGAACAATTTTCTAAATGAAACACTGGTGTTCATCGTTTGAGTCTATCCAATATAGTGATGTTCATCATTTGAAGGAGGCTAGTGTCATCTGAGACCTCCGTCTATCCAGTTGTACTGTAGTAGTACTGATGTAGCGTAATTGTTGAAATGATACCCACCCTCCAGAACCGGTTGACGGAGTCTCTGGAATTATTTGAGAGCATCTGGAACAACCGGTGGTTACGGACAGTATCCATCATCCTCTTCCTGAACAAGCAGGACGTCCTCAGGTCTAAGGTGACACAGGGCAAGAGGATTGAGGCCTACTTCCCTGAGTTTGCCTCGTACCAACCACCCAAAGATGGTATATAATTGCATTGTACAGTATCCCCACATAGATAATATATCTACTCTTGGCAAGGGAATTATTTCGGTCTCCAATTGTAAATGTACACACAGCACCCTGGAGTCATGTTAGCTATGTCTGATCATGTAGTTATAGTACAGTTGTCAGGGATTTGTAGTAAACCAACCAAGTCCGAGGGCGACAGCCCAAGGACGAGGTTTGTTTACGTTGCCTAGACAATATTCCCTCAAGGCTGTGTAGCAACGTACCTGATGCAGTCACTTCACTTTGCGAACGACCAGTGGTCTCTGAACAGTCCAGTATTCCAGTTACATGCCAGTGCTTCACAATATGACGTTGACAAGCTCATCGCTGAAATGGAGGAGCCTAGTGCCTCAACAGGTCTCATACTGTTACGTGTAGCTATGGACAACACTATCACTATGCATGCACTGTTTCTTCAACTTCATTGGTTCGTAGCTATCACCCGGGGGAGGGAATTAATGATTAATCTATACAGCTAAGTTTGTAGTTGAAGTGCAGTCAACCATAAAGTTAGTACTGAACTCGATTGATTGCTATGTACATGTACTTGCTCAACTGCGACACAGTTCCTGCACGCATCTGGTTGGGCTGAGGAGCTGGGTTCATCTTAGCCTCATTCCCAGGGCATGCCTGGCCCGGGAAAAGACTGGGTTGGTTTCATCTTCAGTATCTTACCTGTCCTCCCACACAGCCACAGCCCCTCTAACCCACCCGGGTCGCAAGGGAAGGAAGAAGCGACGGAGAGCGACTCTCGTCTCTGTAGACCCAAGCGAAGGTAACTTCAGACCCATCACGCCTAGACCAGTCTGCTGTCCATATGGCCCATGCGGAGAACCAGATACCCACAACACAATGGGGGAATCTTGCCTGGTTTGGTCGAGTAGCAATCATCGTGGTCTGACGGCTACAGTGCTCTGTACTAAATGCTATAAATTTAGTCCTGGTGGTTGCACTTCAACTTCTAACTTGACTCAACTTTCAACCAACCTATCTGTATCTGCGCATGTTTGTCTGTTTGAAGCAGGGTTCGAGCCTTATAAGGGGGAGCCCCGCCCCCAGTTGGGGGCGGGGCTCAACTCTTGCCCAGACGGTCACATCACTTGCTTTGAACATAGATAATGATACTATGCTTTAAATGTGATGGAGAATGAAATGACAGGGTTGGGGGGGGGGGGGGGGGGGGGGGGGGGGGGGGTTCAATGGGGGAAGGCCTGGTAAAACTCGTCACTTGCAGTGACGTAGATGGACGTTGGGTGGACATATGGAGGAGTGACACATTTCCGAGTAAACCACAAAGGCACATACCCCTTTACGTTAGGTTACCTTTAACCGTCGGGGGCCCCTGACGGTTAAAGGTAACCTAACATATGTGCCACCTTAAGCTTTGTAGCCAGTTCTGGTAGCGCAGTATACACGTGTTGTAGTCTGTCTGCTGTTTATACAGCTCTGGACCTACAGCTAAATTTCAAGTAACTTCCTCACTGTGGTTACTCAACAGTCAGACGCTTGAACTTCAAAATGTATTTCCTGGCTTCGGACCTTTGCACAGCTGTGGGGCAGCTTTCTGAACTTGAGATACGTCGCCAAGAATGCCCAATGTCGACCGCTCAGTCGCTGTTGAACACTAGTCCGTTGTTGGTGGTCGATCGCGTCTGTATACACGGCCTTGCAGTTTGTTTGGGAATGTGCCACTCCTCCACCCAACTTCCATGTACATCACTGCACGTGACAAGTTCTACCAGGTCTTCCCCCACGTTAGTACAGCAAGTGACAAACGCTGGGGTGAGAAGGCCTGGGATTGAGGCTACCTTGTTCCCAGGCCTACTCTACTCCATTTTCTGTTCATCGGTTTGCATTGTCAATAATACGCTGAAGCAGGAGACCAGAGAAAAAAAACAAGGGTGTCATTCGTCACGTGAGTGACATCAGGTGGATGTAACGGGGGTGGAGCCCGTAGTTATTTCTGGATCAGCTCATCGTGTTCGAACGCTCTGTGGCTAGTTGAGACTCCAGTGTTGAGCTCATCATCCTGTTGACTAAGTTCAAACACTCTGCAGCTAGTTGAGACTCCAGTGTTGTTCGGCCAGTGTTTAAACTTATTTGCGTTGGGCCTCACTCTCCTATATCCACCTGATGTCATTCACGTGATGAATAATACCCAACAAGAAGGCAAAAACGCTTACAACTTGACCACCAGGCCAAGTCTCAGCAAAACAGTCCATGCGCTTGAATTGTTTGCCAGTACACACGCACAGAACTGGTGTTCATGTCCCATTACAGTCACTATTGTTGTGAATTTGTATTTTCAGTAGACAAGAAGGAAGCGGGAGATAGTGACACTTACAACAGGGCAAGATTCTTTTTCAGAGACCAGTTCCTAGTAAGTTTGACCATGACTTGCATGTTGCCCTTCCCATTTTGTATCTTCACATTTGAATGTAAAGCAGTCTTGACGCGCAGGCTGGTGACCCCTTGAACCACCTGTAATGCAGTACTGTCATTGTCAAAGTTGCTCTGTTTGAGTCCATTAATTGTGGGATCACTTGAACTTTTGGATTTGGCTCATAGAGGAGTTCCAGTAGATCCTGTGCCAACATACAGTGCACAGTTATGTAAGCTTCGTTCTCCTGCTTCCCTTTCAAAGACTGCCTGGGATTTGCCTGCCTGTACTGCAGCCTGATTTGTCTTCATACCAGTTAGAATGAATGCGGACTGTGCTTTATTTGAGATGTGCTGACATGCATAATTTGCCATGCCCCCCAAAATAGTTTTCTCATTAAAGTAGAAATCCTCAATTTTAGCTTAGCTACTGGAAGCATTTTGCCATCTATCAAGTGCAGAAATGCTCTTCAAGTCGGCTTAATTTACGTGTGCTATATTTATTTCTGTAGCGGCTAAGCCAGAAGTCCCACGAAGGTCGTCACTTCTGCTATCCTCACTTCACAACAGCAATAGACACAGAAAATATCAGACGAGTGTTCGACTCCTGTCGCGACATCATACAGCGAATGCACCTACAAAAATATGAACTGCTATAACCCCACAACAAAGAATGGTGTAGTAGAAGAATTATGATTCTAGAATTTTTCTTTTTGCCATTGGTTTTAGTTCGGACAGAATCTTATTGCAGCATACAGATTGAAATACTACATATTGCTCTGTTCTTTATGTGCCTATAGTTCTTCCTCGTGCATATTGTACAGTAGTGCCTGGCTTTGTTGATCAGATGATGAAGGTGCTTAGTGTCAAGTATTTCCCAGAAATTTAGTGTGTGTAATATAATAGCTTGCACCCTCCCTACTGTATGTATTGTACATAATAGTAATTATTTATTATAATGAGATCTGACGTTGAGGTTTTTGTACTGTGAGAAGATAACGGTTTGCAGATTTTACAACAACAAAACAATGAAGTTGAAACAAATCCGTGGTGCAGCATACTTATTTGTGTTTGGAATGCTTGTGCTTCGATTTCTTCTTTTCCTTTTTCTGGTAATCATCCTAGATAAAAGAACGATGCGTAATTGACCATTACTATTGTATTATGTACGTATGAACTTGTCGTTTGAAGCCTAGGTATTGGATGCATGAGCATGCATACAGGTGGTTAAGTTAAGTGCATGTGCACGTGCACCTTTGGAATTATGTATTGACAGCCGTATAGCATATGGATCACACACGTGCACAGATCCAGCACATTATAATCCTTGTATAATTATTATTGTGTGAAGAGAACTCTGTATCCACAAGAGACCCACATGCATGGTCACATAATTAACTCACCACGAACATGCATGGGTATTTTAATTATACTACAATCGTGTGGATTCAGACGCCTCTGACCAATTAAATCCCCACAGATCAATCACATGCCAGGCCTTCTTTACACATTATAAGGCTGCCATGGCCTTCCAAGAGTCAATTGACTAAACAGTAAATGTGCACATACATGTACGTACCTCCTTCCTGTGTGACCTTTTGTGGTGCTTGTGCTTGTGTTTCAAGTGCCTTCGTGAAGAGTGGGTACGAGGTGAGGAGTCATCACTGTCACTTGGTGTTTGGACTCCTTTTTCCAGATCTGGAAGTATGAGCAAAATTAAAGCTAGCCAGTAACTGAATCCCTCGAGTAACTGTCATAATGGAACGGGATCTGTAGCCTCAATCCCGGTCTCTTCAATCAGGGGATGTACATGTACCGTCAATCATGAGCAGAAAATCTTTACTAGATGCACAATACTTCAGTGCCAGAGGGAAACAAACCTGTAATTCTGAGTTGCATCATGAACCTTCATGTGACGACATCACATGTTGCAAATTTTTACCACTTTTCCTTTCTGAGACTAGCAAGTATGGCAACCCTTTCCTTTTTCAGTAATTCCCTCTTTATTCGGTCTGTACAGGAAATGTCTGGGAATGAAGTTGGTTTACATTCCCCAATACAAATTCAGTAATGCCACCACATTGGTTGGGAACGAGTTAAATTACTGTCTGCAGAAGTACTGTGTAACAGCGAAGGGTGAAGAGGGATACTACTTACCTGGTGGTAGAGCAGGTCCAAAATGATCTTGATCAGCCACAGAAACTGGGGTTACTATTCCTGCTTGGTCTTCTGCCGCTAGAGTACGGCTCCTTTCTTGCTCATCTGTAGAACTCCTTTCCTTTGATTCTTTACTAGGAGTTGTTCTCGTGTCCCAACGTGATGAGACAGGTGTGTTTCTTTTTATCTCAGGAACAGCTGGCACTTTGGAGACTAAGGAAAGGTCTTGCCACTGGGTAGCACTGTCTTTCACTGCAGTTTGAGTAGGTATACTGGCTTGTGCAGCAGTGGCTACAGTAGCTTCGCTATCTTGTGATTGTTTAGTTTCTGAATCTGATTCATATGACATTTCTGATTCACTGGAACTTTCCGCAAAGATTGTCTTGAAGAGATCCAATGGTGGTCTTTCCTGCAATGGAAAAACGCGTTGTAGTCTACTTCTGGATACGTGTAAATACCGGAAAGAACAGCATACGCAACAGGTGCCTCCTTGGCGCAGTCGGCAGCGCGTCAGTCTCATAATCTGAAGGTCGTGAGTTCGAGCCTCACAGGTGGCACATTTTTTTTTTTTTACTCAGCTTTCTTTTTCCTTCCGCTTTTATGTTTTAGTTTGGGAGGTCTAGCTTTCACAGGTGGTACAATATCTTTTTACCATAATTTCATTTTTTTTCCTTCTACTTTCTTCCACTTTTGTCATTCAGCTTTTCTATTGTAGCTACACTATTCTTAAGGTGCAATTTTGAGTAGCTCCAGTCTAACCGAACTATGACGATCAACACACCGGCACTGTGCAGGTTCAAGTTGAGATCACAGTAGAGCTTAACATTCTTTTGCCACTCATGAAACTGAACCTCCAACAAGAAATACACAAACACTGCTCTGCTTTTCATTATCATTGTATACAGCTAGAAATAATTGATATCTTAACACTTAATTGTGACCAGAGTTTGCCAATCCCTAAGCATGCAGTCAATGGGAGAAATCTTGACCACAACTGGACAGCTGGATGCAGTTCTAGCCTCGTTCCCAGGCCGTTCCCACTGCCAGTATTTCATCGCTTCATACTGGAAGCGATGAAATACTGGCGGTGGGAACGGCCTGGGAACGAGGCTAATGCAGTTCTGAGTAAAGGTTACATTGGCAGTAGTTACCTTCTACTAATACAGTTACGATCCCAGTCTTACCTCAGATTCTTCTTCTTCATGTTCATTCTTTCCTTCGTAATTGTTGGTGCCTGTACCTTCATTGGTAGCCATTGCTTCAGCTCCTCCTACGCTTTGTTGAGATTCTTGACTAGCTTCTTCATTTCTTTGGGTTAGTCCAGGTCCAAGCCCTTGCTGAGGTTCAGCTGTCATCGTATCTGCTTGCAGGAACTTCATAGTCCTTTGACCCGATGATCTACCGTCTTCATCCGTTGCTCTACCCACAAGACCAGAACTGCAAGATTGCAGATCAACAAGAGTGCTACAGCATGACATGAATCTGGGTATTTGAACAGAGACAGACACCCAGTACGTATTGTACTAAGTATATCACAAGTTTAGAAATTGTGAGTGGTGATTTGAAATTGCCAAACCCAGTGAGGCCAATAAACATGATGTACAGGTTTACAGTATATGTGTGGCTGATGCTCCCCCACAGGTCCCAAGGGGCAAGGTACATGTATTAAATTGTGTTCAGACAGTTACATGGATGTCAGTGATGTGCATGGACAAGCCTATTACACAAGAAAAGATTACTACAGCTTTCAGGTTAGTAAGATGTTGGTATAGCCTCTCTGTAATATGGAGTTATGAGGGCCAGAAACACAGCCACAATTTGAGAGATCAACTGTGCTCCGCTCATCCTCAACTGCTGTGCCCATTAATGGGTCCTTCCCTAGTACTGGCAAAATATTCCTTCTGTGAATCCTGCAATGTCTTGCGAATCTTAAATATCTCCTACCCACATGTATTGTACTGGGCGATTGAAATACACCCAGCATATAGCCTGTGTTGTGAGTTAACAGTGTTTACAAAGCACAAGAGGGGGCTCCCAATATCTTCATAGTCCACCACTACAGCCAATGTTAGATTCACTGGTGGCTGCTGCATGGCAGGACACTGCATACTTTGGGTATGGGTCGGGGATGTTGAACCTCTTGCAGAGCACACGGTGAGGGTGCCACTCCAGGACCTCCCTGGTCAGTACACCAAACATGCCAGCCTGGGCAGCCTGAAGTGCGTCTGACTCCGGGGACTGCAAGGAAGGAAGAGAACATCAGTGTATCATTAAAATCATTTCAGGTCGAAGTGTGTCAAAGGCATGAGCCTTGTCAAAATGTGCCATAATTGGTAGGAAATGGCTTCCAATTTTGGCACAAAAGCCTACCTTGTTATTCATCTTACAAAGTGAACAAGTTTGTTACATGTGTTTCAATGGCTTCCCTCTGGGAATACAAATAAAATTTATTTTGCTGTCCTCTCAATTGGAAATTTGTTTCGCTGTTGAACTGCAGTGGATGTTTACTTTTCCAATGCAGGCGTTGCTACTGGGATGTCCAGGTTTTCGGACTAAAAGAAGCACTGCTGAGTTTTGATTTCGTCACAATCATGCGTTTGCAATCTCTTTCGTGCAAACAATTTCCCATATCCTCTGTGGTGCACACTAAAGCTGCACTATTGCAGCAAGTGGTGGAATACAGATTAGCAGGTAAGTATATTCACAGCCCAGAATATGTTGCGAGAAAGTCATGGTACTGGCGTTGTGATCAGATATTCAGCGCTATCAACGGACTTACAACCAGTGGGAGATTTCAAATCAGAAAACGACGTTTCGACCGAGTTTTGTCGGTCTTCATCAGGCATTTTTACAAGAACAGCGCAGTGAGCTACTTATATATACAAAAAAGATGACGTCATTATCTACTGAAAAACAGAATTAAAAATAGAGACAAAGTACTGACAATGACAAAAAACTGGCACAATGGTGGGCTGCTATGCATGTATTGTTCGGGTGAAAGGGTTCCAGATTTCGCTAATGCCAAGTCCCGTGTCTTGGTTAAAGTTTTGGTGCCTTCTGATGAGCAGGGCTTCCTTGATTTTTCTGGGCCAGAATCTGTCCTCTGTCAATAGTGCTTCACTTCCGTCAAAGTCTATCCGATGGTCCTCAACAATAGCATGTTCAGCAATAGCAGATTTTTCTGGCTGCATAAGTCTGCAGTGTCGTTTGTGTTCTGTCAGTCTCGTGCTTAGCTTGCGGCCTGTTTCACCGATGTAGACTTTGGGGCAGTCCTGGCATGGGACCCTGTAAATGACTCCTTTCTTGTCGTGTTCTTTTGTTACAGGCTTGGTCTTCACCAGGAGGGACCTGATGGTGGTCACTGTACTGAAGGCCGTGCGGATGTTTGCCCTGCCCAGTATCCGTCTGATTCGTCGCTCACCCCTTTGACATAGGGGATTGTAATAGTTCTGATCGGGGTGTCCGGTGTGGTTGTTCCATCCAGTGTCTGTCTTCGTTGCTTGTTGAGTGCTCTGTTCACGAAGCGTTTTGGGTATCCATTCTTCTTAACAAACACCTCTTCAAGGTGTTGTTTCTCCCGTTGAAGGTCTGTTGGCAGCGAACATACCCGTTCACCTCTTTGCATCATTGTGCGAATGATGCCGGTCTTGACTTGTGGGTGATGGTACGAGTCGAAGTGAATGTACCTGTCACGAGTTGGACAGACAATCAGACAGTCTGACGATAAGTCTGACAGCAATCTCACGAAGCCACAAATGACCGCTCTGCACAGGCTACGAAAAGACACCACAATCACAATCCTACAGGCCGACAAAGGCAACGCTACTGTAGTCCTGGACAGGGATGTCTACGACCACAAGATCCGTACCCTGCTTGAAGATGAAACATACACCAAGCTCAAACGTGATCCAACCAAGAGGATTGAAACGGACCTACAAAAGACCTTGAAGAGAATATCCGACAACGGTGAACTCGACCCGCTAGTGTACAAGCACCAACTCAGACCTAGCGACTGCAGACCGCCATACCTTTACGGCTTGCCCAAGATACACAAGGATGAAGTCCCACTCCGCCCAATTGTGAGTACAATAGGCTCCCCCACATACGCATTGGCCAAACACCTGGCCAAGGTGATCGCACCCCTAGCGGGCCAGACGACCTCCTTTGTTAAGAACTCAGCTGACTTTGCCCGAAAAATGGGCAACCTGACCCTCAGTGAGGACACCATCATGGTCAGCTTTGATGTGAAGTCGCTTTTCACCAATGTGCCAGTACCTGAAGGTCTACAGGTGATCCGGGAGAAGTTGGAACGTGACCAATCCCTTCCAGAAAGAACGGCAATGAGCGTCGACTCGATACTGACACTGCTGGAGAAATGCCTCAACACCACCTACTTCACCTACGAAGGGGAGTTCTATCAACAAAACGAGGGCGTGGCTATGGGCTCTCCCCTCTCCCCCATTCTGGCCAATCTGTTCATGGAGTCTTTCGAGGAAGAAGCTATCAACACGGCACTGACGAAACCCATGCTGTGGTTGAGATACGTGGACGACACCTTCGTCCTCTGGAAACACGGAAGAGAAAAGCTCATGGAATTCCTCACACACATCAATAGCCGCCGACCATCCATTAGCTTCACCATGGAGACTGAAGAAGACAAACGACTCCCCTTTCTGGACACAGAAGTAGTTAGGAACGAAGATGGAACCATTCGCACTGTGGTCTACAGGAAGCCCACGCATACTGACAGGTACATTCACTTCGACTCGTACCATCACCCACAAGTCAAGACCGGCATCATTCGCACAATGATGCAAAGAGGTGAACGGGTATGTTCGCTGCCAACAGACCTTCAACGGGAGAAACAACACCTTGAAGAGGTGTTTGTTAAGAAGAATGGATACCCAAAACGCTTCGTGAACAGAGCACTCAACAAGCAACGAAGACAGACACTGGATGGAACAACCACACCGGACACCCCGATCAGAACTATTACAATCCCCTATGTCAAAGGGGTGAGCGAACGAATCAGACGGATACTGGGCAGGGCAAACATCCGCACGGCCTTCAGTACAGTGACCACCATCAGGTCCCTCCTGGTGAAGACCAAGCCTGTAACAAAAGAACACGACAAGAAAGGAGTCATTTACAGGGTCCCATGCCAGGACTGCCCCAAAGTCTACATCGGTGAAACAGGCCGCAAGCTAAGCACGAGACTGACAGAACACAAACGACACTGCAGACTTATGCAGCCAGAAAAATCTGCTATTGCTGAACATGCTATTGTTGAGGACCATCGGATAGACTTTGACGGAAGTGAAGCACTATTGACAGAGGACAGATTCTGGCCCAGAAAAATCAAGGAAGCCCTGCTCATCAGAAGGCACCAAAACTTTAACCAAGACACGGGACTTGGCATTAGCGAAATCTGGAACCCTTTCACCCGAACAATACATGCATAGCAGCCCACCATTGTGCCAGTTTTTTTGTCATTGTCAGTACTTTGTCTCTATTATTAATTCTGTTTTTCAGTAGATAATGACGTCATCTTTTTTGTATATATAAGTAGCTCACTGCGCTGTTCTTGTAAAAATGCCTGATGAAGACCGACAAAACTCGGTCGAAACGTCGTTTTCTGAATTGAAATCTCCCACTGGTTGTAAGTCCGTTGATAGCGCTGAATATCATATTCACAGCCACACCTGACAAGAAGACCTCGTTTCATTTTATTGTGAAAGGAGACTATGAGTAGAGTATTAATGGACAATAGGTGTATATACATGTATGCATGTGTAGTAAAAACCTTCAGTTTCTCCATTTTGTCTCCTCCCCCTTCCTCAGCCTGTCCTCTCGTAAACTTGGAAGCAAGGGAAGTCGCTAGGGGCTGGTAGACCCTTGCAGCTCGGGTAAACTCCTTCCATTCCTTCTGACGTTCCCACTCAGTCATGCTAACACACTCTGGACGGACTGAGGGAATGAACGCACTGTCACAGCAGACACACTATTGATGATGTTCCTACAACACAGGCAGAGCTTCTAAAATCTCCAGTCAGAGGACCACAGCAAGAGCAAGCATTTTCCTGATCATCACTCTTCTGAAAAATGTTGATCAGCATAACGACTTGTTATATCTCAAATTAGTGCTACTCATGTGACCCTCAACGAATCAGACACCTCAGAATCGATCACAGACGGAGCATTAAATCGCTTATTGCACACTTTAGTGTGCATTATCTAGATAATGCACACTTTTCAAAGATCGATGGCTGTTCGGGTCAGTGAGTTGCACTAAGTAGTTTAGATACCAGTTTTGCAGTGCATTACAGGTTTTAGTGCATGAGGGCAATCTAGTTAACGGTCGAGGGCGAGATAATGCACGAGCTGAAAAGTGGTATTTAAATATTACTTGATAGCCTGTCATCAAGCCATTGCAATATAAGTTTCGCACAGATTAAACCTCATGATATACTTCACAACTATCGTGGCATTTCTACCACACTTAAGGTTGCTAAGCGCACGGGACAAGTTATGCCCACTCTCCTTCTAATAAGAATGAGAATCATGCAATAGCATTGCAGTTTAATTATTAATGGCTTACCGGCCGGGCTTTGTTTGCCAGAGAGATAGGCTTCGTACCTGGCTTGCTTGACTGGGTCAGCAGCAAATGGCTTCAACTCTGTACCAGTTGAAACAGAGGAACATATGTATTGTCAAGCAGGAAGCAAGGGTAGCAAGGATAGGATGGGTAGTTTGTATGATGAACACGTAATACAATAAAAATCTGTAACACATAGGAATGCGACATCGTCAACAGGATATACGTACGTATATAGGTACAGCTATGTATTACATGTATATATACAGCAGTAACAAGATGCATGCTGGATGTGGCATTATCAAGGTTGTTGAGATACGTAGAAAGGAGGAC
Organism: Axinella damicornis; assembly: GCA_963931865.1. NCBI lineage: Eukaryota > Metazoa > Porifera > Demospongiae > Axinellida > Axinellidae > Axinella > Axinella damicornis. The sequence goes on along the minus strand of OZ007515.1, from coordinate 2,424,736 downwards.
GAAGCACAGATTGGAAGTCAATCGTCAAGCTGGTGTGCAAGCAGGAACCTTACGTACCTCCACTGCTCTCAAAAACATGCACAGTCACATGCACTCTTGTCATAGCAGACAACTGGTGAGCACAAGACATGCAGTCATGCTCATCAGGAAATCCAGGCAGTCAGACTAATAACATTGAGATCCCATAAGACAGCATGTTAGTAAAGACTGCAATACACGAAATTGCCTTATACGTACATTGTACCAATTATAGGAACATATCATCGATATCTGAGTCAACAGGTTCTGTGACAGCAACAACAGTGTAGCTGTAGCATAGTGCGAATACTAGGGACACCACTCAACACTGAAACGTACGTTCCACTGAAAACGTGGAGGGCGTACGGGACTGAAGTTGGGGTTGCCCAGGATGCTGAACAGATGGTGTCTTTCCAATTTCAGAGCGGCCAAGTAACTGCTGGTCATCTACTTTCTGCTTGGCAACTCCTGTTACCCTCTTCAGCCGATCTCTGTCCTCGGCTGACATCAGGTCGAACACGGAACCTGAGCAGTGCATAGAGTACACAACCACTTCAAGCGTACGCAGAGAGAATCAGTGTACGATGCGATGGCAGGTTCCACCCTGTTACAAAGACATTGTCAATGCAATATTGCAGTCATAGACTATACAATTATCTATATAAACCTGGGGTAGGTATAGTTGAGTTTATATTGTCAATGCAATATTGCAGTCATAGACTATACAATTATCTATATAAACCTGGGGTAGGTATAGTTGAGTTTACAGTGCTGGTTCTGGAGCCATGTAGCAATTGTTCAATGACCCATCTACGTAGTTCAAATACACTCTGTGGCTCTTGGATGGTCACCAAGATCTTCAGTGACAATCAGCACACTTGGGTGATGTCTATGCTTGGCATCCTCTAGTCTCATACCCAGACCTTTCATCCAGCATGTATATCGCTTCCAGTATAACATGCGCCATACTAAAAGCGATCGGCGCTGGGGTTGGTTGGGTCTGGAACCAAGACTAGGCATTCTCATGGACATGGTTTGACAAGGTATACCAGCTTCATACTTGCACATGTACAACTCATGCCAACCCATTTGTTTAATCCCATTTCAGTTGCTTCAAATACATTTTTGTAAATCTAAGTGCCTATATCCATCATGTGCGGTCGAGATGTGATGGAATAGTGGAAGTGGTTTCCAAACTTCATTCTTAAAGACATGTACCGTACATGGAGATAACAGTTTTACCTGAAACAATTTGCAACATGAAATATACGTACATCTGCTACACATTACGAAGGTACAACAAAGGTAATGCACAAATGTTCTCAGTGTCGACAAGCTTGGTATGTATCAAGTTCCGACAACAGTGAGGTGAACCGTGATCAGCCATCCCCTTTTGAGTCCTTTGCATGTACAATCAAAGATGATTGGTTACTGCAATGTAGCTACGTATCCTTCAATAGGTCTTGACAACATAGCCATGGAATTGAGCTCGTGTACCTGACAAACCAATATCAAACGTACGTCACTTTCACTACAAACTGATGAATTACTAATTGATATACAGTGCAAGCACAAATTTAAGTCACCAAGGTGGGGTTTTTGTAACTGTAACCATGTATAAGTTATAGTTGTACTGCCAGCTGCTGTGGTAGTATCAGGAATACTTGAGGGGGGTTATTCAATTAGAAGCCAAGGCGAACTGGCGGCTGAGGCTTCTAATTGAATAACTGCCCAGTGTGTTTCTGATAAACCACAGCAGCTGGCAGTACAACTCCATGGCTTGTAATACAGTGGCTTCTAAGTGCACTTGCTGAGTACTAAAGGGGCAAGTGGAAAAGGCGGAGACGGTCGGACGCGGACACGGACACAGACACGGGTGCGGACACGAACCGAAATTCCTTTTTCAGGCCTTAATTGCAGTGTAGGACACAAGTCGCTAAAGCTGCTTGCCCTTTGCAGTGTAGGACAGAAGTCGCTGATTAGCCTATTGAACCGCCTTTCATGAGTCAGCAGAAGTCAAAGGCCACGTGCAATTTAATGAGCTTCAACGAAAAGATTATAAGAGCATTTATTTAGTGCAGAAACCAAACTCAGGCCTTTTGCCAAAGCATAGGAAGCAGAAATAATATTCCTATACATGTACCATCTATGACGATGGCTGATCGAAGTTCGAACTTTCGTCGTTGAAGCTAATTAAATATGCATGTGGCCTTTGACCTCTACTGACTCGAGGTAAGACATGAAAGACGGTTCAATAGGCTAAGCAAGCAACTTTAGCGAATGTATGCTTAGCTTCTGTCCTACACTGCAAAGGGCTGAAAAATGAATTTTGGTTCGTGTCCGTGTCCGTGTCCGCGTCCGCGTCGGTGTCCGCGTCTGTGTCCGTGTCCGATCGTATCTTCCACTTGCCCGTACTAAAGTGGCTTCTGTGTAGCCTCGTTCCCAGGCTCTCCCACACGTGAACAAAAATTGAGAAACAAAAAAGAGCGACGAAAAGCTGGGCAGGGCCTGGGAACGAGGCTAGCTTCTGTGTACACTAATTTGTGCTGACAAGGGTGTATGGTAGTTATACGGGTATAACTTCCAATTAGCAGGTTACGCTATATACACTGTGGTCGCACCTTTCAACCGCAGTCATCACCGTAGTACAATTACGTGTTATCCCACAGCTGTAGACTTGCTCCATATTGAAAATGTATGGAGACCAACAGTGGAATATGGGGCCGCATTCTGGAACCACTACATATTTTTTCATACATATTATGTGGAAAGATATGTAAGATGGGGTTGTATACTGAAATGTTTTATGCCATCATCCCTGCTTGTTTTCTTACTTTTAGCTGTTCTGCTAAACAGCAAAAGCAAAAACAGTAGGGTTGCTTTATAGGGATATATATATATATATATATATATATATTTATCTCAGTTGCAGCTTCAATCATACAGACGGGTAAACAATTATGCAAAGTCACGTAACTACAATTGAGGGATTACATAAGAAGTGAAGCTGCAAGAGTGACATTTCTACGGCTCACATTCCTACTTCTCCCAGTTACCAGAACTAAGAAACTTGATACCTCAACAGGCCTAATGGGTTTTAGTTCCAGAGATCTATGAGGCTGCACTGAGGAACTGAGATGCTGCAATTGAGGTGACCAGTCACAGTCATGGCAAGGAAGGTTTCTGGATGTTTTGTTGTGTTATGCTACCTGATTGTAGCACTAGGCAGTGCTGCTTTGTGTCAAGAGGGCTACAGTAACTACAGCCCCCAGGAGTGTTCCGATGACAATAAGATCGACCTGCTCTACCAGAAACTGGAAAGAGCGCTCATCAACAACTCCACAACACTTCTTCAGATGAAACAAAAGTTCTTCCCAGTATGTGACAATCACATCCAGGAAGTACAGGTCTTTCAATTGCATGTGTGTGTGAGAGCTACGGATGAATTCAAGAGTTTTGGGTCTACTACCAACATTTCAAGTGAAAATGACTCCAGTATCCATTGTTGGAATTTCAAGTGGAGTGATTCAGCATTACTAAGCTTAACATCAATTGACCTACTCATGGCATTTGATTTTATTTACGTGGACATGATTTATTCTGCAATTCAAAGTTCCATGCTACACAAAACAGTCAGTATCACTCTCAGCACTGACTTGCTCCCGTGTAGTCCTTCAGAGAGTGACCTACAAGAAGCATTGGTGCAGCTACTGAGCTGGGTAAGTCATCACGTAAGATAATGCTGAACTAAACGATGTGCACTCAAAACAATGTGCAGGTGATAGGCTGTCTTAAACCCACAGCAAACCACTGCACTCCCTGGTGGAAATATGTACCATACACAAACATAACTGCAGACTTCACAGACTTCACTGTGTGCACTTACGTAACTGATTCACCACCAGTCGATCAGTATACACTTTTCTGAATTGTCACATGAAACCACTCTACTAGTACATTTATGCCGATATGAATACACATTTCCCCTCTGTCACACACAGGCCAAAGCATATGCCAGGGCACGCGGAAGGCCAGACACATGGGAGGAGAGGGACAGAGGATACTTATCTCTGTGGTACAACTACTGGGCTTCTGACTATATAAAGTATGATCCTGTCAAAGTTTACTACGGAAGGGCTAAATACATCCTACTATCGACATACATTTCCCTCAATATCTTCATAACATTGATATTTGTGGTAGCCAGAAAGAAATATGAAGGTAAACTTACTCGAACGAAAACAATTGTCCCCAAAACAAACTTGCAGGCTGTAGCTGTTGGAGTGACATTTGCTAATTCTGTATACCTTATTGCATTCATGGCAGTTCTTACATCAGATTTACCCACAGTATGGGCAACTAGGAAAGGTTCTCAATCTCCACCAAATCCTTCCATTCCTACTGGTACGGCACTCTACGAGGATGAGAAGATCACTTTCATAGTGAAATACACAATCCTGCCGGTTACAGCACTCATTGACCTCCTCTTGGCTGTGAAGGCTTCTCACAGCTCCCACTTCCCTCTTTCATCCAAGGCTGTAAAGTTGTTCGGTTGCTGCTGCTGTTGTTGTTCACAGAGAATGAAGTCCAAAACTCTTCAAAAGATCTTCCAAACCCTGCTCTGGTGGAATGTCATGCTCTTCATACAAATCTATGTGGGCCAAGTTGCCCTTCCTGTTTTCATCCTCTTCATCATAGCCCCAGGTCAAACTGTTGCAAATGTGGGTGTGATAGCTCTGGCACACATATTCATTTCAATTGCATTGGTCTACTTAGCTCAAATTGTGTGCTCTCACTTTTCTCAGAAGAATTGTGGACATGCATGTGCAGAGTTGATGGTGATTTTAGTCTCTTTAGTGCTGCTTTCCTCAGTGGCTGGATTTTATTTTCAAGTACTGCAAACAGGATCAAATGTCAAGAGTATAAAAGGAGCCATCATTTCTATTGCTCCCTCCATTGTGCTGTCGCTCACAGCATGGTTCATCAGGAAGATTATCAGTCGAGAAAAAGGTAACAAACTCTCAAGGATGGAGACGGTGACAGATCATGGAGGTCATGATGAGAGAATGGAAGAAGGCAGAGAAGAACAAAGAAACTTGCTGCAGAGCGAAACCGAGAGTGATGGTGCGGAGTTGGTGTAAGTCTTCACACGGACAAATAAAAGCTACACAGGCGTACATTTAATTTACCATTAACCTACAAACTCATCACTGCAATAGCAATACTTAGCGATGTGAAATAAGGTGCTGCTATTGCTCATATTACACATGCCATTGCTTCTAAACTACACCCTACGTATGTTACTGGTGCCAAGCCATTGATAATTGAGTTTCATTTTTATTCTGCACAAATTTACTTACATATTATGTACACATATCAATGCTTGTATTGCTGTTTTGTTTCACTAGTAATAAGTCTGTAGTGCCTCATTTGTGGCAAATTTCCACAAGCACTGTTGACAAATACATTCCAGACGAAACTTACTGAACACAAATGCCAGGATATAAGCATGCAGTGGTGGGCAGAAAAGTATGGCCAACATCTGGAGTGTGTTTGTTGTGTGCGATTACATAATCATGCAGCGGTGTGGTGTACTGGTGCATGGATGACATGAACTGCACAAGTGCTGTGCTTAAGCAGCACAGCGTGACTCAAAGGGGGTGGTCGTGTTTATTCCAACAATCAAAAATAGGCCCACCCACTGCACGTGCAAAATGTGTACATAATCTGTATGAGTGCTGTACTGCAACAGAATTGTGTGAGTAGCTGCAGGAACAGCGAACAAGACACAGCAGGAGTCCTTGAGTGGTGTGGAGCACTCAGACCATCTTCAGGACATGCCAATCACAGCTGCTTCATGGAATACGTAAATGAATGATTTTTTTGAGAAAGGGGGGGGGGGGGGGGGGTCGAATTATTAATATTTGACTCAGTAGGGCCCCCAGAGCAACAGGCCAGAGAGTGGTCGCGACCAGAGACGGTGCTACAAGTACAAAATTGGAAACATGTACATTACAGCATGCATGCATGTGGGTGCATGCCAAAGGCATGGCCGAAGGAGTAGCTACAAGCGACAACGTATTGGACGAGCACAGCCAATGAGTCAGCAACGACACTGAGGCACTGGTCACACACACAAGAAGACAGCGACAAGAGTTCCATGTGGGAGACAAGATCACACAACAGCACGCGAGAGTTGGTGCCTGGTTCAACATCGGTTGATCGCTCAGAGTCGGAGGGATCATGTCACAGAGTGTGATCGACATACTTTTGCTGAATCTGGACTGCTCTGTACTGTAACTGTATGCGTGCATGGTATCCGTTGTGCAGTACTACTGTGTGTGTGCTGTATTTGCATGCGACTGTTAGAATAATAAATTGGTGTTCTAGGAATTTTGCTTGGAAAAGGGGGATGTTCGAATTATTAGAGTAGCCTCTAAAGTTTATTGCCTATGGGGGTACTAATGATTAAGGTACACATGAAACAATGTGTCCATTGAATTGGATGCTGTGCAAACAGGCTGCATCAGTATGCAAGTGCCCCAGACCTACGTATGCCTCACAAAGTCCATACACTTGAGACAGTCTCGCTCTTCCTACGTAGCTCACCATACCAGTAGTTCAATGTTGTATGGTAATAGTAAGGTCCAATGCCACATGTTGGAGCATGTATACAATTATCATGGACCTGTTTCGGGATAGAGAACATGTCCTCACTTCACAGCACATGATTCCGTAGCTTCTTATAATAACCTAAATGGAAACACTATCACATCTAGTGAACAGCACAAAGAGTGATACACAGACCCCATGAAATCCCCTCTGCTATGAAACATGCAACACAGATAAGTTTGTTTGTTAATGTAGTGTAGTAGTGTACAACTACTTATACCATCATCAAAAGAATGTCTGATAAGCAATGTCACTTTCAATATGAACTCAGACGTAAATGGTCAGTACAAAAAGAAATTTAGTCTCCTATATCCATATCTGAGTGAAGTGTAGTCATATATGCTCAGAATTGGTGTGGTGTATTCAATGCTACAGTCGCAGCCATGGCAAGGAAGGTTTCTGGATGTTTTGTTGTGTTATGCTACCTGATTGTAGCACTAGGCAGTGCTGCTTTGTGTCAAGAGGGCTACAGTAACTACAGCCCCCAGGAGTGTTCCGATGACAATAAGATCGACCTGCTCTACCAGAAACTGGAAAGAGCGCTCATCAACAACTTCACAACACTTCTTCAGATGAAACGAAAGTTCTTCCCAGTATTTGACAATCACATCCAGGAAGTACAGGTCCTTCATTTGCATGTGTGTGTGAGAGTTACAGATCAAGTCAAGAGCTCTGGGTCTACCAGCATTTCAAATGAAAATGAGCCCAGTATCCATTGTTGGAACTTCAAGTGGAGTGTCTCGGCATTACTAAACTTGATATCAATCGACCAACTCATGGCATTTGATTTTGTATACGTGGACACGATTTATTCACAAATTCAACGGTCCATGGCGCACAAAACAGTCAGTATCACACTCAGCACTGACTTGCCTCCATGTACGTCTTCAGAGAGTGACCTACAAGAAGCACTGGTGCAGCTACTGAGCTGGGTAAGTCATCATGTAAGATAATGTTTCACCCCGTAAAATAGAAGAACCACATTGTGTTCCTTCTACAAGTGAGCATGCAATGTACAACAATGAGGTATATATGCATGTACTGTGATAACTGTGTAGTCTCAGTTTCAAAATTGTCACATGCATGAGCATGAAATTGTCATTGCAAACAATTATTAGATACCCCAGGCATGTCCTAAGTGATAAAACTATCCAAGGAAACCAAAATTATAGCATGTGGACATGAAATTAGCAGACCACAGAATGTTAGTCATAATGAAACTGCCCTACTGCCTAGGGGGCATTAGTTGAGAGAGCGAAGTTCTTGTGATGTATAATGTTAAATTAAGCAATGTGCACTCAACCTTGGGAGTGATGGACTGTCCTAAACAAATAGCAGACAAGAACTGTTAGACCACTGACAGTTAATTATTATGGGCAACTCCTAAATTGTAACTGCTCTACTGATTTATATAAGACACTATCTGAGTATCTTAAACCTTAAGAATGCAAGCCAAAAACTAAGCATGCACATTCGCTGTGATTTCTGCCATACACAGGCCAAAGCATATGCCAGGGCACACGGAAGGCCAGACACATGGGAGGAGAGGGACAGAGGATACTTATCTCTGTGGTACAACTACTGGGCTTCTGACTATATAAACTATCATGTTGCATGTGTCGAACACATCTGTGGAAGGTCTGAATATGTCCGAATCTTACTCATAACGATATACATTTCCCTCAATATCTTCATAACATTGATGTTCATGGTAGCCAGAAAGAAATATGAAGGTAAACTTACTCGAATCCAAACAATTGTCCCGCAAACGAAGCAAATGTATTTGCAAGTTGTAGCTGTTGGAATCACATCGGCTAATTTGCTATACATTATTGCATTCCTGGCAGTTCTAGCATCAGATCAGCCCACAGTATGGGCAACCATGAAAGGATCTCAGACTTCTCCTAATCCTTCCATTCCTACTGGTACGGCACTCTACAAGGATGAGAAGATCACTTTCATAGTGAAATACACAATCCTGCCAGTTACAGCACTGATTGACCTCCTCTTGGCTGCGAAGGCTTCTCACAGCTCCCACCATCCTCTTTCGTCCAAGGATGTAAAGTTGTTCGGTTGCTGCTGCTGTTGTTGCTCACAGAGAATGAAATCCAAAACTCAAGCTCTCCAAAAAACCTTCCAAACCCTGCTCCAGTGGAATGTCATGCTCTTCATACAAATACATGTGGGCCAAGTTGCTCTTCCTGTTTTCATCCTCTTCATCATAGCCCCAGGTGAAACTGTTGCAGTGGTGGGCATTATAGCTCTGGCACAAATAGTCATTGCAATTGCATTGGTCTACTTAATTCAAATTGTGTGCTATCACTTTTCTCAGAGGAATTGTGGACACGCATGTGCAGAGCTGATGGTGCTTGTAGTCTCTTTAGTGCTGGGAATATCAGTGGCTGCTTTTTATTTCGAAGTATTGCAAGCAGGATCCAATGTCAAGGGTATAAAAGGAGCCATCATTTCTCTTGCTCCCTCCATTGTGCTGTCGCTCACAGCATGGTTCATCAGGAAGAAGATCATCAGTCGAGGAAAAGATAACAAACTCTCAAGGATGGAGACGGTGAAAGATCATGGAAATCATGATGAGGGAATGGAAGAAGGCAGAGTGTTTGCTGAAGAACAAAGAAATCTGCTGCAGAGCGAAACCGAGAGTGATGGTTCTGACTTGCTTTAAGTCTTCACACAGGCAAATAAAAAGTGACACAGCTAGATGTATACATCAAAACTCACTGCAATACTTATTGTTATGCAAAATAAGTAGGTGCTGCTATTACTCACATAACACACGACTTGTAAACTACATGTTACTGGTGCCAAGTCATTGATAATTGAGTTCCGCACAAATATATTCATATGCACACACATCATGCATTGTATATTGTTTCACTACTAATAAGAGCAGTGGTTTTTGTATAGTGCCTCATTTGTGGCAAAATTTCCAAACTCCCCACAAACACTGTTCACTATAAGTCACTAAATACATTCCAGATGAAACATACTGAACACAAGTGCCCGGAGCATGCAGTGGTCAGTAGTAGGCAGAAATGTATGGCCAACATCTGGAGAGTGCTAGTATGACTCTGTCATTGCTTTCTAAATAATATTGTGGTCTCCCGATAATACGACCAGCCTTGAAAATATCCAGAGAGACAAGTTGTTGCATAATTTTTGCTGGAAGGTATGCCCACCCCACTATACCTCAAACAGGAAAGCACTGGAATACAAATGAAGGGAAGGCTGGTAAGTAGGCCTTGGCGAATTATTCTCAAAAATTGTCCCATTATGCTTCAATGCTCTTAAACTGCTATAATTATGCTTTTAAGAATGCTCACATTATGCTTGTGATAATGTCATTCACGAGCACGTGGCCTATTAGGTAAACTCTGAACTAGAAGTTTCCACAAGTCACTAAGCCTGTAGCTACCTGAAGTAGACATTGTCAAGCTAATTCTGGCTGTTCTATCATAGATAAACGAAAAGCGCCAACTAAGTCAGACCTTGGCAAGGTTACAATAATTATTATGCTCCAACAGCTCTTTGTTATGCCAGCATAATTATGCTCTTATGCTTCCACCGTACTATTATGCTCGAGCATAATTCGCCAAGGCCTACTGGTAAGGCTGGTTACTGTGCACCACTTCCAATGATTTCGCTGTTGCTGGATGCCACTGCATAATCGTGCAGCTGTGTACTGGTGGATGACACTGCACACGTGCTGTGCTTAAGCAGTGCCGAGTGACTACAGATTTTTCAGAAGCAGCTGTGATTGGCATGTCCCAAAGATGATCTGCATGAGTGCTCCATGCACATCACTCAAGGACTCTTGCTGTGTCTTGTTCGCTGTTCCTGCAGCTACTCAATGCTGTTGCAGTACAGCAGACTATTTTGCACGTGCAGTAGGTGGGCCCATTTACAAAAAAAACCAACACTCACCCCCTATCAGTTTGGGAGAGCCAAACCCATTACTGTTGGATGAAACGGCACCTAAACCTGCCCGCTACGTGCCATGGTCAAATATCGTGCACGTAGAGCCCAGTTCCCCTGTTCATCCTCTCCTCTGGATGCTATATGACTATGAAGGATGAACACCACCAAAACCCTCCTTAGGCGAACTGGTTTCAACCCCTCTGGTTTCAGTGGTCACAGCTACCGCATTGGGGCTGCCACCACTGCTGCTGCCGTTGGCCTTCCTGATCACCTCATTCAGAAACTTGGGCCATTCGCCCTCCTACTCGCCTCTTGAGAGACACTACGGGCCAGATGGCTTGCCCTCACTGAGGTATGTCGGTTATCTTGCCTCACAGTGAGTTACATTCTTGAATTTTTGGGTAAATTTGGGGGATTTCCTGTTGCGTACTCTAGGTCCGTTTCTCTGTCCTTAGCTAGCCATACCCAGCTGTGTTTAACCCAGCCACTGGCTGTGAGAGGTTCCCAGCCCAAGGATCAGCTGTGTTGACCCAGCCACCGACTGTGAGTGGTTTCCAGGCCAAGGATCAGCTGTGTTGACCCAGCTACCGGCTGTGAGTGGTTCCCAGCCCAAGGATCAGCTGTGTTGACCCAGCCACCGGCTGTGAGTGGTTCCCAGGCCAAGGATCAGCTGTGTTGACCCAGCCTTACCCAGCCGTGTGCTGTGCTTACCCAGCCACCAACTGAGACAGCCTCTTGGCCTGAGTTTTCTGGGACAGTCGTATGCGGTAGGCCCCTCTAACTTTGCCCCCAAATAATTGACAGTGTCTTGCCTTGAATTTCTCATTGTGTGTGTTTGCCCTGTCATGCGATCCATTAATGAACATAATGTGTTTTTGGGAAGGGACACTAAGTGTTGTAATCAAGTTCTGACGACAGTGAGTGGACACGATGATGCAGCATCCATTAATGAAATCCCTTGTACTATGAAACATGGAACACAGATAAGTTTGTTTGTTGTTAATGTACTTACATGGCAAACCATCATCAAAAGGATGTCTGAAAAGTAATGTCACTTTCAATATGAACTCAGACGTAATTGGTCAGTACAAAAGCCTCCTATATCCATATCTGAGCCGATTCTTGCAACTGAAGTGTAGTCAGACTTACTATTATATGCTCAGAATTGCTGTGGTCTATTCAATGCTACAGTCACAGCCATGGAAAGGAAGGTTTCTGGTCGTCTAGTTGTGTTTTGCTACCTGATTGTAGCACTAGGCAGTGCTGCTTTGTGTCAAGAGGGTAACTACAGCCCCCAGGAATGTTCTGACGACAATAAGATCGACCTGCTCTACCAGAAACTGGAAAGAGCACTCATCAACAACTCCAGAGCACTTCTTCAGATGAAACGAAAGTTCTTCCCAGTATTTGACCCTCACATCCAGGAAGTACAGGTCCTTCAATTGCATGTGTGTGTGAGAGTTATGGGTCAAGTCAAAAGTTCTGGGTCCACTACCAACATATCAGACTCCAGTATCCATCGTTGGAACTTCAAGTGGAGTGCCTCGGCATTATTAAACTTGATATCAATTGATCAACTCATGGCATTTGATTTTGTGTATGTGGACACAATCTATTCACAAATTCAACGGTCCATGGCGCACAAAACAGTCAGTATCACACTCAGCACTGACTTGCCTCCATGTACGTCTTCAGAGAGTGACCTACAAGAAGCACTGGTGCAGCTACTGAGCTGGGTAAGTCATCACGTAAGATAATGTTTCACATCTAAAAGAATCACATTGTATTCCTTCAACAAGTGAGCAAGGTACAACAATGAGGTATATTCATACTCTGCTAACTCAGTTTCAAAAATCATCATTTGGGGCTATCGAATTTTGACCGGTCAATTGACCAATCAATACTTCACATGTTATTTTCAGCTCTGGTGACTACCATTTGGTGGGTTGCTAATTTTATGACTGCTACAGTTTTGTTGCTTTCCTATAGAGTAGTTTCAGCACTTCTATGCACAGGTGTCTAATATTTGTGATGACAATTTCATGTTAATTTTGTCCGGCCATTGAGTTGCTTTATGAAGGCCCCACAAAGATTCTGACCACGCAAGATTCTGACCACGCAGCCGTGATTGCTATCATTCACTGACGCTTACATGCCAATTCTCACCGTGCTGGCGAAGCTGTCTTACTTTTGGACGCCATTGCTGACTCGACATCGCGATCGACGACCGAGCATGGTCCTCACGTGACATGTGCGTTAATTGGAATGAGCTGCAATACCTAGGTTGTGTGTCCAGTGAGTTGCAACCGGTTGCAACACAGCTACCAGGAGTGCAGTTGCCCCTCGTACAATAGTGAAAAAGAAATGAGGAATTGGCTTTTTGAACCTGTGCAGTTCTGCCACCTTGCTCCTCATACTACATTAGACAGAAGCCCCTCATATGCTAATAACAGTGTGCAGACACTAATTAATTAGCTCAATGTTGCTTTGTTACTGTGCACTTAAGTTGACTCACCACCAGTTGATCATCATGTGCAACTCCTGAATTGTCATGTGACAATTCAGGTGTTGCACATGATGAAACCGCTGTATAACTACCTGAGTACCGTATAGCGGGTTATTTTCGTGGGGTGCCAATTTTTGTTATTTTCGTGACTCATCGACAAGTCATGAAATTTTCCACCCACGGAATTTTCAACCCATAATCGCGCTGTGCAACACGTAGCTATAGGTGGCGTCGTTTAAGTACACTGTACGGCTCTTCGTAGCTGTACCTGTGTGACTGCATCCCGTTGACAGTGTCCTCGATTGACAGGATCCTCTATCACCAGCTGTCCCTCGCGTTGTGATCGAGATGACTGGACCCCGGCGACGAAAAACGAGGCCAGTAACTCACAGCGATCAATACGGTTGCCATTCTCGCGTTATCATGGTAGTTCTTCTCCAACACCAGGCTTCCAAAACGTCTTTTACTGACGAAGTAGCATGAGTAGCGTCGCACTCATGCTGTACAGTGAAGCGCTATGTCGTTGAAACTGTACTTCGGCCATCCAGCCACGTGTACTAATTATCATATTACGTCATCCGCGCCGATAGTGTGAACGCGGGTGCCACGAAAATTAGAACCCCACGAAAATTAATTCTGACGACCGTATCCAGCATTTCATGAAAATTTCCACCTACGAAAATAACCCGCTATACGGTATCTTAAGGTTACGGGATACTCATGCGCGCACCGTGCGAAATGTATATGGAAATGCATACCTAAGCTCGCTAACCAAAAATCTCGAGTACGAAGAGAGTGAGCAACTTGATTCTGGCGGTGGAGGTGCGCTGTCACAAGATGCAGGGCATGACGGAAGCTTTTACGGATAAAAACGAGCAGTTCAGTTCACCAAAAAGCCGTATTTACCGCTTTTCTCGAGTGAGACAGCAGATAAGTTTGCCAAGGATTATGCTATCAAAAAAAGCTTCTGTCATGCCCTGCACCTTGTGACAGCGCACCTCCACCGCCAGAATCAAGTTGCTCACGCTCTTCGTACTTGAGATTTTTGGTTAGCGAGCTTAAGTATACATTTCCCAATACATTTCGCACGGCGCGCGCACGAGTATCCCGTAACCTTAAGAACGCAGGCCAAAAACTAAGAACACATTAAATTTGCTTTGACATACACAGGCCAAAGCATACGCCAGGGCACATGGAAGACCAGACACATGGGAGGAGAGGGACAGAGGATACTTATCTCTGTGGTACAACTACTGGGCTTCCGACTATATAAGCCATGATCCTGTTAAATTGATGTGTGAAAGGTCTGAATTTGTTCGAATATTACTCATAACAATATACATTTCCCTCAATATCTTCATAACATTGATATTCATGGCAAGCAGAAACAAATGTAAAGGCAAACTTACTCGAACTGTCCCCAAATCAAAGGAAATATACTTGCAAGTTGTAGCTGTTGGAATGATAATTGCTAATTCTCTACACCTTACTGCATTCTTGGCAGTTCTATCATCAGATATGCCAGCAGTGTGGGCGACTATGAAAGGATTACCTAATCCTCCCATTCCTACTGGTACAGCACTCTACAAGGATGAGAAGATCACTTTCATAGTGAAATACACAATCCTGCCAGTTACAGCAATCTTTGACCTCTTCTTAGCTGTGAAGGCTTCTCACAGCTCCCACCATCCTCCTTCGTCCAAGGATGTAAAGTTGTTCGGTTGCTGCTGTTGTTGTTGCTCACAGAGAATGAAATCCAAAACTCGAGCTCTCCAAAAGGCGTTCCAAACCCTGCTCTGGTGGAATGTCATGCTCTTCATACAAATACATGTGGGCCAAGTTGCTCTTCCTGTTATCATGCTCTTCATCATAGCCCCAGGTCAAACTGTTGCAGTGGTGGGTACTATAGGTCTGGCTCACATATTCTTTGCCATTGCATTGGTTTGCTTAGCTCAAATAGTGTGCTATCACTGTTCACCGAAGAATTGTGGACACGCATGTGCAGAGCTGATGGTGCTTGTAGTCTTTTTAGTGCTGGGAATATCAGTGGCTGCTTTTTATTACCAAGTACTGCAAGCAGGATCCAATGTCAAGGGTATAAAAGGAGCCATCATTTCTCTTGCTCCCTCCATTGTGCTGTCGCTCACAGCATGGTTCATCAGGAAGAAGATTATCAGTCGAGGAAAAGATAACAAACTCTCAAGGATGGAGACGGTGACAGATCATAGAAATCATGATGAGAGAATGGAAGAGGGCAGAGAAGAACAAAGAAACTTGCTGCAGAGTGAAACCGAGAGTGATGGTGCGGAGTTGGTGTAAGTCTTCACACGGACAAATAAAAGCTACACAGACGTACATTTAATTTACCGTTTACCTCATCACTGCAATACCAATACTTATTGTTATGCAAAATAAGTAGGTGCTGCTATTACTCACATAACACACAACTTGTAAACTACAACCTACATACGTATCAGAGAACGCGATAGCGTTCTCTATTTAGGGATGGCCAAGGAAATTTCGAATTTACCATAGGATACACTAGCAGGAAAACAGCTAAAGAAGCTACAAAGGCCCAAACCAAGCATGCAGACAGAATGACACTGCCTAGCAGTTCACAAAAACACTCTTAAACGTACCTGAGAGTACGCGGGAGTCGAGAGACAAGTCGCTGTAAAATTCCGATTTCGTCATCTTCTTTCTTCTTCTTCTTCTTCTTCTTCTTCTTCTTTCTCATAGTCAAGCATAGCTCACCAACGGAAGGAGTCCTTGAGCTCATTTAAGCACAGAACAACACCGCTTTCTCCGCAGTAGAGTCTTTGAGCCCTTTTGTCTGCGAACTGGCAAGAACAGCAGTTTTGGCTAGCTACCATTCGACGAAATTGTACTGTAGCACGACGCCATTTTGAGGCAGCCAGAGGTCACGCGTTCCGCCAATTGCGCATGCGCATTTCACATGCAAGCGCATGTTGTGTTCTTTTTGCTTGTGACAGCTGCGTTTGAGACACTTACTGAATCCTTGTCAATCCGTCATCTGGTGGCTCACTACGGCTGAGAGGAATTTCTACCAACCTGTTCTTGTCAAGATCTATCGTGGCTGTGCCATCATGGGGGCGTGGCTTTGTTTTTCATGACGTAGCTACAGTGTAGAACAAGACTTTGTACTTGTACCAATACTGACCAGAACTGTGAGTGAGGCTGGAGTTATAAGCTATTATATGGAGCCATTGCATGTACGTGACCTATAATTATTATGACTGCCATCAAGCTCTCTGATCTGATGAAGGGTGAATGCCCACCACCTCCCAAAGACTTGTAGCTAGCTAGCTGATGACAAGAGCAACATGCGTAGAACAATATTATTAATGGAAGCAACAAAGCCTGCTCAATGCCCAGCAGAAGGTCCACATCCATCACTGCCATCATGAGAGACTGTCATAGCTTTCCTTTGCTGACATGGTGATTAGGTACATGTTAGCAACACCTATAAGCTACGCATTTCATGCGCTCAAAAAAGTGCACAAACTAGGGGCAAAAAATTTTTCCACAAAAATTCAGGGGGATTTAGTGATGGCCTGTCACATTCCATGCACCTCATGAAAAACCTAAGAAACAAGAGGAAATGCCATTAACCAGCCTCAGTCCCATCCCATCCCTAAATTCTACTTTTTTTTATAAATGGGATGGGACTGAGGCTGGTTAATGGCATTTCCTCTTGTTTCTTAGGTTTTTCATGAGGTGCATGGAATGTGACAGGCCATCACTAAATCCCCCTGAATTTTTGTGGAAAATGTTATTTGTGCCAAGTCATTTTTCATTTATTCTGCACAAATTTACTTACATATTATGTACACACATCAGTGCACGTATTGCTGTCTTTGTTTCACTAGTAATATGAGCTGTGGTGTCTGTAGTGCCTCATTTGTGGCCAAATTTCCAACTTCCTCACAAGCACTGTTGATTACCAGTCGCTAAATACATTGCAGATGAACACAAGTGCCAGGATAATGCAGTGGTGGGCAGAAGTGTAACTATGGCCAACATTAGGAGTGTGTCTCTGTCATTGCTTTGTAAATAATATTGTGGTCTCTCGATAATACGACCAGCCTTGAAAAATCCACTTCCCTTTTCAGAGACAAGTTGTTGCATAATTTTTGCTGGAAGGTATGCCCACCGGTACCCCACTACCTCAAACAGGAAAGCACTGGAATACAAATGATAGCTGGCTATTGTGCACCACTTCCAATGATTTCGCTGTTGTTGTATACCACTGCATAATCATGCAGCGGTGTACTGGTGGATGACATGAACTGCACATGCATGTGCCGTGCTTAAGCAGTGTCGAGTGTACAGATTTCTCGGAAGCAGCTGTGATTGGCACGTCCCGAAGATGGTCTGAGTGCTCCACATCACTCAAGGACTCCTGCTGTGTCTTGTCTCGTACAACACATTTTGCACGTGCAGTAGGTGGGCCTATTTATTAAAAAACGCCCACCCCCTTTTGAGTAGCCCTAAAGTTCATCGCCCATGGGGGTATTATCGGGAGATTACAGTACACTTGAAACGAACAAACAATGCATGTGTCTATTGAATTGGATGCTGTGCAAACAGGCTGCATCAGCATGCAAGTGCCCAAGACCTATGCCTCACAAACACTTTTAGAGACAGTCCCGCTCTTCCTACGTATTCATCATACCAGTAGTTCAAGTAATAAATTAATAATAAGGTCCAATGCCACATGTTGGAGCACATATATTTATATTTCTGTGCAATATGGAGCCATTTTGGTATAGTGGTAGATTTAGGGTAAGGGGGGTGCAAATGCACCCCGGCTAATTAACTTATGTCTATTGCACAGCAGTTTTGGATTTGTTCCGATCATCATTTTTAGTCTCCAGCGCTAGACAAGTCACCTTGAACTTCAAAACTCAGGTCAGACGTGTGTCATGAATGCATTCACGTGACCGGTAGTGGGTGTGGCAACACAAAATTTTCCGGGCACACTTTGCACGCCAGTGGCTGAACCCTCCTCCCTTTTCTAAATTTCTAAATCCGCCACTGCTCACCTCTCAGCACATGACTCTGCAGCTTCTTATAATAACATAAATGGAAACACTATCACATCTAGTGAACAGCACAAAGAGCGATACACAGACCCCATATATAGTTTGTTTGCAAGCTAATGTGTATAAGTGTTGTAATCAAGTTCTAGACATGAGTGATCATGACAACACAGCATCCATTTCATACCCTTCAAATCCCTTGTACTATGAAACATGAAGTAGTGTAACTACCTACCTGGCAAACCATAATGTTTGAAAAGCAACATCACTTTCAATATGAACTCAGACGTAATTGATCAGTACAAAAAGAAATTAGTCACCTACGTATATCCATAACTGGACTGATTTTTGCAACTGTTACAAATGTAGTCAGACATATTTGCACATGAACTGCTATTGAGTATTAATGCTACACAGCAAAAGCAAAAACAGAAGGGTTGCTTTATAGGGATTTATCTCAGTTGCAACTTCATTACCAAAAAATGTGCATACAAGCACAATTACATTGCTCGATCACTATTCCAATTTCAGACGTGCAGACGGGTAAACAATTACGCAAAGTCGTGTAACTACAATTGAGGGATTACATAAATGTTAGAAGTGAAGCTGCAAGTGTGTCATTTCTACGGCTCGTGCAGATTAATATAGGAATGTCACAAGTGCAGCTGTACTTCGCATAATCTCTTGGGTATAGCTACCTGCACTACATGAATTGTAGCCTCGTTCCCAGGACGTCTGCCGCTTCGTTTTTAGTCGCATACGTGACCTTTGAACCCCCGTCAGATAAGCTGGCAGAAGGCCTGGTACCACTCCTACGTCATTTAAAAGCAAAGTGGACACGGTTATGACGTAGGTGGACATGGTTTCATGTAAAATGGCTACGCGCCAGAAGTTCACGGGCTCACGGCAGGTTTCCTAGCGAGTTATTGTTAGCTTTTATGCTACCGTGGTGGACCGCTGGAGGCGTCAGGTATGGAACTCCTTGTTGTATGGTTGTAGTAGCCTAGGTAACTACAATAGCTTACCTCTACAGTAGCTTACCAAGTGCTTGGTACGCCTGAGTAGTCAAACGTCAGTGCATGCTCTAGCGCTGAGTTGGCATCAAGTTGCTGTCTTCGTGGTATCTGGAAGAGCATATGTATAGTCGAGTTGCTTCATAACCGTGTCAACCTGCTTGTAAATGACGTAGGAGTGGTACCAGGCCTTCTGCCAGCTTATCTGACGGGGGTTCAAAGGTCACGTATGCGACTAAAAACGAAGCGGCAGACGGCCTGGAAATGAGGCTACATGAATTATACAATGAGACCTATGTATACGGAAGCTTTTTTTGATAGCATAATCCTTGGCAAATTTATCTGCTGTCTCGCTCGAGAAAAGCGGTAAATACGGCTTTTTGGTGAACTGAACTGCTTGTTTTTGCGCAGCTATACAGCGTATCGGTAAAAGCTTCCGTCATGCCCTGCACCTTGTGACAGTGCACCCCCACCTCCATAATCAAATTGCTCACGCTGTTCGTACCAGAGATTTTTGGTTAGCGAGCTTAAGTATACATTTCCCAATACATTTCACACGGCGCGTGCACGAGTATCCCGTAACCTTAATCTAGCATTCCTACTCCTCCCAGTTACCAGAACCAAGAAATTTCATACCTCAACAGGCCTAATGGGTATCAGTTTCAGAGATCTATGCTGCTAATAGCATCAAAATTAATTTAAAGTAGGCTGCACTTGTGTGCTCATTCCTTGATCACCACAGTGGAGGAGGCACTGAGATGCAACTGAGGTGACCAGATATACAGTCACAGTCATGGCAAGGAAGGGTTCTGGTAGTTTGGTTGTATTTTGCTACCTGATTGTAGCACTAGGCAGTGCTGCTTTGTGTCAAGAGGGCTACAGTAACTACAGCCCCCAGAAATGTTCTGATGATGACAAGATTGACCTGCTGTACCAGAAACTGGAAAGAGCGCTCATCAACAACTCCAGAGCACTACTTCAGATGAAACAAATCTTCTTCCCCGTAGTTAGCACTCACATCCAGGAAGTACAGATCCTTCATTTGCATGTGTGTGTGAGAGTTATGGGTCAATTTGAGAGTTTTTGGTCTATTACTAACATTTCAACTGATAATGACCCCAGGATCCGTTGTTGGGACTTCAAGTGGAGTGCCTCAGCAGTTTTAAGCATGATATCAATTGACCAACTCATGGCATTTGATTTTATCTCTGTGGACATGATTTATTCTGCAATTGAAAAGTCCACGACACACAAAACAGTCAATGTCACCATCAGTACCGGTTTGCTTCCGTGTATGCCTTCTGAGAGTGATCTACAAGAAGCATTGTTGCAGCTACTGAGCTGGGTAAGTCATCACGTAAGATAACATTTCATATCCTCCCTTGATGAATCCACTGCCTATATATAAAGGAAACCACATTATGCATCCTTTCTGCAAGTATAAGCAAGAACATGGGGCAACTGGAAATGTGGGAACGGAAACTGGAAAACACGGAAATGCAGGAACGGAAATGGAAACAAGTTACTACAAGCGCTCGAGCCCGGCGCTGCTCAGCAAGTCTGAATTAGAGTCCAATGCCAAGGGATCTCCAGTGCTGGAGAGAGATTTGTGTGGGCTTTCATTTGGGAACACGTCATTGCAACAATAAGTCAACTACATTGAGGGGGGGCTACGTATCCCGCACGGCAACAAGGACCACGAGAGGCTTCAGTGAGGCTTTGCCAGAGAGTTTGAGTCCAGGCAGTAGCTGTTAACAATGGCCATCTATCCTGCTGTGACTGCATGGTGTGTTAGATCAGTTTACAGCGTATCTATGACGCCATGGGTCTGCTTCATCTGTCACTAGGGCTGAGCGATATTATCGATAATTTATTATTGTCATAAATCCTACTTATTGCGATGCGATAGTAATTTCCACTCAATTGCGATAACGCGTGTCGAGCGTTTTAGGCACGGCAGCGCACACCGCTCAGGCTAGTACCGCACTCTTAATACTGTGAAGCCTTATTACTGAGGACACGCTACAGTGTTTTGGTTTGCATATACTTACCAGGACTGAATACTTAATCAATGAATTTAAATACTTGTCCACTCAAATTTTGCTGTTATTTATTACTAAACTATCGTGATATTTTATCAATCGTGAAATGATATTTCAATATCGCTTAGCCCTATCTGTCACTGACCTAGTTTTGTGTTATATGTTATAGCATGTTGCTGCTTACTGTTGGATGGGGGAGACCAATAGTGGTGACTCACGACACGAGTGCTACTGCAGGTATCCTCAGAACGAAGGCGGCATAAGCTTTTTATTCGTACCCTTTGAACGGCCATCAATGGCGGACTCAGCATTGCCCAAACAACTGCCCACAGCAACGCTCAACACATTAGTATGCCTCTACTACGAGTTAGAGAGTACTTGTCATTTCCGTTCCCATGTTTCCATGTTTTCCAGTTTCCGTTCCCGTTCCCATTTCCGTTCTCGCATTTCTCTGTGTTTTCCAGTTGCCCAAGAACATGTGGTACTGCTTGCAAATATCAGACACCCCATGCAGGCATGTCTGCATGGATGCCTATACGTATGCCTGGAGACACACGTGCTGAAACTGCTCAAGGAAAGCAAAATTGTAGCATGCATGTGGTGTTGCAAATTACCAACCGAGAGAATGGTAGTCTGATATTATTTTTCTATACCCTGCTATTATATAGAGTTTTCTGGTTGGATCTACGTATGTATAGTGTAGCTAATGTGCACTCAAAACCTGGGAAGTGACGGACCTACACTGCAAGCATTTTCAATACATATTGGTGCTGAAGTTGTGGGCCAATGAGGGCTGTTCTAAACCAACATACAACAATGTACATGTAGCAGGTAAGCCAGACCGCTGCTCCCTGGTGTAAAAAGTTGCTACTCCAAGAAACATTAGAGGGAAAGTTACACAAACTTTGTTACTAGCTACGTATATACCTAAGCTCCATTTAACTGATTCACCAAAATATCAACCAGTTCATCTTTATGCACGTGTAACTCATGAATTGTCACATGAAACTGCTCTACTAGCCTAATGTCAAAGTATCATGAACTCATGCCAAACTAAGTACATATTTGACTATAATCTCTGTCACACACAGGCCAAAGCATATGCCAGGTCACACGGAAGACCAGACACGTGGGAAGAGAGGGACAGAGGATACTTATCTCTGTGGTACAACTACTGGGCTTCTGACTATATAAACTATGATCCTGTCAAAACCTTCTACGGACGGCCTGAATACATTCGAATATCACTAATATTGACATACATTTCCCTCAATATCTTCATAACATTGATATTCATGGTAAGCAGAAACAAATGTGAAGGTAAACTTACTCGAGTGCAAACAACTGTTCCCAAGACAAAGCAAATATATTTACAAGCAGTAGCTGTTGGAATGGCAGTTGCTAATTGTGTATACGTTATTTTATTCCTGGCAGTTCTAGCATCAGATTACCCCACAGTATGGGCAACCATGAAAGGATCTCAGACTTCTCGTAACCCTTCCATTCCTACTGATACGACACTCTACAAGGACGAGAAGACCACTTTCATAGTGAAATGTACAATCCTGCCAGTTACAGCAATCATTGACCTCCTCTTGGCTGTGAAGGCTTCTCATAGCTCCCACTATCCTCTTTCATCCAAGGCGGTAAAGTTGTTTGGTAGCTGCTGTTGTTGCTGTTCACAGAGAATGAAATCCAAAACTCTCCATAAAACCTTCCAAACTCTGTTCTGGTGGAATGTCATGCTGTTCATACAAATATGTGCGGGCCAAGTTGCTCTTCCTGTTTTCATCCTGTTTATCATAGCCCCAGGTCAAACTATTGCAGTGGTGGGCGTGATAGCTCTGGCACATGTATTAATTGTGGTTGCATTGGTTTATGTAGCTCAAATTGTGTGCCATCATTACTCACAGAAAATGTACGGACTTGCATGTGCAGAGCTGATGGTGGTTGCAGTCTCTTTAGTGTTGATAGCATCGGTGGTTTCATCCTATTTCAAATTACTGCAAGCAGGATCCAATATCAAGGGTATAAAAGGAGCCTTCATTTCTGTTGCTCCGTCCATTGTGTTGTCGCTCACAGCATGGTTCATCAGGAAGAAGATTACCAGTCGAAAAAAAGATAACAAACTCTCAAGGATGAAGACGGCGACAGATCATGGAGGTCATGATGAGAGAATGGAAGAAGGCAGAGAAGAACAAAGAAATCTGCTGCAGAGCGAACCTGAGAGTGATGGTGCGGAGTTGGTTTAAGCTTTCTAGAAGGTACTGTACAACACCATATGTAGTACCAATATGTATGCATACATACGTTTGAAATTAGTTCTGCTGTTATTCATAATAATGTCCCCATTATCCATGGGTTGTAAACCACCTCATATACTACAAGTCACTGCATGGGCTTTGAAATTCACTCAAACTTATTACATATGCATATATACGTACCTCAATGCATTGTATATTGCTGTCATTGTTTCACTAGTAATAAGAGCTGTGGTTTTTGTAGTGCCTCATTTGTGAGAGGCAAAAGCATACTGTTGAAGACGAGTCACTAATGAAAGTGTTTCAAATCTTTAAGAACTTCACTGAACACAAGCAACTGCTCTTCAAAATCATATAGAAATTTACGAGGACATGCACCTTGAGGGTAATTGTCAGTGACTACTTTGTTGCAGTGCCTTGTGACCAAATGCTAAACACCATTTCTGTCAATGCCATTAACAGATAGTATTTCATGTCCTGATAAGCTAGTCCAGCAGTCAGCACGAGCACTCCAGCCGTCACCAGGCCACCAGTCCTTACACCTTTGGCATACAAATATTCATTGTTGAGAGACATCATGACATGGAGAAAACGTACATCTGCTGTGGCCTGAGTTGCTTGTCATCTCTATCTAATCAAAATACAGTGTAGCTCATCGGTTAAGCTTGACTACTGGAAAGCAGGATTGCCACCTTGTCCACGGTAAGCGTGCCAGCCACCATCCCTATAGCTTCTTGTCAGTGGTATCTTCACAACCTTTGTAACATCGCCATATATCTCTGACTGTACTAATGAAATTCATTTCATAGAGCAATCTATACTAGGATACACCCTTGAATTAGCTGTAATCATAGCTAGATGGTGTCTCCTTTGTATATGTTTGTATAAGTACGGTTGGTAAATGATGGTGTATGATATATGGGGTATACATATAGTTCACGCATGCACAAATGGTAGATACTAGGCCACTTTTCCGGGGAACGAGGCTAGATCCGTACATGATTAAGGGGGAAAAAGAAAATTTCCCATTGCATAATAATACAAGTGTAAAAAACATTAAAAATGTATGGAGATGTAGGGATAACAGAACAGCAAAAAGTATGAAAACAAGCAGGGATGATGGCATAAAACAGTTCAGTATACAACACCATCTTACATATCTTTCCACATAATACATGTATGATGAGAAAAGTATGTAGGGTGTTGTATACTGAACTGTTTTATGCCATCATCCCTGCTTGTTTTCATACTTTTTGCTGTTCTGTTATCCCTACATCTCCATACATTTTTAATGTTTTTTACACTTGTTTACCTCATTTTTATAGCAGCATACTTGATAGCATTCACTCCGCACACAGTACACAATTTTGAGTTCAAAGTTCAAAGTTGCTCTACGCATGCGCACATATGAAGAAAATGGCGTCGCACATGAAGCCATAGTTATCGAGTGGGCGGTTTCAAGCGCCTCGTGAGACTTCAAAGTAGCCAAAAAGCGATGGGGTCGTGCACTGCTCAGTGTAAAATGCTGCTGTTTTGTGCAAACACCGTCATGAGGGAGTCAGCCAAATTTGAACTAGCCCGTCTGAAGAAGACGAAGAAGAAGAAGAAGAAGAAAACCGATTTTGGCGGTTTGGCGACTATTTGGCGCAGTACTTTCGCGACGGTTATTCACGACACTGGGAGTCTTCTGGGCCAGGAAAACACTCGAAGACGAATAGTAAGTTGTCATAAAGGCTTATTTGCCGCCCGTTTTTGAGATTTGGGAAGATTTTTTTGTATTAGCTTCAATTGCGTGTCCGTTGTATCCCTACATATAGAGTCTACCGACTCTATGATAAAGAACAAACATTAACAGTCATGAATCATATTTAGAAAGGGTGATTCCAGACATGAACAGACCAAAAAAGGGCAAGTGGATAAGCTACTATAGCATCCTCCTGAATATAAACTGGAGGTTGTGTATACCTACGTACGTACATAAGAATGGGAACTACGTACGTAGCATTACTCTCACTATAAAGACATGTGAATTTGATCAGCATAGATAGTACAATTATTCTATCTATAACTGAGTCAATTCCTGCAACAGTAAGTTGCACATAGAACTGTCGTGGACTGCAGTTGCAGCCATGGAAAGGAAGGTTTCTGGTGGTTTGGTTGTGTTATGCTACCTGATTGTAGCACTAGGTAGTGCTTTGTGTCAAGAAGACTATAGCCCCCAGGAATGTCCTGATGACGATAAGATTGACCTGCTCTACCAGAAACTGGAAAGAGCGCTCATCAACAACTCCAGAGCACTTCTTCAGATAAAACGAAAGTTCTTCCCAGCTAGCACTCACATTGATGAAGTACAGATCCTTCATTTGCATGTTTGCGTGAGAGTTATGGATCAATTCAAGAGTTCTGGGTCCACGGTCAACATTTCAAATGAAACTGATTCCAGTATCCATTGCTGGAACTTCAAGTGGAGTGCCTCAGCAGTGTTAAGCATGCTATCAATTGACCAACTCATGGCATTCGATTTTCTATATGTGGACATAATTTACTCGGCAATTCAATGGTCCATGATAGACAAAAGAGTCAGTATCACACTCAGCACTGACTTGCACCCGTGTTTATCTTCAGGAAGTGACCTACAAGAAGCAGTCGGGCAGCTACTAAGCTGGGTAAGTCATCACGTAAGATAATATCATCCCTTGACGACTCCACTGCATTAATGTATGCCTATAAAGAAAGTCACATTGCAAACGCAACCTGTCTGCATCAGTGGAAGGTCTGTCAGGGTTTATTCCCATTTGGTCAATTCCCATTTCGTCAATTCCCACTTCGTCAATTTCACTTCGTCAATTCCCACTTTGTCAACTTCTCACTTTGTCAATTCCCACTTCGTCAACATTGACCAAGTGGGAATTGACAAAGTGAGAAATTGACAAAGTGGGAATTGACGAATTGGGAATTGATGAATTTGGAATACTTATCAAAACTGAGGTATGCAGTGCATAGTAGCAACACCAACATGGGTTGTGAGACTTATTTCTCCATCAGTGTATATGCTAGCTTTCTTGAGTCAATTTAGCATTCATTGACAACTATACATCTCTTTCGTCTGGGTGTCATGTGATCCTGCTTCAAGCTGGACTGCTGTGAGTTCCGTACGTAGGTGCTTGCTCTTCTTTGATGGTATCCACCAGTTGGTAGCTAGCTGTTGGGATGCCGCCGAGTAATGATTGAATTAAACTTGCTGGGCCATCCCTCCAAGTGATTGCTTGTTCTGCTCCCATCAAGCTCAAAGACACTCCACATTGCAGGAGAAACTGCCCACCATCTAGCCAGCTAGGTGTTTTCAACACAGCTGAGAAGATCATCCAACTGAGGGAGTGCACTGGGCATTTTTTGCTTGAGCTCAGAGTGCATGTAGTAGATTGAGATCTCCCACTCTGCTAGCTCACTGAAATTGCTCACCCACTTCCTGAGGGTTCATACTTGAACTTCAGTCAATGCAAATGCCTGGTAATTGAGCCCTGAGTCTCACAACCCATGTTTGCCATACTATGCACCCTTGCTATGCAGTATTTAGTATAGATTCCCACTTTGTCAATTCCCACTTTGTCAATTTCTCACTTTGTCAATTCCCACTTGGTCAATGTTGACGAAGTGGGAATTGACAAAGTGAGAAGTTGACGAAGTGGGAATTGACGAAGTGAAATTGACGAAGTGGGAATTGACGAAATGGGAATTGACGAAATGGGAAGACACCGTCTATAATCAGGACACCATTGGGGGACAATATGAATTCAGGAGTTTTGTCATTTGTAGAGAAGTTGTCATCTTTTGGGAGGTAATAGAACTATAGGGAAACCAGTCTCAACATTATCAGTTGGGGGCATGAGCATGTGGTTGCAAATATCAGACACCCCAGGTATGTCTAGATGCCTTTGCCGGGAGACATAAGTGCTGAATCTGAATGCTCAAGGAAGGCATCAAAATTGTAGCACATGATGCAAATTAGCAACCCAGAGACTATTAATTCTGGTTTCATCTTCTATCCTAGTTGCACATCACTAGTCTGCATGGTTGGAACTATTGTACGTATATAAGTGTTCAATGTGCACTCACAAGCTGTGGACTTGTGGGCATGTGAAGGGCTATCCAAAAACATATAACAACTTGCACTCTCAACTTTGTATGGTGTAGTCTAGCACATTTTTGCACCTTTGAGCAGCAGTCTGGCATCATATTGCTACACTTGCATATGTTACTGCACACTTCACAGCTTAACTGATTCACCCTAAAGACCACCAGTTGATCAGTACGTGCAATTCGTGAATTGACATACGAGACTGCTCTATATACAAACTTCAGCAAATCATAAATTTTAACACAGGCCAAACTACATACACATTTAATCAAATTTGTGCTCTGCCATACACAGGCCAAAGCATATGCCAGGGCGCACGGAAGACCAGACACATGGGAGGAGAGGGACAGAGGATACGTATCTCTGTGGTACAACTACTGGGCTTCTGACTATATAAACTATCATCCTGACAAATTTTACATCAACAGAAGACTTGAACAGACCCGAGTATTACTAATCACACTATATACTTCCCTCAATATCTTCATAACACTGATATTCATGGTAGTCGGAAACAAACATAAACGTAAACTTACTCGAATGCAAACAATTGCCCCCAAAACGAACCAAATATACTTGCAAGCTATAGCTGTTGGAATGGCATTGGCTAATTCTGTATACATTATTACATTCCTGGCAGTTCTCACATCAGGTTTGCCAGCAGTATGGGCAACCATGAAAGTATCTGAGTCTTCTCGTAATCCTCCCATACCTACTGATACGACACTCTATGAGGACGAGAATATCACTTTTATAGTGAAATACACAATCCTGCCAGTTACAGCACTGATTGACCTCCTCTTGGCTGTGAAGGCTTCTCACAGCTCCCACTTCCCTCTTTCATCCAAGGCTGTAAAGTTGTTCGGTTGCTGCTGCTGTTGTTGCTCATAGAGAATGAAATCCAAAACTCTCCAAAAGACCTTCCAAACTCTGCTCCGGTGGAATGCCATGCTCTTCATACAAATATATGTGGGACAAGTTGCTCTTCCTGTTTTCATCCTCTTCATCATAGCCCCAGGTGAAACTGTTGCAAATTTGGGCTGGATAGCTGCAGCACATATATTCGGTGCGGTTGCATTGGTTTACGTGGTTCAAATTGTGTGCTATCACTGTTCACGGAAGAATTGTGGACATGCATGTGCAGAGCTGATGGTGCTTGTAGTCTTTTTAGCGCTGGGAATATCAGTGGCTGCATTTTACTTCAAAGTACTGAAAGCTGGATCCAACTACAAGGGTATAAAAGGAGCCATCATTTCTCTTGCTCCCTCCATTGTGCTGTCACTCACAGCATGGTTCATCAGGAAGAAGATTATCAGTCGAGGAAAAGATAACAAACTCTCAAGGATGGAGACGGTGACAGATCATGGAGGTCATGACGAGAGAATGGAAGAAGGCAGAGTGTTTGCTGAAGAACAAAGAAATCTGCTGCATGAAACCGAGAGTGATGGCTCTGAATTGGCTTAAGTCTTCACAGGTTCACAGTTGGTCATTACCATTACCTACTAAACGAAAAAAAACGCCGCAATACCAATATGTAGTTTGAAATATGTGCTGTTATTGGTATTGCACATTCATGGCTTTTACCACTACTCATATCAGTAAGCTTTACATACTGCATGCACTGACTTGTTCACAATTCTTCAATGCATGCAGGTATTGCTGTCTTTACTTCACTAGCATAATAAAGCCGTGTTTTTTGTAGTGCCTCATTTGTGGCAAAATTTCTCACATCTCCACAAGCACTTGATTGATTGACAGCGGTCTGTGATTTAATTGTGCTACCCTTGAATGGTTTACCACTATGGTGGTTAACAAGGGCAGAGCTAGTCTCGTACCCAGGCCCCACCGGCCCACGAAAGAAAGGGGTGGGGCCTGGGTACGAGGCTATCTTATCAGCAATACCTTGTCATCACTCACACATAGATCAACTGTCCTCTCAATATTAATCAGTGTTTGTTCAACAAATACAACTCGCTCACACTCACCCCAAACGGTAGATACTAAGCCACTTTTCCTGGGAACGAGGCTAGATCCGTACATGATTAAGAAAAAGTTTCCCATTGCATAATATTATATCAGAACAAACATAAATCATATTTACGTAGAAAGGGTGATTCCAGACATGAACAGACCAAAACAGGGCAAGTGGTTAAGTATCTTCATGAATATAAACTGAAGGTTGTTTACATTTCTGCAGGGGAACTACGTACGTAGGGGCGTAAAGGGTTAAGGGGGAAAAAGAAAGTTTCCCATTAACGCAATTTGCATGTCATAAAAGAACAAACATAAATCACATTTAGAAAGGGTGATTCCAGACATAAACAGACCAAAAAAGGGCAAGTGGATAAGCTACTATAGTCCTAAAAACAAACTGAAGGTTGTGTACCTATGAACATTTACTTATCTGCAGGGGAACATAGGGAAAGTATACATAACATCATTTCACTATCAATTTAGAAGTGAATTTGAGACAGTATAACTGAGTTGGTTCTTGCAACTGTAACTAGAACATAGAACTGTCGTGGACTAGTCACAGCCATGGAAAGGAAGGTTTCTAGTCGTCTAGTTGTGTTTTGCTACCTGATTGTAGCACTAGGCAGTGCTGCTTTGTGCCAGGAGGGTTTCAGTAACTACAGCCCCCAGGAATGTTCTGATGACAATAAGATCGACCTGCTCTACCAGAAACTGGAAAGAGCGCTCATCAACAACTCCAGAACACTTCTTCAGATGAAACGAAAGTTCTTCCCAGCATTTGACAATCACATCCAGGAAGTACAGGTCCTTCAATTGGATGTGTGTGTGAGAGTTGTGGGTCAATTCAAGAGTTCTGGGTCTACTACCACCAACAGTTCAAACGATAATGCCCCGAGTATCCATTGTTGGAACTTCAAGTGGAGTGCCTCGGCAGTATTAAGCTTGTTATCAATTGACCAGCTCATGGTATTTGATTTTTTCTATGTGGACATGATTTATTCTAATATTCAGATGTCCATGGCACACAAAACAGTCAGTATCATACTCAGCACTGATTTGCATCCATGTGTACCTTCTGAGGGTGACCTACAAGACGCTCTGGTGCAGCTACTGAGTTGGGTAAGTCATCCTCCCGTGATGAATCCACTGCCAAAAGGAAAATCACATTGAGCATCCTTTCTGCAAGTATAAGCACGAACATGAGCTTGCAAATAAATACCAGACACCTATGCTCAGGCATGTCTGCTAGGATGCCTATATGTATGCCTGGAGACACACGTGCTGAAACTGCTCAAGGAAAGCAAAATTATAGCATGTGGTGTGGCACACTTACCAACCCATGCAGAGAATGGTAGTCCGATATCTTTTTTCTATATCCTACTATTTCATCTGGAGTTGCTGGTTGGATGCACATATGTATAGTGTCGAATTGTTAAACTAGCTAGTTAATGTGCACTCAAAACCTGGGAAGTGACAGATTTTCACTGCAAACATTTTTCAATGCATATTATAAGGTTCTGAAGTTGTGGGCCAATGAAGGGCTGTTCTAAACTAAGATACAGTAATGTACTATAGCAGGTAAGATATATGATATCAGACCACTGCCCCCTGGTACAAAAAGTTGCTACTCCAAGAAACGTTATAGTGCAGGTTTCACAAACTTTGTTACTGCACACTTCTCCATTCAACTGATTCACCCAAACATCCATGCATCAGTCCATCATTAATCATATGCAATGAAATTGGTCAACTAGAACATGACGACCTAATGTCCAAGTATATATTAACTTTAAGAACACAGGTCAAACTAAGTACATGTACGTACACATTTTACTGTAATCTCTCTCTACCATCCACATGCAGGCCAAAGCATATGCCAGGTCACACGGAAGACCAGACATGTGGGAGGAGAGGGACAGAGGATACTTATCTCTGTGGTACAACTACTGGGCTTCTGACTATATAAACTATGATCATGTCAAAACCTTCTATGGACGGCCTGAATACATCCGAATAACACTAATATTGACATATATTTCCCTCAATATCTTCATAACAATGATATTCATGGTAGGCAGAAACAAATGTGAAGGCAAACTTACTCGAGTGCAAACAATTGTTCCCAAGACAAAGCAAATATACTTGCAGGCTGTAGCTGTTGGAGTGACATTTGCTAATTCTGTATACATCATTGTATTCGTGGCAGTTCTCACATCAGATTACCCCACAGTATGGGCAACTATGAAAGGATCTCTGACTTCTCCTAATCCTTCCATTCCTACTGGTACGACACTCTACAAGGATGAGAAGATCACTTTCATAGTGAAATACACAATCCTGCCGGTTACAGCACTCATTGACCTCCTCTTGGCTGTGAAGGCTTCTCACAGCTCCCACTTCCCTCTTTCATCCAAGGCTGTAAAGTTGTTCGGTTGCTGCTGCTGTTGTTGTTCACAGAGAATGAAATCCAAAACTCTCCAAAAAACCTTCCAGACCCTGCTCCGGTGGAATGCCATGCTGTTCATACAAATACATGTGGGCCAAGTTGCTCTTCCTGTTATCATCCTCTTCATCATAGCCCCAGGTGACACTGTTGCAGCGGCGGGCATGATAGCTCTGGCTCACATATTCATTGTGGTTGCATTTGTTTATGTAGTTCAAATTGTGTGCTATCATTGTTCCCAGAAAAGGTGCGGACTTGCATGTGCAGAGCTGATGGCGGTTGCAGTCTCTTTAGTGTTGGTGGCATTAGTGGTTTCATCCTATTTCAAAGTACTGCAAGCAGGATCCAATGTCAAGGGAATAGAAGGAGCCATCATTTCTCTTGCTCCCTCCATTGTGCTGTCACTCACAGCATGGTTCATCAGGAAGAAGATCATCAGTCGAGGAAAAGATAACAAACTCTCAAGGATGGAGATGGTGACAGATCATGGAAATCATGATGAGGGAATGGAAGAAGGCAGAGCGCTTGTTGAAGAACAAAGAAATCTGCTGCAGAGCGAAACCGAGAGTGATGGTTCTGAGTCGGTGTAAGTCCTCGTACAGTCACACAGAATGTACACAGTTGTATACTACCATTACCCAACACTAGTGCACTGCAACTTAAATAGACACTAACTATTGTGATGCATATCCTTTCTGCATGGCTTTTAAACTACCACTTACACCAAGTCACTGATCAGTCTTTGTGATATTGCACAAACATGTTCACAGACCTCAATGCATGCATCGCTGTTTTATTTCAAGAACTGTTACAGTAGTCTTGTAGTGCCTCAATTTGTTGACAAAATTTCCCACAAGCACTGTTGAAATAAAACAACTCAAGATAATGGCCACTCAGATCTTCAAGCACGAGCAGCTAATCTGCAAAGAGAAAGTCAACTATATGCTTTGGGAATAAATTGAGGAACGGTGGTTGTGTAACCATTGCATTGCAAACCAGTGAACTCCATACTCAGGGCATGGCTCAAGTGTTATCTAAGAGCATATAACTATCTCATATGGTTGTGTAACCATTGCATTGCAAACCAGTAACTCCATACTCAGGGCATGGCTCAAGTGTTATCTAAGAGCATATAACTATCTCGCTATAACATCAACTGCAAATATCGTGTTACCATGGCAATGTCTCCTCCCACAGTAAATATGGCATAAACATGGAACGTCCTCAATAACATCAACAGCAAATACCATGTGTTACCATGGCAACATCTGCATGAACATAGCACAGACTTGGGACGTCCTTAACGACAATTCATGAAATACCCCTCCCACAAAGCAGCCACATATATCATCATTCAATGATGTGCGGTCACAATTGGAGGGAATATTAGTGTTGCTTTGGGGCCATTAAGGTTATGGGATCCCCGCGCGGTGGGCGTGGCCAGACAATTTGTTCAACCCCATTTTTCTCGCACAGAAAGTAAGCTAGCGAAATCAAACTTACTCCACAAAAAGCACGGAGGGTAGTCAACATGCAGACCAAACATCATTCCAGCAGCTCACACTGTAGCCGTCGTACGCTGGTTAAATCAATTCCAGCAAACTATTCACCAAAAATCTCCAGTGCGAAGACCGCCAGCAACTCGATTCTACGGTTGGGAGACACGCCATAGGAAGCTCTAGGGCGGGACGGAAGTGTTTTGTGGCTAGGTTGAACTGTCTTCGAAAGAACGACCCTTGAGTACAAACAACCGCCATCTTGATTCCCGTCTTTGGAATACAGCGTCGAATAACTTCGGAACGGTCATCAGCATTTACAAAAACGCTTCGTCCGGCCCTTTCTATACTGTTCGTGCCTATTTCAACACGGTCTTCCAAGTCCAAGTCGGATCACACAGCTTTGTTTTTGGTGACAAAAAAACTATGAAATAGCGCTTAATTAAGTATACGGTGCGCGTATCCGTGCGCAGGGATCCCGTAACCTTAAAGTGGGAATAATAAACCTAAAGTGCCGTTTCCATACTTACCATAACTGCATGAAAATGTTTTCATAAGTGTGATGTTACTTTCCACACTTACCCCCTAAGTATGGAAAGTAACATCACACTTATGAAAACATTTTCATGCAGTTATCTCAGTCGTAAAAGCTTGCAAAAATCTGTAGCGAGAGAAAAGTGACATATGCATGCTGTTTGAAGAGATGACCAAATAGGGGCAAGTGGATGAGCCTAAACACAAACAAATGGTTGTGTACTTATGCACGCATGTACATTTTGGCAGGGGAACTATAGGTATGGAAAGTAATATCACAATATAAAAGCAAGGTGTTCTTTTTCTTACGCAGTTGCTGTTATCTCAGTCATGAGATGTAGATAAGATTGAAGTGACAATTTGTGTTGTACCACTGACTTTCACTATAAAGTCGGTAAATTTGATCACTACAAATACAAATTCTATAACTGAGTAACAACATAGAATTGTTGTGGACTGCAGTCACAGCCATGGCAAGGAAGGGCTCCGTTGGTTTGGTTGTGTTATGCTACCTGATTGTAGCACTAGGCAGTGCTGCTTTGTGTCAAGGGGGCTACAGTACTACAGCCCCCAGGAATGTTCTGATGACGACGATAAGGTCGACATACTCCACCAGAAACTGGAAAGAGCGCTCATCAACAACTCCAGAGCACTTCTTAAGATGAAACAAAACTTCTTCCCCGTAGTTAGCTCTCATATCCAGGAAGTACAGATCCTTCATTTGCATGTGTGTGTGAGAGTTATGGGTTCTGGATCTATTTCCAATGAAAACGATTCCAGTATCCATTGCTGGAACTTCAAGTGGAGTGCCTCGGCATTGCTAAGCTTGATATCAATTGACCAACTCTTGGTATTTGATTTTCTCTACGTGGACACAATCTATTCAGCAATCCAATTGTCCATGTTACACAAAACAGTCAGTATCACACTCAACATTGATTGTATGTACTCAGAGAGTGAGCTAGAAGAAGCATTGGTGCAGCTACTGAGCTGGGTAAGTCATCATCACTAGTAGGGTAAAGCACATTGTGTCCTTTCAACAAGTGGAGTATGCATGATACAACAACTATGCCTGTGCTAGTAAATACTCGACTTGTGCTAACTTTATTGGATGTATGAGCAGCAGAATCTATTCTCACTTTCAAATCTGTCAGTCAATTAGGGGCATGCATGAGCATATATAATGTCAACATGTGCTTGCAAATATCAGGTATGCATGGGTACCTATGCCACTGAAACAGCTCAATATTAATTACTATTTTAGGAGTTGCAGGTAATCAGCCTGGCTGTAATTGTTAGAAACGTGCACTCAAATCCTGAGCGACCTTGCGAGTATACGTATAACTGTTGAATTGCAGGCACGTGAAGGACTGTCCTAAACCAGATTATGCACGTGAAGGTCTGTCCTAAACTATGCATCAATTACATATGCTATAATCTCTGTCACACACAGGCCAAAGCGTATGCCAGGTCACATGGAAGACCAGACACATGGGAGGAGAGGGACAGAGGATACATATCTCTGTGGTACAACTACTGGGCTTCCGACTATATAAGCTATGATGTTGAGAAATTTGTCATTAGAAGGACAAGAGCATTCCGATTATTACTAATTACAATATACATCTTCCTCAATATCTTCATTACATTGATATTCATGGTAACTGGAACCAAATGTGATTATAAACTTACTCGAATGCAAACAATTGTCCAGCAAACGAAGCAAACGTATTTGCAAGTTGTAGCTGTTGGAATCACATTGGCTAATTTGCTATACATTATTGTATTCGTGGCAGTTCTCGCATCAGATCACCCCACAGTATGGGCAACCATGAAAGGATCTCAGAATTCTCCTAATCCTTCCATTCCTACTGGTACGACACTCTACGAGGATGAGAAGACCACTTTCATAGTGAAATACACAATCCTGCCAGTTACAGCACTCATTGACCTGCTCTTGGCTGTGAAGGTTTCTCCCCATCATCCTCTTTCATCCAAGGCTATAAAGTTGTTCGGCTGCTGCTGTTGTTGCTCTTCACAGAAAATGAAATCCAAATCTCTCAAAAAAACCTTCCAAACCCTGCTCCGGTGGAATGTCATGCTCTTCATACAAATATATGTGGGCCAAGTTGCTCTTCCTGTTTTCATCCTCTTCATCATAGCGCCAGGTCAAACTGTTGCAACAGTGGGCTGGATAGCTCTGGCACACATAGCCATTGCCATTGCATTGGTTTGCTTAGCTCAGATAGTATGCTATCACTGTTCACGGAAGAATTGCGGATATGCATGTGCAGAGCTAATGGTGCTCATGGTATCTTTAGCATTGTTTTCATCAGTGGTTGCATTGTATTCTGCAGTACTGCAAGTTGGGTCCAACCTCATGAGCGTAAAAGGAGCTATCATTTCCCTTGCTCCTTCCATTGTGTTGTCGTTAATAGCATGGTTCATCAGGAAGAAGATTATCAGCCAAGCAAAAGAGAACAAACTCTCAAGGATGGAGACGGTGACAGATCACGGAGGTCATGATGAGGGAATGGAAGAAGGCAGAGAAGAACAAAGAAACTTGCTGCGCAGCGAAACCGAGAGTGATGGTCCTTAAGACCTTGCAAAGCCACATGGAAGGTACACAGCTGCACGTATTATACTGTTACCTACAATTCACCCAACAGCACTACACTATCAATGTATAATTTCATAAATCAAGTTTTGAAATAGGTACTGCCATTATTCATTACGATAGTACGTTTAGCATTACACATTCTTTCTGCACGGCTTTTCATAATACAACTACTTACTGTATCAGTCAGCTTCACATACTGCACTGACTTGTTCACATATAATATACCACAATGATTGTACATATGTTTCACTGCGGATGTGGGAGGTCCACTCAGAAGCCTAGCGTAATCACATGTGCACGCATGCTTGATGCAAATTTGGGCTGGATAGCTGCAGCACATATATTCGGTGCGGTTGCATTGGTTTACGTGGTTCAAATTGTGTGCTATCACTGTTCACGGAAGAATTGTGGACATGCGTGTGCAGAGCTGATGGTGCTTGTAGTCTTTTTAGCGCTGGGAATATCAGTGGCTGCATTTTACTTCAAAGTACTGAAAGCTGGATCCAACTACAAGGGTATAAAAGGAGCCATCATTTCTCTTGCTCCCTCCGTTGTGCTGTCACTCACAGCATGGTTCATCAGGAAGAAGATCATCGGTCGAGGAAAAGATAACAAACTCTCAAGGATGGAGACGGTGACAGATCATGGAGGTCATGATGAGAGAATGGAAGAAGGCAGAGTGTTTGCTGAAGAACAAAGAAATCTGCTGCATGAAACTGAGAGTGATGGTTCTGAATTGGCTTAAGTCTTCACAGGTTCACAGTTGGTCATTAGCTACCATTACCTACTAATCTAAAACGCTGCAATACTAATATGTAGTTTGAAATATGTGCTGTTATTAACTTTAGCATTGCACATTCTTTCTGCATGGCTTTTAACACTACTCATATCAGTAAGCTTTACGTACTGCATGCACTGACTTGTTCACAATTCTTCAATGCATGCAGGATTGGTCTTTACTTCACTAGCATAATAAAGCAGTGTTTTTTGTAGTCTCATTTGTGGCAAAATTTCTCACACCTCCACAAGCACTTGATTGATTGACAGTGGTCTGTGATTCAATTTCTTTCATTGTGCTACCCATGAATGGTTTACCACTATGGTGGTTAACAAGGGCAGAGCTAGTCTCGTACCCAGGCCCCACCGGCCCGCAAAAGAAAGGGGTGGGGCCTGGGTACAAGGCTATCTATCGGCAATACCTTGTCATCACTCACACATAGATCAACTGTCCTCTCAATATTAATCAGTGTTTTGATCAAAAAATACAACTCGCTTCCAAACATGCCCTGCATGCTCCTTGTAATAATTATGATGGTGGACGGAATAATAATACAAGAAAAAGTATTTCAACACTCATCTCAATGGCCCATGCTGTAAACGGCATTGGCAGGCGGTCAGGTATATCTTAGGAGTGGAAAGTCATCCATCCCATCACTCAGAGTGGACGGAGTTACCTATAATAGCATTACAGATGCGGACAAGGCAAATGCCTTGAACTTGTTCTTTTCCAATTGTTTCAACACATCCCTCCCCCCACTCAATCTTGATGACTGGAACAACATCACCACTGATCTTCTTTGTACTGATGACATAGTGTTTGGCATGCCATGTTCACTCAATGTCAACAAATCTAATGGTCCAGATGAAGTGTCAGCTCGAATGCTAAAGTCCTGTGCGACCAGCATTTTTCATTTTCCCTTGTGTCCTCATCTGGAATACACCTGTGCCAAGTGGAACCCACATACCAAGAGAGACATAAATCTTCTTGAAGGGGTTCAGAAGTTTGCTCTTAGAGTCTGCTTTAAAACTCTTTAGGGCCCAAATTCTTTCTCTAGGTCATTTTCAGTCTATAGAACACTCAAACATACCCTAATTTCTGTTCCCTGGCATTGCTGGGCTCAAAACTGCTCACACAGGTAATTTCAGCTATACTGAGCATATACGTGACTTAACCACACCCACCAATTAACGAGCTTGCAATCAAGCCTCCCGAGAAATGCCAACCTGCCGTAGCTGAAAAACGGGCGATGTATGGAGGCCCTACAAGGCAAGACAGCTACTTTCTAAGTCCATTTATGCCCAAAACGGCGGAAATGGCCCTCCCAGTGCCGACCAAGACCTTTCTATCGCAGAGCCCAGACACGGCCATGCTGTTTGCACCCTCCGGGTGCACCCACCCACTTCCCCTTGTCCTGCCCTTTCTGCTGTCGCAGAACCTATCTCCCAAGGACATTGCCGGAAGTCACATCATGAAGCTGAAAGTCTCATGGCGTCATTAGGTGGGAAAGGGTTAATTAACTTAACCTTAAGCAGTACTCCAGTTCATACGAGGATTTATTATCTCTGGCAAATCTACCAGCTTTAAAGACAAGGAGAACCTTTCTCTTAAACTTTGTGCCTTTTCTCTGGTTCACAGACCTTCCTTGAATTTGCGTTACCACCATAATGTAATGTTCACACCTGTGCACGCTCATACTGACTCATACAAGTATTCCCCATTGCATTACTAATCACTTACCCACTGAAATAGTAACAGTTAATGCTACTTCTGTATAATTATTTATTTCGTAGAGCACTTTATACTAGGATACACCCTTGAATTAGCTATAATCATAGCTACGTAGAAGCATGGTGTCTCCTTTGTATAAGAACGGTTGGCAAACGATGATGTATGATTTTATGGGGTAATTCACACATGCGCAAATGGTAGATACTAGGCCAATTTTCCTAGGAACGAGGCCAGATCCGTACATGATTAAGGGGAGAAAAAAGAAAAAGTTCCCATTGCATATAATTATCATCAAAGAAATCATATTTACGCACGTAGAAAGGGTGATTCCAGACATGAACAGACCAAAAAGGGCAAGTGGATATATAAGCTATACAGTATAGTATCTTCCTGAATATAAACTGAAGGTTGTGTATACCTACATACATATGAATGTTTACATTTCTGCAGGGGAACTACGTACGTAGGGGCGTAAAGGGTTAAGGGGAAAAAGACCCATCAACGTAAATTGCATGTCAAAAAGAACAAACATAAATCACATTTAGAAAGGGTGATTCCAGACATAAACTGACCAAAAAAGGGCAAGTGGATAAGCTACAGTATAGTATCTTCCTGAATATAAACTGAAGGTTGTTTACATTTATGCAGGGGAACTACGTACGTAGGGGCGTAAAGGGTTAAGGGGAAAAAAGAAAGTTTCCCATTAACACAATTTGCATGTCATAAAAGAACAAACATAAATCACATTTAGAAAGGGTGATTCCAGACATAAACAGACCAAAAAGGGCAAGTGGATAAGCTACTATAGTATCCTTCTCCTAAAAACAAACTGAAGGTTGTGTACCTATGAACATTTACTTCTCTGTAGGGGAACGTAGGAAAAGTATACATAAAATCATTTCACTATCAATTTAGAAGTGAAGCAGTGTAGACATATAACCGAGTTGGTTCTTGCACTGTAACTAGAACATAGAACTGTCGTGGACTAGTCACAGTCATGGAAAGGAAGGTTTCTGGTCGTCTAGTTGTGTTTTGCTACCTGATTGTAGCACTAGGCAATGCTGCTTTGTGTCAAGAGGGTAACTACAGCCTCCAGGAGTGTTCTGATGACAACGATAAGCTCGACCTGCTCTACCAGAAACTGGAAGGAGCACTCATCAACAACTCCAGAACACTTCATCAGATGAAACAAAAGTTCTTCCCAGCGTTTGACCCTCACATCCAGGAAGTACAGGTCCTTAATTTGCATGTGTGTGTGAGAGTTACAGATCAAGTCAAGAGCTCTGGGTCTACTACCACCAACAGTTCAACTGATACTGACCCGAGCATCCATCGTTGGAACTTGAAGTGGAGTGCCTCGGCAGTATTAAGCTTGTTATCAATTGACCAGCTCATGGTATTTGATTTTTTCTATGTGGACATGATTTATTCTAGTATTCAAAAGTCCTTGGCACACAAAACAGTCAATATCATACTCAGCACTGATTTGCATCCATGTGTACCCTCTGAGGGTGACCTACAAGAAGCACTGGTGCAGCTACTGAGCTGGGTAAGTCATCACGTAAGATAATGTTTCACATCTAAAAGTTGTGTTCCTTCAACAAGTGAGCAAGGTACAACAATGAGGTATATATTCATACTCTGCTAACTATATTATCTCAGTCTCAAAAATCATCATTTGGCCCAATGGGGCTATGAGCATGAAATTGTCATCGCAAATATTAGACACCTGTGCATAGAAGTGCTGAAACTACTCTATATAGGAAAGCAACAAAACTGTAGCAGTCATAAAATTAGCAACCCACCAAATGGTAGTCACCCGAGCTGAAAATAACATTAATTTTAAGTATTGTTTGGTCAATTATCCGGTCAAATTCGTTTTGTCCGGCAATTGAGTTGCTTTGGTTGGCTGATTATACGCTTTTAGGTGTGCATGTAACTATTATAATAATGGTGCACAGTGAATAGAAACACTACTTTCAGGCAGACTAGGCAGAAAAGAGATCAAAGCTTAGCTAAAGGGAACTAGCTAATCGGAACTCCCAGGGAAAGAGGTAGGATGGCAGCACATAATGTGCTATGCTTATGCAGCACATCCTGAACCAAGATGTGCTGCAGTTTACTCCCACATAACCAAAGCCCATGCACGTGGTCATACAATAGTGAAAAAGAAATGAGGAATTGGCTGATTTCTGCCACCTTGCTCCTCATACTACATTAGTAAACGCCCGGACAAAGTGGCCAGTCAAGAAGTCATTTGACCGCCCTTTCCGTTGCTTTCACGGAATTGACCGATGGCTGCCTCTTATATATATCTTTCCTTGTCCCGCCTATTTTAGGAAAACATAGCAGACCACTGCTCCCAGGTGAAAATATTGTAGTATGTACAATATACTGTGCACTTAAGCTGACTCACCACCAGTTGATCATTATGTGCAACTCCTGAATTGTCATGTGAAAATTCAGGAGTTGCGTGCACATGATGAAACCGCTGTATAACTACCTGAGTATCTACCTTAAGAATGCAGAACAAAAACTAAGAACACATTAAATTTGCTACGCTTTTGACATACACAGGCCAAAGCATATGCCAGGGCGCACGGAAGGCCAGACACATGGGAGGAGAGGGACAGAGGATACGTATCTCTGTGGTACAACTACTGGGCTTCCGACTATATAAGCCATGATCCTGTTAAATTGATGTGTGAAAGGTCTGAATTTGTTCGAAAATTACTAATAACGATATACATTTCCCTCAATATCTTCATCACAATGATATTCATGGTAGGCAGAAACAAATGTGAAGGCAAACTTACTCGAGTGCAAACAACTGTTCCCAAGACAAAGCAAATATACTTGCAGGCTGTAGCTGTTGGAGTGACATTTGCTAATTCTGTATACATCATTGTATTCGT
Organism: Axinella damicornis; assembly: GCA_963931865.1. NCBI lineage: Eukaryota > Metazoa > Porifera > Demospongiae > Axinellida > Axinellidae > Axinella > Axinella damicornis. The sequence continues at coordinate 2,382,599 of OZ007515.1, read as the reverse complement.
GGCAGTTCTCACATCAGATTACCCCACAGTATGGGCAACTATGAAAGGATCTCTGACTTCTCCTAATCCTTCCATTCCTACTGGTACGACACTCTACAAGGACGAGAAGATCACCTTCATTGTGAAATACACAATCCTGCCAGTTACAGCACTCATTGACCTCCTCTTGGCTGTGAAGGCTTCTCACAGCTCCCACTTCCCTCTTTCATCCAAGGCTGTAAAGTTGTTCGGTTGCTGCTGCTGTTGTTGTTCACAGAGAATGAAATCCAAAACTCTCCAAAAGGCGATCCAGACCCTGATCTGGTGGAATGTCATGCTCTTCATACAAATACATGTGGGCCAAGTTGCTCTTCCTGTTATCATCCTCTTCATCATAGCGCCAGGTGAAACTGTAGCAGTGGTGGGTATGATAGCTCTGGCTCACATATTCATTGCCATTGCATTGGTTTGCTTCGCTCAAATTGTGTGCTATCACTGTTCATGGAAGAATTGCGGACACGCATGTGCAGAGCTGACGGTGATTTTAGCCTCTTTAGTGCTGCTTTCCTCAGTGGCTGCTTTTTATTTCGAAGTACTGCAAGCAGGATCCAATGTCAAGGGTATAAAAAGAGCCATCATTTCCCTTGCTCCCTCCATTGTGCTCTCGCTCACAGCATGGTTCATCAGACAGAAGATTATCAGTCACGGAAAAGATAACAAAGTTGCCAGGATGGAGATGGTGACAGATCATGGAGGTCATGATGAGGGAATGGAAGAAGGCAGAGCGTTTGTTGAAGAACAAAGAAATCTGCAGCAGAGCGAAACCGAAAGTGATGGTTCTGAGTCGGTGTAAGTCCTTGTACAGTCACACAGAATGCACACAGTTGTATACTACCATTACCTAACACTAGTGCACTGCAACTTAAATAGACACTAACTATTGTGATGCATATCCTTTCTGCATGGCTTTTAAACTACCACTTACACCAAGTCACTGATCAGTCTTTGTGATATTGCACAAACTTGTTCACAGACCTCAATGCATGTATTGCTGTTTTATTTCAAGAACTGTTACAGTGGTTTTGTAGTGCCTCAATTTGTTGCCAAAATTTCCCACAAGCACTGTTGAAATAAAACAACTCAAGATAATGGCAATTCAGATCTTCACAAAGAAAGTTATTGAGCATGAGCAGCTAATCTGCAAAGAGGAAGTCAAGTACCGTATACCGGGAAATTTAGCGACCGCTTTAATTTGGTGATTTGGTGATTCGGAAGTCAGTCACCAAAAAATCGCCAAATTAAATGACCGGCCAGATCGACTGTCGGCGCACGCAGCGAGACAAGACTATATACCCGCTGAGCAAGGTCTACAGAGAAGCGCCTACTACTACACAGAGGTGCACCGAATTGAATTATCAAGGTCATGGCTTACTGTGTACCTGTGTCGTACATTACTGCTACAGCGTACGCATCCTGGACAGTGCTTACCGGATGACCTTCTGGATAGCTGTTCGCCGATTTTGGGCCTCCAAATGCCACTGAGAACGTGATGGCGACAACACTGCTCTCCATTTCGTACGTCTTCATCCTTGGGCTGGGGTTTCTCGATCTCGTGTACAAGTCGTCCACGTCGCGCTCACTCGCGCAATATTGCGATCGCGGCGCACATAGTTACATCATACTTTTTCTGTCAATTTTAAATTTTATACTGAGCCATTTTCAGGCGATTTCGCCAAATTTAATGGCCGCCAAAATTTCCCGGTATACGGTACGTATATGCTTTGGGAATAATTTGACGAACGGTGGTTGTGTAACCATTGCATTGCAAACCAGTAACTCCATACTCAGGGCATGGCTCAAGTGTTATCTAAGAGCATATAACTATCTCGCTATAACATCAACTGCAAATATTGTGTTACCATGGCAATGTCTCCTCCCACAGTAAATATGGCATAAACATGGAACGTCCTCAATAACATCAACAGCAAATACCATGTGTTACCATGGCAACATATGCATGAACACAGCACAGACTTGGGACGTCCTTAACGACAATTCATGAAATACCCCTCCCACAAAGCAGCCACATATATCATCATTCAATGATGTGCGGTCACAAAATATTAGTGTTGCTTTGGGGCCATTAAAGTGGGAATAATAAAGTGCCATTTGAACAGACGATTTCAGACCAAAAAAGGGCGAGTGGATAAGTTATACTGTTGTACCCTTTTCCTAAACACAAACTAATGGTATGCACATATGTACACACACTCTTTTGCGGGGGAACTAAGTATGGAAAGTAACATCACACTATGAAAACAAAGTTCTCATTTTCATGTAGTTGCTATGTTATCTCAGTCGTAACTGCTTGGGTAAATCTGTAGCGATAGATAAAAATTAAAGTGACAATTTTGTTTTAAAGTGATGAATGCATAAAGTTTTGAATAGACGATTTCAGACCAAAAAAGGGCAAGTGGATGAGCTACTGTTTAAACACAAACTAATGGTTGTGTACCAATGCACATATGTACACACACTTTTTGCGGGGGAACTAAGTATGGAAAGTAGCATCACACTATGAAAACATTTTCATGCAGTTATCTCAGTCGTAAAAGCTTGCAAAAATCTGTAGCGAGAGAAAAGTGACAATATGCATGCTGTTTGAAGAGATGACCAAATAGGGGCAAGTGGATGAGCCTAAACACAAACAAATGGTTGTGTACTTATGCACGCATGTACATTTTGGCAGGGGAACTATAGGTATGGAAAGTAATATCACACTATAAAAGCAAGGTGTTCTCTTTCTTACGCAGTTGCTGTTATCTCAGTCGTGATAAGATTGAAGTGACAATTTGTGTTGTACCACTGACTTTCACTATAAAGTCGGTAAATTTGATCACTATACAAATACAAATTCTATAACTGAGTAACAACATAGAATTGTTGTGGACTGCAGTCACAGCCATGGCAAGGAAGGGCTCCGTTGGTTTGGTTGTGTTATGCTACCTGATTGTAGCACTAGGCAGTGCTGCTTTGTGTCAAGGGGGCTACAGTAACTACAGCCCCCAGGAATGTTCTGATGACGACGATAAGGTCGACATACTCCACCAGAAACTGGAAAGAGCGCTCATCAACAACTCCAGAGCACTTCTTAAGATGAAACAAAACTTCTTCCCCGTAGTTAGCTCTCATATCCAGGAAGTACAGATCCTTCATTTGCATGTGTGTGTGAGAGTTATGAGTTCTGGATCTATTTCCAATGAAAACGATTCCAGTATCCATTGCTGGAACTTCAAGTGGAGTGCCTCAGCATTGCTAAGCTTGATATCAATTGACCAACTCATGGTATTTGATTTTTTATACGTGGACGCGATCTATTCAGCAATCCAATTGTCCATGTTACACAAAACAGTCAGTATCACACTCAACATTGATTGTATGTACTCAGAGAAGGAGCTAGAAGAAGCATTGGTGCAGCTACTGAGCTGGGTAAGTCCTCATCGCTAGTAGGATAAAGCACATTGTGTCCTTTCAACAAGTGGAGTATGCATGATACAACTATAATTACCGGTATTGTACGAGCAAGTAAATACATGACTTGTGCTAACTTTATGTATGAGCAGCAGGATCTATTCTTCAAGGATCTCACTTTCAAAACTGTCAGTCAATTGGGGGCATGCATGAGCATATATAATGTCAACATGTGCTTGCAAATATCAGGTATGCATGGGTACCTATGCCACTGAAACAGCTCAATATTAATTACTATTTTAGGAGTTGCAGGTAATCAGCCTGGCTGTAATTGTTAGAAATGTGCACTCAAATCCTGAGCGACCTTGCGAGTATACGTATAACTGTTGCATATGAAGGACTGTCCTAAACCAGATAAATTATGCATGTGAAGGTCTGTCCTAATAACTACATATGCTATGATCTCTGACATACACAGGCCAAAGCATATGCCAGGGCACACGGAAGACCAGACACATGGGAGGAGAGGGACAGAGGATACTTATCTCTGTGGTACAACTACTGGGCTTCCGACTATATAACCTATGATGTTGAGAAATATGTCATTGGAAGGACTAGAGGACTCCGATTATTACTAATAACAATATACATCTTCCTCAATATCTTCATAACATTGATACTCATGGTAACTGGACACAAATGCAACGATAAACTTACTGGAATCCAAACAATTGTCCCGCAAACGAAGCAAATGTATTTGCAAGTTGTAGCAGTTGGAATCACATTGGCTAATTTGCTATACATTATTGCATTCCTGGCAATTCTAGTATCAGATTACCCCACAGTATGGGCAACCATGAAAGGTTCGCAGACTTCTCATAATCCTTCCATTCCTACTGGTACGGCACTCTACGAGGATGAGAAGATCACTTTCATAGTGAAATACACAATCCTGCCAGTTACAGCACTCATTGACCTACGCTTGGCTGCGAAGGCTTCTCACGGCTCCCGCTATCCTCTTTCATCCAAGGCTGTAAAGTTGTTCGGTTGCTGCTGTTGTTGTTGTTCACAGAAAATGAAATCCAAATCTCTCAAAAAAACCTTCCAAACCCTGCTCCAGTGGAATGTCATGCTGTTCATACAAATATATGTGGGCCAAGTTGCTCTTCCTGCTATCATCCTCTTCATCATAGCCCCAGGTCAAACTGTTGCAACAGTGGGCTGGATAGCTCTGGTACACATATGCACTGCGGTTGCATTGGTTTGCTTAGCTCAGATAGTATGCTATCACTGTTCATGGAAGAAGAGTGGACATGAATGTGCAGAGCTAATGGTGCTCATAGTATCCTTAGTATTGTTTTCATCAGTGGTTACATTGTATTCTGCAGTACTGCAAGTTGGGTCCAACCTCATGAGCGTAAAAGGAGCTATCATTTCCCTTGCTCCTTCCATTGTGTTGTCGTTAATAGCATTGTTCATCAGGAAGAAGATTATCAGCCAAGCAAAAGAGAACAAACTCCTGGAGACGGTGACAGATCACGGATATCAAGATGAGAGAATGGAAGAAGGCAGAGAAGAACAAAGAAACTTGCTGCAGAGCGAAACCGAGAGTGGTGGTCCTTAAGACCAGCTGCACGTATATTATACTGTTACCTACAAACCCAACAGCACTACACTATCAATGTATAATTTCGTTAGTCAAGTTTTGAAATAGGTGCTGCCATTATTCATTACGATAGTACGTTTAGCATTACACATTCTTTCTGCACGGCTTTTCATATTACAACTATACTTACTGTATCAGTCAGCCTCACATACTGCACTGACTTGTTCACATATAATATACCACAATGATTGTACATATGTTTCACTGCGGATGTGGGAGGTCCACTCAGAAGCCTAGCGTAATCACATGTGCACGCATGCTTGATACACGTTGATCATTGATGAGGTGGTTCATTTATGAGGTCTCCCAAAACCCAAACGCCAAGACATGGCGTACTTATGATGCTGTCACCGATGAAGCCTGGGAAGAAATTTGATCCAATAGCAGGTACCTTTGTTTTCCACCGTCTGAGTTCTATGTTGCTATATACTGTTCGGCACCTCATCATCTCACATCCTTACACTCTCTTTCCCTGTCAACCACCCTCTGCTTCAGTTTCCTTTTTTGGGTTAGTCTCCCCCTACAATCGTCAAGAGAATCCCCGCTTTGATCAACCCTCTTTCACGATCATCGACATCAGCCGTATACTGCACACCAATGCACTACAATACGCAGGTGCCATACTAACCTCATTGCATTCCTTCATAAAGCATGACGGAAGTTGCAAACATATATACATACAAATTCTAGCTCAGTATCAGACTGCCGCCATCAAGATTATTTGCTTCGCTACGCTCGGCAATGATACAGATATGCAAACCCACACATTGCTCCCACACAAATATACCTGGTTTGTCAGCCAACATCTGAGTACGCTCAGTAGACATTAGAGGCTTTTGTACAACAAGACCACCGACTCCAGAATCCTTTAAGACCAGAACTGCAAACTTGTGAACAGGTACAAAGTCACGAGGAACAGACGGTGGAGGGTACTTCTGCAGAGTGGAATACAAATCCACTTTGCTATATAACTTACAATCTGTGTTCTCCTTAGCCTCGTTCCCAGGTCTGCATGGGAACGAGGCTATGTTCTCCTATGCAATCTCATTTACCTTATTATGTTGGAGACGTTTAGAGGCCTTCACAAAGGAAGATAAACTCCAAGAATCTGTCAGGAAAATGAATGTTCATTTCACGTGAATAACTTTCCCATTCACAAATTTTCATTTGAATAACTTTCCCATTCACAATTAAGTTTTAAGAGAGGGTGTTGCAAACCTGACTCAGGCCCTCCTGTCCAGCCATACTTCCTCTCCATGGTTATATCACCCTCTCCTACGAGAGTGACATTATATGACATCAGCGACTCCACCCCGTAAACATCTTCGTCGTCCTCCTCTTCCAGAGCACCAATCCCGAATGCCTACAGCAATAATTATAATGTATGTGTATATCACTTCCAGGATAAGGTCATACAAGAATCAATATAACGGATGTACATGCATGTAGAGCTGTGTAATTGCTAAGGGCTACTTCACCCCTAGGCTCCCATCCACAACTCATTTACACACATGACATTAGAGTGCATGATAAGCACATTTCGCACATCTTTTCAGTGGGCAGTCTCTATTCGGTGGACTGGACTCAGGACTGGACTGTGGGACTGGACTGTGGGACTGGACTGTGGGGACTGGACTCAGCGCTCATCGTCTTGAAGTGTCAAACACTAAAATACTTACATCACATGAATTGAATTCGGGGCAGTCGACCATGACTCAATATCAGGACTAGACACAGTTCCAGCAGCATGTGCGTGTGCTTCAACGACTAGACCTGTACTGAATCGGCCCGTTCCCAGAATAATCAGTCTGGGGACAAGAATCCACGGTCAGCTAAATAATTATATCATCGATGGTACAAGCAGCGGGAAAAGTGGCAACAGAAGTGCCAAATCAAACTTTGCAGCATTGCTCAAGAAGCCACTACCCTGGCAGCACACTTATAAATAGTGCTGTATCACAGGTACAATAGCCCTGTGAGTAGTACTGTAGTAGAAGTACACAAGGAGGTTACTGCCTAATCATGCAGGCCCTCAGGTTTGAAGGTTTGATGCCACAGACAGACTACACCAAGTTTAATGGGTGAGCTTGAGCAAGCTTGCAAGTGCAAACTGTTCCCTAGTTACCTGATTGACATTTCCACCTATCACGGAGCGATGCTGGCAGATTGTTAGTAGAATAAAACAACAGCATAACAGTTAAACTCACATGTCCGGACATGCCATAAAGTGCCTTAGTGGCACCCTGAGATCCAAGAACTGCCTGCTCCTGCATCCCACTGTATCCAATACCGTGGAGGTCGTCCTTCCCTTCAATCTGCCAGGGAGCAACGTCACGGGGAGCAAACAGGAATCCTTCTGCCTCCTCGGCATGCTCATGTTGGTGCTGTTCATCCTCACCAGGCCGGGCACAACCGTACACTTTACTGCCTGCCAGAGTTATTATGGAGGTTAATCAATAGTCAAATTAGTAGCCGGAGTGTGCTATACATTGGGTTACTATGTGCATTCATGCACAAGATGTGGTGAAAGTGATGCACATGATGGCAGGTATGCAACTACGTGGCTCCAAAGTTGTATCATGACAGGGAGTAGGATGGTTGGGCGAGATGCAGTCTTTTAGCAAACAAAACAACTACCATAGTTGTGCGTTAATAGGCACATGCATCTCCACAGGAAGACTTATAAGCAAGATGCAATTAATGACATTCCGGAAGTGTGCTTGCTTCATTTAGAATGACAGCTTTTTCCACTCTGCGCTGATGTCTTCTTCCAGAAACTCTGCCATTTTCGATCCTACGTAGCTGAGACGAGAGAGTCAAACTTGCAAATATGCGCCTATAGGTGAGCTGCACCTAATAAGAAGTGACTATGTACGGCATGTCAAGAGGAGGCATGGGAAAGTAACTGCTCAAGGTACCATTAGTCTAGTTGCTGCGCATACGCAATTCATTACATCGTGCTCTTGGTTGTGACAAGATGGCCGAGAGCTCTGCTAGATCTAGCTCAGGTACCGTACAGCAAACATTGGTCCGGCGGTAGCCGGGTCTGCTGGACCTGTTTTGCTGCCAGGACAGAAACTGTCTCAATCAGTTGATTAATCGTGTAAGCTACGTATTAGTCAATTAGGGAATTTCCCTAGTCGTTCGAGTCCCACAAGGTACTCACGTATATGTAGGTGTTGTCTGCCACTTACCCTTTCCTTGTGCCCTCGGTGGATATTTCATCACTTTGGGCCCTACTCCCTCTCCCTCCCTCCAACCCATAGCCATCAGCATTTTGGCCCCAACTGTGGAATGCGAGGGTACAATAAGGTTCTGCAATGGGGGTGCTCCCGGGATGACAGTCGGCTGAGAGCTTGGCCTTTTTGAGCTAGTCCTCTGCCCAGAAAACTCCTCCTTGGCTGTTACTGTTTTCGGAGCAATCCCATAGTTACCAAAATCCTGCAAAACAACAAAATAATGATGTTATGAGACAGTAGGCGTACAGATAAAGAGATAGACAGGTAGATAGATAATTGGATAGATAGATCTGTGGGGAGCACGCCCTATAGGTCTAGTTACCTTTTGTGTACCCACGCTATATTATAGCAAAAATAAATTCAGATTCAGATTCAGATAGATAGATAGATAGATAGATAGATAGACAGACAGATAGATAGATAGATAGATAGACAGATAGATAGATAGCTAGATAGATAGATAGATAGATAGATAGACAGATAGATATAGATAGATAGATAGATAGATAGATAGATATAGATAGATAGATAGATAGATAGATAGATTGATAGACAGACAGATGGGTTGGGGTTAGGGTTAAGGTTAGGATAGATACATCTCACATAAGCATGATAGCATGATGTGCATGCAGCATTACAGAGGTGCAGGCATGCAGCAGGAAGTTCTATGGTGGAAGATTGCTTCTACTTATGTACACATAATTCCATATGTTATGCATAGTCTTCAACACGCTAATAGTTTCGAGCACAAGCATTCCATATGTATGCATAGTCCCGAGCACTACATTGCAATCCACACCCATAAGTATGTGTAGTGTTGGACACAGCTAGAGTGTCATAAAACATGAACATGTCCATATATGTACAAGCATGATTTTAGCCTAGCATAAGATCTATAAGCTGCATTGACTAGCTGCTGGACAAACAAGCAGCTATAACCTCCCCGTGTGGCTGGTCACACGCCTCAGTGTGTCGGGCAGAGAAGCCCTAGCACTTAGACTGTCTGTCACAAGTGAACACAGAAAATGTGTTAGCTATGTAGAATCATATACCTCCTCATCCATAAAATCTTCTGGCTTTTGCTGACCATATTCAGCTTTGCTCCGTCGAGAAGAAACAAAACTAGTGGGAGCCCAACCTGTGAGAGTAAGACAGGTGGTGAAACACTATATGCGGCAGTCGAGAGTAATTATTGTCTACTTCAAAATTCAACTTTCATGCTCTAGTAGCGTCGTTCCATGCCTAACCTCGTTTTCTGTTCTTCAGTTTGCACTGACAATAATTATGTACACATGCATGGAAAATCCAACTAGGAGCCTTCCCAAACAATTTTGTGTTTATTTTTTCAGCTATGGACGATATCTTGAATGCCACTATATTGTGGTTGCTATGGTTGTAGTAGTGGCCTTGCTTTGCTTGGGGTGGTACAGCCAAGGGCCTCTGCTTTTCTGAATCATGCAGACTAATCAAGGAAGGGATCCGGATCCATGGTGGCAAGACTTATGGATTGCTTCTCATTTCCTGCCCACGTGTTGCCGCACGAGTTTGTTGCTTTGATTCATTTTCAGTGGTTTACGTGAACTTACTGCATGCACAAAAATGGCCTTTGTGAATGTCAAGGGGGGGTCACTCCCATAGACTCTATAGTCACGGCTGCGACCGCACTCGGTCAATGGTCAACGGTCAAAGCCGCCCAAACGGGTGCAGTCAACGGTCAAAGCGGCTCAAAAGTACAGTCAAAAACGCGCGCCGCCCTATTTATGGCGACGTGCAGGTAAGTATTACAAGGGCAAATAGCTGATCGGTCAAAGGACAACGGACGAAAATCGGCGTGGTCAACAGTCAAAACTTCAAAAACAGCGGTCAAAGCTTTGACCCGCGGTCGCAGCTGTGACTATAGTGTCTATGGGAGTGACCCCCCCTTGAATGTTTCTGTCCTACTGTCAGATCAGCAAATCCACTCTCTTGCTATGGACAATTTATCCGTCATAGGAGGAGAACTTATTCACCGACTTTCTCAGGGAGAGTACCGAGACTCTGGTAATCCAAACCTTCCCCTTGAGTGTATCGACCGTTATGCAACATTCCATTTAATGCCCACCTTCTTTCGTGCCAACGGTGTTGAAGTATCCGGCCGAGAAACCTCCAGTGAAAGCACCGTGGAACCTCCTCCTCCCTTGGCTGTCCGTTACATACTGCTCCTTCTCTTTGCGTGTCTTTGCTCGCTGTATGTCCTCCGATGTTTCCAGTAGTTCAAAGGCGGAACCCACAGAAACATACGTGTCTTCATCCGAATCTTCGTGTCTCTGAGTCATGATTGATTCATACGAAGCTAGAGGATGATAGAGCTACGATGAAAGAAAGAGCTATCACTCAACTAGGCCGACCATTAGACTGTATAGAATAGTTCTGGGCCGGCAAAGAGCACTTTTCTGGGTTCTCCCGCCATTTTGGTTATACAAAGGTGCCCTGACCAATTAGTGCACAGCGTTCAGTTTGTACAAATTTACTGTTGATTTTCACTTCGCTTCGAACTAGCAAGCTAACCCTCCCTTCTGGCCGCGCCTCCTACTTGGAAAAAGAGGTTGGCCTAGGCCTGTGAGAACATGCGCCGCATGATTGCGTATTGCGTGCCAAGTTTTGCGGCAAGAATTTCCTGTGGGTGGAGCTTTACGGAAATCGCATGCGCGCACAGCCCGCAATAGTATGCGCGCCCCCAGGCTATAGTTCCGCGTGAGGGCCTGGGTACGAGGCTAAGGCTATAGCGCTAAATACCCGGGAACGCATGCTGTTGTCAAGATAGTTGCTCCGCTAAGCTGACGCTCGAGCCCCATGTATAGCAGTAGACAGGAACGAGATAGCTCTCTGTAATAATGTCAGAAGACACCTATGACTATGCAACTTTTCCCAAGAGGATCGAAGACGCAAGACAATCCCTCCTAAATGATCCTGGGCGCTTCCAAGCCATCTCAGAGAGGGAAGACAAAAGTGACACCCCCATGGCTGCAACCAAGGCCCACTGCAAAGGACGGTTCTTCGTCCACCACAGAGGCAGCTTAGTCATGAAGACACCGAACGATCAAGTCGTATTTAAGGAGCTTCTAACGCACGTAAGACCAGCCACCGTGATCGAGCTGGGTTCTTTCACTGGTGCAAATGCTCTCTGGGTGGCAGACACCTTGAATCTGGAAGGGATAAGCTGCTCTGTGTATAGCATGGATATAGACCTTGGCCTCCTACAAGACAAGGTGAAGGAGATCAAGCCAGACAGCCTCACCTTCTTGCAAGGTGATAGCAACAGGATAGCCGAGACATTTACAGCCGAGTTCTTGAAAGATCTTCCCCATCCATGGATTGTAAATGAAGATGCTACTCATGAGAATATTTTTGGAGTATTGGAGCATTTCGTTGGCTACATGAAGATGGGGGACTACTTTGTGGTAGAAGACACAAATCCTGAAATTCCAATCCATATAGGGGCAGCGACGGCGGTTCATCCCGAGTATGTGCCAACTGGAACCGCAAAAAAGCTGGATGTTTTGAAGAGGTTTCTTGCTAAGTACAAGAAGGAATGTGCAGTGGATTCCTATTTCACTGATTTCTTTGGCTACAATGGAACTTGGAGCTGGCATGGTTATGTCAGGCGCATGTAGAGGAGACCTAGTATAGTTTGAACTTTGATAGGTAGCTAGCTATTCACTATTAACTATTGGGCAATGCCCCACACAGCGAGATAGCTATTTGTTAAAATCAAAGTTGAGCACGCTGCATGCATTGAGGCTGTCAGTAACAACAGTAGCCTCGTTCCCATGGCACCTTGGGAACGAGGCTACTGTTGTTACTGACAGCCTCAACTCCATAAGCCGCATGCACCACTGATTCGAGCTGTGTCCTCTTCCTTAGTAAGTATATGGCTTCTTCCATGTGAGTACACATTGTAACCCTACCTGGGATAACTTTAGTCTCGGTCCCAGACCCAACCCCAGCACGGATCGTTTATACTGGAAGCGATACTCGCGCTGGATAAACAGTATGGGAACGAGACTAGGATAACTTATGCAACCTGTATATATACTAGAAACAAAAAATTTTCTTACAAAAATTACAAATGATTTAGTGATGGCCACCCCGATCGATTCCCGAAAAAGCAGACAAACAAGGAATGCTATTAACCAGCCTCAGTCCCATCCCATTGAAAAATGTAGAATTTAGTGACCGAAATTACCCGGACTTACCTTATATTAATTTTTTTTTATTTTTATTTTTTATTGAAAAGCTGCAACACTTAATTGCCATGTTCTAACTGCGTACACGTCTGCACTATATAAACCGCGCGCGGTGCCTTTGATTTGTATGGCTGCCATGGTACAGGGCTTTTCCAAACCCTTGCAACAGCCACACAGCTGGTTGGACAATCAATTTTGTGGTCGAAATTCGTTTGTGTGAAAGGCCAAAGTTCAGTGCTTAAGTACAGCCCTGCCTGCGCTCCATCAGGAGCGCATGAGGCGGCGAAGGAGCATTGAACTCCCAATGCCAGCCCTAGGACATGTTGTATTCCTTCACACCTCCAAAATTAAACCTTATACGGCAAGAGGCCATTACGTATGCAGTTGCAAGGATTTGTGTGAAACCCAGCTAAGTAGGTGTGAAATACAAATTGGCTTTTGTGCAGCCATAGTTGTACTAGAGCTGGCAACATGTCTTTACTAGTTCAATGCTCCTTCGCCGCCTTCGGCGGCTCATGCGCTCCTGGCTCCATATATGGAATGGTCTACGCAATTCGCTTTAAGCATTTTAGTGTAGCGTTGCAAGGATTCCGAAAAACCCTGTACAGTGCAGTTTTCATGAACGTTGCAAAGTGGAGACGTTAAATGCAAAAGTGTTACACAAGGTCACTTAGAAAAGGACGTAATTCATGACAAATTCCCATGGGTTACGTTACCATTCCCATGGGTTACTCATGGGAAAGAATTACGTCATTTACACCTTGGGTTACTCATGGCCATGGGATAAAATTACGTGCTTTCATTGAACGTAAAATGCCCCAAAGTAGGTACACTGTGTAACCTTCTCTAGGGAAAGATTTACGTCATTTGCCTCAAAAGGGACATTCCTGCAATTCATCAAAGAATTGACTATGAATCTCATTTAGATTCCCTCAAGAGTCACACCTCTGCCTCCAGCTTGTCTGCAAACAGGGTATACGTAGCTTGTCTGCGACCAGGGTAACCACTCTGTGGCTAAAACAACTGATTTGGTTTTTCAGTGTACTTCACCAGTACAATTACCAACTATGATGGGTGCTCTGTATGGAGTTTACTTTCCTTCCGATGGTGAAGTTGTATACATACACCCCGACCACGAAAATGTTGATTTCCTCCCTTGAGTTTTGTAACGTCATCGTTGGGTTAAGAAAGTGCAATGAATGTTGCTATAGCCATTTATCCGTTATCCACCCGTATATCATCACATGATCTATATCATCAGTTGATATGATGCATAAATGATGGTATCACAAAATTAATGAGATTCATGGTCAATCAAATTATAGGACTATCTCTGTTGATGTGAAAGACAATTCTTTCCCCATGGAAGGTTCCTGGTTTCCTATATAGATGAGACTCATGAGAGGTAATACCAAGGGTACCCCTCTGGTGATTCCAGATGGAGTCTGTCATAAATGACAGGAAAACCCTCTTCAGGCAAATGACATAAATCTCTCCCTTGGTTGGTGGTTGCCTATATATAGGGAAACTTTTACGTTAGATGTGAATCGGGGGTACCCCTTTAGTGACTTGTGGTGGAATCTAAATGAAATTCATGGTCAATTCTTTGATGAATTGCAGGAATATTCCATTTGAGGCAAATGACGTAAATCTTTCCCTGGAGAAGGTTACACAGTGTACCTACTTTGGGGCATTTTACGTTCAATGAAAGCACGTATTCTATCCCATGAGTAACCCAAGGTGTAAATGACGTAATTCTTTCCCATGAGTAACCCATGGGAATGGTAACGTAATTCTTTCCCATGAGTGACCCATGGAAATTTCCCCAAAATTACGTCTTTTATAGCACGACCGATCTGACCCTGTATGCATGTACCTGACGTTCTCCGTTTACCGTCTCCAATTTGCAAGGTTCATGAAAACTGCAGTACAATGAAGCATAATCCAGACCCCATGCATGCATGCACTTGTTTCTTCAATCCCAGGACCAACAGACAATGATACTAGATTCCAAATGTTGTCCCATGTGAAGAAGTTCTAGATCATTTCACAATTGTGGCTTAGTATTAACGCATCTATAGATGGACACAAAGTAGCTATAGGTGCAAGTCACACCTTGCTGAGGCCTTCCATTAGCATAGATAATTATTTTCTGTGTCAGCATGTACAACAAACTGAACCAAATTGGTCCAAACCATAAACAAGATAGCTTAGGGAAACTATACATTACCCGAGTCCTTATTCTTTGGGCTATACCACTTAATACCAATTTGCCAAGCAACAAACACGATGGTGTGAGTGGCTCCCATCACTTTGTATGGGACTGTCTCAAGGAATAGCTACGACCCAAAGCAGGAATACAAAGGTTTGGTGATATCTCATGACACTAATTTCCTATAATGTGATAATAATTCCAAATGGTGTGAATTGTGCCAAAATGAATAATATGGTACACCAGGAGCGTACACACATGCAACATTATAAACACTCTATTCCTACAGTCAAACAACATGTCAAGTTGGATTGAGGTGCAAGTTCATTTAGGATGCCTGTACTCAACTACGATATGAATATCATCCTTTGGTGATGTGGCAACGCCGTATTTCTTTTCCGGGACCTTCTCATTAGCAGTTAGCAAAACAAAACGCTGCAGAAGAATGGTTACATACACAGAGACCATGAAATAGGTAAACTGATTTGCTGGGCAACGGCGAATATGTGGGACACCAAATGGACGAAATTCAGGACCTCTCTTAGCATGTTTTGATCCAGGTGCGAATCGATCAGGGTTGAACTGGTCAGGACTCTCCCATACCACTTCACTCTTCATTGCAACTCCAATAGCGTGAATGATTGGGGTCATAGCAGGCACAAAATATCCCTCTGTTAACATCATATCTTGGTCGGAGTAGTGGGCAGAGAAAGCAGTAGTGGTGCTCATACGCAATGCTTCATCGAGAAATTGCCTTAAATAGGAGTTGGACGTAAGAGTGTAGGCCTTCAGTTTCTCGCCATATTCATCCAGAACCTTCTCCTTGGCTTCTTCGATCAGCTTCTCTTGGATGTCAGGATGCTGAGCAAGGTAGAAGAAAGTCCATGTGGCATAGAAGGCAGAAGTATGAAAGCCTCCCATGAATGTCACCATGTCACTCATGACCTGATCTTCTTCGTATTCAGACTCAATAAGAGCATCTAATAAAGGTAGTTTCTTGGTATGCTTTTGCTTCTTACGGTCGTCTATCATTTGATTCAAGAAATGCCTTAAGCACTTTAAGTTTTTTTGAAAATCCAGTTCCTGTTGACTTTGAGGGGAAGGAACATCCAGAATGCGGGCACCCATTTCACCTTTGCACAAGTGGTACACATTGGCAAGCAACTCAACACCACTGTCATCTTCAAAAATGTTCCCAAGTGATGTATTAAGGATAGCTTTGAGTGTCATCCTCATCATTTCTTTCATCAGGTTTATTGGCTTACCAGGAGACCACTTCGTTCCTGTTTCTTGTGCAATCTGAACCAAATCGCTAAAGAAGGATTCCAAATTCTTACCTCTAACTGTGCCATGAAGACGTTTCTTGCGTTCTTCCCATTCAGTATGATTGACACTCTGAATGCTGTTTGATCCATGGAGCGGTTCGAAGCATTGCGCAAAAATTAGTCTCGGTCGGTTGTACAGATTCTCTGTGTCCTTGAATGCTTTGGGACTGGACAGGCTGATAACACGCTCATTGCGCCACCAGAACGACGTCACAGGACAGCGCCCACCTTTGTGTTGCTGCAACAGATAGTGTTGGAGACTACCAGTAGAAATAGCTTCGCCAAGGTCGCCGAGTTTGGGATCAGCCGGGTCGTTGTTCCACCCTGGGATAGCCTTCCTGCCGGCTTCAGCCTGCTTTCCGCATGTTCGTACTGGTCCAGGAGTCGTCTGTCGCAAGGAGGCTGGTCGCAGAAAGAATAGCGCCACTACTGCAACGACTCCTAGTACAACTGCCAAGATATATTCAAGCATGCTGACAATAGCCAGGAGCGCCGCTGTTCGAAGCTCGTGCTTGAACCTTTGGCTTTGCAGAAATCAAAATTCATCGGCCCACAACCGGACCGCTATCAATACAAAGTTTCATCGAATAACCCCAGAAGGGAATGGTACAACAAGCAAGAATTTGAGAATACATACACACATGAATGATTTAAGTGCATGGTGACATTACTGCATTCTGGAATGTCAGGTCGTACTTCAGGAACAGCATGCGCGCGCATACTCGCTTTTGGGATTTCTTTCTGTACATATCTGCATCTGCATAATATTATGGCTGGTGCAGGCTTACAGAATTCAAGTACTAATCAAATTCCGTGTTGCAGTGCATTTTCCACACTCCAGTGCGACAATGACAATTATCGCGCGCATACGCGGCGCGCGCGGCAGACCGATGACTGCGAACTGTCCAGGGCCGGCGCGGCCGGTACGGCCGGTACGGTTTTGGCCGTACCACTTTTTAGTCGCCTAGGTACGGCTCTGGTGGACTGTTCATAGCTCGTGTCTCAGTCACGCCTTGTTGACTCAATGAGGTACGTACTGTTATTTTCCGTTCCGTTGGAACGTTCTGCGCTCCGCGCCGCGTTCGGTGTTCCGCGATCCGTACTGTACCTACGACTTTACAGTACGGATCGCGGAACACCGAACGCGGCGCGGAGCGCGGAACGGACGGACATGTTCCAACGTAACGGAAAATAACAGTATCTTAGTCAGACAGTCTCCAGATCCAAGTCGCTGTGGCCTTGTTGAAGTAGACTGTTTATAGTTCGTGTCTTCTAAACTGCAAACTCGTCTATGTGGGGCTCGCTAGCGCTCACGTTCGCCCTAGTAGGCGTGGGCTACCGGTATACCTTTCGCGTCCTAGAAGTTATGCGCGCAAAGCGCGCATTATCGTGACATCTCCATTCCACGTCGACTGTCACGGATGACAAGGAAAGCAGAAAGCAGTTACAGTGCAGTGCAAAGCACGAAGGTGCCACGAGAGCCCATCCAGACAACTGAAAAATGAAGGCGAAATTTTTTTTCCGCGCTTCGCGCGGACAGATTGGCACTTCGCGCCTCTATTTACTACCTTCGGCAGTGGCCGTACCACTCCAAAATAGCTCGCGCCGGCGCTGCTGTCAATTCCTAGTCTTCCTGATGAGCCCCATGCATCATTCCAAGGACTTTGAGTTTCCCAAGCGAACTTTTGGTAAGCCAAACCTGTGCTGTGCTCCGCGCAGAGCCAGTGGTTTAATAGCTAGCGAGCTGGCCGTTCCTGCAGTACGTACGTAGCTAGATACGCTAGTCTGGTTCCCAGACCCACCCTGGGAACCAGACTATATAGCTATACCGTGTTTTTCAGGTTGCTTGCTCCGTCCAAACTCGGAATGCAAAACTGCAAAGTATCACGTGACTTGAATCCACCAATAGAATCCACGTTGTCACGTGACAACTTGGATTCTATTGGTGGATTCAAGTCACGTGATACTTTTTGCAGTTTTGCATTCCGAATTTTTTGGACAACCAATCTGAAATTTACGGTACAACGAACAGGAAGCGCTGAGTCTCAGCGGCATGCGACGTGTCACTGTAGCCATAGATATCCATGCTCTAGCTAGCAAGCACTGCATGTGCCCACAGCTGAGGAGTCTATATAGACCCCGGTCGCCACATTCTTACCCACCTCAGAAGGCCAAAAATCCAAACATTTACCTGGGGGGGGGGGGGGGGGGGGGGGGTACCCCCAGACCCCCCTACAGCCATAGATAATCAGGGGCGGATGCAGGATTTATGAAAGGGGGGGGGGGGGGCACTGCCTTGCTGTGACAAGTTTCGGAACAATTGCCTTTGAACATTTTGACTTGTGTGTGTTTAACTTTGTTTGTATCCCCACCATTCCCCCTCCCACTGTGCTCTGTACGGGCTTTGCAATTAAACTTTGACTTTGACTTTGTCATGAAGATAGATAGCGGAATAACTGACATCGATGGTAGCAGTCTTGGAGTTCCTTGTGCTGGGGAGACTACAGATGGTTTTTACTGAGGCAGATCTCCCGCACATCAACCAAACTGCCTACCGGAAAGCGGACGATATTAGGACACTGGCGACTAGTGAAGCATCCCTGGAGGCACAGGTTGCCCTGGTTAATGAGTTTGCCAGTACGAACTTCCTGAAGTTGAACTTAAGCAAGTGTGAGATAGTGGTTTTCAGCAGGGATCGGAGGGTGACACTTCCAACATGCGAGGTTGATGGTTTTGTCCTGCCAGTTGGAGATGTAGGGCAATGCCTGGGGCTACTGGTGGGAAGGGGATCTCCTAGCAACACGTGCGGTGGAGGAAAATATCAAAAAGGCTTGGAGGGCTTGCTTTCATTACCCCGTGCGCGCATGCGCGAAGCGGGGTTAAGCAATCGGTTTTGTCTGTCCGTCTGTCCGGCGTCTGTCAGCCGTGTAAAATTGAAATCTCGCAATGTACAGTTGCTAAACCAGACAAAAAGATGGGAATACGAAAAAAAGAAGCGTTTGTGTACCTGATAGCTACGAAGCCGCTTGAATTCGTTGCATACGGCAGCTCTTTCTTATTAAA
Organism: Axinella damicornis; assembly: GCA_963931865.1. Lineage (NCBI taxonomy): Eukaryota > Metazoa > Porifera > Demospongiae > Axinellida > Axinellidae > Axinella > Axinella damicornis. Next base: position 2,363,418 of record OZ007515.1, on the reverse strand, counting down.
CATCGGCCATTTTTACGGTCTGCAATTGCGCAACTCAAATACGGACGTAAATACGGACGTAAATACGGACGTAAATACGGATGTACGCGGATTCTGGCACGTGTTCATACTGAAGATTGAATTGAAGAATGTAAAAGGGCTTACTTAGAAAGCGTTCCCTTAAGGTAGGAAACACGGCATCGGCGAAATCGCGCAATTTTGCTCATGAATAATTAATGAGATGACATCACTCGCATACAGTTATTTAGAGTTATTGATCTGTTTACGTTTTCCCATGGCGGCAACCGGAATAAACAAGGGGGGCTTCTCTCTTTGATGCGGCTAGCGGCCCTTTCGAGTTTCAAATCGGTACTCTGATGTGGCCGTGCGGTACTTTGAAGATTTGTTTGAACACTCTTTTTTTTTTTTTTTTTTTTTCTTTTTTTTTTTTTTAAGTAAGAAGCTATTGTGGCTTATTGAATGTAACGATGGGCTATCTGAGGGTGAATAGCTAGGTGGAGTGAGCAGGAATGTTTGTGGGTCTGCTGAAGTGGCCGAATAGTGGGTGTGGCGAGAGGCTGGCCCGCGAGACTAGTGGCCGAAGAACAGCCTGGAAAGTGAACAGCCTCCGACAGCACCCTGGCCAAGGTACTCTAGAGAGTTGACCTTTCGGCATTACAGGCCCCGCCCATTTTCGTGTTAGGGCGAATTTGGCTGGTTTGGTAGCTGGACTGGGCTGGTGAGAGGGAGTAGATGTGTGGCCAAAACTCGGTAACCGAGAGGTGAACGTGGAAAAGCATCCCTATTTTTGCAGGGGGTAGGTTGACCTTTTGGAAACTGGCCTTGGCTTGAGTCGGTTTTAGTTGGTGTGCGTGGAATTTTTTTTGAAAGCCTAGGGTAGCCAAACCTCTGTTTTTGAGGGTGGCAGTGAGTTTTGGGCTGTAGCCTGCAAGTGAGGAGAGCAGGTGGTAAATCCATCCGTAGTTTTGGGGCCTGTTTTGTGTGTGTATTGATGATGGGGTCAGAGTGTGGGTGGGGCCTTGGAGAGGGTCCAAATTTTCAGTTTCGTAGAGGGCCTTAAAATTGAGTTTTAGGGCATTTTCAAGCAGAGGGAGCAGTTTGATGCAAAGTATTGCTGAAACTTGTGTACGCTTTGATGCTGCCCATTTATCCATCAACTTGGTTTCGGAGATCGCGGTACCCATGTTTACTACCTTAAACTTAGAGAAATGCAAGAAGCTGAGGAATACGGCGAAATGCAAGAAGCTCAGGATACGGAGACAAGAAGACAGCAAGAAACTCATGATGCGGCGGCAAGGAGACAGCAAGAAGCCCAGGCTCGGGCAGCTAAGCGTCGATCTGAGTCACTCGAGGATGCGGCGGCAAGAAGACATCAAGATGCCCAGACCAAGAAAAGGTAATACATGTAGTTATAATATGTACGAGGTTGATTACAATGCATGCACATTTCTGCGTACATGCTTTTTATACTGACTATGTATATGTTTAGGAAGCGCTGCTCTAAGGAGAAGAGACAGCAAGAAGCCCAGGCTAAGGCAACTAAGCACCAATCTCAGTCAGTCGAGGATGCAGAGGCAAGGAGACAGCGAGAAGCCCAGGCTCAGGCAGCTAAACGTCGATCTGAGTCACTCGAGGATGCAGAGACATCAAGATTCCCGGGCTAAGGCAGCTAAGCGTCAATCTGAGTCACTCGAGGATTCGGAGGCAAGGAGACAGCGAGAAGCCCGGGCTCAGAAAAGGTACAGTCCAAGAGTTATATTGTGTACAAGGTTGTTTACATTTCTGTATACATGATTGATGACTTTCTGTTCAAATTCAGGAAACGTAACTCAGGGATGGAAGAAGTAAAGAGAAAACTGAAGCAGCAAGATAGTTCAGCCAAAAGAGAGCGAAGGATCAAGCAACACTCTGCTGTGTGGTGTCTGCACTATATAAACCACGCTCAGTGCCTTTGATTTGTATGGCTGCCATGTTACAAATATACCTATTGACAGCAAACTACTGGCTAGGCACACACTGTAAATCTTTTGAATCCAAAGATCAAAGAATCATCATGTAATCTCTCACTTCATTGATCAAATACTTCTGCTCAGCACTCCAAATGCTCAAGCTAATTATATGTAAAGGTTACCAAGTCATATTATCATCTACACCCCACAGCTACTACCATCACCATACACTGCAGCGTACTGCGCACGGGGTATGTGCTCTACAGAGCTCTAGTTATGGAAGTATTGGTGTTTTTCAGGGGGACCTCAGTCCTTTGTCTTGTTCAGTACTGGAGACGTGTGATGCCAGTGCTGTTGTACGGATGTGTGAAAATTGGATTCTGACGGATGGCCTTATGGAGAAGCTGGAGAAGTTTCAGGCTGAGCTGGCAAAGAGAATTTTGAAGTGGCCAAAGCACTTCTCAAACACAGCAGCTATTACAGCATTGGAATTGGCAACAATGAGATGTAGGGTATTGGAGAGAAAGCTGGTTTCTGAAACGAGTTGTGGGAGGTGAGGCGAGAGGTCCTAGTGTGCGAGTGAGAGAGGCATTAAGTGATGACCTCTCCTCTCTGTGCTTGGTGAGGGAATGTGAGGAGCTGGAGGAAGCCATGAGGACCAAGAATATCTTGAGGGGTGAAGTAGTTGGATCCAGAGAGATGAAGGAGGATGTCAGAAATAATGATAGACAGAGGCTGCTTGGTCAGTGTGAAGAGAAGTCGAAGTCTCCTCTGATTGCTGAAGTGGCGAGAGAGAGAAATCTGTGGGATATCGGTCTGTTTTGGTGAAAAACACAACTGAAGCTGTGCTGAATCATGAGTCACCATGGCAGCTGGAGGCCAATATCCTTGCCCCTTGTGTGAGAACCCTCAGCTTCAAACTGATACTGTGCTGGAGCATGTTGTTGACTGCCATAAAATTGACCTGAACTTATATAGACAAAGAATGGAATGTGCGAGTGCTGATGGAAAGACTACAGGAACGTTTTCTTCTTACCTAGACTATTGTATGTCTCCCATTACCATTAATATCTGTTTGTACATTTCCGTGCTGGGCGATATCGATATTCATTCACGCGCCGCGGCCGCATGATATGATGGAAGATAGCGCCCCACTGTTAATCTATCGCCCCCCGGCCTCAGGGCTAAGTTATGCCCCAATAAAGCAAGCGCAGGGTCTGATCTGGGAACGAGGAGTTATTCCAGATCGGGAACGAGACTACGACGAACCTTGTGTGAACTCGAACTATACGTACATCTTTCCAGCAAAAGAAGTCACCTACAGTTAATTGTTGCGACTGCACACTGTTCTTGGTCATGGCTCTAATGGAGGAGGACGTGCGTGCACCGCTTCTGGACCGATACTATAAGGAGAGTAAGCATCCTCAAATTATTTTATTATGAGTTGAAAAATTATTATCATCCCATTTTGGAGGACACAGGCCGTTGCTGAAAACTGGTATATAGCACCCTTGTTGACTGATCACTGTCCTGCCCAGTTCACGCCACCATGTTGGCCTTCCAGAGCCACACGCTGGGTCTGTTTCCCCGGGGAGAGAGCCAGCACGCCAGAGTGCGTGACAATGTCTACTGTGCCACTGCCCTCTGGTGTTTCTCACTGGCGTACAGGTACTGACTATGTGTGTCAGTCAGTGATAGGTCTCACACATACACTAATAGCCTCGCTATTCCCACAGGGCAAGGGGGTGACACTCCCATAGACGCCGTAGTCACAGCTGTGACAAGGGGTGACACTCATAGACGCCATAGTCAGAGCTGTGACCGGGCTTATCGGCGAATCTTGACCCTGTATACTAAGGAAGGGGTGGAGTCGCTACACATTCTTCCGTATACTATCGGCGGTCAACGGCTGAAATACAGTGCAGTCAAACGGTCAAGAGTCTTATTCCGATGCGGTCAAGTGGTCAAGCAGCAAAAATGATGGTCAAGTTTTCTTGACCCCGGTCGCAGCTCTGACTACGGCGTAAATGGGAGTGTCACCCCCTTGTGTGACCAGGCATCTTGACCCGTGGAGTCGCTATGCATTCATTATTTTGTGTGTAGTCATCCAAAAACTGCCTGTAACCATGGTAACCATGCACATGACCACAAATGCTAAACTGCCAGTGACCCTGAGACCTTGGCAAAAATCCACCATGGCTGTGGTACATGTAGTATGCTGAGTAATACAGTAAGCCACACCCATGCCACACCTGCATCTGGATTGCAACCCCAGTGGCAGCTATATATCAGTGCTTATTGGAGAGACAACCCCTAAGCTTGTTCCGAAGCTCTCCACTTCTCGGGGGGGGGGGGGGGGGGGGGGGGACTGAGAATGAGGCTTAGACCAGACGTTTTGCAGGCCGTGTCCCTTCACATGAACCTGGACGCACTGCCACATACAAGTTAATTGTTACCCACACCAAAATGTCAGGATACCCTTCATGGCCATGGGTTATACTGGGCCACCCCTAGTCTGGTGCCCAGGCCCCTCACTGGCACAAGACTAGACCACCCCTTACAGAGACAGCACATTATGCTGGGAGGCACTAAATTAGTGGTGTGGAACCAGTTGATCAATCAAAGAATTTGTGTGTATATACCCCTAACCTTAGTTTCTTCAAATCTGTGTGGCTGTGCGTCTTGGTGGTGGAGCATTCCCTATCCCGGCTATTCCCTAGAGATTTGTCTCTCTCTTGATGGCAAGGTTTGAGCATTCAGGTAAAACTTGAACTAGACCTGCTATGCTGCTTCGATAGCTGAGCTGGTAGAGCATTGGCCCTGAAAAGCTGATGGTGTGTGGTCGTGGGTTCAAAATCCATTCGAGGCAGCAATGATCTTTCTTTGCTGGCTAGAATAACCTCACTGACTATTCAGTGGTATAGTGTTGGAATTCAATGCAGTTGCAGCCTCCTTCCTAGTCTCGGTCCCAGACCCAAACCGACCCCAGCACGGATCGGTTTGGGAGACTATCTCGTGCCCAAACCCCACCCCTTGTGGGAAAGAGGGTCTGGCGGCTTTGCACAGTGAGTACCTCGGTCTTCGTTTAGAAGTCACACCTTTTTGGCAGGAATTTCAGACTGCCAATGAAATCATAGAGAATTCTTTGTTAGTAGCGAGAAGTTGTAAACAAATGGTTAGCTGAGCTATGAATATTAATTGAATACCGAGAATGTTGCTGAAAGTCGCCAGACGGATATTCCACGTACCTTTCTGGGCTGGGCACGAGACTAATCCAGTTGTTGCCCTCTGCAGGCAGGTTGGTGATGACAAGGGGCGTACCCATGAGCTGGAGCAGAGTGCGGTGAAGTGCATGAGGGGGCTTCTCTTCTGCTACATGAGGCAGGCCCAGAAGGTGCGTGTCTGCTAACCCCAAACTCAGTCCTCCCATCTCTCCAAACTCAGTCCTCCCATCTCTCCAAACTCAGTCCTCCCATCTCTCCAAACTCAGACCTCCCATCTCTCCAAACTCAGACCTCCCATCTCTCCAAACTCAGTCCTCCCATCTCTCCAAACTCAGTCCTCCCATCTCTCCAAACTCAGTCCTCCCAGACTCAGACCTCCCATCTCTCTCCCTTTCATCATCATCATTCAAAACATGTATTGCACGAGACATTACTAGCAAAGGGGCTGAGACATAAATACATGCTACTTGCAATATTATATCGCACCCGAGATGCATTGGTACTTGACCTTTGTGTTAGGATATATAGCTGTGCAGTATCTTGATATACTTGTTGAGTTGCGCATCTTTGGAGCTCAGGGATTTATTTTTGTTTTTTGTAAGGGAGAGCCACCTAGCCAGAGGCAAATATCAAGGCTGCCCAAACGAAAATACGAGGGGAAAATGGCAGAAAAGAACGCACGAGACAAATATTTACAACATACAAGTACATCAATTAGCTTCAAAAGCCATGGGAATGACGCAGTGTTATCCGGGATCCTGGAATGTCCAAATTCCTTCAGCCACTGTGCCTGGTTACGCATGCTATGGTATACTATCCCTAAATTTGGTCCACGGAACTCGTATATAACCCTTTAAGATCTAACGTTGCATATCTGCAACGTGAGACTTTCAGCTTCATGATGTCACATCCGGCAATGTCCTTGAGAGATAGGCTCTGCGCCAGCAGAAAGGGCGGGGCAGGGGGAGGTGGGTGGGTGCACCCGAAGGGTGCAAACAGCATGGCCGCGTTTGGGCTCAGCTTTGAACGGCCCTTGGTTGGAGCCGGGTAGGCCATTTCTCGGGTTTTAAGCACAAATGGACTTAGAAAGTAGCTGTCTTGCCTTGTAGGCCCTCCATTTCCAGTGTTCATGGTCAGTTTTTTAGCTACGGCAGGTTGGCTACTTCTCGGGAGGCTTGATTGCAAGTTTGTTAGTTGGTGGGTGTGGTTAAGTCACGTATATGCTTAGTGTAGCTGAAATTACCTGTGTGAGCAGTTTCGAGCCCAGCAACGCCAGGGAACAGAAATTAGGGTATGTTTAAGTGTTCTATAGACTGAAAATGACCTAGAGAAATAAATTTAGGCCCTAAAGAGTTAATCAGCTAATATCATGTTTGTACTAATTGGCAGGGGCGCTATCCCCATCCCCCACTGTGCAGGTGGAGCTGTTCAAGCACCGCCAATCCTGGGACAATGCACTGCATGCCAGGTTCGACTACATGACAGGTGACCATGTGACAGACGATGAGAGCTGGGGGCATCTCCAGGTAATTATAGGGGCTGGGGTTGTCCATGCAATGCCATGGAGCCTCTGAACTGGTTGGTGCTAAATATATATTTATACCATTGTTTCCCCCAGA